>CM060940.1:288360016-289011894 GCA_030765085.1 Allium cepa
AATATTCTAGATCAACCCTCTCTTCCTACTGAGTTACCTCCTCGTCATGATGCTGGATCTCTGCCATTCTACTGCATCAACTTGAAAGTGACTTATGGAACCTGTAATATGAAATATTAGCTAAACCGTTTAATTGTGTGGAATATAGATATAAATGTAAAGCAATAATAATTAAATTACACTAAAGATTTTTATACTGGTTCGAACTTTCCATTCTAGTCTAGTCACAGACTCCTTTTAGATTCAATCGATACCCTCACTTAACCCGGTGGAACAGGTATTACACCGTCTGAGCAACTTAACAGGACTTCAACCTCCTAGAAAACCAAATAGGACTTCAACCACCAGAGAATACTACAACATGACTTCAACTATAAAAAGTGGAAAAAGTATTTGACTGAGTATGCTCTTGAATAGCACTGATAAGTCAATAATGTACACCCTACCTGTAATCTTCTCCTTTGTGGTTTATAGTGTAATTTGTGAAAAAGGAAGTAATTTTGATCACAAGAAAATAATCGTGTGATTGAAATAATAAGGCAACTTGGAAATGAATGCTTGAGAATTCAATAGAAAAGACAGAAAGAATTATGAGTAGAATTCGTTACTGAAATAATGAAATGAATTGCTTTATATAGAGTTTAATAGTTGCAGTCATTTGTGAAAGAAAGGAAGTTTATTTGATCACAAGAGTACTAAACATGAATGTACAAGTGATCAAAATAGAGTTTCTAAATATAGAGTGCTTTAGAGTTAAAATAGCAAGAATAGATAGAATTAAGAATGGGAAAATTAATTTTTGAGACGTTGAAATTCTTCGCTATTTATAAAGATCAAAAATTGCATACGTTCATGAAGAGTAGCCATAAAGAGGTATGGATACTACTCATGAATCAGAGTTATTCTGTTCATGAAAGAGAAATACCTTTTCAAAATCTAGCCATTATAAATATTCAACCGTCTGAACTAAACGTTTCAGCCAGCTGAATCGAGTGATAATCAAAACAGCGAAAAAATAGTACAAAAAAGCCCTTATTCAGCTGTCTGAATATTATGCTTCAGCCAGACGAATACTATGAATTTTTGTGCTAGTGCACAGCATTAGACGGCTGAAAGTGCTTATTCAGCCGGTTGAGTGTGACGATTTCAGTAGTATTCTTTGTTTTGATGAATCTTATGTTCAGTGTGTATGTGTATACCGCTTCGGAGAGATTTTAACATATTTCTACTTCTAAACTCAGATTCTATACTTAACAATACAATGTAGGTATAATCTTGAACATGGTATTCATACATTTGTAATTATCTCTCTAACGATTTCTTCTCCTGTAAATTTAGGACATATAATATTTACTTATTCAGTTATCACAATCAAAACATCAAATTTTGAGGTTCTAACATTTCACCTTTTTGATGATGACAATAAGAATTAGATATAAGGATACAAATATTCTCCCTTTGACTCGATACTCCCCCTATTGATATGACTACCTTACTCTCCTCCTTTATCATCGGCAAAAAGGAAATAATTATTCAATAAGAGAACTATCATAAATTGGTAAATATCTATTGCCTTCAAAACATAATTTTATTTTCTTTGAAATTATTTTTCACACTTTTTTTCTAGCACCTTTGAAATCAATGTATTATATAAAAAAATATTCCTTTTTGATACACTAATAAAAATACCTATCCCAAACTATTTATAAAAAAAATTAGTTAGGTATACCGAATTTGTTGCAATTCCATTTTATCTACAAATTTTCATTCTTCATTATATGTATGGAACATTTGTTATTCGAAATCCATCTCATCCTTTTATCTTTCTTGGGTACTTGTAAAAAATAAATTCTACATTTTGGTACCCACTTCCTACGTTAAGGTCCAAGGGTTAAGTCAAAGGTAACCATATCCAAGAGGGTTTATTAGAACCTTTAAAAATATAATTTACATTATTACCTACTATGTCAAAATAATTATCAATTTATTTTTATCTATTTTACTATCTAACAGGAACCCAAATACTTAGATAAATTTTGTTCATATTTTCCGTCAACGATTTTGTACTTCTAGAGATATTATAAACATTATTGGTCATAGTGGTACTTGAATTTCTATAAAAATTGGATTTAGACTTTATTCGAAATCTAGTACCAGCACTAACATTTTCACTATACATGAAAGTGCATTTAGTGCTATTTTTACAATTTATTTTATTATATCCTATACCACTTTTATCATGTAAAGGTCTAGAACAAGATAAAATTATGTTCAAATCATTTTGACCTTTATTAAATTTCTCGAATTCATTTTTACATTTTTCAAATTTAATTTTAAAGTCACATTGATTATTTTCAAAAGAAATATTACTCTTTTTCAAGATATTAGTCTTCTCATTTAATTTAGTATTATCGTTTTTTACTGTACAGTTCTCATTTTTGAGAAGAAAATTTTGAAATTTTGAATTATCTAAAGAGGATTGTAATAAATCATTTTACCTTTTCAAACAAAAATTTTCTTTTGAAAACTATTCTTTCTCTTTATCAAAGTGTTCTCATCATCAATAAAAAATTTCAGAGTTAAAAAATTATTTTTTAAAACACCAAATTGATTTACTAAATTTAATTCTCATTTTCAAGTTTGACAGAATTCATCTTTTCTAAAATAATAATGTTAAGCTTTAAGATCTTATCGCTTATACTAACTAATTCATTATTATCATTTACTTAAAATTTTAAATCAAATGGTACCTTTTTGTAGTCCTTATTGGTGCTTTGACAGAGATTTGCTTGTTGTATTTCGATTGGATCTTTTTTGGCCATTATTCTATGATGTTGTGACGAACGATAGAATTCCAGGCCCTTATACCAAATGAAAGTGACTTATGGATCATGTAATTTGAAATATTAACTAAACTATTTACTTGTACAGAATATAAATATAAAAGTAAAGCGGTAATAAAGTAAATGATACTAGAGATTTTTATGCCGGTTCAAACTTCCCGTTCTTCATCCACTCTCAAACTCCTTCTAGATTTAATCAATGCTCTCACATAACACGGAGGAATAGGTATTACACTGCATGAGCATCTGAACTTGACTTGAACCGCCTAGACAACCGAATAGGACTTCAACTGCCTGAGGATACTACAAAAGGACTTCAACAATAAACAATAGAAAAGTATTTGACCGATTATGCTCTTGAATAGCATTAATAAGCCAACTACGTACACCTCCTTTATGGTGTATTGTATAAATTGTGCAGAAGGAAGTAATTTTGATCGCAAGAAAATAATCGCATAATCGAAATAATAAAGAATTTTGAAATGAATGCTTGAGACATCAATAGAAATGATCGAAAAAAAATTAAGTAAAATTCATTATTGAAATAATGAAATGAATTTCTCTATACAGAGTTTAATAGTTGCAATCATTCATGAAAAGAAAGGAAGTTTGTTTGATCAACAGAGCAGTAAATTTGAATGTACGAGTGATCAAAATAGAGTTTCCATGTATAGAATGCTTCAGAGTTATAATAGCAAGAATAGATAGAATTAAAAATTAGAAATTTGATTTTTAAGACACTGAAATTCTTTGCTTTTTATATAGATTAAAAGTTGCAAACGTTCATGAAGAGATATGGAAGCTACTCCTGAATTAGGTGTTGTTTCTGTTCATCAAAGAGAAGCACCTTTTCAAAAATTAGCTATTATAAATATTCATCCGTTTGAATTAATCGTTTCGGCCAGCTGAATCGGATGAAAATCAAAATAGCAAAGAAATAGTGTAAAAAAGCCCTTATTCAGCCGTTTGAATATTATTCTTCAGTCGGTCGAATATTGCGAATTTTTTGTGCATGTGCACAACATTCGGATGTTTGAAAGTGCTTATTCAGCCGGCTAAATGTGATATTTTCACCAGTGTTTTTTTTTGATGAATCTTATATTTTGTGTGTATGTGTATACAACTTTAGAGAGATTTTAACATATTTCTACTTCTAGACTCAAACTTTATACTTAACAAAACAATGTAGGTTCAATTTGGAACCTTGTCTTCATATGTTTGTAATTATCTCTCTAATGATTTCTTCTCCTTCAAATTTGGTTAGTTCATATAATATTTACTTATATAGTGCTCACAATCATAACATCAAAATTTGAGGTTCTAACATAACCATCTTCTTTACATCCGGCTCGTAGCCCGTTTCGTAATCCGAGAAAATTGCAGTATTGCATGGTTTGGATGAACCCTCTAAATCTAAAGAGGAAGGCTTGGCGGCTACTGGTACGCAGGAGCAGGCAGGTTAAGCTAGTCAACCAGACAAAAGCAGAGGCCGAGCAGTTGACGACCAAGAAACAGATGATAGTGGTTAAGGAAGAGAAGGTTGATGAACAAAAGAAGTCATTAAAGAGCTCTCAGAGACCTAGCAAGCATAAAGGCAAAGGAGGGTCCGCCAATGGCCATGTTTCGAAGAGTGAGATTGCCCTGGGTGTGTACAATTGCGAGAAGTTGTCGATCAGAGGTGGGAAATGCGACAGGGAAAGCGGTGAGAAGAAGTCTTGATTTATCTTTTGATTATTTTTGTAAAAGTGCAAAAAATGCACATAGCATTTCTGCTTGTTGTTGCCATAGTGGACTGAGTTTCAATCCATATTTGCAGAGTATTTCAAACATTTTAGCTAGGTTGTCCAAGTGATTTGCGGCTATGCTTTGTTTAACTAACATATCGTCTGTACAAACTTCCATAGTCTTCCCAATCTACCTTTTGAACTTGGCATTCACCGGTCATTGGTTGGTTGCCCCAGCATTCTTTAAGTCGAATGGCATTACTTTGTAGCGGTATATTCCATTATTAGTAATGAATCTGGTATTTTCCTGGTCAGGATCGTGCATCTTGATCTGGTTGTACTCCGAGTAAGCATCTATAAATGATAGTAGTTCATGTCTAGTTATCTCATCCATAAATTGGTCAATACTAGGAAGAGGAAAGCTGTCTTTTGGGCAAGCTTTGTTAAGGTCTGAATAATCGATACAAGTTTGCCATTTTCCATTGTACTTCTTGCCTAAGACTGAGTTGGATACCCATCCGAGGTATGTTGCATCACAGATTAAACCATTCGCCATCAGCTTATCCACTTCTTCTCTCAGCGCTTTGGACCATTCGAGTCCTAGGTTGCATCCCTTCTACTTCACTGGTGTATACTTATGATCAATATTAAGTGCATGGCATGCGATCTTCAACGAAACTCCACACATGCTGGAATGTGTCCAAGCGAATACATCTAGGTTAGTATGAAGTAATTTGACAAGTTCTAGTCGTATCCCGTTTTCAAGATGTGATCCAATTTTCATGATCTGTGTTGGGTCATCTGTATCAACTAGGACAAACACTGTCAATTCTGCCGGTATTGTCCATTTCTCCTATGAATTCTTCTTTCTAGGGTCCAAAGCCTTATCGAATCAGCTGTGGTAAACCAGGGGTAGCTGAGTAGTTGCTATTCGGTAGGTTCACGAATATGGAGAGTTCTCCCCATATTCTTCCCTTCTCTTTTCTTCCAGACTTACATAGTTTTGCAATGTAGCATTCTCTAGTGACACTTTGATCTCCTTTGATCACCCTAGTTCCCTTCTCTATCAGAAACTTCATAATTAGACACCACCAAGCTAAAGCAATCCTGAAATTTGCCGAAGTGACCCGATCGAAGAATGCATTGTAGGTGGATATTTTGTCTACAATAACAAAGGTTTAGACGAGGATGGTTCTTTGATTACCTTCTACAAGTTCTATGGGTAAATCGATTGTTTCGACGAGTTTCGTAGTTTCACCGGTGAATCCCTAAATCTTAGTTCGGCAAGCGAATACGCCATTGGTATTGATCTTCATTTGATCAAATCTGTATTTGAAAAGGATATTCGTAGAACTGCCACTGTCCGTAAATACTCGTCGGACCACGGCTGCTTTGATTCCCTTTGTCACAAGCATGGGGTCAAGGGTCAGAGCTACTACTCCTTTAACGTCTCGATTTTAGAACATTATGCCATTGCTCAGGGTCCTCTGCTGCTTGGCAGGAGTTCTATCTTCGATTATGAAGCATAAAACTTACGGGCGTGCCTTAGTGAGCTCGTGTATCACTCCATTTCTCCCTAACTCTTCTCCGCGAGATAAGGTCCTCCAAATATTGTTTCAATAATATGTTCCCAATCGTTCCATCTAGATCCCTCTTTTTTGGTTCTAGCTTGGTTTTCCTGATCACTAGGAGCTTGAAGTGCTACAGGCTGGTTAAGATTTTGGGACTTCCTTATATACTACTGAAGCTTGTTTTCCCGAATTAGTTCTTCAATCAGGTTCTTCAAGCGATGGCACTCATTTGTTGTGACCATGTGTTTCATAGAAGTGGAAGTACTTTTCGAAGCATTTTTTCTATTCAATCGCTTTCATTTTACGTAGCTTCTTGTACTCCTCCATCCCTTGTGTCGCAAGGTAGATGTTCTCTGGAGTATCATTGAGCAGGGTGCAGTCTTTGGGCCTCAAGCCTTTAAGTCGCTTTCTACTTCCATTTTGCTATTTGGAATTATGATTCTTCCTTTTCTGATTCCCATCCTTCCAAGTGTTTCCTACAGCGTTTCGGAGGCATTTATGCCTTGGTTCGCTGTCATACCATTCTGCCCAACATTAGATGGTTGTAGGTTAGTAGGCTTTCCTTCTTTCTGCTCTGCTTCTTCCAACCTCAAGTATTGTCTCCTCGTTCAATTAAAGTCCTTCCTAGTGGTAAGTTGCTTCATTTTAATCCATTTTTCAAATTCAATGTCGGGATGGATGGCGTAGGCTAGAGCCGTGAAGACCATATATTCGTTTGGGTTATTTACTTCAATGATTGCGGTGTTAAACCGACTCATGAAGGAATTCAAAGATTCATTTCGTCACTGAAGTAGGCCCGATAAGGACATTACATCTTTTGGTTGCACCATGTAAGGCCTAAACTGATTAAGGAACCTTGTTGCTAATTCACCGAAAGTGGACATGGATTTAGTTGGAAGCCTGGTGAACCACATAGAAGCGATTCCCTCAAGGAAGATTGGAAAATATCTATATTGAGCAGCAATTGAAGCATTCGCTCCATCCATGTACCTACTGTACTTGTACAAGTACGGTTTTTTGGGTCACTAGTTCCGTCGTAGGACGGAATAGCTGGCATAGTGAACTTTTTAGGATATCGTTCATTCAAATTGTCATCAATGAAGGGAGTCCAGCTTGGTGTGGATCCTCATTCGTCATCTCTTCTATTCTTACTTTTGTCCATTTGGTGCTTGACTATGTCCATGATATATGCCTCGGATGTCCGGTAATCCATGGGTTGGCTGTCAGTGACTGTACCAAGTGTTTGATTTTGCAAACAGTCTCAGTAATTGGGCTGAAGCCTAAGCTTCCTTTGTTTAGGAGAGTCACTCCCATGGAGTTCCGTTGGCTTGCGGTTGGTCGTACAGGGGAAGTTTGGACCACTCTACTAGTATTGAATACATTAGTGTTGTCTTTCAACTCGTCATTGTTAAGTTGTTCTCCATCTACGGAGTTGGAGATCCACTACTATATCTTCCCATGGGGTTTTCACCCCCAGATTCAAGTGTATGGTGGGTTACTTTGCAATTGGTGGAGTGCTTGCATTTTCTTCTATAGTGATTCCTGCAGCCCCACCTACTATTCCTTTTTGTTGCTGATTCCTGTTTCTCCTATTCAGGATAGAAATATAAGATTTTTCCCGCTCTATGGCAGCTGTGGGCTCTGGCACGGTTCTTGGAGTAGCAAATGATTACAAGGTCAAGAAGGCATTTAATTTTTCTATAAGAGCTTTTTGGCTTTTTCCATCTTTTGATTGATTTCATCAACCACTTGCTTATCCCGCCTCTAGTGATAACTTCATGCTGGATAGAAGATCCCGGCACCTAATCTCCTACGTTCGCGTCATTGACTTCAACTTGTTGAGGAATGGTTTCCCCTCCAGCTATTACTATTCACATGGATCTTCCGAAATTCTCTTTCTTTTTTGTTCCATTAATTCTTTATAGTTGATTTTCTAAGCAATGATTCGAGATCTAACTCCTGAACTTGTCTAATCCAAAGTAGATGGCTAGATCTAAGCCTAAGTTAAGTTTTCAGTGGAACCAAAAATGTTAATAGAAAAATGGATCAACACCCTGGATTGAGTGTGAAAGCACCAATTCTATTTATCAAGTCAAATAAAAGAGAAAAGGCGATAGCAAATCATAGAAAAAGTAAAGTGAAAAGAGATTTTTATAGTGGTTCAGCTATTAATGAAGCCTACATCCACTTTATAGTTTTTATTGATCAGCTGCTGTTACAAGTGAATTTGAATTTGAATATGATTCCCCTTCTTTACGTTATATTAGGCCACTATTGTTAGAAATAAAAGGAGGATCTCAATCGTCTCTTAATGGTTGTTGTATGAGAGATGAGGAGTGAAAAAAAAATAGCAGAGTTTTAGTAGAGATTAAGTTCGAAATTCCTTTTACTGTGAAGGTAGGATGGTATTTATAGGATTTAGAGAGCACATAGATTGAAACCATTGCACTAGAAGCCTGTAGTTATCCACAGAAAGAAGCACGAAAAATTTGGAGTAATTCCAAGCTAACTTTCTGGATCGGATCGATACCAATCAAACAGTTGTATAATTTTTGCACAACTTCTTTCTGGTTGGCTTCCTTGCTTGCTTAAGAGGCTCTCTATGTAATTTCATAGCTTGTTGACTTGTTTTGATGATGGTTTACCCATGAGTTTGACTGAACCTTAGTTTGAATTCAATAATTCTTTACTTCTCAAACTTGGATGCTTGGATTGTTACCGAGCTTGGCAAATAGACTTAGTAGAGGCGTAAAAACATTACTCAAGTGGTTTCGAGGAACCTCAAGTCAAACTTTTGGATCGGTACCAATCCAAATTGTCGGCGTATTTTTGGATCAAACTTTCATGGTTCCTTTTTCTCATACTCTTAAGCCTTCCAGTCAAATATCGAGTCGTTCTGGCTTAATCTGAAAGTTCTTATTCTTTTTTAATTTTGCTAGGTTAAAACGCAGTAACGCCGCCTATGTTATAATTAGCAGCATAGCCTTAAATTTGGCACGTAATTTTATTTTTATGGTCGATTGGGAAGTTGGTACCCCAAGGATTCATTTTTAATTTTTCCACTTGCTCACTCGAGTGTTTAAGCATTATGAGATAAATTTGAGTGGAGAGACACTAGCGAGGAAGGTCACTCCGGCCATCGACCAGACCACGATTAAGATAATGAATGTTCCCTTACCACCAACCGCAACACCTATACCATCACCAGAGCAGCAACACTAGCAGCAAGCGATAGCACATGGCTCCTAGGGATACTCAAGTTCTAAGCTTATTACTATCCGTCAGGTTCAGGCAGAGCTTCAAGAGGTTAGGGTGAAGCAGCAGTGCCAAGGGCATGAGATTGGGTGTGTAGGTGCCATGCTACAACCATTTCGTGCCCATGGCAATGGCTCGAGCTCCAAATGCAAAGCGAGACCTTCTTATAGTTCATAGGAGGTGTTTTATTTAGAATTATTGTATCCTTTTATTTCCAACATTGGTTCTTCTCTTTTAGGTTGTTTGGGTTGTACAACTTTTAGTTGTCTCTTGTAAAGGCAACGCATGATATTATGAGTTACTATTTATTGACTGTATTATTGTTTCTGGATATGTAAACTGCTCCTATATATGCATAGTAAAGAAGCAGAATAAATATGAGAATCTCATGAAGACACTTAACTAACAGTAAATGCAATATAATAATAGAAGTTTAGAATAGTTGGAAAATTTAGCGAAGGACATGATAAAGTTGTTTTAATATCAAGAGTCATTGCCCATGTTCCTTAAAAGCTAATTTTTTTGAATAATAGATGCAATCACATTTCTAAATAAAATGTCAAGTTTTTAGGTAAAAGTTAGTTGTAGAATTTTGGATTTTGGTTAATGCGTTTAATGCATAACCAACTTCCGACTACGCTGAAGTGTGGCTCGATTTTACAAAATTTTTTTGAAAAGGAAACATTTTGAAAGGTTTCCCCTTAATTTGAAAAGTTCCAATTTGAAAAAAAAGTTTTGTGTTTTAATTACTTTTTGACTCATAATTTTTTTTGGAGTTTTTGTTCAAAATTTTATTTCAAGGGAAAATGTATGTCCAAATATTTTTTGGGATTTTATTTTCAAAATGATATAGAAATTTGAAAAGTGAGATATTTTTGTGAAATCTATGATTTTGAATGCCACATGTTAGGCATAGGAAAGGAAAGTAGAGTTAGAATTTCGATTCTAGCGGTGCATTAGGGTCGACGATGCGATAAATGCAAGCCTTAAGAAGGGAAATGTTGTTTTAGCCTTGGAATTTCTATTTTCATACCTTATTGACGATGCACCAACGTGCCTATTTTTATACTCAATTCCGTTTTAGAGCTTGAAAATAAGCCTTCTTGAGCATTTTGTGCCTGGAAAATTTGGAGTTAATTCGGGATAGCAAAGAAATTTCCACTGTACTATAGGATTAGGAAGATTATAGAGTAGTAAGAATGTAAATTCTCCACCTTAATTCCTTTTTCTAGTGTAGGAGTAAAGTTTAGGAAGCGATTTTTCGATGCACTAGATTATTAGATGGTACGAAGTAGATGCAAAAATGATTGTTTCATACTTCTACTCGTAGGAGTATGAGGGATTTGGGTGAAAAGATTTTTCATAAAAGCTGCATATATATAGAACTGTCAGTATATATATAGGTAGCTTGGGGCGTGTTTTCAAAAGAAATGCATTCATATAGGAGGTCCAATTTAAAATCATTTTGCATACATATTTTCTATGTGGTGATATAGTAATACACTATACGCTTATGCATGTTTAGTTGGAAAATTTTTTGTAAACTCATTAGTATTATAGTTGAGGATAATTAGGAGACATATATAAATTAACAGAGAAGTAAGGCGATGGAAGGAACTAATTGCACTAGTCTCAGAGACATAGCCATGTATTACGAGATTAAACCAGAATGCCATAGATAATTAATGTTGAAACAGGAACAAGTATATTAGGGTTTTGAAGTTCCCCCATTCGGTTCGGAATGAAGCTGGTGCAACCTTGACTTAGTCATTGGTGAAATTTCGAGGAAGAAATTCTTTTTAAAGGAGTAGAATATAAAACTCCGTAATTTGGGGTTAGTTATTTAATTAGTTACTTAGTAATTTAATTGGGATCCGAAAATGGAATTTATGCAAATGATGGAATTTGACCATGAAACTTGCACCCTTGCATTCTTAGTGAAACTCTGACCAACATTTATATTTGGAATTTTGTGACCGGCATCCAACACGAAGAAGTTACAGACGAAAAATGGATTTTAAATGAAACAAATAAATAAGAAAAAGTAACATTTATTAATTAATTGCCCAATCCCGTAGGTCGACCTGTTATTGGGACCGATAAACCTCTAACAGTCAACCGGTGCTCCATGGACGGTTGACCGGTCGCTTTCAGGCGGCCAGCGTTTGCCTAGGCCTAGATTTACTATATTTTGATCTAACGGTTCTAGCTGATTCTAACACCTATACATTCAATCCTAGCCCTCCTTACTTTATTCATGTTTTTTCAAAGGCAGTAGCGAAGCTCTACCACTTCTTCTTCTCCACTTTCTTTCTAAATTATAAAAATAAAACATTTGTATTTATATTATAGAAATTGAAAAAGAATAGAAATCTAATAAAAAGGAGAAGAGAATCAACTATAGCGTATTTAAGGCAATCTATATATTTGTATCTCTTCTCTCCCAATCTCAAATTCCTTCTCATGTCTATAATTCTAATGTACGTATATATGCTTTTATACATACTTCTTGGACTAAAAAGGATCAGGAAATGAATCAAAGGTTCTACTTCAGATCTGGAGATTTGGATCGCTTTTGAAAGGTGAGTGGGAAATTTTATATATTGTTATAATATGAAAATTATCCCATTAGTGTTTATTTGATTTTTTGTCTAACTGATAATTGTGTACAAGTTCTAGGCAACAAATTAAATATAATCTGAATTTAAGAATTGATTTAAATTGTTTATAAGTTGATTTGGCAACCAGCCCCATAAGTTTGAATTTAGAATACTGATTTGAATAAATTTATTCTAGGTCTGAAATAGGTTGTATTATAATGTTATAATTTAGATTATTATCCTAATCTTGTTAGAATGCAAACTTTTCTGTGTTTGAAATTGTTGGAATTTATATCCGCTAATATTTGTAAATTAATTTGATTTCTCTTCCCTTTAGAAAAATACGGTATTTGATCTAATAAGGAATAGACGCAAATAGAAAATGAAAACGATATGTAAAGTACGAACTCGTTGTAGTTACACTGTCTATTTCGGTAATAAAAAGAAATGATCATTCCTTGTGATTTCAAACAATGTTATCCTTTAAAGTTAAATCTTTTGTTTTGGGCTAATTTAAGAAAATTATAGCGGGTAATCTTTTTACAGATGATTCCAATAATTGAACATGAAAATAATATTATAATGAAGATATATAACTAGAATATACTAGATAAAAGTAGATATTTGCATGTAATTTATTGTGCTTATAATAATAAAACTTAGCTTATAACGACGCTTGCATGTGATGTTCGCATTTAGAATAATTAAGTAATGGGAAAGGAATTTAAAAGGTTGCAATTCAATAAATAAGGAATAAATGGTAATAAATATCGGAATTGCAATAATATGATAGGGTAAATGGATTAATGGGATTGATAAAAATGGAATAGCTATAAAAAGTTACTGATTTGAAATTAATAAACATACATAAATGTCTTCGGAAACGTCCATTAGGATTTATGGACAAATAAATATTTACAAGCATAAAAAAGGGATTTATAGGTAAGTAAGTATTTAAGGCAAATCTTATTGCCATAAATAAGAAAGGGAATTAGTAAGCTAAGTCCAACATCTACCTAGGATAATATAAGTAAAGAATTAGGATGATTAATTGGACTTAGTAGGTTAGTGATGCGAGGTTAGTAGAGTCAATCATGTAAGGCTGCAATTCCCTTTGAGGCTACCCAGTAGTCACGTGTACTTACTACTGATGTGAGATATCACTAATCCTAGGACACATGACAACGTGAGAGATTAGGATTGCTTTCTAAATTGGAATGTATTAAATGGTCCAAATTTGAAATTAGGGGCGATGAGGGATATCTCCATAGGGGTTCGCTTCTACTTTAAAGTATAAGTGGCTTTATGGTTTGCCTTTATCCTAAAAGGAAATATTAAGTAAGCTAGCGAGATTCAAAATAAATAAGGATGTGCCAAAAAAAGTTTACTTTAGTGTTGAGGTATTAAGTGGCAGTAGGGCCCGCCTCCTTATTGAAAGAAGTAATCTAATGAGATTCCATATTTATAATTAAAAGTGATGGTGGATATCTCGGGAAGGGTTCGCTTTAGATTTGAGTATTAACTGATTGTCGGATCCGTCTCTTTCCTAGAAGAGAAGTATTAAGTAGCCCAATGAGATTTCCAAGCATTGTTAGCTAAATAGTACCAGTGAGGAGTCTGCCTTGGGGTTATGTATTAAATGGCAAAGGTCTAATTATAAATAGGTGTTAAATTGTCAAGGGTATGCCTAGTCCTTATTAATGAGGTAATAAGTTGCTTGGATAGTCTCTCACACTGCTAAGGCTATATAAAGGCGGTATCAATGAGTATTCCACCTAGGGATAAGTATTAAGTGATCGGGTCCTGCCTAGAATATAGGTAATTAACGAGCAGAAGTCTGCCAAATTCTTTTAGATGTATAAAGTGGCTTGGGTAATGTCTATTACATGGCTATGATTTTATCAGGGATAGATGCGGTAATAATTGGACGCTAAATGTTGAAAGCGTTAAATAATGGTTGGAGGTCTTTGTAGCTAGGACCCATCGACCGTTGACAACATTTTAGAAAACCACCTTAGAAATAGGTCTTAAATGGTGGAATATTCCTTAATTGAGGTTTTAAATGGAAAAGTCTGCCTATTTTTCTTTTAAGAGTATTTTATGATCATTATAGAAGCAAGCTTCATATTTAGAAGTACTAAGTGGCAATGTGTTTGAAAGTATTGGGTGGCTGATGTGGCTTCATCAGTATTTTATACATTGGAAAGGGTAAGTAAGTAATCGTGTGTGCGATTCTAGGTTAGATTAGAATTGATAACCTTAATGGACATAACCATAAATAGAAGCCAATCGGTATAAATTTTTATTATGGATAGTTTATAGATTTTTCAGTCACCTGAATGTTGTTCTGACCCCTTCCTCATTACAACCCATAGGATAGATTTAGAGGAACAGGTCACTGGAGATGAACGTACTTTTATGTTAGAGAAGTCTTCATTTTCTCTCACTCTCGATGCTGATGCGACAATCTACTATGGAAGAAATACCATTTGTTCCAAGGTAGTAGTCATAGTCAGTATCCTTATAATGTTATTATTTCCGCAAAGAATTTAGATTTCTATCAATCTCTGATGATGCTAATACTTATTTGTAGGCACCAAATCCAAAGATCTGTGCTTTGATGGAATTGGATTTCAATTTTTATCAAATTTTAGGCCCATAAAGGTATGGGTTGTTACATCTTATGAAATGGCCAAGGGGTTAGCAACATTCACTGAACATCCTTCCCTCGTATTAGTACCTTGATTTTGGACTCAATTAGTGTGTGTTTGTCTCTTGAGGGACGGAAGCAATCGGCCGTTAGGGGTTACGACCAGTCGGGATGGGTAAACTGCTAGAATCCTAACTTGGGCATTGCCTTACATGCCTCGTCATGTGATTATCCTTATACAAGACTACTACGATTTTGTTTTAGTGTTGTTCTATCATGGACCCTCCTTGGCTATCGACATTACTGGTCGTGTTACAAGGAAAACTGTAGAATAATACTTTAAAATGTGTTAATGCGTATTATTATAAGGCCTTAAAGTCCAGAAAAATATTTACTTTACTGATGGACACTATGCATATAGTGTATCTTACGATGTATAGATAGTTTAAAGAAACCTTAGGAGATGGAACATTCTGTAACATCTCTTAAGTTTTTAGTTACCATATTTCACATGATATTGAGTTAACTTACATAAGAATTTTTAGTTTGACTAGATTGTATTATTTTCCTTTACGCTCAGGTCAGCCTTAGTATTTCAGTGATTTGAAGATGTTCTTGAAGTTGAAGATGGAGTTTGCATGATTGTATTCAATAGTATTATTCTGCTGCATTATTTTGGTATGTCGATTAAATGTATTTTCTAATTATAGAAAAATGAAATCAAATGTGTATTGTAAAAATAGCTTCATGAACAGTTTATATAATTATTATATTTTTTAATTCCGCTGCGAGGTTTTGTGTATGCTGTTCTTCTTTATCTTATTTCTTTAAATCAAAACCCTATTGAAAATCTATCTTTCGAGCTGTTCGATTTAGACATGTGTGGTTTATTATCAACTTAAATCTTTTAAAATGATCAGTCATCACATATGCCTTCCACTTAGAAATTCCACTTTGTTACTTCAACACTTAGTTTCCATCTCATCATCATAAGCAATGAATTCGGATATAATGCCCGACAAAGCTAGTAGTTTATCATCATTCAATGGTGATACATGATTTCAGATTGGCTCAACCTAGTACTCCATTTCAGTAACCTACCTGAAGTGTCAGGGCAATGAAGTCCTATCGAAGAGATTGATTGGTCAATACCCTAATTAGGTGAGATGAGAAATAACATTTGAATTTCTTGGAAGCGATTGGCAAATAATTTGCCAAATTTTCCTGCTTTTGGTATTTTTACTCGAACCCACCGAATATCTTACTAAAATAGTCTACATGTATTGTACTTTAGACTTCTCTCGGACTAATTCTGCACTTAAAGCATAAGCAAACACATCGAGATAAAAGTAAAAATATTCTCCTTCTGTGGGTGTGGACTAAATTGGGTTTTCGCATATATTCGATAATTTGTAGGAAGGTAGCTAAGCATTCACGATTCCACTTGAATTTTCCTTTATTTTCTTAAGGGCATCAAAAAAATGGATACATCTATTTGTCGCTTTCGAGATGAATTGACTTAAGGCAGCGACCTTCCCGTTTTAGGCTTTGCTTCAATCTCTTCTTGTCCTTAGGATCTTTATGTGTTTTTGGGCCTAAATTTTCTTTGGGTTTGTTTCCACTCCATTGGCATGTATAATAAACCTACGTAATTTCCCGGATGATACCCTGAGAGAATATTTCAAGGGTTTTAATTTCATCTTGTACTTTTGAAGTATTCGAAACAACTCATCCAAATGACATAATTAGTCCTTTCTTTCTTAGACTTTACGAGCATCTCATCTATATAAACCTCAATTGTTCATCCAATCTATTCAAGGAAATTCATGTTTATCAATTGTTGATAAGTGGCTCTATTATTCTTTAAATCGAATCGCATCACCTTATATCAATACGATTCTAAACAAGTAATGAAAATGTTGTGATCTTGGTAAAGGATATAAATTGCTATTTTTTTGTAACTAGAATAAGCATCCAGGAATGAGAGTAACTCATGACCAGTCATTCTATCTACCAATTGGTCAATTCTCAGAAGTGGAAAAAATCTTTGGGACATGCATCATTTAAATTTCTGAAATCGATCATGCCCTTCATTCATTTGGCTTCCTGACCAATATCGGGTTGGTTTTCCATTCTGGATATTGAGACACCCTTATAAAGCATTGTCTAATAGGTTATTCGCTTCCTTATCAAGGGTTATAGATATGTCTGGTCCTACCCTCCTCATTTTATATTTAACCAATACGATCTTGTGTTGGTCTTCAATGCGTGACATGCTATATTGGAAGAGATCCCACATAAATTGCATAAGATCTTGAAAACACATCTTGATCGCCTCTTAAAAACACTTTGAGTTGTGCCTTCATCTATAACACCCTCGTAAAATTAACGGTAATTTATAGATAATTACTAAAGCTCAAAAATGAAAATTAAGCAAATGTCAGAATTTGGCCACGAAATTTGCATCGTTGTGTTCATGATGATTTTCTAAGCAACTTTCAAATTTAAAGTTCTGCTATCAGAGTTCAAATGAAGAATTATTTAACATTTTAAGTATTTAGAATGAAAATAATTAAAAACGGAACAAAAGGAAATAAATAATATTTACGGTGTAGACCCCACCGGTTGACCCCTCCTTTTGTCGTTCGAATGCTAATGTCGACAGCCTATAAGGGAATGGTTGACAAAAGGTGGCTGCTAAGGTTGAACCTTGGCCAAGTGGGCCAAATTCAATTATTTAAATCTAAACGATATGATTGATTTGTGCGCCTATAAACATAGGCTTAGCCCCTCACTTTTCTTCTCATATTTTCTGATCAAAGCAGCAAAGCTCTATAGTTTTCCCTTCTCCGCTGTTTCTATTAATTATAAAATATTATATTATTTATATATAATCAGATAAGGGTAGAAACTAAAAAAGAAGAAAAGAAGAGTGAATCGATACCATGGAAAAAAGTAAATTTCATAATTGTGAATCTATATTCTCTTTTACCCCAAATCTCTTTTCAGATATATTAAACTAATAGTATTAATATAAATTTTTATACATATTTTTGGATTGGAAAGAAAAAATGAGCCAAATTAAAGGAATGGATTCAGATTTGGAATAACTGGAAAGCTAGAAAGATGAGTGGAAAATTATATGATTTACACATAACATTGAGATTTATATCTTTGAGTTTTTAAATTATTATGCCTATGCAAGATCTGTGAAGTTATAGGCTTAGGAAAAATGTATTCAACTGAAATCTCGCCTACACATTCTGTGAGTTATGTAATTGGAATTGGAATGATATTTAGTCCCAAATCTGGAAATTTGAAAATCAGACCCCCAATGTGTTAAAGTAGAGTGTTGGTAAGATTGCAAGATTTCTTTTAGATTCATGATAATTGGGTTGTAAATTATGAGAACAAATTTAGATTGCTCTAATTTGACTTGGAATTTAAATTTCTATGTTCTAATCTATTAGGAGTGTTGTGGGTACAATTTAGTTGTTTCTATTTCCATATATTTTCATAATTATCTAATTCCTAAATTATGTATAAAAAGTGCATCATTTGAAATAATAAGAAACATACCGAAAAGTAAAGAGATATGTAAATTATGGGTGTTCTCCTCCATAGTTTGCACTATTTATTTCAATAAAAGAAAAGAGATAGTTCCTCGTAATTTCAAATGAAGCATAAGTTTCACTTTTGGATAATATATGGAAAGTTGTAATGGTGATCTTTTTGGGAAGGATATCTCTACTATATTAAAATATGGAAATAAATGTTCCATACAAAATGTACATGTAGATATCTTTTGGAATTCCTAAAAATTTCAAATCTATACTAAACCCTAATGGCGGCTGCAATTAATGATTATTACAATTCGATTTCCAATAAGATTCCACCGGATCTAGTTCTACCAGACAAGTCAATTGAAGAATCAAGAGGAGATATGGGATTTCATAATGTTACTACTCTTAGGCAAGATTTACGAGAGGTCATATCCTCATAAGGCATCGTACGTTCTGATGCCATTCTTATTCCCTATGCCGTTAGCATTGATGGGTCGAAGGACCAAAATACTCTTGTATTGATAAGAGTGTGTCACTCCAAAAAAAAAATCTCAAAATGATTTAAGTATGCTAGGGAGGGTTTGTTCCCAAGTCAATTGACAGGGGTAAAGTTATATGTGATGAAGGGGTTCAAGCTGTTAGTAATTCCCAAAATGTGATCAATTATAGAAGCACTAAGGAGAAGACGACTACCAATTTATTTAGCTCTAATTTTGACCTTTATAATAAAAGAACGAAGGCGAATGTTGTTAAAGGAACAAAACCGAATTCTCAAAATTTTCAAATGGGAGGAAGTAATGGTTGGAAAAAATTAACCTTTGTTATGCCAGCTTGTAAGAGGGGTAACACCCGAAAACCTTTAATTCATGAACATATATTTGATATATTAGAAGAGAAATGGGTTAAATTGATAATGGTATATGTTTTTGGGTCTAGGCCATAATGTATTCACTTTAGAGCTACATAGATCTTGTATAGAAATTGAGAAGTAGATATGAATTGTTTGCTTGATAGAATGGTTTTTTCTAATGAGATTTGAAGATGTTAACTCAAAAAATAGATCAAGACCCTTGATTGAGTGAGAATGCACCAGCCATGTTCTTACAGAGCAATAATATAGAAAAATAAATGTAAAAAGAGTATAAATAGCAAAAAGACGGGAAGATTTTTATAGTGGTACAGTTGATAATGAAGCCTATTTCCACTTTAAAACTTTCTATTAACTAACTGCTGTTACAAGTTGAATCAGATTACAATATGATTGAATCTTCTAAGTTAGATCAAGTCACAAGTACAAGAGTTCACTGGAGAATCACAGTGAACCTTTAATGACTATTGTATGGGAGAAGAAGAGTGAAGAATAATCTTGCAGAGTTCCAGCAGCCAATCCAGAAGATCTTGTTTATGTTAGAGGTATGATTGTATTAATAGGGTTGGAGAGCGCTTGGGCCAAAGCCGCTTTGCTAAAAGCCTATAATCAGCATCATAAAGGAGCTCAGATAATTTAAAGACGGCCCGAGCTAGCCTGATGAATCACTAGCAATCCATATGTAATGGATCGCCAGAGATCCATGTAATCGGTCTATTTTTGAGTGATCTCCATTTGGTTGTCTTCCTATCTTCTATTCGAGTGCCTTATCTAGATATCCAGTCATTTGGAGTTTGTTTGATCATCCGTCTTCATAGGTCATATGGTCCAAAAAAATCATCCAAACTTAACAAAATTGAACAAACCATTGTAGGTACACTATAGAGGGTCCGTAAGACCTACATTATGAATATCAGATGGTGGGGACTTACTTAAATGGGTCGCTAGCGACCCATCAAGATGGATCGCCAATGGTCCACCAACTCTTCTCCAATCGTGCTTGATTTTTCTATGAGCATTCTGTTATTTCTTCTAAGTTTTCTCTCCAAATTTGAAGTCCATCCGATCGTATGAGTTCCCTAGTTCCAGTTTAAGCTAGCTGCTTGGTTGAAAAGCAGGTAAACAACAGCTTGATTCAGACGAGTCTTTACTTTTTAAACTACGCTGCTTGGAATACTATGAAACTTAGCAAGTATTCTTAGAATATATAGTATATCATGATGCAAGAGGTTAGGATGACTAGTAGTGCAACCTTGTAAATCGCTAGCGATCCATAGGTGATGGATCGCTAGTGTATTCTTAACTTATTTTCCTTGAGGTCCATAAACTTGTTTTCTTGATTTCTTTTGTCAAGTTTCAAGTCAGTCTAGCTTAGTCTGAATGTTCTAACTCCTTTGTATTCTTGCTTGGGTAAAAACCTAGTTAATATTTACCTCCTAGATTATGCTTTAACTGGAAACAAAGTTGCTCTTGAACTAGATAAATTTCAAATGACCATTCTGTGAATTTTGGTGAATCGTCGGAGTCCATCTCAGATGTTGTTCTCAATTGTTTGACTTCTTATAACTGTCCATTTTTTGATTTCGATCTGAATTTCAATTCCTGTTATTAACGATGTAATCTTTGCTTTGTGTTTACAAGGGTTTAGGTCGGTAAATGGGTGCACGACATAGATTTACATTCGACCTATATAGTTTTAAGTCGACCGCCAATGAAGATAGGCTTTTTCTCAAATGATTGTATGTCGTTCTAGAGCGAAGTCTTTGTCTTCAGCTGATTCTTTTCGAGGACTTGGTTAAGTTCCTATCGCCGTTTTGAATTCTAATGTGTCGATTTTTTTCCAAAATCGGATAAAGTGGATGATCAATCGTATCACTTTTCCCATTTTGTACTTCGGTGATCCTGAAAAGAAAAGCATCACATGTCGCTTTAGACGGCTGATCATTTATCGATCGTTGATCGAAAAATGAATAAATGTGGAAAAGATAATTTCAAAGGATGATATGGATTATTTTTCAAATGTAAGAAAGCTATCTACGTTAGATTATTCCTTTGTAGTAATCAGGGTACTAGACTCTTCTCATGTTGATAATATACTACACCTGCCCCGGTTAAAGCTCATAACCCGATTGGCCAACATATACCGAATTACCTAGTATTCCAACCGTTGGTTATACAAGGATATTATTTAAAGTAAAACATACCAAACAAGGTTGAGTGCCAAGTTTTATTGTTGAAAACGACTTTCCAGACATCTAATCTTTAGTCCAGCGGAGGGATTCCACTCCTCCAAAAGCTGGGTCCTTCATAATATAGACCTCACCTATTATTCTGGTCATATTGGGATTAAATTACAAGGCACAACTGTTCTTGCAGATTTGTAGTCAAAGTTCGATCAGGCACTATTTCAATCTTCAAAAACTATGACTTATTCGATTGCGATTATCCTTCCTTTGCATTTTTTGGAATCCAACCTGCACATCAGTCGCTTTCTTCGGGGACTATTGGTTTATTTGCACGATTCCAAGCATTGCTTTTTCTTGCTAGTGCATCTCGTGTTTATGTGCAACATAATCGTTTACTGTAATTCTATAAATGATATACTTCTGCTGTCATTTCGGCATATTTTATTTCATAGCTTTGTTCAGAACTATGACGTAGCTTGGTATAGCCAGTTCTATAGATAATCCCTACTTATAGTCTATTAAGTTTGTTTCAACAATGTGTTGGTGTATCTGCTTTAGTCTATAGGGCTGATTTCTTTAAATATTAAGTCTATATGTTTTCAGGAGACTAGGTCTCTTAGGCAATTTGTTCGATTACCCCAGTTTGATTGACAAGATAGCTCCTATCCTCGGGAACTAGGGACTTTGCTGCTTGACTCCAAGCTTTGATTTTTTCAATAATGTCTATTTCCTAACTGTAATTGAATTCCTCCAAGTTGACATCATCATCTCATGTCATTCTAAGTGTATGTGCTGGAAAGATGCGCCGCCGTAATCTTTTGCTAGAGTGAATTCTTCCAAGTCCAGTGATGAGACCCTAATCGTGTATCAGTTTCTATCTCCAGAAACTCATGTGTAGATTGCTCAACTTTGTGGATTTTTCTTTGATGTTGTGAATCTTCAAATAGCATGAGATGCTAGAAGATAGGGCTGAAGATTCAATCAAACTCTTGCTTCTACTTTCGAAAGCTGGTGTATCGATAGTTTCATTCTAGCGGTCTCTTCTTAGCATCACTGAACTTTAGGTAATGATATTTTCCTGCAAGTTGGAACCAGATGATCTAGTTAGACAGTAAGTAGGTCATCGATCATTCTCGTCATTGCCAGACTACGAGCGACGATTGATTTTTGAATGTTAAATCCTTCATTTCCTTTGTAGATGATTTTGTTGCCAGAATGCTCTATTTTGAAATATTGAACTATTATCTAACCAACCTCACGATTATCCATGTTTGGACATCGCAACATTTCTTTCGATCAAGTATATGTGTGTATGTCCTGTTCAAGGTACTAGATATTTTTGAACAACTATATATGGGGTTTGCAAGAGATGGAGAGGTATGGGACAAATGATTCAATTGCCCCTGGTCTAGCCCTTAATCCTATACTGGGATTAAGAAAGTATGCCGATTTTAGTTCCGATCTTCCATATTGTCCCTATCCTCGGTTGTGCATGCTTTGCTTAATTACTGTCACCATGGAAGTTTTGTTCATATGCCAATTCCTATCTTCGAGAATTGGTAACTTAGCTGCTTGGTTCCAAGCAACATTTCTTGGAGGCTGTCCATCTTTTGGCTGTATCTATATTTTTCTAAGTTGAATTCAGGAAATTCGGTTGTGCGGCAGCTTTCCTCCCTAGAAATTAGCACAAGAGTGATTCAAGCCTGGGATTTTCTTTCGGCGCCACTTTATTCCTGTATAGTGGCTAATCTTACAATGTAAGGTCGAACCATTCGATGGACCTATGAAAGTTTCTGTCTTCTGGTTGTTGCCTGTCATTGGGCAATTGTAGTTTTCTTAAGATAAGGGTGGAAACTCGGTTGAGTACCAACTTCAATTTTCGAAAGCAAGTGCATCGATGTTCACTACAATGAGTGTTTCTCATCAACCCTGTAGATTAAAGTTTTCTTGGCATTGCCAGGGCAATACGAATACTTAGTGAGTAGAATGTTTCCCGGCATTGCTAGGGAAAACTAGTACTTATGAAATAGAGGGTTATCTAACATTGCCGAGGGAACACCGATACTTATGAACTAGAAAATTTCTCGACATTGCCAACGCAACACCGGTACTTAGAAAATGAGAAAAGACCTTAGCATACCTTGGGCAACATCGACGCTTAGGAGGTTGGGATCGATTTTCCCAACTAATCTAGCAATGCTTTTAATCTAGGTAGGCACTAGTTTCGATCTTCAAAAACTTGGACTTCGATGATTGGATTGTAGAAGTCTTTTCTTAGTGCTGCCTTTCTTTGGGCAATGTTAAAGTCATGTTGGTTTGGATTAAATCATTCATCCAATCCTAAATTGTCAAATAGATCCCTTTCAACCTAATGTTGTTTGTTTTTCTTAACGTTGCCTAACTTCACGATACGCCATGTTCTAGAAGGATGGGAGAACTAGGCATTTTCATTGCCTAGCCTTGTTTATCACCATCAAGTCTTACCCTTGGAAATGCAGGGTTTTTTCTTAACCAATTCATAGTTACTCTTATTCATGAAAATCAGATTTCCTTCAACCGTTTTTTGTTATAATCTGACTTCTATCTACGGAACCCTTCATTTCTAAGTGAAACCCTTCATTTCTATGTGTCAAATTCCAGGTTCTTATAGAAAATTAGAAAATATGGAGCTAGTCGCATTGTCCCTGGTACAACCGTGCTCATTCCTATCTTGATCACGGACCGGTAGAGTTCAATACTGTTTATCTTGAATCGATGACACTTAACCTTGCTTATTTCAGGCTATATGCGTTATGCTGAACTGATAGCATTATTATAGATATCAACCTTATTCGTTAGTTCCAATCTTCAGGAATCAATGGTTTAGCTGCTCGATTTTAGGCATTCTCTACTTGTAGTTGTCTGTCTTCGGATAATAGTTGATTTTTTGCAAGTTGGTGTTTGTGACCTCAGTCAAGCACCTGCTTTTATCTTTGAAATATTTTGCATTGATGATTTGATTCTAGAAATGCCATCCGTCGTTGTCTATCGCTGGATAATGGTAAGTTCCTACTTTTATTACAAGTTGGAATGATTTTTTATCCTCACCAATTGTTAATGTGTTATGTGCCCCTTATGTCATAGGGCTGATTATTTTGAACAATTGATGTAATACTTGATGTTCTGGGCGGCTCCCTTGATGCCCTCAGTCAAAGGTGTGCCGCATCTCCTATCTTTTTAAACTCTTGACATGGATGTCTTGAATTTAGACATTTTGTACATTAACTTTGGTTAAAGATTAGAATTCTTTGTCGACTTCTTGGTTTGTGAACTTTGCGGCACTACAGGAGCAATGTTGGTACTATCAGGTGGCATGTGTTGCTTCCTGTTAATCCTACAATAGACAAGTTTCTCGGTGTTGTTCGGACAGTACCGATACTTGGAAAATTTTAACAGTTGTTGATGATGTCGGAGCAATATCAAGTAATGCTTGTGCAGATTATGAAATGCGCAACTTTT
Source organism: Allium cepa (assembly GCA_030765085.1). Lineage (NCBI taxonomy): Eukaryota > Viridiplantae > Streptophyta > Magnoliopsida > Asparagales > Amaryllidaceae > Allium > Allium cepa. Next base: position 288,384,775 of record CM060940.1, read on the forward strand.
AAGAGTGCACGGCTTACGAAATGTGTGGCTTTTGAGAGTGTGTGGCTTACGAAATGCGCTACTTTTGAGAGTGCATGACTGACGGAATGCTCGCCCTTTGAGAGTGTGTGACTTATGAAATGCAGGCTTATAGCATCGATATGACCCATAGGTCCAGAACGGTGTGAAACTTCTTGATGTTGCCAATCCTCAGGTAATGCGAGGAGTTCGGGCTTCGAAAGAATGGTTCTACGACTCAAGAAGTGTTGTGCGGCTTATAGGACCGCATGACTTATAGGATCGATATAACCCGTCAATCCAAAAGAGGTTGGAATTTTTAAACGTTGCCAATCTTCGGGTTACATGAGGAGTTCGTGCTTGGAGAGCATGATTCCATGACTCAAGAAATGATGCATGGCTTATAAGAGTGCATGGCTTATGGGATTAATTTGGCCCATCGATCCAGAATGGTTTGGAACTTTTTAACATTGCCAATCTTCGGATAACATGAGGAGTTCTTGCTTCAAGAGCGTGGTTCCACAACTCAAGAAGTAATGCATGGCTTATGGGAATGCGCAGCTAATGAGATTGGTATGACCCGTCGATCCCGAATGGTTTGGAATTTCTCTATATTACCAATCTTGGGGTAAAGTGAGGAGTTCATGCTTTAAGAGCATGGTTTCGCGACTCAACAAATGATGCATGGTATATAGGAGTGCGCGACTTATGAGAAGGATACGACCTATCGATCTGGAATAGTTTGGGACTTCTCGATGTTACCAATCTTCAGGTAATGTTAGGAGTTCGTGCTTCAAGAATGTGGTTCCATGGATCAACAAGTGATGCGAGGCTTATGGGAGTGTGTGGCTTATGAGATCGGTATGACACATCATTCCAGAATGGTATGGAAATTCTTGACATTGCTAATTTTTGAGTAACATGAGGACTTCGTGTATTGAGAGCATGGTTCCATGGCTCAAGTAGTGATGCGCGACTTATGGGAGTGCACGACTTATGGTTTAGTCCTTCTCACTGTTGAAGGAGCGATACCAGTTTTTAAAAGGTAAGGATCGAGTTTTCCCATCAATTAGGAAATTTGACATCGCTGGAATGCGATTTTTTCAGAGAGATAAGTGCCCATAGATTCGAAACATTTTGGAATTTCTTGATGTTGCCAATTTTTGGGTAACGTGAGGAGTTAGTGCCTCGAGAGCGTGATTCCATGGCTCAAGAGTGATGTGTGGCCTATGGGAGTGAGAGACTTATGGTTTGGGCCTTCTCGGTGCTGGAGGAGCGATACTAGTTCATAAAAGGCAAGGATCGAGTTTTCCCATTGATCCGGCAATTTGACTTCGCTGGAATAAGACTTCGTCGGCTCTAGGAGAAAAGTGGTTGTTTGATCGGGTAACCATGGCTTGGATGATTCTCCCATTTTTCGAGAAGATGTGCACAGCCAAACAAATAAGGTTGCTATGGTGGAGAGACCTATAGCCGATTGCATAGAGACGGTTATAAAGAGAGAGCTTGTGGGAATTCGGGGCAGGACTATCTGTTTTTGGTCCAAACCGCCTTTAGAGAATTAGTCTTCAATTGGCATACAGTCTAAGAGGAAAAGGAACTGGCCATCAAGGGTGGTAAAGGAGGAGTTATGAAGAAGTAAGCAAGTATTAGGCTAGTTAGGTCATTATGTCCATAGTAATCAGAATGCCATAATTTTCGATCGGGATTAAAAAGTTGTGGTGTGATCAGTCTAGGCTTTCCTTATAGATATTCAAGTATATGTGGTACACTCCATTCCATAGGGCTGTTCGTGTGCTTAAACTGTATCTAGGGTTTCTCCACAATATGTTTGGTTGCACATGGACCAATGGATGCAATTGTGTCTTCTAGACGATTAAAGCATGGGAAAGCCTCTATCTTCATAGACTTATATATTAGGGATTTGAGATACATAGTTCTCATAGGTGTCGAATTTTGGCTTGATTCAAGTCGGCCTCTGATTGATCACAAGATCGGTTCAATTTTGGCTTAGTTTCTTTGAGCAACTTTTGAAGCTCTAGAATTCAGCACTTTTTGTCTCATTAGTCATTGAAAGTGATTCTGTTAATTTTGCGAAGTGACTGATGTTACTATTGATTCATGGCTCTAGAGCATGACTTCACTGACTTCGGGCAGTTTTGGATGGATGACCGCTGATATTCTAGTCGGCCTTCGTGACGCTTTTGTTTGTAAAATATTTTTGGATTAGATTATTGCTGATTTACTGGTACATTTTCATGACACTTAGTTCATGAAGAACCTTCATGACACTTTAGTTCGTGAAGGAGTTTTTGTGGTCGGATTTCCGACGACCAAACGACCTTGGAATGATAATTTATCAATTCCAAGAGGAATTTTGGTCGGATTTCCAACAACCAAACAGCCCTAGAGCAATTATTCATCGACTCCAAGAAGGGTTTTAGGTCACGTGCCCGATGGCCAAAAGGTCTTAAAGCGATGATTCAACGATTCAAGAGGAATTTTGGTCGAATGTCCGACGACCAGATGGTCTTAGAGTGAATAATTCATCGACTCTAAGAAAAGTTTGGGTCATGTGTCTGACGGCCTGGCAGTCATAAAGCAATCATTTATCGACTTTGAGAAGAGTTTTGGGTCGTGTGTCCGATGACCCGTTGATTTTAAAGCAAGAGAAATTTTATTCGGATGTCCAACGACTAGATGGCCTTGGAACGATGATTCATTGATTCCTAGAAGAGTTTTGGGTCATGTGTTCGATGGCTCGGTGGTCTTAAAGGGATGATTCCTCTACTTCAAGAGAAATTTGGTTGGACGTACAGCTAGCAGACGGCCTTGGAGCGATGATTCATCGACTCTAAGAAGAGATTTGGATCATGGGTCCGACAGCCTGGCAGTCTTGAAGTGATGATTCATCGACTTCAAGTGAAATTTTAGTTGGATGTCCGACGACCAGACGGCCTTGGAATGATAATTCATCTACTCCAAAAGGAGTTATGAGTCGTATGTTCGACGATAAGCCATGATTCGTCGACTTTAAGACGAATTATTCGGTTCGGCTCGCGAGAACACAGGTTTATCGGTTCTTGGAGACAAAGTGGTTGGATCTATTTTGTTCAATGATCCTTTGGACAAGCTTTCCCGATACTACTAGAGCAGCGTCGATTCTCAAAAAGTGGATCGACATGACCCGTCGAAGGATAGATGTATTTCTTTTGTCATGCTGTCCGTAATGCCCCTAGTGCCTTGGTACGACTCATTAGGAAAAGGAAAGCATGCAAGGATGGATGAGAAGGCATCACTTTAGGTTGCTGCCCCATTCTTTGATGGCTAGCTAGCTAAAGTGATATTTGATAATTATCCTTCCATCTAATTTCTTCAGTTAGTCGGGGTGCTTTTCTACTTGGTCTTAGTGGCCTTGCTTGGGCAGAATGTCCATAAGGTCCTGTAGCTCCTTCACCGTTTGTATGTTCTTTGGGAAATTAAGTGGGTTGCCTTCTGCCAATTGCACTACATCTAATCTCTAGAACTAGTTTTCCTTCACATAGAATTCTTCTAAGGTAGCGGGTGGTTTCATCCTTTAATGATTCTTAAAGGCCTTGCAATGGACTGCATCAGTTGCCCTCACTTCATTCATATGCAAGTCATACCTGTCAAAATAGTAATTTTGAATCAGTTGTATAGTTGTAGGAAGGTATATTTGGCATGATAAACTTCTTTGGATATTTTTGCTGAACGGCTTCGGTGAATGTGTTTCGATTGGGGAAGAGCTCTCATCATTATCAATCTGGTCCGTTTTCAAGTTACAACTATTTATCATGCTTGAGAATGATATATGCATGATTGTCCTATGCTTTAATTATTGAAAATTTCGATTGAATAGAAAATCACTTACGGTGGGGTTACGGATCAGTGCTGATCCCTAAAAAAATTTCAAATTATGTGAGATCGGTCAGGGGTGACAAGGAAGGCCCCATAAGGTTGCATTCTAAATTTCAAAGCATTTGGAATTCGCATGTTTGAGTTATAGGCAAAAGAAGATGGATCAACGTTGATGGGTCTGTGGTATTTTATTGCAGTCTGACCCAAGAAAATTTGTCATTTTCTTGGAGTTAACACATGATCCGCTTGGAGTCACAGAATTTGAAGTGTGGGGTTGATGAATGGTGCTTGGAGTCATTTGCATGTTTTCTTGGAGAAAATTGTGGTTTTACCCGAGTTTGATTTTAGGCTAGAATTGCCCAGGTTTGCTTCGGGTCAAATGGGTGATTACCCAAGTTTGACTTTGAGTCGGGACTTCAAAAATCTGCTTCAAGTCAAATAGGCTATAACCGTAGTTTGACTTCGAGTCAATCCTGAAGTGAGTCTTTCAACAACCATTTTAATGATTTTGATGTTTTGCGATGACGACCATTTATGATTCGATGATGGGAGCTCCATGATGGGATCGGAAGCTGGTTAGTAGGAGTTGTCACAATAAACAATGGGAGCTTAGCCTTGTAATCCATCCCCGATCCGTGTCATATCTTGTTGGTTCTCTTGCCTCTGGGAGTAATAATAACTAGTAGTTCCTCGTCCATTGCTTGGCACTGTGCTGCGACACGGACTTTAGAGCTTCTTTTAGCATTTGCATGTTAGTATTTCGTCTAATTTGTCTTCCTCAAATTGTTTGTCGTTTTCAAAGCCGGAGAGTGCCAGTGTTATATCTCCCTGTGGGGTTTCACCCCTAAGTTCAGTTTGTAGCAGGTGTTCTTACAGTGGGAGGAGTGGTAATGTTTTCTTCTGTCACAATTCTTAGAGCTTTGCCCACTATTTCCTTTTGCTTTTGCCTTCGTTTTCTTCCGTTCAAGCCAAAAATAGAAGAATGCCCTTGCTCCATAGCAGTCGTGGCTTCAGGCACCATTCTGCGAGTAGCTAGTGATTAGAGTGCTAAGAGAGCATCTATTTTACCATAAGAGCCTTTTGACTATTTACTAGTTTCTGGTTAATTCCATTAACCATCTAGTTCAATTCTCTTTTAGTCACAACTTCATGTTGTATGGAGGATCTTGGAACTTGATCTCCAAAGTTAGCTCCCTAATTATAGGTTTTTGCGATTGTTGACTTCAATCTGCTTAGGGTTTGTTTCTTCTCCAGCAATGGTTGCTTCTATGGATCTTCCAGAGGTAGTTCTTTCTTCATGGTGCCATTGATTCTCAATAGAAAATCTTCTAAGTAGAGATTGAGGATCTAACTTCTAAACTTATCCGATCCAAAGTAGACGGTTAAATTTAAGTTTGAGTTGGGTTCTTAGAGAAAACAACCAAAAAGTTGAGCCACAAAATGGATCAACACCCAGGATTAAGTGTGAAAGCACCAGTCCTATTCTTACAGAGCAATAATTTAGAAAATAAATATAAAAAGAATTGCAATAATAAATAGACAAATAAATTTTCATAGTAGTTCTACTACTAATGAAGCCCTCATCCACTTTACAACTTTCTATTAACTGACCGCTGTTACAAATTGAATCGGATTATAATATGTAAATCTTTAAAGTTAGATCAACTCACTTGTATAAGAGTTCATTAGAGAATCATAGTAAACCACTAGAAGACTACTGTGTAGGAGAAGAAGAGTGAAAAATAATCTCTACAGAGTTCCAACAGCTAGTCTAGAAGATCCTATTCACGTTGTAGATAAGATTGTATTTATAGGGGTTGGATAACACTTGGGCGAAAACCGCTGTACTAGAAGCCTATACGAAGCGTCATTAAGGAGCTAAAATTTTTTGAATGCGATCTGAGCTAGCCTAATGGATCACTACAAATCCATAGGTGATGGATCGTTAGAGATCCATGTATTTAGTCTATTTTTGAGTGATCTCCATTTGGTTGTCTTCCAGTCTTCTATTTTTGTGCCTTGTCTAAATATTATGTATTTTGGAGTTTGTTTATTCATCTATCTTCATGGGTCATTTGGTCCAAAATAATCATCCATAACTCACTCAAAACATAAAGAAATCAGAGGAAACTTTGTTGGTACACTCTAGAGGGTGTGTGGGACCTATACTATGAATTTCAGGCGGTGGGGACCAACCTAACTGGGTTGCAAGCGACCCTTTCAATGGATTGCTAACAATCCATCAAATCTTCTCTAATCAAGCTCATTTTTTATAGGAGCCTTCTTTTATGTCTTTTAAGTGTTCTTCCTAAATTTCATGCCAATCTGACTCAATATGAGTTCTTTAAGTCCAATTTAAGCTAGCGGCTTTGGTCGAAAAGTAGGTAAACAACAGCTTGAATCAGATGTCTTTACTTCTTAAACTACGCAGCTTGGAATGCTACGAAACTTGGCAAGCGTTCTTAGAAGAGATAGTATATCATGCTGCGAGAGGTTAGGATGACTCGCAATGCATCCTTATGGGTCGTTAGTGATCCATAGGTGATGGATCTCTAGCGATCCAGACACTTAGTGTATTCTTGTCTTATTTTTCTTGAGGTCCATTGACTTGTTTTCTCGATTACTTTGGTCAAGTTTCAAGTCAATTTGGTTTACTCTGAATGTTCTAACTTCTTTGGATTCTTGCTTAGGTAAAAAAACCCAGTTAATATAAGATATTAGTGACTATGAAAGAATTTTGGGTGACGGTCCTTATATATTTGACTTAGAATTATAATTATAAAAAGGGGGAGTCCTGATCTTAAATTTGATAGAGATATTATTACGATGATTCCTATGTGGGTTAAATTATATGCTTAAATCTTGAATTTTGGGATGTTGAGGCGCTTAGTATAATCACTAGTGCACTTGGAAATCCTACTAAATTAAATGAAGTTACTGCTAAAGAATCAAGGCTCTCATTTGCTCAGGTTTTAGTAGAAATGAATGCCTCATTTGAATTTTCTAATGAGATTGAAGTTGTATTGTTAACGGGGAAGAGTTTTTAATTAAAGTAGATTGTGAGTTCATATTGAGCAGATGTAATGTTTGTAAAGTGTTTGGACATGTTAATTCTCAATGTAAGCGGAAAAGAATCTAGTGTGGCAACAAAAATCATGCACTACATATATTGAGAAGGAAATTGCTCTTAATAAGGAGATAGCAAAAACATCTGATAACATTCTCCTAGAATGTGTTCAAAGAATAATGGCGAACAAAATTATTAAAGGTGATAATTTCCAGAATAGCAAAGAGAATAATTTTAAAGTAGATGATTCAACTAGAGAATAAATTTAGTTTGTTGAGCCAATGTCTTTAGAGACGGACTGAGAAAACGAATTATTATTTTCTGAAGTTCCAGGGGAACTTATTGATGGAAGAAAAAATAGTTTTGAGGTGCCGAACATAGGTATTAATTTTGTTGCTTTACATGAAGTTGTACAAGATAACATAGGTAAGGCTATTCATGATGTTTATGATAAGGCTATAAAAGACACAGATGATGTTATTAGTGATGTACATGATCACATAGGGGTTTTAGTACTTGATGTTTTCGAGGTTGTTAATGAAGCTGGGGTTGAAGTTTACAAGGATAATGGCGAAGCTGTACAAGTTTGATGTTGTTAACGATATAGAAGAAGTTATTCATGACAACATAGGTGTGGACATTCAGCTACGTTCCTCAGGTGATGGAGTTGAGAAATATATGCTGCCCAGGCATTGTTCAAGCTTGTTGTGACACAATTATAAAAGATGTGGCCTATGAAGATTTTAAATTAGACATGGTGGGTCAAGTTTATGGGACCGTAGCTGACATGGGGTCAATTATGGGTGAGATTCAATGTACGGGTGAGGTGCTCGGTTCTCATAAACTTATAATAGATCAAGATGTTCATGCTATTACATAGAAGGAGCTTACGAGGCTGAAGGGTATGGGCTTGTAGGTTTTGCGGACAAGACAGTAAAACTTCCCAAAATCTCGCTAGAAGAATTGTTGGACGGTAGTAATAAAATGGAAAAGAGACTAGCTCAAGATAATCTAGGGATAAAATTCACACTGTTAAAGAAGGAACTGATTCCTATGCTAATGAAGGGGATATGAAAAGTAAAAGCAAAGGTATAATCTCTGGCAACTCTTACACTTCACATATTTTTGTAGAATCAGAAGACGACAATAATACTTTCGATGAGGATAATAAATTTACTAAAATATTGCTAATGTCATTAAAGACAATCTTTCTATTAATGAGCAACTTAAGGAATTTTCAAGGTATGTTAGTGACAACCCAGATTATAAAGGCAAAGGAACAAAATAACTAAAATCATTGCTCCTTGTAAAAGAGAAAACATGAGGAGCAGTAATAAAATGACTATTTTGTGGTAGAATATTGGGGGTTTGAACTTTGATAATAGATATAATGATGTTATAAATCTCCTTACGAACCATAAACCTATTATAGTTAGTTTATTGGAAAACAAATTTATTATTAAAGGTATAAAAATGTCACGTTTACTAGTTAATTGGAATTGGCTACATATACTAGGGCGAAAGGTAGAATCTTGATTTACTGGACTCTATCGGTTGGGATATTCAGTTTTGTTCTAAAAGTATACAGCATATTAATTACGATTTGCCTAATAAGGGAGGATGTGATTTTCTTATTTCATTTATATATGCTAGCAATTTTCTGAATAATAGAGAAAAGTTGCAGGCGTGCTTAAGCAAAGAAATCAATCTGACTGGTAAACCTTTAATTTTTAGGTGACTTTAATAATGCCTTACATGCTAGGGATAAAAAAAGGTGGATTAGTAATTCCTTTCAAACACCCTAGAGGTTTTAATAATTTTTTAATTGCGTTCGATTTAGTAGATATAAAACTATAGGGAATCAAATTTACTTGGAGAAAAAGAGGAATGACTACTAAACTGATAGAGTTTTGACAAATGATTTATTCCTTAATCTTTCCTCCATTTAGCTTCAACTGATCTTCCAAATTATTCCAACGACCATAATCCTATTCTGATGAAATTTCAAACTTCTAACAATAACTTTTAGGGCACTTCTTTTAGATATTGTAACTCTTGGATTGCCATTAGACAACTATTTAGCCTGTTTCAAAGCTGGATTTGAATGTCAAACTTGGGGTTCTATTCAACACATTTTTAATCATAAGTTGTAATAAGTCAACCAGGAACTTAAGCAGTGGAATAGATGTAGAGAGAAGGAAAAACATAAATTTATTAATAGTGAATTAACATTTCAAAAGGCTTTGAAGGAGTTAGATGAGGACCTTACAAATTTGACCTTTTTTGATAATCTTGTCTAAGAAAATAAAAACTTGATAGATCTTTTAAAAGGATTTCATGATAATGCTAAACAAATGTCTAAAATTTCTTTGTTACAAGAAGGGGACACTAACTCAAGATTCTTTCATGCTAAAATGTCGATGAGAAGACATAAAAATAGCTTACTTGCTCTTCTAATTGAAGAAGGGAAACTGATCTACAATGCTTAAAAAAATAAAAAGGAAGTCATTAAATTTTATTCTGGTTTCTTTAATGTAGAAAAAAGCGAAATCACCATTTTTCAAAAATACAGTGTAGACGAAAGATAAATGAAAAGGGAGAAAAATTCTTTCTGAAGTCGTTTCTATTGAAGAATCAAGGAGGCGGTTTTCAACCTCTAACAATAAAAGCTCAGGTCCTGATGGATTTACAGCTAAATTCTTCAAATTTTACTGGTAAGATATGAAAAACATTTTATATGCTATAAAAGAAGTGCTGATACTTGAAAATTGGCGAAGGGTGTTAACTATACTTTCATTACTCTTATCCTAAAGAAAGATAAGTCAATATCTATTTCTAATTATCGTCCATTGTCTTGTTGTAATATGTGTTTGTACCAAAATTGGGCACAAAACTCTTCGTATGTGTTTGAAAAGATAAAATGAAGAATATAAATGGAAAAGAAGGTAGATCTAACAAAACACGAATTACTAAACAGAAAAAGCATGCAGAAACACACAGATTTAGAGTGGTTCGGCGTACGGCCTATGACCACTATGAAACAGTTGACCTTTATTACTTTTGATTGCTGGTTACAACGAATTACACTAGTAAAATTCAAGTACAATAGTGATTTTGGCAGAGTCTTGATGTAGAAGAGCGAAATTCCCTTTTCTGTAGGTCCTTGGCTGCTATTTATAGGCATAGATTGCAAATATCTCGCTCACATCTCGGAAGACCTCTTCTCTCACATGGGTAGGCCCACACGATCAATCCCACAACGTTTGCATTCGATCCGTGATCGACACGAACGAATTTCATATCGATCAATACTTCGTCCAATCGAGTCGAGATCAATCATGAACGTTCTTGAAGATGTACGCAAGCTCCTGTGAAAATTTAGTAGCATTTGAACTTATAGATTTTGTGTTATGATGGATGCAAGCTTGATTTTGCAAAAGCCTGTCAACTGACTGTTTCTGTCATTAGAACTGTGCTTTGTTCGTATCAACCAGGAATTATTTTTCGTATCGACCTGGACAGCGCTTTTCGCATCGATGCTTCAGAGGCTGCTTCATATTGGTATTTGTCGTTGGCTTCGTGTCGATAAGTGTAGGCTGCTTTGTATCGATGGAAGGTGAATCATTCGTATCGATTTGTCATGCGCTCTTCATATCGATTATTGACTGATCGATATGAAATGTGTGGATGGAAGGATCGATACAAAGTGTGTGGAAATGGAATCGATACGTAATGATGAACATTGATTGATACGAAAGGGAACGAGCTTGATGGATACAAAGAGAGGTGGTTTTTGATGGGCACGAAGAGAGCTACCCGAATGGATACGAAGTGGAATAACTTGTTACCGATCGATATGAAACCATGCGTAGTTGATGGATTCGAATAGGATCAATGCAAAGGAGGTCTCTCTCTGATTGCTTCATGAATACGAACAAGGTGATCACTTGAGTTGCATCATTCATATCTTGAGCGTAGAACTCCGATTGACTTGAAATTTAGAATGTTGGCTTTCATGGCTTTGCTTGTCGTGTCATGTTAATTGCAGCTCGATCCAGACTCAGACAAAATTTTCTGGTATCCATAGCGAACCTGTGTGTATCATTTTTCAAGATGAACTGCCTTTGGTTCTTAGTCAATTTCTTGGTGTCATGACCTTGCCAAAAGGCAGGATAACATTTCCCCCCCCCCCAAAGTACGTCTTATGATGACATGACGTGCTTTAAAAGTTGCAACCTTCATTCTGAATAGTTTTATTTGACTTGTCTAAAGGGTTGTTGTTTTCTCGTCGAAAGGTGTAACTTTTGATTGATCTTTAGTAATATAGATAACGAATTTTTGACTACCAATTATCTTACTACTCACTATTGTAACTGAGTTTTGAATGATAGAAAATCGTTGTTCAATGTTGTAATTGTCGCCAGATGAGCATTTACTCCCTGTGAATTTTAAGATTTAGATGTTAGTCTATCATACATGCATGTGTGCTAGTCTGACTCCTACTAACGTTCGAACGTCCGTGAGTCGTGTCAGGTTTCTTGCATCGAATTCCATATTGATAGTCTATCATACATGCATGTGTGCTAGTCTGACTCCTACTAACGTTCGAACGTCCGTGAGTCGTGTCAGGTTTCTTGCATCGAATTCCATATTGATCCTCTCCTGAATCAATGTGAAATTCAAGTTGTAATGACGCTTGGTGGTCATTTTGCAATATCATTTCATATCGATCCTCTCGTGGATTGATGTGAAAATTTAGAAAATTATAATCATCTCGATGACAATCAATACGAACTTAGCACTCGCTTTGATGTCATTCGGAATGATGGACACCAATCTTGGTTTGTATTGATACTTGTTGGATGCACTTGAGATGTGGGCTACAAGGATTTATTTTCATATCCATGGTTGTTGACATTGCTTTGGTAAGTTATTGGATACGAATAGGTGGTATTAAGCGGAAGATGATGGATGTGAAGCAAGCTTCTTCGTCTCTATTGATATAGGTAGCTACATCTTCAGGGGGATGGATACGAATCGATGACTTCACATCGATTATACTGGGATATAAATTGCCACTTCCTTTGGATCGAACCCATATAAATACTCTATGAACTTAGAAAAATTTCACTTGCCGTCATTTTACTTTCTGCTTTCGTATCGATAGAGCACTTGGGAAACGAAAACTGTCTTCGTCCCAAATCGTCTAACTCTTCATTCCTTTGAATCGATTGCTCAACTTAGGTAATTGACCAATCTATTCCATTCTAAAATGATGACAATCTAGTTTCCATGCCAATTCATTCAAGTTCGTGGCCGATTCTGGCGACGTCATTGCCGAAGTTGGGTTGGAGCAAGACTGAGGAAGAAGAAACGGCATTCAAATAGATTAGGGAAGAAGGTCGATTGATGGATATGAGATAGAGTGTTGTAACATTGGGAAGTAATTCGTATCGACCTGGGAATACTAGGAGTTCGTATCGATCTTGGAAGTGTTGAATGGAAGGGTGAGATTCATATCGATCGAGGATGGTAGGAGTTCGTGTCGATCTAGAGCGATCGATACGAAGACTTAACCCATGTGATCGATACGAAGTTCTGACTTCGGTGATCGATACAAAGACTAAGCCGGTGATCGATGCGAAGTCCTGCCCCGATGATTTATACGAAGTCTAGGCCGATGATCAATGTGAAGCCAAAGGTTTTGGATCGATACGAATCCCAGTCTTACTTGACCGATACAAAATTGAACTTTGTTGAACGATCTAAATCTTGATGGATACGAAATCTTGTGCATACTCGAACCTAACTCCGATGTGCTTCAGCCTCACATATTGAACTTAACTGTTAAACTACATATGTGACTGCCCATCGAAGCACGTCGATGGAACTGTAACTTGACAGAATTTTAACAAACTTTATCTTAGATCGGTCTCTAAAGTCTGGATGGCATGATTGTGACGGTCAGCGATGACGGTCACTCCAATTGAATTCTGAAGTCTGGCCATTTGAACATTTCTTAAATTCTGTAGAATCTTTTAAGCACTATGTATCACTGCACCTCACAACACATTCATGCACTTCACACTGGGGAATACACGGGCTTTTTATCATCTAATGATGGATTTTGACGAGTTGATTAGTTATGGAATTTACAAGCTCATAGCAGCAGGAGCCTCAAAGTTCGTCTTCTCGGTAATAGAGATGTCGGCCATTGCAGCCGAAGTAATAGGTCCCGCTCCGAACGAGTTGTCAGGAGAAACTTTTATCGCGAACCCTTGAGGTTCTATGCCATCCAATATCTCCAAAAATATGCTTGGATGAATATGCTTAAGGCACGGCCTACCATCGGATGACAGGACACAAGCCCCAAGAAGGATTCACGGCCTTTAATCGACATTCATGCACAGTTGGAACACTTCCTCCATTCAACCAGTATATTTGAGAAGTGTTAGTTTCTTTAGAATCGCTCCATCGCAATTACATCCAAATGGATATGCACTGTTGAACAGTCTATTCATCATTTTCATGGAATATCGCTTTCGACCCTTGACTTCGGAAGAAGTCAAATACTTGTTTAATTTCAAGAGTCGAGGAGACAATCCTTCCGTCACATTTCTAGAGACAATTAGGAATTGCCAAGTGGTGACGGAATCTTGGACCTGGCATAATTATTTTAAGATAGAGTGGTTTTACGTTTGAAGTCCTTCAGGGTTTGCCAACCGATGGTTAGTTAGACGTAAGTGATGCTAATTTTCCAGTAGCTAATGAGATTGTCATAACTGACATTGAAACTAATATCTTCTTTCCTTTACATCCATAATTCCACTACTTGAAGGTGCCCATTTCAAAGAAATAGTATGGATTCTTCACGGGGCGTGATGATAGACATGGACTCGGTGCTCATAGATAAAAACTTAAGGATTGTCGGGATAATGGATTGAAATCAAAGCATAAGATTGGAGGGATCGCTTATGGAAGCCCCGGTGGGAAGGGCTAAACGTAGAGCGGGGATCGTAATTGCTGAGGAGGGCGACGAAGAGAACATACCCACTGACGACGAACCCGTAGTTGGGCCTCCTGATAGTTTTTAGGATTTAGAGGGAAGGAGGAAAGGCAAGGCAGCAGCACATAAGCATCATAAGTCTTTGAGATGGAAAAATGTGATTGAGCCTTTGCGAGTCTTCGGTGTTAGAATCTCGGAGGCTCTTCCCTAGCAAATAGAGAATTCTTTTGAAGGGCTTGCCGACATTCCAATTCCAGACTATGTATTGCTCCAATACTACATTGGATTAGAAGGGCTTCAAAGTGCCTTAGATTTAAGCGAGTCACTTCCTACAAACGTGGCCGACATATCCGGTTGGTCGAGGGGTGTAACACATGCATACATACACTTCGTGGCACTACACGATTTCCAATCATAAGTTATTCATTTCTGGAGATAACTAATCCTTCTTTTCTTTCTATTCTATAGATACACTGACTATACGAGAATCTATGTTGGGAAGTCTCTTCTCTGCACGCTAGTCGCCCAGTTCATACTATGAGTCCCTTAGGAGGGAAGCTGACAGAGACAGCGATCGCGGTTATTCTAGTCAAGAACGTTACGGAAAGGAGAGGGATAGAGAATATAGATTCACTCCCGATCGGGCTCTCCACCTCCTCGAGCTCCAATACAACCCTCCGGCCATGATATACAACCCTTAGAGCCTCCATACCAAAAACCGTCTTCTCAAGTTCCCAGTTCTGATTCGTAGCATGCAGGTTTAAGGCTGAAGCTCCCATTATTATTGAACAAGCGATCACCGAGCCTACTGGGGAAGGAGCGATCAAAATGGCCCAGTTGAGAAAAGATTTTTCGAACATTCGTTTCGACGGCTTTATCTTTCCTCCGTACTTAAAGAAAATTCCAGCTGAGGCGGAACAAAGGATGCATGATTATATCTATGATATCTATACCCAATACAAGGAGTGGATGAAAGCCATGGATAAAGCATCGGCGGTGGCTTTTGAGCGAGCAAGAGCAATCGAGAAGTTAGAAACCGACCTCACCCAAAAAGACAGTATAATTCAAGTGATAAATAATGAAGCTGAATCTTCTCAAAAATCTGAAATAGAGGCCACCATGAAAGCCGATGAGGCAAATCAATCCATGGAAAGGATGCGACAGACGCATTTTGCCTTGGTCGAGGAGATGGGACACTGAAACACCACTGTTACGGCCGAGAGGGATGCTTCTCTGAAGGAACTCAATGAGCTTAAAGCCAAACTCTCTGAAATCTTCAAAGAAAACGATGATGTAAACAAAGCAATCCAGGAGGCATGCGAACAAGTTGTGGTGCTTCGGGATGAAAGAGATGCGGCGGTACTTAAAATTCGCGAGGTCGAGGCCAAAGTTGAGCATGAAGTTAAAATGGCCGAAGCCAAGTTAGAGGCCGACATTGAAGGCCTTCTGATTATATACAATGCTAATGTCTTGAAGCATAGAAACCTGACCTGGCTGATAATTATCCAACACATCTGTATAATGCTTGGGGCCGAGTAGTAGAAGATGAAAAGGCTGAACACCAGGCTGAATCGATTGTTGAATTTGAGCTCGAGAACCAGGTGTTGAGTGAAGATGAAAGGAAAGTTCTCCACAATATCATGATCACATATGAAAAGAGAAACTTAGCACTCAGCATTCCGAAGCTGGAAAAGATTCTGGTGTTTAGCACCGTGATATAAGTTCTAAAACCCTGAATCTATATCTGTGGTTGATCCTCTGTCCATTCCTGCTTATAAATCT
Organism: Allium cepa; assembly: GCA_030765085.1. Taxonomy (NCBI): domain Eukaryota; kingdom Viridiplantae; phylum Streptophyta; class Magnoliopsida; order Asparagales; family Amaryllidaceae; genus Allium; species Allium cepa. The sequence continues at coordinate 288,400,506 of CM060940.1, forward strand.
GATCAATCACGGTTATCTCCAGCTCGTGAGCACTTCTCTGAAGCTACTTCGCCACCCGCAAGCCAAACCTAGGAAGGTATTTTAAGCATTTCTTATGCTCATCTAAAGTTTGGAACGTTGAGTGGAGTAATTGCTAACTCTTTTTATTTGTCTCTATTCAGTGATAAGAGCTTCATCTGCTATGCCTCCTGCAACCCACGAGTTGCATTACGAGTAGGAGGTTATCATTACAGAAGTGACCACGACAATGCTACTGCATCTACGGATGGAGTACAAGGGAGTGCACTTACTATTAATGAACAGATGATGAACTTCTCGCTCATCACAGTGACCCTTTTGTTGTTCTGCCATTTGTCATGAGTGGAAGCGCACTTGTGACTAGCTCCTCAAGCCCAACTGCTAATGTCTCTGGCGAGGCTCAAAAAATTCACGAAGAGGAGATAATGGCCGAAATTAACGTTGAGATGGAAGCAGCTGCGTGGGCTAGTAGCTTTGGAGGTGGAATGATGGGCCCTGGTCCAGCTCCTTTACAGATGATCTCCCTAGGAGGAACGGTAGTTGATACAAGTGTAGCTCCTCCGCCTGCTAACATTGATCCTATCCCTCCGACTCCGCCTTCGAGAAGCATTCCTATCCACTTGAATGAGGAAGTTAACATAATGCCCCCAATTGGAGATCAGCCGCCGAAAGGAAAAGGTTCAAAGAGAAAGCCAAGCGGGGAATCTAGCGGGTCAACGCCGAAGAAGAAGCCGAGAAAAAAGAAAGAATAGATTTGCCTTCTCGACTCATTTTTGGTATATAGATAGGAATTTACTTTTGCTTTCTTTTTGTAGGCCGTGTATAAATTTAGGTTCGGCCCCTGCTGTGAGAATGCGGATAACGGATCTTAAGGCTAGAATAAACACTAGAGGGGGTTGAATAGTGTTTTAAGAAATTATTAAATATTTTTTAGTTTTTGTTAATTTAAACACAAATGTATGCAATATTCAGACACACATACATTCACAGAATCAAACACAGATGCAGAAATAAAGTAAAAGCGGTAAAGGAAAGAACACACTGGATTTTATACTGGTTTGGAGTTACCCTACTTCCATTCCCGCACACAAGTATGGATTTCCTTTCAAAAGTAATTTTTACAATTACACCCTCGATTTCAAGGCTACGAGGTACACCTCTAGATTCACAATCTTCTGGATAGAGATACTTGATTTCAGGGGCAACAAGTTCACCCAATTGATTTCCTAGGCTATAATCACACCTTTTCCAACTTGATTGATTTCCAAGGCCACAATCACACCTTTTCTCGCTTGATTGATTTCCAAGGCTATAATCACACATTTTCTCGCTAAATTGACTACAAAGAAGTCTATAGCTCTCAATAGCACTGAGGATCTTGTTAAGATACTGATAGAGAATCAAACCAGAAATGATCTAGTTAGATTCAATGTTGATTTCGGCGGAGTAATGGTAAGAATATGTGTAAAGAAATGTGGAGGAAGAAGAGGAGTGAAAAGCAGAAAAATATGATTAGAAATTCGTTGAAAACAGTCCCTATTTATAGAAGAACAATAGGCATGTCCATTCGTGAAGGGATATGACGAATAGACACTTCTTTTGAAATTCAACTTTTTGAAATCAACTGACACTATGTCGACATGGGTAACTTAGGTATGTCGACATCCCAAAGGAAATTTTGGTGTTTTGTTTTTCTTTGAAAATAACTTTTATCTTATATTAAAACTATTTTAAACTTTTATAAATATACTTAACTATAGTGAAAATACATAAATAAATATAGAGAATAATATTTTGGTATATATAAAATTTTACTATAATTTTATATTCAAATCAAGATATAAATATTAAAAGTTAAATACATTATTATTAAAGATAATTTAAAACCAAGGATAATTTGATTTTGAATTTAAAGATTATTTTGAGGCTAAAAATATTTAAAATCAGGATAGATGTTTTTGATTCTTTTAAAAGGAAGGTTTTGAAAACATTTTGAAAACAAGATATAATTTTGTAAAATCATTTTGAATAAAAGTTAGCGGATACAAAATAATGTTCCACTAGATTTTTCGTAAGTTCCATCCTACTTACGGTTCCATCCCTTTAACAGGCTCGAAGTGGATTCCATTCCACGAATAAATTGGATTTTAAGATGCCAGTGCTTTTCTAGGAGTTTTAACAAAATTTCTAATTAAATTACTTATTCTTGAAATCTATAACTCTTGATAATCTTGATGCTCTTGATACTCATGAGTCTTCAATCTTGATATCTTGAATCTCTATACTGTACAGTCTTCATTCTTGGTACCTGCATGGTTAAATCCTGCATATACATATATTTCTAAACTGTAATGTTAGTATTTATATTTTATAATCCTATTCTAAGGTTTTTGTCATCAAAAGCATCATCTCAAGGACTAACAATCCCCCCTTTTTGATGATGACAACCTTTGTTTATAAAATATTACTTCTATCCTAATAACTCCCCCTAAAACTAATAACTCCCCTTAATCTATGCCTAACTATCCTATTTTATATTTCTCCCCCTTTTCATCAACAAAAACTAACTCCAAACTAAAGAACTCCCCCTTAATCTAATACTCTATGACATGTGATTATAATGATAGTGTTATCATAAATAATCAACACTTAATTCTAAAACTTAAAACTTAGTCCTAAACTACTAACTATCCTCACTAAGTATCCATATAATAATACTTTTAATAGAACACATATAAGAACACAAATTATTTGTTAATTATACAGTTATATTTACATTTTTGTAGAGAACGTAAGAAAGAACATACAACAATAGGAAAAATCGAAAAGAAACTAATGAGTGTCTTTGAAAATGGGAGATCTATGAACCGAAAAGTTTGGATAGTGGAAACAGAAATTTTCACGTTGTTCGACAAGATCCATCTTTGTCAAAGCACACTTCGCCAACGCGAACGACTTTGTCATCTTCTTCAACGTGCCCTTCTTCCATGATGGCTTCTTCTTCTTCTTCCTCCCTGCCCTCTTGCACTTGATCTCCTGAAGAATCTTCGTCAATCAAGATTGGGTTAGCATGATTGTCGATTAGAAATTTTTGCAAATTCCTCAGGATTTTTCCTTGCCTCTCTTGGTCTTTCTCCATTCTATGTTGCATCACTTGAATTTCAGTCAATAATTGCAGCGCATCCTTCAGAGAATCCTCCATTTTTGTCACTCGAGTGAGCGTAGTTCGTTGAAATGGTCCAGAAGTAGGAGAAGGGAATGAAAAGGTTTAATTTTTATTTGATTTGGAAGAGGAGGCCATGGTTTAATTTATTTAAGAAGTTGGAACAGAGAGATAACAGAGAGAATGATCAAAATTACGAAAATAAGAAGAATATATAACCAATTATTTGAATTTTGGTGGGAAAAATTTCAAAAATAAAAAATCGTTATATCTCGACATGGGTTGGGGGTATGTCGACATAGTCCTTGAAATTTTTACTATTTGATTTATTTTGATTAAATTTTTAATTGTACTTTGTTATTTATATTTTTATATTTCTGTTGTTGAACAAATTCCTAATTCTCTTCTTAATTTAGTAAATATAGATTCATTTAAGGGTTTTGTTAATATATCATTAATTTGATTCTCAGAATTATAATAATCTGAAGCAATTACTTCCTTATTTATATTATCTTTGAGAAAATGATGTCTTATATCAATATGTTTAGTTCGAGCATGTAGGGTAGTATTTTTGGATAAATTTATCGCACTAGTATTATCACAATAAATTGGTGATTTTGAGATATTTAAACCATAATATTTTAAAGTTTGTTGCATATATATTACTTGAGAACAAGCCAAAGCAGCAGAAATATATTCTGCTTCAGTTGTTAATAAAGAAACTGTGTTTTACTTTTAACTAAACCAGGAAATCAGAGAATGCCCTAAAAGTGACAAGTTCCACTTGTACTATTTCGTTCTAATTTACAACCAGCATAATCAGCATCACAGTAAGATATTAAGTCAAAAGAACAATTTTTAGGGTAAAATAAGCCACAATCAAAGGTGTGTTTAACATATCTTATGATACGTTATACGGCTTTTAAGCAGGTCTCTTTAGGTTGGGATTGACATCTTGCACAGAGACAAACACTATGCATGATATCAGGTCTACTAGCAGTGATATAGAGTAGTGATCCAATCATTCCTCTATATAATTTTTGATCTACATCTTTCGAGAGATCTTCTTTACTTAGGTACTCATTGGTTGCCATGGGAGTGGGTTTTCCACTTGCAGTAGACAAACAAAATTTACTAACTAAGTCTTTAGCATATTTTTCTTGACTAATAAAAGATATCATTATCTAATTGTTTTATTTGTAATCTTAGAAAGAAGTTTAATTCACCCATATGACTAAGCTCAAACTCTTTTGTCATTATTTCAGAAAATTCTTTATTCATTTCAAAATTAGTTGATCCAAAAATGATATCATCTACGTAAACTTGTACTAGTTGGATATCATTTTTATTTCTTTTAATAAAAAGAGTATTATCTACTTTACCAATTTCAAATTTGATTGTAATAAGTAAGATCTTAATCTATCATACCAGGCTCTAGGAGCTTGTTTTAGACCATATAGAGCTTTCTTAAGTTTGTAAACATGATTTGGTCATTTTTCATTTTCAAAAAGTGGTGGTTGTTCAACATATACTTCCTCTTTTACAATTCCATTTAAAAAGGCACTTTTAACATCCATTTGAAATAATTTTAAATTATTATGATTTGCAAAAGCAAGTAGAATCCTAACAGCGTCTAATCTTGCTACGGGAGCAAAGGTTTCATCAAAATCTATTCCTTCTTCTTGACAATAGCCTTGAGCGACTAACTGTGCTTTATTTCTAACAACCTCTCCTTGTTCATTCATTTTATTTTTATAAACCCATTTAGTTCCAATTATAGTTTTATTTTCAGGTCTAGGAACAAGTTTCCAAACATCATTTCTAGTGAATTGATTTAATTCTTCTTGCATAGACAAAATCCTTGAATCATTAGTTGACGCTTCTTTTGGATTTTTAGGTTCAATAGTTGATATAGAAGCTACATTACTCATTTGACTTAGTTGATTTCTAGTTTTAACAATAGATTGCATATCTCCTAGTATATTTTCTATAGGATGACCTTTTAAAAGTTTAATCCTTTTATTAGGATGATTTATTTCATTTTTAGTTTCAGTTAACTCTTGATTTTGAGTGATTAAATCCTCTTCATTGTTTGAATCTTCAAAAATTTTGAGAGTTTCATCGAATGAAACATGCATTGTTTCTTCGATGGTATTAGTTTTTAAATTAAACACTTTGCATGCTTTACTTCTATTAGAATGTCCGATAAAGATACCTTTGTCGTATTTAGGATCAAATTTATCTAAGTTATCTTTTGTATTTAAAATAAAACATTTACTTCCAAAAATTCTAAAATAAGATACCTTAGGTTTCTTTGTGTGAAGAAGTTCATACGATGTCTTATCAGTTAAAGATCTAATTAAGATTCTATTTAAAATATAACAGGCGGTAGCAACTGCTTCTATCCAAAAATACTTTGGTAATTTACTATCTGAAAGCATAGTTCTCGCACACACTTGAATTGTCCTATTTTTACGTTCTACTACTTCGTTTTGTTGTGGAGTCCTTGGAAATGAAAAATTATGAATTATTCCTTTTTTATTGCAAAATTCCACAAACTTTTCATTTTCAAATTCACCACCGTGATCAAAACGGATGGTTATAATTTTTAGAAAAAGTTGATTTTGAATCCTTTTTGTAAAGTTCTTAAAACATTCAAAAGTATCGCTTTTATGTTTCAAAAATATTGTCCATGTAAATCTAGAATAATTATCTACAATTACAAAAACATATTTACTATGATTTATTGACAGAACTTGAGATGGACCAAATAAATCAAGGTGAAGTAATTCAAGGGGTTTTGAGGTTGAAATCATATCTTTTAATTTAAAGGAACTTTTTCTAAGTTTTCCCAATTGACATGCATCACATAGACTACCTACTTTAAAATTTATTTTAGGGAGACCTCTTACTGGATCATGTTTAGATAGTCTAGATAAGAGTTTGAAATTCAAATGACCAAATCTCGTTTGCCAAATCCAAGGGTCACTTGTATTTGTCAACAGACATAGGTTATCATTTGAAACTTTCATGCTAAGAATATAAATATTCTTTTTCCTAATTCCCTCAAATATTATGGTTGAATTATTATCTTCAATGTGACACTTATCTTTTTCAAATTTAGTTTTATATCCTTTATTGTAGAGTTGACTTATACTTAGCAGATTATGTTTCAGATTCTTAACTAGCAAAACATTAGTAATAATAGGAGTTTCAGAGTTACCGACTTTGGCGATGCCAATTACATATCCTTTTGAATTGTCTCCAAAGTTAACCAGCCCTCCGTCTTTGTATATTATATCATTCAACATATCTGGATTTTCAGTCATGCATCTAGAGCATCCACTATCGAGTATCCATTTGTTCTTTTTGATATGCACATTTGTCCGTTGAGGATTGATTCCTTAATCCCCATAAAGCATGTTTCCTACACATCAAACAATTTTGGTAGGCAACTTGAATTTGAACATTGATTGTATGCAGACTCAAGAGACAATGATGATCTGAATATTTCTAAACTAGTATTTACAATCATGGCCATTTTAAAAACTTTTTCATAAATCAGATTATGAAACTTTGAAAACCTTGCTCCGATACCAAATGTGAGAAATGCGGATAACGAATCTTAAGGCTAGAATAAACAATAGTGGGGGTGAATAGTGTTTTAAGAAATTATTAAATCTTTTTGAGTTTTTGTTAATTTAAGCACAAATGTATGCAATATTCAGACACATATACGTTCACAGAATCAAACACAGATGTAGAAATAAAGTAAAAGCAGTAAAGGAAAGAACACACCAGATTCTATACTGGTTCGGAGTTATCCTACATCAAGTCCCGCACACAAGTACGGGTTTCCTTTCAAAAGCAATTTTTACAATTACACCCTCGATTTCAAGGCTACGAGGTACATCCTCCAGATTCACAATCCTCTGGGTAGAGATACTTGATTTCAGGGGCAACAAGTTGACCCAATTGATTTCCTAGGCTACAATCACACCTTTTCTAACTTGATTGATTTCCAAGGCCACAATCACACCTTTTCTCGCTTGATTGATTTCCCAAGGCTACAATCACACCTTTTCTCGCGAAATTGATTACAAAGAAGTCTATAACTCTGAACAGCACTGAGGATCTTGTTGGGATAGTGATAGAGAATCAAACCAGAAATGATCTAGTTAGATTCAAAGTTTATTTCGGTAGAGTAATGGTAAGAATATGTATAAAGAAATGTGGAGGAAGAAGAGGAGTGAAAACCAGAAAAATATGATTAGAAATTCGTTGAAAACCACACCTATATGTAGAAGAACAATAGCCATGTCCATTCGTGAAGGAATGTGACGAATAGACACTTCTTTTGAAATTCAAAATTTTAAAATCAACTGACACTGTGTCGACATGGGTAACTTGGGTATGTCGACATCCCAAAGGAAATTTTGGTATTTTGTTTTTCTTTGAAAATAACTTTATCTTATATTAAAACTATTTTAAACTTTTATAAATATACTTAACTATAGTTAAAATACATAAATAAATATATAGAATAATATTTTGGTATATATAAAATTTTACTATAATTTTATATTTAAATCTAAGTATAAATATTAAAATTTAAATATGTTATTATTAAATATAATTTAAAACCAAGGATAATTTGATTTCAAAATTAAAGATTACTATGAGGCTGAAATATTTTAAAATCAGGATCGATGTTCTTGATTCTTTTAAAAGGAAGGTTTTGAAGAAATTTTGAAAACAAGATATAATTTTGTAAAATCATTTTGAATAAAAGTTTGCGGATACAAAACAATGTTCCACTAGATTTTTCGTAGGTTCCATCCTACTTAGGTTTCCATCCCTTTAACTTGCTCGAAGTGGATTCCATTCCACGAATAAATTGAATTTTAAGATGCCAGTTCTTTTCTAGGAGTTTTAACAAAATTTATAATTAAATTACTTATTCTTGAAATCTTGAATTCTTGACAATCTTGATATTCTTGATACTCATGAGTCTTCAATCTTGATATCTTGAATCTCTATACTGTACAGTCTTCATTCTTGGTAACTGCATGGTTAAATCATGCATATATGTATATATTTCTAAACTATAATATTAGTATTTATATTTTATGATCCTATTCTAAGGTTGTTGTCATTAAAACCATCATCTCAAGGACTAATACATGCTAGTTGGATTTTTGGTATAATTTTGTACTTATCCGTTTCTTCGAAAGAATAGTTGAAATAAAATCTCATTTTGTTTATTGTACAACTTGTGTTCATCTGTTTAAATTTTCCAGCGTTTGAACTTCATTTCATTGTACTAATGAAATTTTGGTCTCTGAATCAAGCTCAGGTTTAGTTTCTAAGTTCCGGGTCCACGGCTTCGGGTCGCGACCGACTGTTAAGTCGAATTTCGATGCTGCACTATCTCACTCAGTGACTGTACCTAAGTTCTGCCCCCCAGATTCAGGGATATTTGGAAAGATTGGTCAGCTCTCACCATTGCCTTTAACACATCGATCGCAATCTTTATGAAATAAAGTTGAAACATGGAGAATTCGTGTAGTCGAACCTCACTCGCTTATCAATTGGTGATCGCATCCACACTCTAGGGATTGCACTTGTTCGTAAACGATCAATTGTGTCCGTTTAAGTTTTAGTGATATGTCCACGCTCCGGGTACGTGAGTTATTTTCATGGGTGGTCCATCACACCCATTTGATATTTAGAACTACGTCCACACTCTGGAGACTTAGATTGATTCGTGGGTGGTCAGTCACACCCGATTTACATTTGTGCTCTGACCGCACTATGGGGACTCAAAGTTGTCTTACGGATGGTCGATTTGTATCTGATTTGTGTTTAAACTCCAATCTGCACTTTGGGGATTTAGAGTTAGCCGGTGTTTATATTCTAGTCCATGCTCTAGGGACCCGAAGTTAGTTGACAGGTGGTCAAAACACACCCACTCAATTTTTATGTTTATACTCCAGTTCGCACACCAGGAATCTGGAGTTGGCCGACAGATGGTCAATCACAAATATTTAGGTGTTTGGATTTCGTTCACACTCCGGCAAAGACGAATCTATCAGGATCATGGATGGTCGATTCATATCCACCCTGAGTTAACAAGAGAGGTCGTTTGATGGACGGATCCATCCTCCTCAAACTTGGTTAAGATACGGTGAAGTCGTTAGGTGGACGGATCCACCCTCTTCGAAACTGCATTTGCAGGTTTATACTCCAGTTCGCACTCTGGGAATCTGGAGTTAGTTATGGGATTGTCATGTATCAATTCTTTTTTGGCTTTAGTGTGATGAGTTGTCCCCGAGCTCGGGTTTCACTTAGCGAGTGACCGGTCGCATCACAGCCGCTCCCTATTTGAATAAATCCAACCGTATGGTGGAACTTAGCTCTCCGTGCATAGTGATGGTCGCATGACGCATCTCAAAAAATCACATCTCTGCCTCGAAGAGATTGCATTTTATTGCTGAAATAAGAAAATATGGCAAAGTCAGTTTCGTTGTTACAAATTAATATTTCAAAATTCATAAACAAATTGCAAATGAAAAATAGATTGAATAAATTAACAGAGCCTCTTATGTGTAATAGCGACGTAGACTTTCGCTGTTCTAGGCTCATGGCAGAAGGAGACCGTCAACGATCGATAATTTGAATGTACCATCTCCGAGCTTTCGTTCAATAACATATGGTCCCTCCCATATTGGTTTCATATGTAAAGGAGTCAGGTAAATTCTCTTTAGGACAAGATCACCGAGTTCGAAGGTTCTGGGTCGGACATTCACATTGTATATCTGAGCGACTCGACTTCGATATGTGGCTGCCCTCAAATTAGCCTCTTTATGCTTCTCATCCAATAAATCCAAAGATTCGGCAAGTAATATAGCATTCATTTTTGGATCATAATATGCCACACGATGAGAAGTTACTTTCATCTCGACTAGAATAACGACTTCGGAACCGTAAGAAAGAGGGAATGGAGTGTGGTCAGTCGTTGATTTGTGGGTTGTTTGATAAGCCCATAGAGCCATAGGAAATTCATCTTATTTATCCCCGGCCTTTTCTAGCTTTTCTTTAAAATAGACTTTAGAACTTTATTAACAGCTTCAACTTGTCCGTTCGCTTGAGGTTTTGCAACTGCGGAGAACTTCTTCTGGATGTGGAACTGTTGAAAGAAATTCTTAAATTCAACACTTTCGAATTGGGCTCCGTTGACTGTGATAATGGTATGTAGGAGACCAAATCGACAGATAATGTTTTACACCACAAAGTTGATCACTTTCTTAGTCGTGATTGTAGCAAGGGGTTCAGCTTATGCCCATTTGGTAAAGTAATCAATTGCGATGAGGGTGTACTTTGCACCACCTTTGGCTAGAGGTTGAGAACCAAAAATGTCAATGCCTCATACTGCAAATGGCCGTGGACTGACCATCTGAGTTATTTCATAGGTGGGGCTCTAGGAATCCGAGCATGTTTTTAACATCTGTCGCCTCTTCTGCATAGTCCGATGCATCACGGTTTACATTTGGCTAATAACATCCATGTCGGAGCACTTTCTTGGCGAGAGCTTGCCCCCCAGTGTGATTGACACATTCTCCTTTGTGTACATCATGCAATACTCGTTTGATTTCATCGTGAGCAATACACCGAAGTAAAGGCACAAAGTACCTTCTCCTATACATGACTCCCTTCTGAATAGTGAACCGTGAAGCTTTTCATAGAACTTGTCTCTTTTCACTCCTACGCTCTAGCAATGTCCCATGCTAGAGATAATTTCTGAACGGAGTCATCCACGACTCCTCATTAGGAATGACCTCAAATGCCCAATCTGTTTCCACCTGATCAATGCTCGGGGAAGATAATGTTTCCATGGGAATAATTCCCATTTGTTGTGCCTCACATGCACTGGCCAACTTTGCTAACGAATCGACTTTTTGATTGTGCTTTCGGTGGATGCAATAGATGGCATAATAACCGAATTGATTCAATATCTCTCGGACCCGAGCTAGATAAGCAGTCAGCCTTCGGTCTTTGACCTAGTACTCTCCCCGAACCTGGCCCACGACCAACTGTGAATCATAATAAATCTCCAGGGCAATGATTTTTAAATCTTTGGCAAATCTTAACCCAGCAAGTAGGGCTTCATATTCGGCTTCGTTGTTGGTCGCATGAAAATCGAACTTTAAAGCATAGCATATAGATCGACCTTTCGAAGTTTCAAGCACAACCCTAGCACCTAAGCAAAGGTCATTTGATGCACCATCAGTATGTAGCTTCCAGGTATACTTGGGAGATTCACTGGTTTCGGGCAAGTCCTCTGGGATAGTAAATTCAGCTATGAATTCTGCTAGGACTTGTCCTTGAATGGCTCGCCTTGAAGTGTAAGTAATGTCAAACTGACTTAGCTCGATATTCCACTTGAGTAACCTACCAGACGTCTCAGGCCGGGTAAGGACCCGTCGTAATGGCTGGTTGGTGTATACGGTGATAGGATGAGCCTGGAAATACAGACGGAGCTTCCTTGAAGCAAATAATAAGCCAACTTCTCCAGCTTCGAATAATTTCTCTCTACTTCTGTTAGTCATTTGCTAATATAATAGACCTGTTGTTGTATCCAGTATTCCTTCCGAATTAGGGTAGTACTGATTGCGTTTTCTGACACCGCCAAGTAAATGTATAATCTCACATGATTAATGGGTTTTGATAGAATAGGCAGTGTGGAGAGGTGTTGAATCAATGCTCGAAGTGCACTCTCACATTCAGTAGTCCATTTAAAGTTTCGTTTCCTTTTTACGATCAGGTCGAAGAAAGGAATGCATTTGTCAGTGGATTTGAGATGAACCTACTCAGTACTGCTACCTTCCCATTGAGGCTTTGGACTTGCTTTATAGTTCTTGGAGTCTCAAGATTTCTGATTGCCCAGAATTTTTTAGGATTAGCTTAGATCCCTCGAGCATTGACGATAAACCCAAGGAATTTTCCGGATGCGACCCCGAAGTGACATTTCAACGGGTTGAGTTTCCTTCTATATTCGCAGAGGAAGTCGAACACTAATTCCAGGTCTATGATATGATCAGTGGAAAATTGCGACTTCACTAGCTTTTCGTCCACTTATACTTCCATGGATTTTTCGATCTGGTTAGAGAACGTTAGATTAACTAACCATTGGTAAGTCGCCCCAACGTTCTTATGTCTGAAAGGCATAATTTTATAGCAGTAAAGTCACAGATTAGTTACGAAGCTAGTGTGTGTCTAGTCAAGTAAGTGCATGCGTAACTGATTGTAGCCAGAGTACGCATCCATGAAGGATAAAAGCTTATGTCAAGCTGTTGAGTCCACGAATTGATCAATTCGGGGGAGTGGAAAAATGTCTTTAGGGAAAGCCTTATTCAAGCCTGAGTAATCAATGCATGTTCTCCATTTTCCATTTAGCTTTCGAACGAGTACAGGATTTGACACCCATTTAGGTTATAACGCATCTCGAATAAACCCGTTCAGTTTAAGATTATCTACCTCTTCTTCAAGGTCAGCAGATTTCTCTGGATCTATACCACGTCTTTTTTGCTTGACCGAGATATGCCGCGAGTCAATATTCAATGGGTGACTCGCGATGTCTGGGGAGATTCCACACATGTCAGAATTTGTCCAAGCAAACATGTTAAAATTTGCTCGGAGAAATTCAACCAATTCCTCTTGCATTTGTTGGTTTAGCCGTGATCCAATCTTTATCATTTTAGAATCATCATCCTCGTCGATCGAAACATCGATTGTCAGCTCGACCGAGGAAGCTTGACTGTCTTTACTTTCGTCTTCAATTTCGAACTTTCATCTTCAATTTCGGTATCTTTCAGGTCAAGATCCCTTGGGAATTAGTTAGGGTGCCCAGGCGTTAGTTGTCAATTCTCAACAAAGCGGACGTAGAGAGATTCCTCTATGCCCTTTCCTTTTTCCTTTTGTTGCGCCTCTTGCAGCTTAGCAAGATAACAGGCTTGTCCAACAGCTTGGTCTGCCTGAACGAATACAACTCCATCGTCAGTAGGGAATTTTAAATTAAAAAACAAAGGGGCAATGGCAGCCCTAAATTTAGCTACGGTCGGTCAGCCTAAGAAAGCATTGTATGGCTAGTCTATATCTAACACAACAAAATGTAACATCCAGACTCTCCGGCGTTCTCCAATCCCCAATTCCACTGGAAGTTCCACCACTCCAGTGGGTATAGTTGCACTTTCATTGAATCCATGTATACGGAACTGACAAGGCTTCAAGTCTTTGGTTTCCATTTTCATCTGGCCATAGGCTTACATAAACAATATGTTTACAGAACTTCCACTATCTACTAAAATCCTCTTCATCCAAGCAGGACCTACTTGAGCTAATATGAAAAGTGGATCAATAATTTGTGCTTCGACCCTGTCGGCATCTCTGTCTCGAAATACAATGTCGTCAGTCATCGTTTTCTGTTGCTTGGTCGGGGCCCCGTCTTACAAATTACTAAAACATTCAAAGCTCGCATACCTGATAGAGCTGGCATACGACTCTATTTCCTTCCAGCTTCGATCTGTTGGATGAGGACCACCACTAACAGTATTTATCACCAACCTCCTGCCTGTACGAGTGGGTTCCTCCGGTCTTTCCTGATTTGGTATATGGTTCTGATTTGATGGGCTCGCACCTCCTGACCGTGGTACCCGCACTAACTGCTCCAACTTTCTCACATGTATCAACTTCTCAATGATATCATGCAAATGACGACACTCATTTGTGTTATGGCCATAGCTTTCATGGAATCTAAAAAACTTCCCTTTCTGAATTTGTTTCTCCAATGATTATTTCGGAGCATGTTTCTTATACTGAATAATATTGCAGGTTTGTAAGCACATATTTTCCAATGACGTATTCAAAGGAGTATAATTGTCAAACATAGGAGCCCTATGTCATGGCCTACGATTCTGATCTCGTTTCCTATTTTGATTTCCATTATCTTTCTGTTGATTTTATTTATTCTGTATGTTCAATTGCACTTCTCCAGAACCCTCCTGGTCTGTTTAACAACAACATTGCTCTGAATTCTTTCCACACTAGGCCCTAAATCATCCTTCTTCTAGGCTGTTTTGCATCCTCCATTCTCAAGAATTGGGCTGCCTTGGAATAGAAAGGGTCCTATGAAGTAGGAGGTTTTTCGGTTAACCAGTTATCGAATTCGGAATCGGGATCGATCCCCTTAGTTAGTGCCATTAGAACTGAATTATCATTGGTATCACTAATCTCGGCGCATGCGGCGTGAAACCTCTCTAGATAGCATTTGAATGTCTCTCCTGGAGCTTGAGTTACACTAGACAAGGTATTAACATCCTTCGACCTTGTGACATGCATGCCGAATCTTTCAACAAACTTTGTTGCCAACTGATCAAAACATGAGATAGATCGAGGTGGTAAACGGGTAAACCACATAGTTGCTATCCCACCAGAGAAATCGAGAAACTTCGACACTTGACCGCATCATCCACTCGTGCGGCGTTCATCAACTATTCATACTTTAAGATATGCTGATTAGGATCAGAGCTCCCTTCACAAACGGGCAGCGTTGGCATCCTGAATCACCAAGGTGGTTTAGTGTAGAGTATATCATCAGTGAAAGGGGTATGACTCCAGGTGATTTCCCAATCATCGTTTGTGAAGCGCTGACTTTCACGGATCATTTGACGGATCATCGTCGGGATGTCCGGCACCTGGATATTTTGAGCATGTCAGGCCAAGGTGTGGTCGGGTGGAATGCGAGGATAGGCCGGTCACGGTCGACGGTCCATATCTCGCTTCCTTGGTTCTAGGTTCTCGGGGACTTATAGTTCTGGAGTATATTCATGTTGTCGTAGATCAGATCTGTCCGGTTTTGGGCATCAACACCTAATTCAGTAGTAGTGGTGGTAGTGCGGTTGTCTGTAACATGATAAGAAACAGTACCTCCTCGAGAGGAGGGTCCAGCCTGATGGCTTGTAGATGGGCCAACTCTTGGTTGCCCAAGATTTACAGCATGCTGATGTCCAGCAGCTTGTGTAGAACTTCCATCTTGCCATGGGAACGTGGATCTTTGTTAGTATTCAGAAGAGGCTGAACTCTCGGACGATGAATAAGAAGCCTAATCCCTTCTGGGTCACCTTCGTCTTTGACGATTTAGTTGGTCAATTCTACATTGGCGCGTAGTTGCTGAGTTAGTTATTGTCGACTCTGCGTCAGTTCTTGCATAAGCAGTAGCAATTCTTCCCTGGTGATAGGGACTTGCAAACCTGATGGTCCGACGACATTCTGATCAGTAGGAGGACGGTGTTCTGTCTGTCCCGTCCTTCTGGATCGCCAGCTGTTGAAGTAGTTATAATGTTGACCATTATGAATAGCGAAGCACTGTCCTAAACTTGGTATAATCTAAATAGGATGGAAGAATTTTAAACTTAAAATCTGGATCTTCTTCTTAGATTTACGCAATCCGATGTCGATAGTAAATCCAACGAGCAGGTGAAAACGGGTTCTTTCAGTGAAAGCACCAAAGTATTTGTGCCAAAATTGGGCACAACAATCTTTGGATGTGTTTTAAAAGATAAAATAAAGAATATAAATGGAAAAGGAGGAAGATCTAACAAACACACCAATTACTAAATAGAAAAAGCATGCAGAAACACACGGATTTAGAGTGGTTCGGCGTATGGCCTACATCACTATGAAACGCCCGACTTTTATTAACTTTTGCTTGCTAGTTACAACCAATTACAACAGTAACATTCGAGTACAACAGTCATTTCGACAGAGTCTGGACGTAGAAGAGCCAAAAGTCCCATTTCTGTAGGTTCTGGCTGCTATTTATAGGCATAGATCGCAAATATCTCACTCAGATCTTAGAGACCTCTTCTCTCATGTGGGTGGGCCCACACGATCGATCCCATGCTGTTTCCAGTCGGTACGTGATCAATACGAACGAATTTCATATCAATCAATATTTCATCCAATCGAGTCGAGATCGATCTGGAACGTTCTTGAGGACGTACGCAAGCTCCTGTGAAAATTTGGTGGCATTTGAACTTGTAGATTTTGTGTTATGATCGATGCAAGCTTGATTTTGCAAAAGGCTGCTGAGTTCGCATCGATCCACTTTGCAATGCTCTTTTTGAATCGCTTTCGAGCACGTGCTTGCTGGTTGATATGGTGCTAACTTCTTGGATCGATCCACTTTTCATGCCGAATGACTTTTTCTGTCATTTGAACCATGCTTTGTTCATATCAACTTGGAATTATTCATCATATCGACTTGGACAGCCTTTTTCGTATCGATGCTTTAAAGGCTACTTCGTATCGGTATTTGTCATTGGCTTCGTATCGACAATTGTAGGCTACTTTGTTTCGATGAAAGGTGGCATCATTCGTATCGATCTGTCATGAGCTCTTCGTATCGATTATAGGCTGATTGATACGGAATGTGTAGATGGGAGGATCGATAGGAAGTGTGTGGAGATGAAATTGATACGAAACGATGAACATACGAAGAGAGGTGGTTTTTGATGGGTACGAAGAGAGATACCCAGATGGATACGAGTGGACTCACTTGTTACCGATCGAAATGAAACCATGCGTAGTTAATGGATTCAAACAGGATCGATGCGAAGGAGGTCTCTCTATGATTGCTTCATGGATATGCACAAGTCGATCACTTAAGTTGCATCGATCATATCTTGGGCATACGAACTCCTATTGACCTGAAATTTGGAATTTTTACTTTTAAGGCTTTGCTTGTTGTGTCATGTTAATTGCACCTTGATCCATTCTCGAGCAAAATTTACCATTATCCATTGCGAACCAATGTATGCCATTTTCCTGGATGAACTGTCTTTGGTTCTCAGTCAATTTCTTGGTGTCATGGCCTTGCCAAAAGGCGGGATAACAAATTACAAAATTATTTCTAAAACAATTAATTGTAAAATTGAATGTATGCTTCCTTTGATAATTTCAAAAAACCAATCATCTTTCATCCAAGGAAGATACATTGTAGAAAATATTTTGCTGGCTCATGAACTTTCTAGGAGCTACAAGGGAAAGGGCTCAGATAAGTTTTACATTAAAATTGATTTACAAAAAGTTTATGTGTAGGTTAATAGATTTTTTGGTCACATACTTAAAATGATGGGTTTTCTTTTGAAGTTGATTAACCTCATAAGAGAATGTATTACTACCCTATCCTTTTCTATTCTTATCCAAGGGAAACCTAAGGGATTCTTTTCTAGCAACTGTGGACTTAAACAAGGAGAACCTTTATCTCCATACCTTTCCTATATAGCTATGGATAATTTTTCTATTCTTATAGAAAAGTCTATTGATGATGGGAAGATTAAGCCGATAAACAAAATTTCCCCTTCTTTTTCATGCTTTATGTAGACGATTTGATGATCTTTCGTAAAACAATTGAGGAATGTGATGTTAATTTACTAAATATTTTGAATCACCTTGAATCTAAAGTGGGGTTGAGTACTAACTAAAATAGATCCAAATTATGCAGTAATGGATGTAGGAATAGAAATTCTAATTAAAAGCATGTTGAGAGTAGAAGAAGATTCTTTTCTTTTTAAATATCTTGGAGTTCCTTATCCTCTAACTATCTTCATTCCTCTAATTATAGCAATCACTATACAGAATTAAAGATAGAATGGATACCTAGGACAACAAATTATTGTCAACAACAGGGAGAACGAAGCTTATTTATTCAGTTATTACTCCCATGATTCTTTATTCGTTGATGATATACCAAACCCTATAGCCTCAATTAGAAAAATTAGAAAAATGTGTGCAGATCTTTTTTGGAGAGGGAAACAACATAAAACTGCATGGGATTTGATATATATATATATATATATTTGAAAAGGAAGAAGTCATGGGTTTGAAGAATCTATCTGGGCTTAAAAACGCTATAGGTGTGGAATTTTTTTTGCATTTGTTGACTAAAAATAATATGTGTTCTAAAGGTTGCATAAAAAATATTACATGAATAAAAAAACTGGACTATGAATATTGACAATACTTGTTCTTCTACTTGGAAAACTATTCTCAAAGCCAGAGAGAAAGGTGAGCTTTACATTAGAAGAAATATGAAGAGAAATAAATGAAAAACAAAATTAAAACAATCGAAAAGCAAGTAAAAAGAGACAAGATTTATAGTGGTTCGAATAACTCCGACCTACGTCCACTCCCAAATAATGCTTTTTATTATATTGAAGTTTGTATACAGTTACAATCCAAAGTCCAAGAATAATATTGGCAGAGTGTAGCTAAGGTTCAAGATAAAAGGAAGTAGAAAGTTGATCCCTTTTTTGACACCTACCTGTTGTATTTATCAGAAAGACGTGTGCGTATCGGATTGAAATTTTGACAAAAGGTTCGAGAGACCAAGACAAGGCCACCCAAAAAATTTCAGGACTATTAGGGCCCACAATAGGGATCGGTACCAATCCCTATTAGTGTATCCAAATGGGTTGCGATCCCTAGAGGGGTGCCCCATCATGTTAGCTATTTGCCTTCCAAATTTCGTGCCATTTTGACTTACGGCTTGTGAGATATCGCATTTTTTGTGAAGTAGTGTTGCTTGGATTCTAATTTTCGCTAACCCCTCTAAAGGGATAGGTACCGATCTCTCCAATCTCTTCCAAATGTCATGCAATCCATAAGGGAGCTTCTCCATGTTGTATTATGCTTAGCATCTAAGTTTCATGCCAGTTGGAATAGTAGAACTCGCATTATTGATCAATCATTGTTGTAATAAGTTGTGAAGGTTGATTATAGCCGATCCCTATGGAGGGATAAGTACAAGTCCCTCCAGCTTGCTCCAAATGATATATGATCCCTATGGGGTGTTCGTATGTTGTAATTAGTTTGTACTCCAAGTTTCATGTCAATTGGATTAGTGATATTGAGATATTGACTAACCACTGCCAAAATTTGAATATAGCTGTCCCCTACAAGGGAAGAGTTCCGAACCCTATGGATGGATCGGTACCAATCCCTTCAAGTTGCATGTTTTAGGGTGCGATTCCTAGGCTGAACTCCCTAGGGTCTCCTTTTCCTGTTCCTATAGTTTCACTTCGATCCCTCTTGTGGTTGTTGATTTATTAATTGTTTTTTATCGAAATGCACTTGCTCCTATGTGTTGAACCATATTCCATACTTCGAACAGTTTTCCTCGCGAATCTATCAATTCCATTCAATCTCGACTTTATATTATTATCTACAATTAATTTCTAGGTCCCACAATCATCACTTTGGACTCATCGACATCGATAATTGTGAAGCCTGTTGGGTTATATCTGCTTGTTTACAGCCTTGGCAAAAGTTGGATTAACACTTTGGCCCCCAAAACATGCCTTTCTACAGGAAGGTGTGTTTTAAATTTTTGTAAATGCAAAATCTGAAATCAATAATCCATTGATAGTCATATTTTCCAATCCAGAATCGAAACTGTTGCTAATCTAAATCCACGATCTCTCTAAATCGTTTGCCAAATCCAAAGCCTCGATCTCACTGGATCCTTGCCCAACACAATCCACATTCAACGACCTAAGTAGGCTGATCCATCACGTTCGAGTGAAGCGAGCTATCCCTTGCTCGGTATAGTCCATCCCTATGACCTTGACCTCTCTGGATCACAACCGATCACAATCCTACTTGACGACCTAAGTAGGACGATCCATTGCATTAGAGCGAAGCGACCTACCCCTTGCTAGTCATAGTCTACACCTAACGAACTTGATCTTTCTGGATCCTTGCCGAGTACAATCCATACTCAACAATCTGAGTAGGCCAATCCATCACACTCGAGCGAAGGGACCTGCCCCTTACCAGGTATAGTCCATACTTGAATTCATGTGTTATTTATTACATTGATCAAAATTTGAACAGTCCTAAGTCCATTTGCCAAAATATAAACTAAGAGTTCGTACAACTAATAAACCAGAGTTCGAAGTAAACAAGAAGAAAACATAAGAAAAATAAAAACTAACTAACTTTACAAACCTGAGCACTATGGTTTATCATTATCTCATAGCATGCCTAGGGAACGTTCTCGATCCAATACATGTGTAAGTGACTTAGTCGTCCCACTGCAGAGTTTGTTACTTATTCCATGCCATCCCGATCGATTGATGACAAGTTGAGATGGTGTCTTGATCCAGTGCCATTTCCATTCGAGGTGGATGGTGGCTGCTTTTGTTCCACCATCACAGCCTGAGTCCTCACGCATTGTTATTGTTGTAACTGACCATTCCTCGCTTTTTCCTTAATGATATCCTTCAAATGCCTACGATCGTTTGTATTGTGCCCATCCAGCTCATGGAATAGGCAGCGCTTTCCTTATGTTCGTCCGTGTTTAAAGGGTTCCCATCATGTCGGTTTTTGATACAAAAGGCCTCCTCGTGTATCTAGATATATCCATTCTAGGGTTTCATTCAATTCTGAGTAAGAGGAGAATTTGGGTTCCCCCTCTGTCGCTTCAATCCATCAAAGCTATTATCCATGTTCCGTTTACCATTGTCCTTTCCTAAGCTCTCACCTAGAGGTTCTCCACCCATTCCGTATTAATTGCCAATGCCTTTTTATCAGCTTTCGCATATTCTTGTCGTAGAAACATTTCCGCTTCATTGTAGAATTCCCTGAGATCCATCGGTGGATCCCGTATCAATGATATCTTAAAATTTAAATTATCTGCAACTCATGACATTGCCGCCATCAAAACCATCGATGGATCTGGTTAATCCACTGAAACAACTACAGCATTGAACCCGGTTAAGAAATTCTTGAGTGATTCTCCTACCCACCACTTTATTGATGTCAATGTCATCACATTCTTGGGTCTTGCAATGTAAATTATAAATCACTTCATAAATCTTTCGACCAATTCCATCCATGTTCTAATAGAACCACTCTCTAATTATTTGAACCATAGTGCAGCTACATCCATTAAGTACAGGGAAAGCATTGTGTTAGGACTTCTTCCCTAGCCTCTAGTACTTCTTGTGTCGTTTACCTCATTATATGCATAGTTGGATCCGACTTCCCATCTTAAGCTTCCAGTATTGGTAGTTTGAATTCTGGTGGATTCCTAGCATTCCTAATATTCGGAGCAAATGGAATTCCATTTACATCCTCCAAATCCATGTTCAATTATCCTCCATGCATAGCTCGTCCAATCATCTCTGCAAAATGGACATCGTCTTCTAGTAATGGTCTCCTATCATCATGTCCAAACTACCATCCGAGTCTTCAAAGGAATTCTAGAATGTATTCCTTTGGATGATCATCCAAATTCCGATTCACACCAAGCTCCATGGGATTGACCGTAGATCCTCTAGCATCACGATCGACCATACCAAGGGGCATGCCCCCATGTCTTTGGGGATCGGTGTCGATCCCTCTAGAGGGATCGATGCCGATCCCTTTAAGATGGTCGAGGACTGCTCCCGGCTGCTCTACTCCAGTCCTTCTTCCATTTGCTCTATTTCCATGTTCTCGATTCTTATTTCCAATGATTCGTGCTGCCTTAACTCCTTGATCCATAGCTCACGTGGTTCTTGTTGTTCCAACTCCTTAGTTTTGCATTCTAGCCACTCCTATGGCTCCAGCCTGTCTAGTCTATCGAGTAGATTCTACATCATCTCCTCCTGCCTTTTTAGCATTCCTTCCTGCATAGCGTCCATCATTATTCCCATTTCATCGTTGGTGATGTAGATATACGTTTGATTAGCTCCAGCTCCTGAGAAATCCTCATGACTCCCTTCATAATGGCTCCAATCTTCTACTTATCTCCTTATTGATTATCTCACCATTGCACTAAATCCAAGCTCTCTAATTGATTCCAAACCCTGACTCTAAATCTGTGGAGGATAGCTTTCTCAGTGAAAGCACCAAAATGTTGGCATCAAAATTGGCCACCAAAACCTAATTATGTAAAGGTACCAATATCCAATCCAATCACCTAAATATGAAGAGAAATAAATAAAGAACAAAATTAAAACAATCAGAAAGCAAGTAAAAAGAGACAAGATTTATAATGGTTCGGCAAACTCTGGCCTACGTCCACCCCTAAATAATCCTTTTAATTATACTGAACTTTGTTTGCAATTATAATCCAAAATCCAAGAATAATATTGGCAGAGTGTAGCCTAGGTTCAAGACAAAGAGAAGAAAAAATGAAGACCCCTTTTCTGATGCCATGCCCGATATATTTATAGAAGAAGACATGCACGGATCATACTGAAATTTTGATAGAAGGTTCGGGAGACCAAGACAAAGCAATCAAAAAATTTCCAGGCCCATTAGGGATCAATATCGATCCCTATTAGTTTGCCCAAATGGGCTGAAATTCCTATGAAGGGTGCCCTAGGATGTTAGCTACATGCCCACCAAATTTCGTGTTATTTCGACTTATGGTTATTGAGATATCACATTTTCCATAAAGTGGTGTTGCTTGAATTCTGATTTCTACCAATCCATCTAGAGGGATAGGTACCGATACCTCCAACCTCTTCCAAATGCCATGCAATCCACGAGGGCTTCCTTATGTTGTATTATGCTTAGCCTTCAAGTCTCATACCAACTGGATAAATAGAACACGAGTTGTTGATCAATCTTTGTTGCAATAAGTTGTGAAGGCTAATTATAGCTGATCCCTATGGAGGGATAGGTACTGATCCCTCCAACTTGCTCCAAATGATACATGATCCCTATGGTGTTCCATATATTGTAATTAGCTTGTGCTCCAAGTTTCTTGTCAATTGGATTAGTGATATTGAGATATTGACTAATCACTGCCAGAATTTGAATATAGCAGACCCAATAAGGGAAGAGTGCCGAACCCTATGGAGGGATCGATACCGACCCCTTCAAGTTGCATATTTTGGGGTGCGACTCCTAGGGTGAACTCCTTAGGGTCCCCACTTCCTGTTCTTAGAGTTTAACTTCGATCCCTCTTGTGGTTGTTGAGTTGTTAATTGATTTCTATCGAAATGCATTTGCTCCTATGTATTGAACAATATTCCATACTTCAAACATTTTGCCTTTCATATCTATCAATTCCATTCAATCTCGACTTCATATTATTTTTTGTACTTGACTTCTGGGTCCCACAATCATCACTTTGGACTCATCGGCCTCGATAATCATGAAGTCCATTGGGTTAAATCTGCCTATATACTGCCTTGGAAAAAGGTGGGTTAACAAGTATAGTGTAACGGCCCATATTTTACATATCGAAAGATCATAAAATACTCCTATTTTATTCATATGAGGTTATATGACTCTAAAATTTTAGGAAGTGACTCTTAGGGACACTTTCTATATCTATGATTTTTGCCAAATTTCTATATGACCATTTTAACCCTAAAAACCTCGTTTGGACTATAACTTTTAACAAGAGCTGAGTTAAGGTCTCAAACCACTTTAAGTTTTGTCTACTATTAGCCTGCATTTGTGGGTAATTAACTAAGCTCGTGTTTAGGCCCAGTAACCTATCTCCAAAATTGTGCTAAGGTGAGGCGGTAGGCTAAGTTATTTCCATCTTCCCCAAAATAGCTCTAAACCACCATTAACCTTAATTTCATAAAAGAACACTATCTTTTTCTTATTAATCTTAGTCAAATCATCAATTAAAGAGGTGATTAGCACATAAAATATTAAGATTATCGGTTTGGCTTATTTTCATTTCTCTTCCTTGTTTTCCACTTTCAGATTTAAGGTGAGAAATTGGTATTTAGGTATTTAGTGGTTGGTTCTTGACCTCTCACTATATTATGCATGTTTATATAGTCAAAATTGGTGTTTTTACATTATTTTGATCCTAAAATGTATTCTAACTTTAATCACATTTTTAAAGATGTTTATGGTCGTAAAGTGGCTTTTAAATGGTTTTGCAACCCCTTTTGTTCATGTCATATGCTAGTGTAAAATTGGATTTAGATAAGGATTTACTTGGTCATCATATTATTATGTGCTGCATGTGTGAGTGGATGTATATATATGATATTCCATATTTGTATGTTGTGTATTGATGTGGTTTGCTAGTGCTTTTTTGGTAGTTAGGAAAAGAGTGGTCGAATTGGCAAAATGAAGGCAAAAATGATCGAAAATGGATGAAAATTGGAGGAGGAGATCTGGAATATGTGGGGAGCCTACAGTTTAAGTTGCGACCATTTCTGATCCGTGGATTTCTCTCACAAGTGGTCGATGGAAAGCTCTCAATGGTGACCACTTGGGTAGAGTATTTGGCTTGCTAAAGGAAGGAGAGTCCTAGGAGTTAGAAGCCAAGAATTTGGCTAAGTATTGGACTTCGTACCAAGAGGAAATGTATGGATGTAAAGGGCTTTTTGTTTACGGAAAATGCACTATGGAAGGTTGGTACTTTAAATCTAAGCTTAGGGTGATAAGCATAAGACAACTACAAGAATTTGGCTAAGTATTGGACTTGGTATCGAGAGCTTTAGAAGGCATGGAAACAAGAGCTTTTGGACTTAGTACTGAGAGTATTAGAGTTGATGTTGAGAGCTTAGGTGGAATGGTCGAGGTTCAAGCACTTGGAAGATGGAGCGTTAGAAGAAGGGGAAGAAAGTTGGCCAAAATTGGCTAAGTAACCAACTTGGTACCCAAAGTTGTTGGTCGGTACTGAAAGGTTTGTTTCAGGAGAGTTGGGGTGGAACTTCCAGGAAGGAAGCAGGGACTCTGAAGGTCAGGCTGAAGGTGTTTGTTTGTTCACTTAGGGTTTAATGGAGATGTAGTAGCACAACAATAGTTTCGGGACATTGTTGATGGAAACTCGATGATGAATAGAGTTAGTTTCTGATGATGGCGGCTCGATGTTGAAATGAGTCTTGAGAATGTTTGTCCACAAACGTTGGGTTCTATGAAGGATGACTCATGGATAGAACGTGAGAATGGTTTAACCACGGAATGGAGGAATATGGAATGGTTTCTCAAGAATTATGGAAACTGGATGGAGCGAGGAAAGGGCTCGGATACGCATGCTAAGAGATCATTGATACTCAGAGTATTTTTTGATGTACTCAAAAGCAAGGGTACGTGAGTGCACTCATGGGTACATTGAAAGGCCACCCCAGATCGGAGGTACGGATCCGTATACCCATGGCAGTTGAAATTAGTATTAGCTTCCGGCTAAAGCCGTGTATATCAAAAACTGAAATTTCCATTAGTCCCTAGCATGGCAAAGGCCATACGAGTTATCAAATATCTAGAACACATCAAGTGATTATGAGGATTGTTTGATGGATGCTATATAGTTGCTTTGGTTGTTCTCTTCTATAGTTTATCGCTCTAGGGATGTCATTGGATATAGTATTAGGGATAGGGATACCTAGATACCTGTCGTTATGCTTGGTTTGCATTATACCTCTACTATATTCGTAGAGTAGCATATTATGTTCGTTATATGCTAACTATTTGGTTGCAAGGACAGGTTAAGTATGGTCCGTATACTCTTGTTCCTTAGTATATCAACTTGTATAGTATTTTAAGATTCATTTATCACTCACACCAGACTATTATCTGACTCGAGGCTTTACACTTTTCTTTTTATTGTCTTTGGTACTCTTAAATGAGTAGACTAGATAGCGGGTCAAGGTGTGACACATTAGTTATGTAGAGGATGAGCTATATGGAGCTATATCTTATGATATATAGATTTCTGTGTTGATTCCACTCTGCAACACTGTGGAGCCTTGACAATGATTACTTATTACTATTATTTATAGACAATTATTTGAGTTTATTTCCATTGTATAAACTCAATTACTTGATGTTTACTCTACGAATCTGTACTTTGATACTTGGATCACTTAATTATTACTATATCTCCCTTTTTATATCCATGTTGTATATTATATTTTATTCCATGTGTTGTGAGATATATAATAGGTTATGTGATATTTTAATTCATTTCCAACCCTTGATGATCGTCCTACATCGGCTAAGCACGACAACATCGCACTATTTAGTTATATTATGTGTTGGTGGTGTAGGGCGGTCCTCACATTTTGTATCAAAGTGAGGTTACATGCTTAACATGATTTGATATCGCATCCTAGTAGAGACAGGGAAGGAGTTATCACACTAGACTGGATAAAGAGTGTAAATATATGCGAGAGTGCGTACTTGTTATATGTTGTGGGCTTTTTCGGCCATCACATGTTAGATATGAAAAGTTAGAGAAAAAATTGTTAGAGTTTTGAAATAGACTCAGAGCTGCCTAGAAATGTTTGTGATGTCAAGATGTAAGCACAGGCTCGAACCGCATCTTAATCCAAATAACGATTTAAAAGATATGATCATTTTAAGATTTGCCTACCATGGTCCGATATTAAAGCCTCGAAGGCCGCTTTCTGCAAAAGTCCGACCCCCATTTAGATAAGGAAAGAAGCTACCCAGCAAAGTTAGACCCAGCCCAACGAAGGCTGGATCTGCATGGGTACGCCCCAGCTAAGCCTGGCCCAGCAGGGCCGGCCCACCAGATTTGGCCTACCAGGGCCGGACCTACACAGGCTCGGCCCTACAGGGCTTGACAGCCCAGGCCGGACCCACCAAAGGCTAGCCCAAATGGGCCGGACCTACTAAATTAGGGCCGGACTCGTACAGGTCCGCCCCATAGGGCCGGACAGCCTGGTCCGACCAATGAGGGCCGGACCAACACAGGTCCGGCCCTTTGGGATCAGACACCTGGTCCGACAGTCTGCCGGACCAAAATCTTACCAACGCACCTGGTCCGACAGTCTTCCATGCCCCATCTGGATCGTAGTCTGCCGGACCACACCTTACCCTGATCCACCTAGTCCAGGGCTACCTTACCCGGACCCACTTGGTCCGGGGCTGCACCCTTTTGGTCCAATCCTTCTAAGTCTGGACCGACCAGACATTTCCGCTCCTGCCCTTATGGGTCTAGATCCACTCTTTTTTGTTCTTTTAGGATGAACCTACATGTTCCGACATTCAAGACTCTAAGGTCTGGATGAGCGATTGAAAGGAGCTATCAAGATTGTATTCGACTTGTATCCAAGAGCAGTGGTACAATAGAAAGGTTGAACCAAAGCCTAGAGGAAGAAAGATCGAACCAAAGCCTACAGGAAGAAAGGTTGAACCAAAGCCTAGAAGCCATGTACTCAACTACATCTCTGCGCAACCACACTCTATAAATACTAGGCATATGGCATCATAAAGAAGGATGGAGGAAAAATAATGAAGCTTCCATCAACAATGGCAGACAACTAAGAGGGAGAAAATCCTTAGTCGGAACAACAAGTTTATTCATATTCAAAGCTTGTACTTGTAATCAGATATGAAAGAGATAATAAAAGAGGAACAGTGGATACAGGCACATTCAGGCCAAACCACTATAAATTGTGTCTTTTTACATTTCAGCCCTTTATTTACTCTTTACTGTGAACTACTGATTTTCTACCACATACACTCACAACTAAAATTCATCAAACAATAGCTGTATACTGCAAACAGTATTCATAGCCCTACTACAACGTCTTGGAGATGTCTGCGCATTTTTCATACAAACATTTTTGGTGCTTTCACTGAGAAACTGAACTTTACTTTTTTTTAAAGGAAATTATCTCTTTCTTACTTTTTTTATTTTGAAACCTACTATTTCTAATCTTCTAACTAGAGATTATCGTTTCTGTCCTTAAGAAAGTCTATCCCCTTTTCTATGGTATGAAATCTGTATTTCTTTTCATATATATCCCGACTGTTTTACATAAAACAAAAAATCCTCCTTTTCTCTTCATATTTGAACATCCATTTTACTACATAGAGAAATTCTCTTGTCCTCTTTTTAGATATTACTTTTACTATTCCGGATCCACAAACACATGTACCTATTCTTTGGATCTAAAATGAAGCCACCTCTCTTTTCTCATTTGGAATCCAAAGACATGGTTTCTTGGCATAAGAAACCCCCGTTTCCCTATGTTTAGATCTAGATCATTATCTTCTCTCACAAAAGAAAACTTGTTTCTAGTCTTAAGATCTAATATTGCATTTTTTAATAAAATTTATAGTGTTTTCTTTTCAAATGTAAAGACACTGTCTCCTTAGCATGAGAGATTCTTTTTTTTCTTACTTTCCCAGTTTAAGATCATTGTTTCTTAGATTAAAATATCCTATACCTCCCAGATCTGAAATAGTTACTTTAGCAAAATCTATTTCTCTTTTTAGATCTGCAATCACTTTCCTTGGAGATAAAAAAATTCTCCCTTTATTTTCTCTTATTTCAGATCCACAAACACTACTTCTCAACCAAAAAGAAACATCTATTTATTTCTTAGATTTGAAGTCATTCTATCTTCTATTTCTCATTCCAGATCAAAAAACACTCTTGACCAAAAGGAACACTTAGTTATTTTTCAGATTTAAAATCTAATCCTATTCTCTTTCCATCTGGAAGCATTGCTTCTTTAACATAAGAAAACTATCTTCTTCTTTTGTATAAAGGGAGCCTATTCCCTTGGTAAAACATAGAATTACGGTTCTAAGGAAATCCTTTTATCTCTCCAAACTCGAAATCCCTTCTCCTGATCTAAAGTCATTTTCTCTTTGAAATTAGAGCTTTTCTACTTTTCTTGTTTTTTCAAGTTTGTAATCACCATTTCTCTGATTGAGAAGCTATACCTCCTACCTCAAGATTCTCTCTTTATTTTAAGAGTTGGACCATTAACCCTTTGAAGCTATAAAACCACCTAATCCTTTTGGAAAATTGAATTATCTCTCTCGAAAAGTATAAACTTTCTAGGAAGGGAAGGAGAACAACATCCCAATGTGCCACCCAAAATAAGAGAACTCCGCTGCAAAGAATGCAACAACTATCCAGATAAAAAAACAGGAAGACTAAAACCTCCCGGTGCTAAAATTATTGGATGTAAATTCGATAGGGTTGTGATTGAAATTAGTAAACACTTTACTGCTCAACATAAATCTTTGGTGGATAAACTCTAGATATGCTTTGGGCAGACAGAAGTATTCGATTTCAATGTCATAATACAAGGAAAGTCCCAGTCTAGAGAACACATGGGGCATTCCACATAACCAAATAAATAATAAGCATAGCCCTTTCCCATCCAGCGTCAAATCAAAGTACCACAATTAGGATCCCACTGAAGATCGAAATATCACAACTTGAAGACCGAAGTCATGTTGATTGAATACATATAGTCTAGATATGACAAGCATGACGCTTCGTCACTCCTATCATACACAAAGGCATCACCAATCCAAACGCATACCAAACACGATGCAAATAATGTCAATAGCTCTCCATACCTAGGAATATCTTAAATAAATTTGAAAACAGATGGAGATAAGACCAAGAGTTGCTAGTCCATCCTCAAGGAAAACGAAATACTTTTGAGTGCCCACTACAAACCTTTATAAGGGGCTAACCCGGACCGCTAAACACTTGCCAAGATCACTACACTTGCTGATAAACCGGGGGCACAAAGGAGATACTATATAGTTATTTTCTTTCATTCTAATCAATCTTAAGCTATTTCAGGGCTCTACCATCTATCTTGGATCTCCATCCATGGAAAAGGGTGAAGGAAGGATTCGTAAATCCGTTGCATGTGCTGATCGACCCGAGGGTGCTTACACCCTACATGATGTAAGAAAAAAAATCAAACTAGCCCCAACAACTATGCATGACCTCTCCTTTAGTCCAGAAAGGCACATAAAGATTAGAAAACATCACCGTCAAGAGTTCAGATAGATGGTCACCCAGGGATGTTAGCACAACTTGCAATGCGAATGCTATAGCAAAATGGAAGAGATACAACTCTCTACCTCCGGAGCTCGAATTATAAAAAATCATAGAGAAGCCATCCATTTAAGTATGGTGTTACCTCAAAGGGTAAGGAAGAGGATGCACGACATCTGTCAAGAACTTGGATAACATAGTAGTTTATATAGAAAGGCTTTGAAAGACCGAGCTCCAGCAATTCCGACATATTTGGCCCACAATAGAAAAGTGAGAATTCCTATCAAAGAGGACATCTTGAACTAGGCATACTACACAACCTAGTACTTTGCACTTATTTCAATGTGGCAAGTTTGGTTTAAACTACTCTTTCCCATTGACTGAGACAAGAGACTTATGCATTCATTTAACACATATGCAGTTATACTCATTTAACACATATGCAGTTATATTCACTTAAAATCTATGCTGTTATAACCACTATTTCTTTTGTGATTAGCAAACTAGACCACAAGCATGTGTTGGAAGCAACGTAAATATGATATCCATGACTAAGGGCAATAGCTTGGGAATTTCACTGCCGATGACCGCCCCTTTCCCTTGCAATGACATACCAGTCGGGCATTTAGATACAAACCTAACTTGAGTAACTCAAAGAATAGATGCATTCGAAGCCCAGCATGGATTGATTCATAATAGGAATTTCCCCATACCAATGGGCAGGTTGAAGCTGTCAAAAAATATTACAAACACTAATTAAGGAAAAACTAGATATACCCAAAGGAGCGTGGATTGACAAACTACCCACGGCACTGGAGGCCTACTAGGCCTCCTACAAAACAGCAATAGGACATATTCTATTTGCTTTAAGCATACTAGGCCAAATATGTTGAGGACAGAACCAGTAACGCCGCCCTCAAGACCACCGTACACGGACAGAAAGTGGCTAAACAATACAAATCTAAGGTAAATCCCCATGAGTTACAAGAGGGAGACATTATTCTCACACAAGTCTTCCCCGTCTAGGCGCACTAGATCCAGTTTGGGAAGGACCATTTATTGTTCATAAGGATCTCCACAACAAAGCTTACATTCCATCGACAATTGATGGAAAAGGTGTTCGAGAAAGGAAGGAATCTCCAGCATCTTCGCCATGATTTCTCTCAGCTTGAAAAAAGCATGTATCACCTGAAACCACTAAAAATGATGTTTTACTCATCTGATATTGTTCCTATTGCGATCAATCGCAAGCTCTCGCCAGCAGTAGTGAAAGCAAGATAACCGTGACTATGGGCACGAAAATAGCCTTGGTCGTTCACTATCGACGATCAGCCCCTTAGCCAGCAATGATAAATCGAATATAAGCCAAGAATTAGGCACGATTATAGCCTAGGAAGTTTATCATTGGCGTTTGGCTCGCTAGCAACTATGAACCGATAATAAATCCCATGATTAAGGCATGGCTCCAGCCAAGGATAGTTTGTAGTTGACGATTGACACCCACTCTAGCCGGGCCAAAGTAAATCGAATAATACTCGTGATACAGGCCATATTGGCCTTGGTAGTTACTGTGTGCAAATCTCAACTCTAAATCTTAAGTACAGCAGTCACAAAAGTTAAACTCTCTTGGGACATAGGTTGAGATGACAAGCCATATGTCAACAAAATCCACAATCAGGGCATGCAACTTACGTGCCATGAATCATAAGTTTAGGCATACTCTCTTAATGGAGAGTATAGTTTGTTGTACTTAAACTAGAAGCTTTTAACAATTTCTTTTAGTCTTATGGCATTGCATACAGATAAGTAGAAATATGAATTCCACTCTACCAACCACAGCAGAATATTCATTTGCTTCAACTCCGTCAAAGGAAATGAAGCATCGACTCAACTCTGTCAGAGATAGCGGAACGTCAATCCAACATTGCCACTAGAGTTTGAATATCCCTTCCAGCCAATTTTGCTCGAAAAATTGTATGGATTATTCCTAAGTTGAGCACACTTATGCAACTTGAGAAAAAGTCGATGCAAAGGTATGACTAACTCTTATAAGATAAGCTAAATTCGATAAAAAATACGTGGGGTCATAGCACCACCTCACCCCTTGATCGTACACGTACATTACCACTCAGCTTAGTAATAACACATTGGAATCATAAAATTAAATTTACAAGTCCAAAACCCATTCGTGATACAAGGCAACATTTTGTGGGAAGCAAAAAAGTGCACTATGCTGGGGGCAAACCTAGACAAATAATGAGCGCTCCCGGTCGGATTTTGACACCATCGCTGGAGCAAACCTTGAAGGAGGAGATGAGTATTTGTGGACCGCCACATCCCCTCGAAATCACTCTCTAAACCTTAGTAATAAAAATAGCTTCGAATGATGATGAATCTCTAAACAGAAGTGATTCAATATCTAACCTTCTAAATGTAATTAATTCATATCAAAGTCCATTTTAACACGAATATCTTAATACCTTCACTTAAAGAATCAATTTCTAGGACAAGCAAGATCGCTGTAACCCATATCTATAGTAAAATTCCAAGTAAAAATGCATTAATAGTGTGTGACTAATTCTAAGTCAAGGATGAAAGTCCTTGACCTCACTAGGCACGAATGGAACCTAAACTTGTAGGTAAAGTCAACAAAATAGGACGATCCTCCACGCCGAAGCCAACAGGACGTTTGAAAGGTTTATCCTACCTGATCAATATAAATAAAGTAAGCTAATGTCACTAATAGACACCACACGTCGGAGACATTTGACTACGATAATCGACATAAAATGATTGGCAATTGGATGCATAATTTGCAATGCCAGCAAATCTCTTTGAGCTCCACTCAAAGGAGCTAGACCACTCGTTCAGACATGACTCCTGCCCTATTAAACGCTTGCCAGTAGTCGACCAAAATAGATATATGAGATATCAATATGAAAATTACCAAATAAATTAGCTAAGATAAATTTATCAGATGTGCCTAGGGGAAATTCCTGTAAGAGCTAATAAAGGAGCAAGGAATTACTCCAGATGTCACCACTTTACCAGACTAGATGGAACATAAGCATATTGGCCCAGTTTGGTCAGACGTAGCCAACATCCATTCAATAATGCTATGTATATTGTTTTACGTACAATTAACCTCCAATGGAAATCACTACTCCATTAATAATTGACCTTGACCAAGCATGAAAAAATTAATAAGGAAATATACGAACTCAACAATCAGATGGTAAGGCTATGCTCACTCAACCTGGCAATATGGTGGTCGAAAGAAGAAATTCCACATCAGATGCCCCAAGTCAAATACATGAAGGGAATATCAACAGGTCCACGTATTACTCAAGACCTTAAAGCTAGAAG
Organism: Allium cepa; assembly: GCA_030765085.1. Taxonomy (NCBI): domain Eukaryota; kingdom Viridiplantae; phylum Streptophyta; class Magnoliopsida; order Asparagales; family Amaryllidaceae; genus Allium; species Allium cepa. The sequence goes on from CM060940.1 coordinate 288,433,862, forward strand.
TAAGAAGGATAAGGGGAAATACCGTCCTGCCAAATGAAGGGTAATTCAAACACAGCGTCAAGTGACAAGCAAGGCCTCTTCAGAACAAACGAAGCATCACATCCAGTTAATGAAAGGAAACTCATATTAGGTGCAATGATGAGATGTGGATAGTCGAACATTAGGATGACACCTACAAGTGAGGAAACTCTAGATAAAGCAAAGCATACTTTGTATTTGTGAAAGTATACTTTAAGGGGCAAATGTTGTGGGCTTTTTCGCCCACCACGTATTAGATATGAAAATTCAGAGAAAAAATCATCAGAGCTTTGGAATAGACTCAGAGCTAATTATAAATGTCTGCAAGTTCAAGATGTAAACATAGCTTTAAACCGTGTCTCAATCTGAATGACGGTTTGAAAGATATGATCATTTTAAGATTTGCCTTGCAATCTATGTTCAATGCACTGATGGCAAACATACTGCAGAATGCCTAAGCGGTAGCTCAAAACGTTGTTGTTGGTGGCGGTACTCAAGTGTAGGCACCGAGGGGCAACTTTGCCAACTTATATAAAGATTACTCTACCTTGGGAGGCAAGCCATTCCTTGGAATGGAATCAGCCATCAAAGTGCAGGATTGGTTGGATACCTATGACCGTATCTTTGGTGACATGAAGGTAGACGATGCCATGAAAAGGAAGCTGGCCTCTAGACAGCTTCAAAGGCGAGCCACGAACAACTGAAATGCTATAACTATTTCTACACTTGAGGATCGGTTCACTTAGGACCAGTTTAAGGCTAGGTTGGAGGTGAAGTTCGTTCTAGAAGCTAAGAAGTTGATTCTCTTTAGGAAACTTATTGATTTAAGGCAGGGACATATGTCTGTCTTCGAGTATATTGTTGTGTTTTGACACTTTGTCAAAGTGCGGGATGTTTTTCATCGGCACTCCATTAAGGAAGAATGAAAATTTTATTATAGGTTTGGACAACTATCTGGGGGAGAAGTTAGCTAGTCACATCAATGAGCCTTTTCTGAGACTTGTCGAGAAAGCTCTTCGCCAAGTCTAAATCGGCTGTAGGCGCTAAGGAAGAGCAGAAACCACAACAAAGTGGTGGAGGCAAGAAGAATGGAACGAAAAACAGAAGTAGTCTTAGGGAAAGAATGCACGAAAGAAAGGTAAATGGGGAGCACATTTGTTTTGGTTATGGAGATAAGGATCATTTAATCAAAGACTGCAAAGCTGATGGGAAGAAGAAATGTTATAACTAAGGTAAGTTTCACCTATGCAGAAAAGTTGTCTAGAACCAATGCAGAAAAAGTACGTGGTGAAGGCATATACTATGGACACTGTTCCGACTTCATCGAGTACTCCCTTGGCAAAAAAAGAAGCGGAAGAGCATCGTTATTCAAGGTATGCTTTCCATTTATTATATTCCTTATGTGTTTTATTCGATACAGGGGTTTCACATTCCATCATATATGGTGACCTATTAGATAGATTGGGATTGAAACTCAAAGTAACTGGTCGTCCCTTAATTATGACGAACCTTGTTAGAGGCTCCACTAGCATGTGCATGGTTTGTCGTGGTTTGACCTTATCGAGTCATGTGCTCTTTATTTGATTACATTGTTTTGAATTTCGTTGGGTTCAAGATTATCTTAGGGATGGACTGACTATGAAAGTATGTGGTAGTAGTGGATTGTGAGAAGCTGTTAGTGATGATCGACGCTATGGAGTAGTGGATGGTAGTGATTGGCTGCCTACCAAAGGGTAGGGTTATGGTTAGCTTTCAATATTCGACTTGAGGTTCCCCAGAATGTATTTAAGGAGTTGAACAGATTACCGCTGCATCGGGAGTTTAAGTTTCCTATAGACTTAGCGAAGGATCCTAGAACAATATTCATGCCTTTGAGGAGTATGGCACCCAAAGATCGGAAGGAGTTGGAGGTGCAAGTAAATGTCCTATTGAAGAAAGGGTTCATTCGTAGTAGTCTAGTGGAGTAGAACGCACCTATAGTATTCCCACTAAAGTGGAAGGCTCTCTGAGGTATTGTGTAGATTACTGTAAGCTGAATAACGTGACAAAGAAGAATAAGTATGCACTCCCATGTACTGATGACTTGTTCGATCAACTCCATGGTGCGAAGGTGTCCTCTCAAATGGATTTGGGGATGGGATTTCACCAGTTGAAAGTAGCAAAGGAGAGTGTGGCGATCATCGCATTTTATGTGCCAACTAGTTTCTATGAGTGGTTGATTATGCATTTCAGGCTAACCAGTACTCCGACATACTTTTTTGATCTCATGAACCGCATCTCCAAGGATCAGCTAAACAAGTTTATGCTTGTGTTCATGGATGATATTCCTGTCTACTCTAAGAACAAAGAGGAACACATGGCGCACTTAAGGATTATGCTTGAAGTGTAAGGAGTCACAATTTGAAAGCGAAGTTTTCAAAGTGTCACTTTTGGAGGAAGGAAGTTAGATTCTTGGGTCATGTCATCTTTGGAAGGGCAACGCAGTATATCCTACTAAGATGGCAGCGGTTCAAGATTGAGGCTAACCCAAGAATGCTATGGATGTGATGAGTTTCTCGGAATGGCAGGATATTATAGATGTTTTATCAAAGACTTCTCATAGGTAGGAGCATCATTGACCAGTTTGATGAAGAAGAATCGAACTTTTGTTTGGGACGTGAAGTGTGAGCATGCGTTTGTGAGTCTAAAGGAGAGGTAGACGAGTGCACCAGTATTGTACATTCTAAGTGGGAATAAGGAGATGACAGTATGTATAGACACCTACGGTACTGGATTAGGTGCGGTATTGATGTAGAAGGGAAAGATTGTCACCTATGTTAGTCGACAGATGAAGACGCAAGATAGGAAGTATCCAACTCATGTTTTGGAGTTGGCGGCCTTGATTTGAAGGCATTATCAATTAGGAGAAATGTTAGAGCTATTCGTGGACCACAAATATTTGATGCGCATTTTCTCCCAAAAAGGATGTCAACCTTCTTCAATAGCGATGGTTGGAATTCTTGGCCTCCTACGCCTTTGGAAATTCCTATACACCTAGTAAGGGAAATGAGGTTGCCGATGCGTTGAGTAAAAGAGATGCCATTTTGGAACAATGTTCATGGAGCATAAGAAGTTAGAGTATATTATTGCCTATGACTTCAAACCTCGTTATGAGTTAGAACCAAAGACGTCGTCAAGTTTAATGATCATACTTATTATTATTGAGTGAATCGGTACTAGTCAATGGCTATGTTAGTGTTATCGATAATATCAGAAGCACTTGAACATGAAACAAAACAAAAAATTTGAAAACATGGAATTTTTCATTACATTTCCAAATAAAACTTGTTCCATATTCTCATCACATAACCCAAACGTTTTCCCAGGCAATGAATAAATATAGTTAATGCAAATTACGTCGGGAGCGGTATATGAAGACATCCCCTCGATTGATCGGTGTCAAATGGTCATATAAGACCTAATACATCTTAACACAGCGAAGATTCATCAAACAAAAGTAAAAACCAGAAATTCCTAAATAGCTATCTATTGCCTCCTGCATCCTCTGGTAACTTATTCACCAAACAACCTAAAAACCTAATAAGGTCCTTAACTCTCAATCTACTCAAATTAATTTTGACTGCCAGAGAGTTTAATGGGAAAGAATAAACTTCGAGTCAGAAATAAGCTTGGTATGAATAATACTAAACATCCTGGTTTAATTACGTTAAGAGAGACCACGCCGCATAGCGGAACATGTTTCCCCTCACTAACATCTTTTAAAAGATATCTTTGCAAATCTTTTCATATAACCATATACTATGCACCTACATTCACAATGATTAATTTCACAAAACATACATTATGTAAACAAACATAAATATCAGGTAATAGTGAACTATCTATTCAAACACAAATAACGTTTAACCTGGCTGACACGAGCCTACGAGATAGCATAATCATAATACTAATAAAAATTTACCTAACGTCTGTTAGATTTTTATGTGTAGGATTATCTATCCTTATTTATCTATTTAACATCTCCCATAAGGATGGTATATCCTAAACTATCTGTTAAATCTCTTCCTTCTGGATGATCTGTCCCTAACTTAATCATCTCCCAAGTTCTCCCTAGCCTAGTGGTTTTTCGGGCTTACCAATAACTTATCTGTATACAACATATGTTCGTTTCATTGCATAATCATAATTTTAGTCTACCTATGACCAAGCCCTACACATTGGAATTTTAGACAATAATTAGCTGGAGCTACAAGCTAATTACTGGGCACGATCGCATACTAGTCCCACCTGGTTTTCTTATATCTAAGTCATTCATGCTTAAGGATCCCCTCCTATAATTTTCCTTGAAATAATTTCAAAATGATCTAAACCTTTAAATCAAACTTCGAATAAGGAAAAAAAAAATTCTTTATGCTCTACTCAAATTATATTACCATGTTAGATATATATTCTTTATTTAAAACTTGGTTGATGAAAACAATATACCATTTGAAAGAACCTCTTTCCATACCTTGAAATTATCTCATTTGACTTAAATGTTTAAACCTTTCAAAAATCATCTCTAAAACCTTTTGAATTCATTCAAAACAAACCCTTCGGAAGTTATGAGCTTTAGACATCCTTCTTTAACATCACTTTAAGTCATTTCCTTTGAAAAACCTTTGAAAAACCTTTGCTCTAATACCATTTGAAAAACTTTAATAAACCTTTCAAAACAGATCCAGGAATAAACCCTTCGAATGCTTAAACTCTTTAAAACATAACCTTTCGAAGGTAGATTAGGTTCGACTTTAAAACAATCTAGAAACTTATCTTTTAAAACCTTTCGCCTTTATTAAAGCAACCTTTCGAAAATATTCGTATAACCATTCGAGGATATCCAAACAACCTCTTAGAAGCCTTTTGTTATATTTCACAAAATAAGGGTAAACACCTATGTCGAAAGCTTCCCTCCGAAAGACTTAGAGAAACGGCTAACTTTAAAAATAGGAGAACCTTTTGACTAGGTTGGAAGGTTCAAAATAAATCCTTTATAAAATAGTGGAAAGCTTTCGGCATCGCCGAAAGGTTTCAAGACAAAGTGATGGCGATAGCAGCTACAACCTTTTGTCACATCAGAAGGTCTTAAAGTCTTTCTTTAAATAACTTGACCTGGTTGGAAGTGATTAAGCCGAAAGCTCAAGTTCTAAAGCAAAGCAAGCGAATGCTTTTCACTTATAAAATAGTTATATTCCAACCCTTTCAACCATCAACCATTCGACTTTAACCTTTCGATTTATATTCAATTTTTTACTCACCAATTTCTTGATATCTTATGCACTGAACTTTGACCTTATCGAAAGCTAACCCTTCGACCGAGACGAAAGGTCTGGGGCGGAAGGTGTTCATCGTATGGATTGAAACATGGAAAAAGTGTGAATTTTGTCTTTAAACTTAAAAAAGTAAACTATTCCACTAACTTGCCTTTGTTTGTCAAATTCTCATTGGTCAATAAATACTTTTTAGAATTTTGTTGCGACAATTACCAGGAATTATAAAATATTTTATTTTGCAAAATGCCCCTTCTCCTTTATAAATATATAAAATATTTAAGTCCCATACCTTAAATAATTTTATATATCCCTCGGATGACTTAGGAAAATTGTGGAAAAATTCCAGAAAAATATTTTAATAAATTGCCCAACGTATTAAATTCTCAAATCCAAATAATAATTATTTCAGTTGAAAATAATTTAAAACCCAATAGACAATTTCTTTCATTCAAAATTCAAATAAAATCTATTTTAAATCGGACAATTATGAAAATCAAAATCCATCTCTAAAATATTATTCCTGACCTATATTTAAATTTTCAAAGTATTCGGATGTCATTAAGTAGGGTTTTCATGCTAAACATTATCATAAAACATGAATTAACATTTATAATTCCATCGACAACAAACATATATATCTTAAAACATCAAACATGGCAATATTATAGCAAAATTGTTTTAGGTCTAAACAAAAACCGAAAACTAGAAATATTAGGGATGTTGTGATTAGTCAACTTGGCTTTTAGAGATTATAGATGAGATTTTAGAGTGTTGAATTAGTTGATTTCTTCTTCCCTCTTGAATCTTAGCTTTCTTCTTCTTGAGATTGGAAATGGTGGCCAGCCTTAGGAAGTTTTTGCTTTTTTGTGAAACGAGAATAATGAACATGAATCTCACAAGGGTTTAGGGTATAAGACATTGCCATTTCGAAAAATACCCTTCTCATTTCCTAACACATTACCCAGTGTTATTTCATTTTAATTATCCCTTCACTATGGCACGGCTACCTCTAACTAATTAAACCTCCATCTTTTACTCCTTACATCATTTAATTTAATTTCACTAATTAAATGCTTAAATAAGGTTATAAAATATATGGGGTGTTAAAGACTCCCCACCTTACAGAATTTCATCCTCGAAATTACGATAAGGTACACAACCAAACAATCAAAGGTAAAACATAACATCAAACAAATCTGGGTAAGTGTCTCTAATCCTGCTCTCCACTTCCCAAGTAAAATCTCTAGTATCATTGCTCCACTGAACTTTTACTAACTTGACTATCTTGTTCCTCAATTTCTTCACATCTCTAGCCACAATCTGAATCAGTTTCCTAACTATGGTAAAATCAGGTTCTACTGCTAAATCCTCTAATACTGTAGGTGTTATAGTAGTCTCCGGGTCTCTAACACATTTTCTAAGATGAGAAATACGGAAAACATTATGGACTCCAACCAAACTACTCGGTAACTCTATTTTATAAGCTAGTTCCCCAATCCTCTCAATAATACAAAATGGGCCAAAGAAGCTAGGTGCTAACTTTCCTAACTTCCCAAATCTGATTATACCTTTCATCGGTGAAACCTTATCAAACACATAATCACCAACGGAAAATTCCAAATCCTTCCTTCTTTTATATGCATAACTTTTTTACCTAGATTGAGCCTCCTTTATCTAAGCTCGAATCAACTCAATCTTCTCTGCAGCTTCCTTCACTAAATCTGGACCAAGAACTAATCTATATCTGGTCTCCAACAAATATACGGGAGATTTACACGGTCTACCATACAATGTTCAAATAGGGCCATCCCAATACTAGTCTGACAACTATTGTTATATGAGAACTCGACTAGATGATGACGGTCCTCCCTGATCCTCTAAAATCCAATATACAAGCTCTTAACAAATCTTCTAAGGTTTTGTTAACCCTTTTCGTTTTCCCATTGGTCTGGGGATGATTAGCGGTATTCATGTTGAGCTTGGTTCCTAATGCTTGCTGTACATTTTTTCAGAACTCATTGGTAAATAAAGAATCTCTATCGCTGACAATACTACTAGGAATCCCATGCAGTCTGACTACATTCTTCATGAATAACTTTGCCAACTCAGGTGTCATTCTAGTTAACTTTACTGGAATAAAATAGGCACTCTTAATCAGTCTATCCTCTATAACCGATACATTTTCGTTTCCTCCTGTAGATCTCGGCAACCCATCAATAAAATCCATGAAGATTAAATCCCAATTCCATAACAGAACCTCTAGCGTTTGAAGCAATCCACTTGGCTTTTGGTATTCAGCCTTTGCCTATTGGCAATTCAAGCACTGCTTAACACACAATCCTATATCTTGCTTCATACCTTTCCAGAAGAAATTTCTCTTCATGTCTTAATACATTTTCATTTCTCTCAGGTGGATAGTGAACTTCGAACGATGACACTCATTCAAGACCTCTTTCCTCATGTTTTCTACATTTAGAACACACAATTTTCCGTTCTTTCTCAACCACCCATTTTGGTCAAGTTCAAAATCCTTTAGGTCATTGCCCTCCATTCCTTCCTTCAACCTTCTGATCCTTTCAGCCAATACTGGATCCTCCTCTTGCTTGGAACCTAACTTCTCGATCATTATCGGTCGGGCTTCTAAACAAGACAATATAGTGTTTCCTGCACTCGATCCTACCTTAGACCTAAACCATACACTACAATCCAATAATACCTCCAAATATTTCCACTTGGTAGTCATAGCCAATACTGTATTTTGATTTTTCCGACTGAGTGCATCCGCTACCTTGTTTCCTTTTTCAAATGTATGCTTAATTCCAAAATCATAGGCAGCAATAAACTCTCGTTGTTTCATGTTTAGCTACTTCAAAAAGAACAAGTACTTCAATGACTTATGATCAGTATAGAGCTCAAATCGTCTCCCAAAAGATAGTGCCACCAATCCTTTAAACCAAATATAATGGCAGCTAACTCCAAGTCATGCGTTGATACCCAACCTCATGTGGTCTGAGTTTTCTAGAAGCATAAGTAATTCCCCTTTGCATCAACATGGCTCCTAATCCAGTTCCACACGCATTTGTATAAACAAATAAATCTTGATTCCCCTTCAGAACCACTAACCCTAGTGCATGGGTCAATAAGTGTTTCAAGCTATGAAATGCTTCTTCGCATTTATCGGTCCATATGAACTTCACATCCTTTCGCATAAGCTTAGTCATCAGTGCTACTATTCACGAAAAATATTTTATAAACCTCCGATAATACCCCCACAATCCAAGGAAACTCTTTATTTCGGTCATCATCTCAGGCCTCTTCCAATTATTCACCGCTTCAATCTTAGTCGGGTCTACAGACAACCCTTTCTCAGAGATGACATGACTAAGGAACTTCACCTCCTACTTCTAAAAATGACGCTTTGTAAACTTATCCTCCAACTGATGCTCCCTCAACGTCTAAAGCAAAACTCTGAGATGAACTTCATGATCCTTCTCATCCTTAAAGTATATCAAAATGTCATCAATGAAAACCAACAAAAACATATCCAAATTCTCTCAAAAAATCCTATTCATCGGATATACAAAGAAAACCGATGAATTAATTAGTCAAAACGGCATAAGTAATCATTCACACGATCCATATCTTGTTCTAAGAACCATCAAAGGAATGCTATCCTCTGCTACTCTAAGCTGATGAAATTTCATCGCAAAATCTAACTAAGAGAATAACTTCGCTCTACTCAATTGATTGAACAAATCGTCAATTCTCAGCAATGGATATCGGTTCTTTATTGCCTCATTCAACTTATGATAATTGATACATAGCCTTAACGATCTGTATGGCTTCTTAACAAACACAGCAGCGGCTCCCCACGGTGAACCACTCAGCCTAACAAAACTTTTGCCTTTCGGATTTACTAACTGCTCCTTTAACTCTTTCATCTCTGAAGGTGTCATCCTACTTGACCGTCTACTCACCGGTTCAGCTCCAGGCACTAAATCAATTTGAAACTCAATAGCTCTTTCAGTGGAAGTCCAATTACTGGTTCAAAAACATCGGCAAATTTTCAAGCTACAAAAACCCGATGCAACTCATCTTCCAATTCCATAACACCTAGTAAACATTAACCTCACAACTAGGGTTCTCTATGGCATAAATTCTCCGATCAATACAATCTGGATGACTAAGTAATATTTTCCTATATTAGCAAAATATCCTAGCGTCATATCTACTCAACCAATCCATTCCTAGGATAATCCCTTATCCCACAAAATCAAATACATGCAAATAACAATCAAATGTATGGCCTAGCAAATCAAATTCTAGATGGTCACACCTCATCCCAAGTGTTGGATAACCTCACATCGGATTAACAACCCTTAAGGAAGTAACTAAGTAAGAGAGTTCTAGGTTAAGTCTATCTACCACACATCTAGAAATAAAAGAATGGGATTCCCCAGTATCAAATAGGACACTAACAAACATATCAAGGATCTATAATGAGCCTCTTAAACCAGCTTTTCCTTTATCCCGAGCAACTGATTTTGTAGTTATGGGCTCCATAGCATAAACTTGCCCTTTCCTTTCCTTTGGTGGCTCTGGGCATTTGTTCTTGAAGTGAACCACTTGATCGCAATTGAAGCATTTGACATTCTTCTTCTCACTAGCTCCTTTTCCTTTCCCTTTGCTGGCTCGACACTCGTTGGCAGAGTGTCCTTCCTTATTGAAGGTGCAACAAACCACCTCAAATTTACCATTCTTCTACCCTCCTTCTTTATGAGCAATCTTTTCGTAGAAAAAAATTCCTTTTCCGAGCTTGTCCATCCTGAGCCTCTTTCTCTTTCTTTCTAAGGCAAGCCAATGCTTCTTCTTGCCTCAATGCTATCTCACAACAACATCACTAGGGTCCCTTAAGTGCGACAAAGTTGCACTTATCAGTTCTAGCCTTAACCCATTGATGAACTTCTCGTTTCTACTGATAATAGTACCAACCAATGCATACCCATATTAGGCTAGTTCCTCAAACTTCCTGGTATACACCAACACACTCATATCTCCTTGCTCCAATTCAACAAACCTTTACATTAATGCAGCTTGTGCCATAATGAACACAAAGCTCTCCGAAAACCTTCTTCTGAATTCCTCCTAAGTAATGGTCTTTTCATCCACACGGGCAGTGATAGTGTTCCACCAAAATAGCGCAGCTCCCTGCAGCTGCCTTGAGGCTAACCTCCTTTTCTACGCATCGCTCGGCCTTGAATCAGCGAAAATCCTTTCACAATGTAGCAGCCAGCTCTCTACTTCAATCACATCCTTGGTACCAATGAACGACTTTCCTCCGAGCCTAATGTAATCTCTACATAGAATGGCATACTGGTTAACTACAAGAATCTCTTGAGCTCCTCCTCCCATAGAGTTTTCTCCAACTACACCTGCTGCCACTCCAACTTGCACCATATTAACAAAGATCGGATACATCGCCCTCATATCCACCTGGGGAATTCCCGCACCAGCATTCTCTGCTTGTGCCTGACCAGGGCCACTCCTTGCATTTGTTCGAGCGTTTTCGTTGGTAGTGGTGTTGTCTCCTCCAACATTCACCTGGCTTCTCCTCCCCTGCATATCTGTATTCAAACCTCATGAGATATAGATGAATAACCTAATTAAGATAGGAGTCTAAAAATGGAGCGTATACTTATAAATATAAAAATACAAATACAAATACGCTATTATAACGTTATCCCATATCCCGATATTAACTCTAGTTCCTATGGATTATGTTTTGGAAAACCAATTTTTGGTTAAAGTATTTCATAAATCATGCTCTGATACCAAGCTGTAACATCCCTTATCGAGAGGACCAAAACTAAGCTATAGATGCTACACTCATATATAGTATTAACTTTCGACGACTAAATATGGCTATATTAATGGCATCAATAATATCAGAAGCACTTGAATAATAAAAAAACAAAGATTACAAAAACACGGATTTCTTCATTACATTTCCAAATAAAACTTATTCCATATTGTCGTCACATAACCAAACCTTTTCCCAAGCACCGAATATATATAGTTATTACAAATTACGTCGAGAGCGGTATATGAAGATACCCCCTCGATAGATCAGAATCAAATGGTCATATAAGACCTAGTACATCATAACACCATAGAAATTCATCAAAACAAAGTAAAAAAGCAGCAATTCCTAAATAGCTATATGTTGCTTCCTGCATCCTCCGGTAGCTTATTCGCCACACAACCTACAAACCTGAAAAGATACTTAACTCCCAATCTACTAAAATTAGTTTTTAGTACATGAGAATTTAAGGGGAAAGGATACACCTCAAGTCAAACATAAAACCTGGTATGAATAATACTACACATCCCGGTTTAATTATTTTAAGTGAGACCATGCCACATAGCGGAATGGGTTTCCCCTCACTTACATCTTTTAAAATATAACGTTGCAAATCTTTTCATATAACCATATACTGTTCACCTGCATTCACAATGGTTAATCTCACAAAACATACATTATGTAAACAGACATAAATATCAATTAATAGTGAACTATCTATTCAAACACAAATAATGTTTAACCTCTGGCTGACTCGGGCCTATTAGATTAGGTAACATAATCATAATCAAAATTTACTTAACATCTGTTGGATTTTAATATTTAGGGTTGTCTATCTTTATTTATCTATTTAACATTTCCCATCAGGATGGTCTATCCTAAACTATCTATTAAATCTCTTCCTTCTAGACAGTCTGTCGCTAACTTAATCATCTCCCAGGTTCTTCCATGCCTAGTGGTTTCTAGGCCTACCAATAACCTATCTGTATACGACATATGTTCCTTTCGGTGTGTAATCATAATTTTAGTCTACCAATAACCAAGCCCTACACACTAGAATTTTGGACAACAATTAGCAGGTGCTACAAGCTAATGTACAGGGTTTGACCCCAAACTAGTCTGATCTGGTTTTCTAATATCTAAGTCATTCAAGCTTATAAATATCCTTGAAAAAAATTCACAATTATTTAAACCTTTAATCAAACTTCGAATAAGGAAAAGAAATAATTCTTTATACTCTACTCAAATCATATTACCATGTTAGATATATATTCTTTATTTAAAACATGGGTGATGAAAACACTATACCATTTGAAAGAACCTCTTTCCATATCTTAAAATTATCTCATTCGATTTCAATGTTTAAACCTTTCGAAAATCATCATTAAAACCTTTTGAATTCATTCAAAACAAACCCTTCGAAAGTTATAAGCTTTAGACATCCTTCTTTAAAATCACTTTAAGTCATTTCCTTTGAAAAACCTATGAAAAGCCTTTCCTTCAAAACCTTTCAAAAACCTTTAATAAACCTTTCAAAACAGATCTAGGAATAAACCCTTCAAATGCTTCAACTCTTTAAAACATAACTTTTCGTAGGAATTTTTGGTTCAACTTTAAAGCAATCCAGAAACTTGTCTTTTAAAACCTTTCGTCTTTATTAAAGCAACCTTTTGAAAATATTCATATAACCTTTCAAGGATATCCAAACAACCTTTCGAAAGCCTTTGGTTATATTTCACAAAATAAGGGTAACCACCTAAGTGAAAAGCCCCTCCGAAAGCCTTGGAGAAACGACAAACTTTAAAAACAGGCGAACCTTTTGACTAGGTCGTAAGGTTCAAAGTAAAACCTTTATAAAATAGTGGAAACCCTTTAGTGATGCCGGATGGTTTCAAGACAAAGTAATGGCAGTAGCAGTGTAACCTTTCAACACATCGAAAGGTTTTAAGTCTTTCTTTAAATAACTTCACCTGGTCGGAAGTGATCAAGCCGAAAGCTCAAGTTTGAAAGCAAAGCAAGCGAGGGCTTTTCACTTATAAAATAATTATATTCTAACCATTTCGGCCACCAACCATTCGTACTAAACCTTTCGGTTTATATTCAATTCATTACATATTGATTTCTTGATACCTTATGCATTGAACTTTGACTTTATCGAAAGCTAACCCTTCGACTGGGATGAAAGGTTTGGGGTGGATGGTTTTTAGCCGTATGGATTGAAACATGGAAAAAGTGTGAATTTTGTCTTTAAACTTAAAATGGAAACTTTTTAATCAACCTACTTTTGTCTACCAAATTTTCATTGGTCAATAAAATACTTTTCAGAATTTTACAGCCGTAATTACCAGGATTTGTAAAACATTTTATTTTGCAAAATGCCCCTTCTCCTTTATAAATATATAAAACATTTAAGTATCATACCTTAAATAATTTTTTATATCCCTCACTAACTTAGGAAAATTATGAGAAAATTCCAGAAAATATATTTTAATAAATTGCTTAACGAATTAAAATCTCAAACCCAAATAATTATTATTTCAGCCAAAAATAATTCAAAACCCAATAAAAAAATCCTTCATTCAAAAATTCATATAAAATCCATTTTAAATCGAAAAATTATGAAAATCAATATCCATATCTAAATTATTATTCCCGACCTATATTTAAATTTCAAAGTATTCGGATACATAAAATAGGGTTTTCATGCAAAATATTATCATAAAACACGAATAAAGATTTATAATTCCATAAACAACAAACAAGTATATCTTAAAACATCAAGCATGGCAATATTATAGCAAAATCGTTTTGAATCTAAACAAAAACCAAAAACTAGAAATCTAAGGAATGTAGTAATTATTCACCTTGGCTTTTGGATATTATAGATGAGGTTTTACAACGTTGAATTAGTTGATTTCTTCTTCCCTCTTGAATCTTAGCTTTCTTCTTCTTGAGATTGGAAACAGTGGTCGGCCTTAGCAAGTTTTTGTTTTTTATGAAATGGGAATGGTGAATGTGAATCTCACAAGGATTTAGGGTATAAGGTGTTTCCATTTCCCAAAATTCCCTTTTCATTTCCTAACACATTGCCCAATGTTATTTCATTTTAATTACCCCTTCATTATGGCATGGCTACCTCTAACTAATTAAATCTCCATCGATTACTCTTTACATCGTTTAATTTAATTTAACTAATTAAATGTTTTAAATAATATTATAAATATATGGGGTGTTACACAATACGAAATAACTCAAGGGAAAGATGGTGGAGTTAGTGAAGGTTCAATGGGATGAAAGTGAAGGGGATTGTACGTGGAAAACCGATGAGAGCACGAGGGCCGCATATCTGGAGCTCTTTTTATGGCAAGGCCAATTGTTTATCGTAAAAGTAACATTGATATCATATAGTGTAGTTTAGTATCTCGCATGCTAAGATAGGCTTACTTACACTATTGGTTGCATGGCTGCTTGTTTGATCTGTATAACAATTACATAAGATTATTAGGCATGTAGGGTTACTATGTTAAACTTATTTATGGATTTCAAGGGTGAAGTTCCAAAAGGGGGAAGAGTGCAACGACCCATATTTTACGCATCAAAGGGTTGTAAAATACTCCTATTTTATTCATATGAGGTAGTATGACTCTAAAATTTGAGGAAGTGACTCTAAAAGAATCTTCCACATCAATGATTTTTGCAGAATTCCTATGTGACCATTTTTAATCTAAAAACCCTTTTTGGACTATAACTTTTGATATAAGCTCATTAGGGTCTCAAACCATTCCATTGCTTCAAATAATGATTTTCCATTCCATAGAGTAGTTATAATAGAAAAATGGACTTACCATTTGAAAGTTAAAATTGTTTCAAGTTTTGGCTGCCGCAGGCCTGCATTAGTGGGTAATTAATTAAGCTCGTACTAAGGCCTACTCACCTATCTCGAAAATTATGCTTAGGCAAGGTTGTAGGAACTAATCTAAGTCATTTATATCTTCTCTAAAATATCTCTAAACCTCCATTAACTTTAATTTCATCAAAAAGTCCACCTTTTGTTATTAATATTAGCTAAATCATCAATTAGAGAGGTGATTAGCATATAGAAGCTTGAGGTTATCATTTTGGCTGATTTGCATTTTGGTTGATTATCATTCAGTGTTGTCCACTTTAGGTCTAAGGGAAGAAATTGGTAATTTAGGTACTTGGTGATTGGTTCTTGACCTCTCACTCTACTACACATGTATATATAGTTAAAACTGGTGTTTTAACGTGATTTTTATCCTAAAATGTTTTCTAACTTAATCATATTTTTATAGATGTTTATGACTGAAACTTAAAGGCTTTAAAGTGGCTTTTAAATGGTTTTCTAGTCCCTTTTATTCATGTTCATATGCTACTGTAAAATTAGATTTAGATTAGGATTTGCTTGGTTATCATGTTATTATGTATTACATGTGTGAATGGATGTATATGTATGGTATCACGTGTTTGTATGTTGGTCTTTGACATGGTTTCCTAGTGCTTTTAGGTAGTTAGAAAAGGAGTGGCCGAGCTAGAAAATTGAAGGCAAAGATGATCAGAACTGGATGAAATTTAAAGGAGGGAATTTGAAGTATGTGGGAAGCCTACAATTTAAGTCATAGCCATTTCTTATCAATGGATTTCTCTCGCGAGTGGTTGGGGGAAAGCTCTCGGTGGTGACCACTCAAAGTAGAGTATTTTGGCTTGCTGAAGGAAGAGGAGTCCTAGGAGTCAGAAGTCAAGAATTTAACTAATTATTGGACTTGGTACTGAAAGGAAAGTTATAGCTGCTGTGAGATTTTTGCTTATCAAAAATGCTAGATGGAAGTATGGTACTTCATGTCAAGAATTAAAATGATGAGCAGAAGACAAGTGCAAGAATATAGCTAAGTATTGAACTTGATACAAAAAGATTTGGAAGGCATGGAAACAAGAGCTTTTGGACTTAGTATCAGAGCTTTGGAGTTGATGCCGAGAGCTGAGTGGTCAGGTTCCAAGCACCCGGAAGATGGAGAATATGAAGAAGGGAGATAAAATTAGCCAAAACTGGCTAAGTACCCAACTCGGTACGAAATGCTTTTGGTTGGTACCAAGTGGTTTATTTGGGTGAGTCGGAGTGGAACTTCCAAAAGGGGAAGCGGGGACTCTACAGGTTGTGCTCAAGGTATTTGTTTGTTTGCTTGGGGTTTGATCACGATGCAGTAGCATGATGATATTTTTGGGACATTAGTGATGGAAACTCGAAGGTAAATGGAGTTAGGTTTCGATGATGGTGGCTCGATGGTGAATGGAGGTTTAGATCTATTTTGGAATTATGGAAAATGATTTGGGGTTGACTATTTCAACCACTATAAATCCCAAACCCGAAGTAAGCTATTAGGCTCACCCCAAACCACACTAGTTACCCATTAAGCTATTCCACAAACCATATAACTTCAAACAGCCATATCTACCAAATGGTAAGTCAAACTCACTACTATGATCAATTTGTAGAAATAAAACCATTATATCTTTCTAATGGAAGTGGCCTCGTAGCTTACTTCGGCTTCTATCAAAAGTTACAGCCATCACAAGTCTTCAGGGGTGAAATCATCCAATAAAATTTCTAAGGGTCAACAATGTCACTACTCAATGCATCATATGACCCAATATGAATTTTAAAATACTATTTTATGATCCTTCAATATAAAAATATAGGTCATTGCATTAATATTTGTATAGAGGGGATCTTACTAAGGAGGAAATAAATAGATAAAATAAGGAAGTAAACTAAAACCCTGAATATATAAATACCACCAAACATATCTTCCTCCTCATTTTTCATTCATTCTCTACAAAATTAAAATAAAATAAATATATAGTTCACCACCATTAAGAGAAGAGAAGAAGAAGGAAAGGAGAAAATACTAAGGAAACCTAAAATGAGAAAAACAAAGATAAAGGCGAGTAATATATTCTCTAATCCCTTTTTCACTCCTAAATTTCTCATGGCTAAATTGATTGTGAATGGCACCTTATAATTTTGTCACTCAAGAATGTTACAGAATATAGAGAACTCCTCGTTTGACAAGTTTTTGATTTATAGAATGTTCCCTTAAACTAATTAACTAACATGATGTAGTTAAATCCATACGACAGGTATAACGCCCGACCCCTATACCCATGCCAACCAAGAGCAGTACAATGTATTACTATCAGAAAGCACGGAGAATAGGACTCAATAGGGCTAAATGTTGTACCCATTCCCTTGAACTAACACTGGCATGAGAAATTTTATGACTCTTTTTTTCCTTCTACTTACCATTCGTGCGCAGTGTTGGTTCAAAACAATGGTACAAGATAAAAAAATCTAGGTTTCATAGTACAGAATATAATAGAATGTACAGTTCAGCACAACAACAACATAATGCATAATACATATCATAATTGTAGTGTCCACGATACATAGTCCATAGTACATATCACTTCCAAAATACATAATAACATAATACATATATTAACTACTCCTAAGTCCAAGCTGTAAAGTCCAAAACCCCAAAATGTGGAAAATTATATGAATGCTGCTACAGTCCATGCAACCTAACCTGCAAACACAATCCTCAGACTGACCCAAGGATTATAAAGCAAATCACACGAGTCAGACAATTTCTAGTGTGAGTGAAGCAAGATCTATAAACAATAATTGTCTCAATCAACAAAAAGGAAAAGAAAGCGCCGCATGTATAAACCAACATGAGGCATATATGTGTGTGTGAACCAACATGCAAATTTGGTTTCATAAACAATTCATTTAATCAAACAATGGTTTTAGGCCAAACCTATCGTAAGTAATCCAATACGATACCAACCCAATTATTATATGTAACACAATTAACAAGTTCATACACACATTCTCCAAAGATACCGGGTTTTTTAAAATCAACTTTTATATTTTCCAAAAAAATCATAAGATAAAGAAAATTGCATTATGGAAATTATGGGATAAACGTAACATGATTCATAAAATATACCAAATAAACAGACGCTGGTATTGTAAAATCACAGTGGTAGAGCTCGAGCGTGCGTGAAGACATCAACACCGTAACCTACTCATAATGCTATAATGCACCTGGCGATCAATCCAGGATAACCAAGACGGTCTAAGGAAAAGGCCGTATATTACCCGTTCATGGATCTACACGTGGGAACCCTACGCCTCCATCCATCATAGTCCGTGACCCGTCGATCGGAGATCCCGATCAAAAATAAGATTTGCCTTATGTAGCAGACTGTTGACCTTTGGTGGTAAAAGGGCATGTGATATACCATTGGTTCAGGTAGCGATCCTGAATCAGGTCGGCCAAGATGGAGTTTTGGCCCATTGGTACAACAGAGTCCAATCTATCTCGACCCAAAAATCAAAAGCATTTATAGTTTCAAAACACTTCTAAAATAATGTCAATGACGACAATATCTTCCAAAAACCCTTTGATAAACCCAATATAATATTCAAAAAGCAAATAAAATTTAGTAAAACAATTATGCGTATGAAAGAAAATAACTACTTCTCCGTTTCGCATTAATACACAAGTACCCCATAATACTTATGTATCAAGGCAAAACACGGGAACCTAATTTATTGGATTAAAATTATTAAAAATTCGTTAAGGTAGATAAAAATTAGTAACAATTAATTTAATTTAAAAAAATTAAATAACACAAGTTTTAGTTTGCAAAAACGTACTCAAAATTCTAAATAAAATGTTATATTTTTATTATATAGTTTTTTCAAACACGTAATGATCGATAATATAATATTTTTCTTCTTTAACCAAAATAATTTAATTTAACATTTTAATTTAATTGTTTTAACTTCTTTTTTTTCCCTTCTTCGGACCAGGACTGCACTTCTGCAGCCCGGATCTGGGCTACAATTGTGCAGTCGGGCTGCAACTGCAGCCAAGTTTGGCTGCACAGTGCAGCCCGCCCAGGGCTGCACCTATGCAGCCCCGAGCTGCACATTTGCAGCCCGCCCTGAGGCTGCACCTATGCAGGCACGGGCTCCACATTTGCAGCCCGCCACGGGCTGCACCTGTGCAGCCCCTGGCTGCAGCCCTAGCTGGGATGCTTTTGTGCAGCCGGCCTGGGCTGTATAGGGCAGCCCGTCTGGGCCGCTCCTGCAGCTCCCGCCTGGCTGGACCTGTGCAGCCCTCCTTGCAGCCCCAGCTAGGATGCTTTTGTGCAGCCGGCCTGGGCTGCATAGGGCAGCCCGTCTGGGCTGCTTTTGCAGCTCCGTCTGGGCTGCTCCACAGCTCCGTCTGGGCTGCACAGTGTAGTCCTGCCTGAGCGGCATAGTTCCATCCTGAACTGTGCAGCGATTTTGCAGTTTCGAAAACTTTCTTTTCTTTTTTTTCCAAAGAGGAGAAAGCTGTAACTTATTGTGGAAAATAAATAAATACCATGCATGCATTTTAATTTTATGCATTGATTTTCATTCTTTTTTTTCCAATCCAATAATTCAATGAACAATACATGATTTAGGGAATGAGCAAACAACAATAATCCAAGAATTTCACCCTATATTTGCATGCATATATGAAAAATAAAACAAAACAAAACATGATTATAACTTCACTCACCTAAAGCTTCAAATTACAATCTTCAAGCTCTAATTCAGCTAGCCCTTACATTGCTTGACTTTCCTCCTTCAATTGCTAACAAAATAAAAAAAACCTAAATAACTCAAAAGAAAGATATGAAATAGAATTGATTTAGGGATACTTACTCTTAGAATTGGAAATCTTTTCTTTTAACCTTTAATTGCAAAGTAGGATTTGTTTTTGAATGAGAAGATTAGAAATTAGGTTTTAGGTTTTCTCCTTTCATTCTGTATTTTTTTCTGCTTTCTGTTCTCTATACGTATAGTAAAGGGGGGTTGAGAAGAGGGAATGGTGCTTTTATTATAAAGTCCCTCCTCTAGAATCTTTTCCCAATTAGCCCTTTATTTTACTTATTTTTTTATTTTTTATTTTTTTTGGCAAGGCTGGCCGGTTTTATAGTGGACCGTCCACTTTTTATTACGAACGTAATAAAAACTTGAAGTACAGGAGTAAGGTCGAGACACCTTAACTACTATAAAGAGAGTAACAACTACAACACAGGAGTGTGACAGATATGTCACAGCTACTAGAAAATACTGTCTAGACTAAAACTCCTCCGTAGAGGTAGTACCACCAGCATCAACTACGGCCTGGGAAGATTCCAAAGAGATATTTCCAAGAAGGCCAAAAAAGGGGCGAAATGGGAGAGAAAGCGTAGGATTGTAGATGTCTACCTCGGATGAGTAAAGAAAAGATCGATCCCAAGAAGAATCGGCAAGCAAGGCAGAATTTAAATCAGCATATGTACCATCCAAATCAAGAACCAAGAAGACACCAGATGGTCTGTAATAAAGGCATCATCGGTCCGAAAGACCGCTAGTAACATATCTAAAGAAGGAATCATCCACAGGGTTGTAACGCAAGTCAGAACATCGATCTACCCAACATCTCTCAGACTCAACCCAGACAATAGGCAACTGAGACAGAACAAGATCCGAAATGGTAATGGAATCCACAGGAACAGCACCAGTAACAATGGATGCAACAGGAGAAGCAGGCCGAGCAGAGGAAGTCGGCAATCCATGGTCATGAACAGCAGGAGGAGAAACCTGCGACACCTTGGGAACCCATTTCCTGAGCGGAGGCCGAGGCAGTGGTACCCTAGGGGCAGAAGCGGAAACAGCAGAATGGGAGCAGGCGGAAACTAAGTAGCCAAAGGAGTGACATGATGTACATATGTCGGGGATCCATCCATAACGAACACGAACATCTACAACATGGCCAACAGCTAGCTGAACAGGTATAGAGGTAGGGAGAGGCTTAAGGGGGGTAATCTCAATCAAGGCCTTAGCATACATCAGCTTTTCACGCTCTACTGTATTAGCATCAAAACATTTCAGCTTACCAACGATGCATGCAAGCCAATTCAAACCAAGCAGAGGTTGAAGAGCCGAAGGTATTTGAGAAAAATAAACCCAAACAGGGATAGATAACACTTGTTCACGAGCAATAGCAACCGTAGGGGACCACGGAGTAATTATAAAAGGTTTCCCATCAAAAAAGGATGGCTCCGCCCCAAGAATACGGCGGCGTTCCTCAGAGGAGGAGAACAATAGGAAATACATTGAGTCAACGAGCTTAACACGGAGATTACCTCGAAGCCTCCAAGCCTTTCGACAAACAGCAGCCGCGTCATGAAGTCGATGTTTAGGATCCAAAAAGAAGCCAACTAAATATTCTGACCAGAAGTCAAATCCAGCTTGCATAACATTTGGAGGTGGAATCATCACTCCGTTATTCTCTGCAATATCAAATTCCATAGGCTCATAAACCCCCGCGTTGCGGGGAAAAGAAGTAAAAAGCGAATACCAAACTTTAGGTCCTGTAGGTGAAGCAGCTGGTTGAACGGCATCCACGAATGGACCACCGACAGAAGACGCAAGCACATCAGAGGGGGTGGCCGCAAGTAACACACCTCCAGTTCTTAAAACTCTGTAGTTGGGAACTTCCTTCTCAGAAGACTTATGACAAGCATTTGGTGTGCATCGAGTCAAACTCGAAATATTAGCATCGGCCGAACAAATCCCACTTCCAATCACACCACAAGCCTCACCAATATCACTTGAAACGACATCTGCATTCGCAAGTGAATTCAACGAACTACAGTTATTTCGACAGACATCACCCACCAAAACACTCTTAAGACACACACATGGGCACGCAACAGCAGCAGAGCACGCCATAGCAGAAGGGAGAGGAGGGAACTCCGTCTCAGATAGCAAGTCCTGCATAGATAAATTCGTATCCCGGGGAACCTTATATACTCTTCCAGATCGTGTAAAAGATGGGGAAGTAGATGGAGCAGCGGGGAGAATTGGAAGATGAGGGGGAGGGCTAGGCATGAACGCGGGTGGGAAACGAGAAGAGAGAGGAGGGAGGAGGACTACAGCGAACTGGAAACGTGAAGCAAATTAGAAATCGCGCAGGGGCACGCCATTAATGGACTATTTTGATATATTTTCTTATGTATTTTCTTATGTATGGAGAACCACCCAAAACTTTGGGGTCAAGGAAACTATGTTTTCCCTGACCTTTGGTTAAGCCGGTTTTATAAGTGGCCGTGCACTATGTCTCATTATTGTGGCCGCTGGGATTCGAACCGATGCCACCTCAACCACATGTAGCAACTCCACTATGTCTTAACCACTGGACCACTAGAACTTGACTAAACTTTGGAGCCAAGGAAACTATGTTTGCCCTGGCCTTCGGTTAGCCGGTTTTATAAGTGGCCGTGCACTATGTCTCATTATTGTGGCCTTTGGGATTCGAACCGGTGCCACTACAACCACATGTAGCAACTCCACTATGTCTTAACCACTGGACCATTAGAACTTGTCTCATTATTTATTTATTTTTAATTCAAAGTATTCATTTTGTTTTGTCTTTATTCTAGAATATTCTCTTGCTTAACATTATTTTATTCAATTTCTAGATCTTTCCTACATGACCTAATAAAAATGATATTAATATTTATTATTATTATTATTATTATTATTATTATTATTATTATTATTATTTACTTTTCCCTTTTTTTACCTAATTGTAAATCAACATAAAAAAATTGTTATCTAAACTTTTCATACATAAAACGCATTTATCTCATGTAATTAGTTACCATTCTTTCATAAAAAAAACATAACATTCTCAATGTTTAACTTTCCAAATAGTTTAGGTTAATAAAATGGTTTATTTATTAAAATAAATTACACTACCACTAAAAAGACATAATTTATAACTCCAAATAAAAGTAAATGAATTTGTTACCATTTATTTTCCTCTCAACGGTATTAATATTAAATTTCCATTTTATTTTCTTTTGTTTTCATTTATTATTATTTTATTATTATCTATTTTTTTCCTATAAATATTTAATTGTTTGTTATTATTAAAAGATTGATTATCAATTTATTAGTTGATTCCCAATTTAGTATCCCTAAAAAATCGGGTTGTTACAGAATTCCCCCTTACAAAAATTGTGTCCTCACAATTTCTACGTAAGGGCGATATCGTAACTTTATTAGTTGATTTAAATTTCAAATAAAATAAGACATACCTTACTCGAGTGCCAAACAATTCAGGATAATGCCTCTGCATCGACTCTTGCGTTTCCCAGGTGCAGTCCTTCGGATTGCTCGAACCATTGCACCTTGACTAGAGGAACCACCTTACTACGCAGCTTCTTCATCTCAGAGGCAATGATACGAATAGGCTCTCGAGTATATGTCATATTAGGAGTGATCTCAAGCTGCTGCAAATGCTTTGGCTCTATCACCTCCTCGGAATCCCTCAAACACTTTCTCAAGTGTGACACATGAAAGACGTTGTGCACACTCGATAAGTGTTTAGGTAGAGCAACTCTATAGGCAAGCTTTCCAATCCGCTCCATAATAGGATAAGGCCAAATAAATCTAGGAGAAAGCTTACCAGTCTTGCTGAACCTCATTATCCCCTTTAAAGGAGTAACCTTCACGAACACACGATCGCCGACGCTAAACTCCAAGTCCTTTCTTCTTTTATCTGCATAGGACTTTTGTATATCCTGTGCTTCTTTCTTCCTCCTCCTAATCATCTCTACCTTCTCTGAGGCTTCTCGTACAGTGTCGGGACCAAGAACTAACTTATCTCCAGTCTCAAGCCAGCATGCAGGAGATCTACATGGTCTTCCATACAGTGTTTCGAAAGGAGCCATGCCTATACTTGACTGAAAGCTGTTATTATATGAAAACTCTACCAAGTACAGGTGGTCCTCCCAGGACCCTCCAAAATCCAGAATACAGGATCGCAACAAATCCTCCAATATCTTGTTGATTCGCTCAGTTTGTCCATCAGACCGAGGATGATAGGATGAGCTGATATTCAACTTCGTCCCCAAAGCTGCTTGTAAGCTCCTCCAAAATCCACTAGTAAATAATGGATCTCTGTTACAAACTATAGCGCTAGGTACAACATGGAGACGAACAACTTCCTTCACATACAGCTTCGCCAAATAAGATGCAGTCTTCTTTGCCTTAACAGAGATAAAATGGGTAGATTTCGTCAAACTATCCACTACTACCCATATGCTATCATGCCCTTGCTTCGATTGAGGCAAGCCATCAATGAAATTCATTGATACCTAAATAAAGTATTAATGCAATACTAATTGGATCATAATAAAATATTTATATAAGTGAACCGTTATAAAATCAAAATTCACTTATACCTGATCATATTTCCATAATGGAATCTCCTAGGGCTGAAGAAGACCGCTAGGCTTTTGATGCTCGCATTTCACCAGTTGGCAAGTAATGCAATTCTTTACATGTTCATCCATATCATGCTTCATTCCTTCCCAGTTATATAGGCGCTTCATGTCCATGTACATCTTGCTGCCACCTAGGTGAACAGTGTATCACGAACAATGGCAGCCGTTCATCACATCTTGTCTAAGCCCTGCAACATTAGGTACGAAGATTCTACCCTTCTTCCTCAAACAACCAAGAGAATCCATCTCAAAACCTTTCATATCATCAGCTTCCTCTCCATTCTTCAAACGATGAATACGATCTAAAGCTACCGAATCTTCCTTCTGAGCAAGAGAAATCCTGTCCATAAGACTTGGTCTCACAACCAAGCTAGTTAACATCCTCCCTCGGCTATGAGTAGGCATACCGTAATAGATCCCACTAGAAGCTAACACCTCCAAGTCACGCCATTCAACCACCATCATCGATACAACTGCCTAGTGTTTACGGCTGAGGGCATCCACAACACGGTTTCATTTCCCAAGAGTATACTGAATATCAAAATAATAGGCTGCCAAAAACTCCAACCACCTTTGTTGGCGCATGTTCAGTTCCTTCTGGGAAAATAGGTATTTCAAGGACTTATGGTCTGTATAGAGAACAAACCGCTCCCCTATAAGATAGTGTCGCCATAACTTCAAAGCAAAAAACCACGACTGCTAGCTCCAAATCATGAACAGCATACTGACGCAGCGGATAATTCAAACAAAACTTCAATCGATGGATTGTAGCAATCGGTGAGTTGAAGATACCAAAAATGCCCAAGTTCGTTGATCCAAAGATACCGAACTCTAGCTATCTCAAACACGTTGATAGCGCACTATACCGTGTTCAAAGATCTACGATTCTTCGCACGTTGATCTAGCGCACTAGATTCCGTGAATCGGCTTCTACGATCGTTGAATCGAGCGCACTCGATTAACCGAAAGAGGAGATAGGAGATTACACTCAACTACCAATTGGTATGAAAGCACAAAGCTAACAAAGAGAAATTTTATTCAAAATCAACCACCACCTTCAAAATGTACAACACACGCGTATTTATAGAGTTTTCTTACAACACAGCCATAAGTCGTGACCGACTCATGAACCCCCCCGACTCATCATAAGTCGTTAACGACTTAGCACACACCATACCCACGACTCATCAAACTATACAAATTACACGACTCAAACTCTCTCCGACTCAACACAGATCGTGAGCGACTCACGACTCATACACACATAACCGACTCATAAGCCAACGTCTCAAAATATAGCGCATCAGAACACAGGACACGACTCATCATATACGACTCAAGACAAACGACTCAAGACTCTTATCACAGTACACGACTCAAGAAAAATACAACCGACTCATCATACGCAGTTACACGACTCACGACTCATACTAGGTCGGCAACGACCTACGACTCAGTATAAGTCGGTAGCGACTTAAAGAAGGCATTCCAAACTCCATACGACTCTCCTCCGTGCGACTCAAATCTTCCAACGACTCAGTTAAGTCGTGCTCCACTTCCTCCGACTCAAGGCTTTCCCAAGACGGTGCTCTCCCTTGCTTTATGATGAGTCGTAGACGACTCATGAACGTGTTGTTAGGTCGGAACATTTTCCCCTGAACTTGGTTAAGTCGCAAACGACTCAAGTGCACTGTCTTGTTATCTCCCCCTTGTAACTCCCTAAGTCGGAAACGACTCATCCCTTTGTTGAGTCGTGGACGACTCATCAAGTCTTTGTTAGGTCGGCAACGACTCATGCTCCCCCTATCTCGTGACCGACTCATCAAGCATGCACGTTTCACGCTTGTGTACGACTCACGGGTTGAATTCGAAGCTCCTTGACTCGTGCACGATTGAATATGGTTTAACTTCTGAATTCCTATATGCCTTGCTGCATCATCCTCCCCTGGTTGAGAAAAATTCGACCTCGAATTTGCAAATTCTTTCTCATCAAAATGTTCATCTCCATGATACGGAATTAAGTGTTTAACGTTAAAAACATCAGAAGTATAAACATCATCTGGTAATTGTAATCGATAAGCATTCTCATTAATCCTCTTCAAAACTTCAACAGGACCAATTTTCCGCGCCTTTAACTTGTTATAAGCACCTACTGGAAAACGATCCTTTGTTAACACAGCATAAACCAAATCACCTTCTTTAAATTCAACATTTCGTCGTTTCGAATCTGTAAACTTCTTATATTTCTCATTCGATTTCTCCAATCGTTCCTGAACGATTTTATGACATTCATTCAGCTCATCAACAAAATCAGCAGCTCGTTTAACTGTTCCTTTCGACGGTGGTACTACTGCTAAATCCAACGGTCCCCTAGGTAAATTTGAATAAACAATCTGAAACGGGCTGAATCCTGTGCTTCGATTTACTGCATGATTGTGAGCAAATTCTGCCTGGCATAGCTTCAGGTCCCAACTTCTCAAATTATCCTGTACAAGGCAACGCAACAAATTACCCAATGACCTGTTAACAACTTCCGTCTGCCCATCGGTTTGTGGATGATAAGCACTGCTGAAATTCAACTTCGTTCCCACCATTTTCCACAAACTCAGCCAAAAGTGACTCAGAAAACGAGTATCTCGATCAGAAACAATAGATCCTGGCAATCCATGAAGTCGATAAATCTCCTTGAAAAATAACTGTGCTACTCGAACTGCATCTGCTGTCTTCTTGCAAGCAACAAAATGTGCCATCTTTGAAAACCTGTCCACCACAACAAATATCGAATCATTTCCCCTTTGAGTTCTCGGCAAACCCAAAACGAAATCCATGCTAATATCAACCCATGGCTTAGATGGTACTGGTAATGGCATATACAACCCTGCATTCGTTGCTGTTCCTTTTGAAACTTGGCAAATATGACATCGCTCCACAAATCTCTCAACTTCTTTTCTCATCGATGGCCAAAAGTAAGATTGCGAAATCAACTGTAAAGTACGATCACGGCCCACATGTCCTTCCTCGTGCAATTCCTTCACAATTTTCATCCTCAAACTACAATCCGGAATACATAAACGATTTCCTTTAAACAGAAAACCATCAACCAACATGAATTCATCGGTAATTCCATCCTTCACTTTTTCAACATATTTCACAAAGTAAGGATCTTCTTCAAGCATCTCTGGCAACATTTCAAACCCCGTCACTTCAACCTTCATTGTCGTTAGTAAATGACTCCTCCTACTCAATGCATCAGCTACCCGATTTGTCACCCCTGATTTGTGCTTAACGACAAAAGTAAACTGCTGTAAATAAGAAATCCATGATGCAT
Source organism: Allium cepa (assembly GCA_030765085.1). Lineage (NCBI taxonomy): Eukaryota > Viridiplantae > Streptophyta > Magnoliopsida > Asparagales > Amaryllidaceae > Allium > Allium cepa. The sequence continues at coordinate 288,461,781 of CM060940.1, forward strand.
GTCTCGCTGAAATTTTATCCTGTCCCTGTAAATGTTTCAAAGCTTCATGATCTGTGTAAAGAACAAATTCCTTCTGAAACAAATAATGCCTCCAATGCTTGACAGCCTGAACAACAGCATAAAATTCAACGTCATATGTACTGTATCTCATCTTTGCCCCTGACAGTTTCTCGCTGAAGTAAGCAACTGGCTTCCCATTCTGACTCAGAACTCCTCCAATACCAACCTTCGAAGCATCCGTATGCAATTCAAATAACAACTGAAAATTAGGTAGAACAAGAATTGGTGCAGACGTCAACAATTCCTTGATCTTCTCAAAGGCAACCCCTGCTTCCTCTGACCACACAAACTGTTTACCCTTCATGCAATCAGTCACTGGAGCCATCACGCTACTGAAGTGTGGAATGAATCTTCGGTAGAATGACGCTAGCCCATGAAAACTTCTCACTTCTGTAATTGTCTTTGGCTGTGGCCAATTCCTGACTGCTTCAACTTTGCTCTGGTCAACTTGGATTCCTTCCCCTGAAACAACATAACCCAGGAATAAAACAGTAGGTGTCATAAACACACATTTCTTTGTAGCAGCATAAAATTGTTCTTCTCGAAGTATAAGCAACACTTCCCTCAGATGTAGAACATGCTCCTCTGTACTCCTGCTATAAATCAGAATATCATCGAAATAAACCACAACGAATTTCCCAATGAATGGTCGAAAGATTTGATTCATCACCCGCATGAATGTACTAGGTGCATTAGACAAACCAAATGGCATAACCAACCATTCGTACAACCCCTCTCTTGTTTTGAAAGCTGTCTTCCATTCATCTCCAGGTCTGATTCGGATTTGATGGTAACCACTCTTCAAATCAATCTTCGAGAATATAGTTGCCCCACTCAACTGATCCAACAAATCATCCAACCTCGGCATAGGAAATCTGTAACGAACAGTGATCTTATTCAAAGCTCTACTATCAGTGCACATCCTCCAAGTTCCGTCCTTCTTTGGTACTAACAATGCAGGTACAGCACACGGACTCAAACTTTCCTGAATACGACCCTGTTCAAGTAATTCTTCCACCTGCCTTCTCAATTCCTCATGTTCCTTCGGACTCATACGATAATGTGGTCGATGTGGTAACACTGCCCCCGGAACAAGATCAATCTGATGCTGAATGTCTCTAAGTGGTGGTAACTCCTTTGGCAACTCCTCTGGAAAGACATCTTCAAACTCTTCCAAAACTGGCTTTGCTTCTTCGGGAATCTCAACTTCTTCACTACTCTCTCTCCCAATCAACAAAAACACTTCCGGTTCTTCCTCCACTTCTTTAACAAACTCCTTCAAAGTCAACAGAGTTTTCAATTCTTCAATCTCCTCCAGTTTGTTCTCCTTCTGCTGTTGCTTCTTAGGAACCAAAGTGATTTTAGTACCCTCGAACATGAAACTGTAACTGTTGGCACGACCGTCATGCTGAACTGCTCTATCAAACTGCCATGGCCTGCCCAATAACAAGTGACAAACATCCATGTTCACAACATCACACCAAATTTCATCTTTGTACTTCTTCCCAATCGAAAAATTCACACAAGCTCTTCGACACACTTTCACTTCACCTCCTTTTCTTAACCATGCTAGCTTGTACGGTTTAGGATGCTTCTCAGTTTTCAAGTTCAATTTCCTCACAGCCTCTGTAGAAATAATATTATCGCAACTTCCAGCATCAATAACGAACTTGCAAACTTTTCCCAGAATAGTACATGTCGATTGAAAAATATTGCTTCTCAGCCAACTACAATCCTCCTCTTGCTTTGGTGTCAAACAACTTCTCCTCATCATAAGATTACATCCTTCATCACCCGACACTTCTTCTTCTTCCTCAACATAAGGTACATTTGAATACTCTGCCTCCTCACCATCATCTGCTTCAACCTCTGCAACCATGGTTCTCTTCTTTGGCTTCGGACACTCATTGCTTTTATGCCCCAACTCTTGACAATTATAACATTTGAAAACAGTACTAGCCTTCGCCTTCTCAACCTCCTTCACCACTGGCTTTGAAACTGGTTTAGGAACATGAGAACTTCCACCAACACCCTTCACTGGATTATTAGAGTTAGTAAACACACCTCCTCCACGCCTTCCTTGTTTCTCCCAAGCCAATGCTTTTTGATGTGCTTCTGCAACGGATCTAGGATCAAACATATTAACCATATCCTGGATCTGCATTCTCAAACCTCCAATGAATCTAGCAGTCAGCTGTTCTTCTGTCTCCATTATATCGTTTCTGGCAATGAGTTGGTAGAATTCATCAGCATAATCACTAACAGATTTAGTCCCCTGCCTCAGATTCTGCAACCTTTGGTACATAAGTGATTGGTAGTTGTAAGGTAAGAAAGTAGATCTCATCAACTTCTTCATCTTCTCCCAAGATTCTATCTTTGACTTCCCCATCCGTTCTCGAGTAAGTTTAGTTTGCTGCCACCATGCCAATGCTCTCCCCCTCAGCCTTGTAGCAACTAACTTCACCCTTCGACTCTCCGGCACCTCCTTGAAATCAAAGATTTCCTCCACATTAGACAACCAATCAAGAAACTCCTCAGCAACCATCCCGCCTTTAAACTCCGGAATCTCCATCTTCATACCCGACTCCCAACGTCGATCATCATCAATAACCCGATACTGACGTTGTCCCTGATCTCGGTCTCTGAAATGAACACTTCCCCTGTCACCGTCAAACTCCTCATCAAAGTCTGATGCATATCGTTGTCTTTCACGCCCTCCAACATCTCTACCACCACTCCTACAACCAACATCCCGTCTATCATGGTCATCAACATTCCTCCTACTTCGATTATCAACACTCCGTTGATCCTGACTTTCTCTCCTCTCCCGATCTGAATGATGTGAAACTCTACTTCCTCCATGAATGGATTCAGGTGAATTTCTTCTTCTACTTTGATTCATATCAATCATAAGCTTCTCCAACCTACCAATGCCTTCATCAATCTTCTCGTGCATACGTTGCTCCATTTGATCGGCCTCTTCTCTTCGATATAGTGCTTCAATGTTTTGATGACGATTGGCTCTCCTTGGTGGCATGATTGAAAAACTTCACAAACTTCAACAATTCAATCACAAGACTTCAATAAATCACGGCCCAACAATGTCTCGGCTATGACTTGATTCGGCTCAATGTGCAACGACTTATGGTTAAGTCGGCACGGCTCCACACTTCAAATCTTGGCGCGCAAAACTCCAATTCAAAATCCAAACAAAGTCCAACTCCTCGATCCAAAATGAAATGGATCAAACACCCCAAACTTGTTGCAACTTCAATATGAACACAATGAACAACTCCAAACTTCAAAAACTTCAAAAACTTGGCTCCAAGAATCAAACTTAGCTATGATTGGCTAAGTATGGCTCCGATACCAATAATGACGCAGCGGATAATTCAAACAAAACTTCAATCGATGGATTGTAGCAATCGGTGAGTTGAAGATACCAAAAATGCCCAAGTTCGTTGATCCAAAGATACCGAACTCTAGCTATCTCAAACACGTTGATAGCGCACTATACCGTGTTCAAAGATCTACGATTCTTCGCACGTTGATCTAGCGCACTAGATTCCGTGAATCGGCTTCTACGATCGTTGAATCGAGCGCACTCGATTAACCGAAAGAGGAGATAGGAGATTACACTCAACTACCAATTGGTATGAAAGCACAAAGCTAACAAAGAGAAATTTTATTCAAAATCAACCACCACCTTCAAAATGTACAACACACGCGTATTTATAGAGTTTTCTTACAACACAGCCATAAGTCGTGACCGACTCATGAACCCCCCCGACTCATCATAAGTCGTTAACGACTTAGCACACACCATACCCACGACTCATCAAACTATACAAATTACACGACTCAAACTCTCTCCGACTCAACACAGATCGTGAGCGACTCACGACTCATACACACATAACCGACTCATAAGCCAACGTCTCAAAATATAGCGCATCAGAACACAGGACACGACTCATCATATACGACTCAAGACAAACGACTCAAGACTCTTATCACAGTACACGACTCAAGAAAAATACAACCGACTCATCATACGCAGTTACACGACTCACGACTCATACTAGGTCGGCAACGACCTACGACTCAGTATAAGTCGGTAGCGACTTAAAGAAGGCATTCCAAACTCCATACGACTCTCCTCCGTGCGACTCAAATCTTCCAACGACTCAGTTAAGTCGTGCTCCACTTCCTCCGACTCAAGGCTTTCCCAAGACGGTGCTCTCCCTTGCTTTATGATGAGTCGTAGACGACTCATGAACGTGTTGTTAGGTCGGAACATTTTCCCCTGAACTTGGTTAAGTCGCAAACGACTCAAGTGCACTGTCTTGTTATCTCCCCCTTGTAACTCCCTAAGTCGGAAACGACTCATCCCTTTGTTGAGTCGTGGACGACTCATCAAGTCTTTGTTAGGTCGGCAACGACTCATGCTCCCCCTATCTCGTGACCGACTCATCAAGCATGCACGTTTCACGCTTGTGTACGACTCACGGGTTGAATTCGAAGCTCCTTGACTCGTGCACGATTGAATATGGTTTAACTTCTGAATTCCTATATGCCTTGCTGCATCACATACCGAATCTCATTGGGCCTCAATTGCCTGGATGCATAAGCTACAACCCGTCCTTTCTGCATCAGTACCGCTCCAAGGCCAGACCCACTAGCATCAGTATAGACCACAAGATCCTGATTACCCTCTGGAATCACCAAAACTGGAGCGTTAGTGAGCATCTCCTTTAGCTTTGAGAAAGCTTCTTCACACTTATCTGTCCACTCATACTTAACTCCTTTCCTTGTCAGCCTCGTCAAAGGAGTCACAAGCTTAGAGAAATCTTTAATAAAACGTCGGTAGTAACCAGCTAGTCCCAAGAAGCTCCATATCTCGGTAACAGATTCTGGTCTCTTCCAATTCCGTATGGCCTCAATCTTAGAAGGATCCACTGCCAGACCGACATCGGAGACTATATGGCCCAAAAACTTTACCTCCTTCTGCCAAAAGTGGCACTTGGAGAACTTAGCTTTTAGCTTATGATCCCTTAAGGTCTTCAAAACCATCCTCAAATGCCCTTCATGCTCTTGCTCAGACTTGGAATACGCTAGGATGTCATCAATAAAGACCAGGACAAATTGGTCAAGATAGCTTCTGAATATTCTATTCATTAGGTCTACAAAGTATGTAGGAGCATTCGTAAGCCCAAACGGCATTACTAGCCATTCGTATGAACCATAACAAGTGCGGAAAGCAATAAGAGGAATGTTATCTTCCGCTACTCTCAACTGATGGAATGCAGTGCCTAAGTCCAGCTGGGAAAAGACCTTTGCTCCGCTCAACTGATCAAAAAGATCATCAATACGAGGTAATGGATACTTATTATTTATGGTCAGCTCATTAAGCTTCCTGTAGTCAATGCATATACGAAGAGAGCCATCCGCCTTCTTTGAAAATACAGCAGTGGCTTCCCAAGAAGAGCTACTAGATCGAATAAACTGCTTCCCTTCCAATTCAGTCAAATGCTTACGAAGCCCCTCCGTCTCAACTCGAGGCATATGAGTAGGTGGTCGACTGACTGGTTGTGCTCCAGGGATTAGATCTATGCGGAACTCCACGGCCCACTTTGGTGGTAAGCCTGTAACAGGCTGTAACGACCCGCCCTTTTGGACAGTTTAAACCGACGATCAAATACATATGCCGGTTCCAAACCATTCAAAAGGGCAGATGGTTATTGGGGTAAATAAGAAAAGAAGAGGAAAGAGAAATAAAGGAAATGAAACAACACAGAATCTCGCAGCGGAATGATAAAATATAATAGTCAAATAAACAGTTCATGAAGCTGTTTACAATACTTTGATCATCATTTATACAACATTTATCAGAGTTATACATATACAGCAGAACAAATAAAATGATGTAGCAAACAGCATGATGCAAGGACAATAATAGTAATAGTATACCAAATCTTCGTCTTCATCCTCCAAAATAGATCTTCAAAAATCTGAAAACTCAGGACTGACCCGAGCGTAATGAAAAGACAAAACACTCGAGTCAGGACTAAAATATCCTTATGAAAGTTAAATCAATCGTAAATAAATATGAGTGTAACGGCGTTAGGGATGTTTACGGGGTTTTACATCTCCTATCCAGTGTCAACGTGCGTGCAATAACTCAAGAGATGTTACGGGATTTTCCATCTCTCAAGGATCCGTTAAACTATCTACTAGGTAGTAATGTACGCTAAGTAGATAATGCCTGTCAGTAATATGAAGTATCAAAATAGCGTTAAGGCGTTACCATAATCCCCCTTAACACATTTTTATAATTCCATAGTCTATACAGCACCGTAAACCCCATCGTAAACTAGTGGTTATCAGAGGGTACCCCATAGGTATAACACAAAACAAAACGTAGTGGTCGCGAATAGGATAATCAGTATGACAAGGTACATGAGGCGATACCAACTAGGATACTAGTAGTTGCGTGATCCGAACTGATGTTGAGCATAGCCAGCAGCTACCCCAACACCGCGAAACAACACTCCCAAATCAAGGGGTGCACCCAAATCGAATCACAAATGTAATAGATATGGTATCGAAGAAGTGTTTCCGCTAGAGATGGCGAACCTCAATGGCCCGGCGCGGCTCCTGTTTTAGTCATGTCAGGGGTCATCCAATTTCGTTCTCTTTCTTCAGTCAACGCGTTCACCAAACCATCCACTTCATTCTGGATCAACACTCCGTGTATAATAGTTATTAAAGTGGTTTTTGGTATCGACAGAGAGTATGTCCATATCCGATCCCCGTCTCTTTAATAACTACGTATTATTACACCGATGGCTCTTTTACATTTCAGATCGATTCATAATTGGTATCAAAATATCATATTTGCTTCAAAAATCAAATCCATTTCAAATATCATCGTATCTATTCAAATGTAAAATTCCGTTTCAAAAATCATTTTCCGCATCAATATCTCATTTCGATTTCAAAATCATTTCAAATTTCAATTTAGGTTGCAACTTCATTTAACCCAATTCGTATTTAAATTCAAGATTTAAACATAAACATTTCACCTTATTAACCAGCTTGAAATTTCTAGAAAATAGTTTTAAGTACTTTAAAAGTAGTTTAAATAATAAAATAAATACTTAAAATACTTAAAATCTTTAAATGGATTTCAAATAGATAAATTAGTTTGAAATAATTTAAATTGGGTTAAGTAGATTAAAAATAGATTAAAATAGTTTGAGTATACAAAAATGGTTTATATAACTGAGTAATTTGGAAAACAAAATAAAACAGCTTCAAAACCAAACCATTTCAATTATAACTTCCCAATTCAAATCAATTTCAATTTCCATTCTACCAATTCAATTTCGATTTCAATTCAAAACAATGTCAACTTTGACTTCAAATTTATTCAATTTTATATTCACTTTCAATTAATTCAATTTCAATTTATATCGATTTGGAGCTTGATTTTTCAAAAATATCCATTTATAACACTTAACAAAATTATCCATCAATATTCAAGTTTAAATCCAAATTTCAAATATGATTCAATTCCAAGCACGATTTCAAAATATCATTTTTATATCACTTTTACTTAGTAATATTCAAAGCTCGAATTAAGGTTAAATCTTTAAACAAGTCAATTTTCGAAATTCAATCATATCCCGATTTTAAATTCCAAAGTCTCCACTTTAGTTATTTAACAATTTCTTTTAACCAAAATTTATTTCAATATTCCAAACTCAATTTTCTATAAATTCGATTTCTATAAATTGATTTCTATTTACAATTTTTAAATCAAAACATTTAAATAAATTTCAAATCGACGATTTTAAAAATTATTAATTTAGCCAATTCGGTGTCCGTATATAATTTCTATCCTATGGCCAAGTAATTATTTATTACAATTAAATGTCAGGGATGAATATATATCACTTAAATCAAATCACAGTTTCATATGTATGCATAACAGGATATATATAAGCAAATAAACATCCAAACATTTAAATATCAACCAATAGCATCCATCGAAATACATCATCCAATAGACAATACAATTCATGGCAATTTCATAGTTATCAATGTCAGGTAATTTAATCGCAATTCAATTTTAATTTCAATTTAACTGTCAATTTAATTTTCAACCGTTAATTCAAATGACAATCTATATGACAATTAAATTTTATCAAACAACGACAAATAAAATCATAACACTTCATAATGTCAAATTTAACTAGCATAAAGATATTTAGTACGTTGTGAGCGTTATAGAACACTCACTTTGATTTCAATGTAGTTCCAGCGTTTTTATTTCGAATAAAATTAAACGCGCGTTTAATTTTATCCGAAATTCAAACTAGCTCCAAACGACTCCAATCCTGTTCCATAGCGTAGTGCTCGTCAAAACGATTGCAACGCAATTCGTTTCGTCCAAAACGGACCTCGTATGAAAGAGTTATGATATTTTGAAGTTAATACAAATTTAAATACAAATTAAATTCAACTTTTTTTTTATACCCAAACTCACATCAGAGCCGTCCATTTTCTTCTTGCAACATCTGGGTCATGCCCCTTATTCATCTCCCTGACGTAACATTCCAGGTGACGCGCACGAATGTTTGCACAAAAAATGGACAAACACCTCAAAGTCGTATGATTTAGTTGATTTTATGTTGTTCTTAGTAGTTTGGGTGAGTTATGCAAATATGAAAAAAACAGGGACTAAATTGTAAAGGACACACAAATTTATAGTGGTTCGGCCAGAACGTGCCTACGTCCACTTTATATGTTATTATCCTTTTTCTTTCAGATTACAAGTACAAAGCTTTGTATACAAGTATATGAAAGTTGTTTGAAAGTTCCTTCCGTGCTTGAGCTCTCAAACTTGTCTGCCATTGTTGTACCCCTGCCCCTCTATTTATAGAGTGAGGCTGGGAGCAGGGGTCCTGGATGTATATAGCTGCTGGCGGGCCTGGGCTGAAGCAATTCTGGCCTGGCGGCGTCCTGGTTCGGCAGTGTTTGGAGTGGTTGGAGTTTGGTTCGGTAGGGAAGTGGTTCGGTGATGATGGGTTTTGGACCGGTGGTGGGTTGGTTCGGCATGGAAGTGGAGATGAAGTTCGGTATTGAAGTGGAGATGTGGTTCGGTATTGAAGTGGAGATGTGGTTCGGTATGGTTTGGGGGAAAGCGTTCTGGTTCGACGAGGCTTCGTTCGGCATGGAACTTGGACCGGTGATGGAGTGGACCGGTGGTAGGTGGTTTGGAGGTTCATTCGGTAGTGGGTTTAGAGGTGTTGGTTCGGCATGGAGGCGGTGTTGGTTCGACATGGAGCTTGGACCGGTGATGGGTGGTTCGGTGGGGGAGTGTATATGTGTTGATCCGGTGAGGCCTGCGACCGGATGGAGCTTGACCGGATGGCCTTTGGTTCGGCAAGGAGGTGTTGTTTTGCTCGATGGGCTTGGTTCGACGAAGGATGGAAACTCATGGGTGGAAACACGCCTAAAATTTGCCCCCCAAAGTGGGGCACGTGCTTGCATGTGTCGCGCTTTGCTTTAAGTTGGATACCTGGTATAGCTTCATTTGGTTTGAGGTGCCGAACCGGTTGGTCCGGTGTGCCGAACCGGTTGGTCCGGTGCTTCTGCGCTCGTCTATATATAGGGGCTACACCCCCTTAGTTATTCCTTACCGAACCAGAGAGAGCCGAATCAACCCCTAGCCGAATCAACTTCCTGCCGAATCAACCTCGTACCGAACCAGGTATATATCCTAAAGCCGAATGAGCTTAAGAATCTTGACTACCGAATGGATCTGATGCCGAATGGATACGAGGTTTCTAAGAACCGAATGGGGCTCGGTATTGGGAATGCCGAATGAACCTCGAAAGCTTGACCACCGGATGGAACCTGAAAGTTATTCGTTTATATTCCCATACTCCTTGTTCTAATACCATGTTTTTCTTGTGCCGCAGATAAATGTCTCGCAAAGAGGAAACTCGATCAGATAGAAAGAAGTCCAAGGACAGAGAAGAGACTTCTACCGTGCCCCCAGCCCAGCCAGGGCCAGTGCATCATGGACCTGCCCCGAGGTCGTTAGTGGATGGGTATGGTCCTCAGGAACTTCTGGTCTCCCCTCCTGACTGCTTTCCTAGCTCCCTGAAGGAGGAGCAGCTCGATGTTATATCTCGTTCCTTCGGAATAGATAGAGCGCTCATGGTACTGCCGGGGGCTGGAGTTATGCCATATGACCCTCCTGAAGGGTATTTTGCGTATAGTAGGTATCACTGTATGTGCGGGGCCATTCCTCCTATCAACGCCTGGGTAGTCAGCTTCATCACTTATCTGAAGGTGGCTCCATTCCAACTCCAGCCCAACTCTTACGCCATCCTGGTGTGCTTTTACGCTATCTTTCAGGAGAGGTATGGGCATGCTCCTTCCAACCGGGAGATACGGTATCTGTACAATCTGAGGGGATACAGGAAGGGATCCCCATATATTAGCTTGGAGTCTGCCGTCTCTTTTAAGCCAGTTCTGGACCTCTATTCGAAGTACAGTATGTTCAAGAAGGAGTGGTTCTTCGTCAGAGATGACTCCGTCTCTATTCGTCGCTTCACCTCCGGATGTAAGTCAAAGTTTTATTTACATTCCTTGTCTTGGCCGCAATTCTTTTCCTTATGTGCTTTCATTTCTTGCTAGCGACAAGTGGCTTTGTGGTTGTGGAGAACGATCGCCTAGTGCAGATGGCAGCTGAGATAGAAGCTATTTTAGAGAGGGACAGATCGGCTGCTTATCTGATCAGGAATGCTATACTCTTGATGTACAACTTGATTCTTCCACATCAGTCCATGGTTAAACAGAGAGATACGGCGGAAGAGAAAGCTGTCCAGACTACAGGAGGGGCCACAAAGAAGAGTGGCAAGAGGAAAACTTTTACAAAGCCTGTGGTTGTCGGGGGTAAGAAACTTAAGGAGTCTTACGGCCCCTCTCCTAGCACTTGCCCGATTACCCCGGAGGAGGAAGATGTGGAAGAGGATAGAGGCGAGGGCGAAGGAGGCGATGTAGGAGGAGAGTCAGAGGGTGGAGGAGATGGCGATGGAGATGGAGAGGGCAATGGTGATGGCGATGGACAGGGCGGTAGTGGCACTGGTGCCTTAACCTCCGGGCAAGTGGGGGAGCTTCAGGAGTGGACGGATGAGGCTCTCCGTCAAGCTTTCGGGGAATCGGAGGGAGAATCGGATTTGGCGGAGAAGGCAAAGAAGACTGGCAAGGCCGGGGCTGGCGCCGATCCATCCCCTAAGAGCTCCTCAGCTAGGGTGACTCCGGTGGTGCAAGGTGAACTTTTGACTTCTGCAGATTCCATTTACGATAGGGACTTAGGAATATTTTATGGCTCGCTCCCGTCCTGGGATGAAATCCAGGACTTATAGCAGAATCCTCCTTCTCCGCAGGGTTTGTATAGTAAAAGCGTATTTCTTGTTCTTTTTTTTTAACTCGATATATCTCTTGCCTCATGATTTGATGCATGCTTGCAGCATTTATTCTTTACTCCAGGGGTAGGCCAGGCGGCCAAAACGTCAGATGTTCGACACCGCCTCGAATAATTCAAGTTGATGAGAGCTTCTGCTAAGCCGAAGCCTCCTACTGGTCGTCCTGGGACGTAGTCAGCTACTGCCCTCTCCTTGGAGTTATCGAGGAGGGTATCCAGCAGAGGAAGAGGAGGCGTTCCTTGTTTGATTCACCACCTGGTCCTCAGCCTCCTACTCAGCCTTCCCGAGATACCACGAAGGAGACCACGGAGTTTGTCCCCTCTCCGCATCCTTCCGAGAATCCTACTGTTATCCGCATAAAACGTCCCGACGTGCCTCGCAATCTCTTTGCCGGCCACCCGGATTTGGAGCCAAGCTCTCAGGATATTTTATTTGACGAGGCCACGGGCGAGCATCTTCTCCCCCGCAATCCCATGGTTCGGGTTCTTGATGAGGCTAAGTCCCTAGATCTGGATCTGCTCACTACTCGGATAGCTGCTATGGGGGACGAAGCCAAGGCCAACATCGACCAGGTCGCGAAGGAGGTCAAGAAGTTAATGGAACATCACGCCCTATTGGCCAAGGCCGGGGAGGAGATAGGGAGTGCCAATATAAGGTAGCGGTTAGTGGTTGCTGATCAGGCCAAACAGCTTAACGACCAGGCTATTCAGATTTTGCAGCATGAAGCCGACTCCCAACGACTGAAGAAGGCCATGGAAGAGGCTAGCAGAGCTGAGTTGCGGAAAATGGAGGCCGCTTGCAAGAAACGCATTGACATGGCCATTACCACGGTTGATGAGGTTAGGAGGGCGGATCTCGAGCAGGTTGAAGAGATATCTGGGAGGCTTGAAGCTGCAGAACTTGCTCAAGCCAAGTTGAAAGAAGAGATGGAGGAGATGAGGAGATCCCTCCAGGCGGAGTGCTCGAGATACCGGCGGGAGAGGGATGCTGCTGCCACTAAGTTGCAGATTTCCAAGGCCCGGGTGAAGAGGTTTGAAGAGGATGAGGGGATGATGGACGATATGCTGCAAGACATGTACTTCCGCACTTGGAAGGAGGGCAGCTTATCCTGGATGGATGACTATCCCCGGGTTATGGCCAAGGTATATCTTCGGGCTTTAGAGGAGGCCAGGGTTGATGCGGGTAAGGAAGGTGGAGCGGCCTTTAGTCTGGATGTAGTCACCGCTCAGTTTTCGAAGGAGGAGCAGGCGGCGGTGAAGGAGGGGATGCGGCTGCTTGCTGCGGAGGAAGCGGGTGTGCAATTGGAGGATGAGGATCAAGCGGCGGGCGCTGGTGAGTCTCTCTTCTCTTTCTCTTTTCTTTTTAGATTTTCATAACTTGATCGTTTACTGTTTGTTTAATGAATTCCTCTTCTGAATTGGACAGGTGGGACTTCCGATCAACATGCTGGGAGCTCCGACCCTACGGCCAAGTAGGCTTGGAGAGTTGGTAGGATGAGGGCGAAGCGTGGACGCAGCTGGTTTCTTGTCCGGATTCGGCCACCTTTTGATTTCCTTTTATCGCTGTTTATGTCAGTCCAAAACATTGATGTGACTGTAATAATATTGTTTGTGGTGAATGACTTTATGTAATTTCATAACATAAGCTGATTCCTTTATGTTGGAATGTTATCGCTATTTTGTTGTGCTGTGTAAGTGATGTAACTATGCATGTTACTAGTGACTTGACTATGCCTGATGCCAAGATTTTTGCTTAAAGTATAATTTTCTCATTTTGCAACGTAAATGTAATGTGTGAATATGAACTGCAGCTATGCATTAATGTATAAAAGTAGAAGGTACCGCCCTTTATGTTTCGGCTGTGGACGGCAACTTCGTGTGCCCTGTAAGACTAAGCACGGAATGTTGTTGAGTGTCTTGTCATCCGATTGTAAGTTTCTGTTCCCATTAGCGAGCATTCCCTATTTCATGTCCTGTACTTTCAAGCACCGTTACGGAGAATAGGAGAAAGGTTTTAAATGAAATTGAAATATAGGAAAAGTAAAACTTCCAGTCACGGAAGGTCGTCGATGTGCTTAAGTTCGTGGCAAACGGGTTTTGTAGTCACTTTCCCTAGCTGTGGGTCTTGGAGACATTTGTCACCCATCTTACGCCTCTACGGGGAGTTTTCTTTTTTACCACAGCCGCACTTAAGACACATCGGAGCCGATCGCGCACAGTAACTACCCGGGCCATTATGGCCCGTAATCGCGGGTATTATTCGATTTACTGTGGCCGGCTAGCGTGGGGGCCGATCGTCAACTGTGAACTGCCCCTGGCTGGCCACACCTTGTGTTAGGGCTTATGATCGGTTCATAGTTGCCGGCGAGCGGAATCGCTGTAATGAGCTGCCATGGCATAATCGGCCTTCTCGGTGGCTTATACTCGGCTTATTACAATCGGCTTTAAGGGCCTAGGCGAACAATGAGTTAACTCGTGGTAGAGGGATACCGGAGCAAAGTGTCTCATTGGCGAGGGCATAGGATCGTAGCGTACCTGTTAGATTTTGTCCAGGCGGAGATGTGTTGTGAAGCTCTGAATTGAAATGTCATCTGCAAAGGATTTTGTTCAACAGCAAAGGATAAAGCTTAACAAGTAGCCAAGATATAAAGGAACAAGTTAACAAGAGCCAAGTTTTTTAAAGTGGTTCGGCACGAAAATGCCTACGTCCACTGATTCTCTTTGTTAATTCACTTCATATGGGCAGTACAAGTTAAGAAAAGTATCGACGGAGGTGTCGGATGTTCCATGTCCTCTGTAACACCTCTCCGTCCACTGTTGACAAAATATAAGCTCCGTTGTGGAGATCTTTATGAATTACATATGGTCCGTCCCAGATGGGGTCCAGTACCCCGGGGCGCGGAAAGATTCGCTTGAGGACAAGATCTCCTTCTTGTAAGCTGCGATGCTTGACTTTGGAGTTGTATAGTGCTGCCACTTTTTGTTTGTGAGCTGCTACTTTGAGTGCTGCATCATTTCTTCTCTCCTCAATCAGATCCAAAGACATGAGGAGTTCTTCGTTTTCTTCTGGGTTGTAGTGGATCCTACGGTGGGAAGGCACAATAGTCTCAACTGGGAGCATTGCCTCCGATCCGTATGCCAAAGAGAAAGGAGTATGCCCTGTTGATGTTCTGAAAGATGTGCGGTCGGCCCAAAGTGCCGTAGGAAGTTGATCCACCCAAGCGCCCTTTGACTTTTCAAGTTTCTTCTTGATCAGTGTTTTGAGAATTTTGTTGACAGCTTCGACTTGGCCGTTTGCCTGGGGATAAGCCACGGATGAGAAGCTTTTGTGAATCCCGTGCTCTTGGCACTAGTTGACGAATTCTTCGCTGTCAAATTGAAGTCCGTTGTCTGATATGATCTTGAGTGGGACTCCGTACCTGCACAGAATATTTTTGATCAAGAAGTTGATAACCTTTGCCGAAGATATTTTATTTAGAGGTTCCGCCTCCACCCATTTGGTGAAATAGTCAACTGCCACTATAGCATATTTGGCTCCGCCTCGGCCCGTTGGCAGTTCGCCAATTAAGTCAATTCCCCATACTGCAAAGGGCCAAGGGCCAGTCATTTGAGTAATTTCATTGGTTGGTAGTCGAGGAATCTTAGCAAATTTCTGACATCTGTCGCATCTCTTGACGAAGTCCAAGGCATCTTTGTTTAAAGTGGACCAGTAATATCCATATCGGAGTATTTTCTTTGCTAGAGTCTGCCCTCCAGTGTGATCTCCGCAACTTCCCTGGTGGATGTTGGATAAGATTTCCTTGGCTTCCCTTCCAGCGACACATCGTAATAAGGGGTTAGAGAAGCCACGCCGGTAAAGGGTTCCTTCTTGCAGTGTGTAGCGGGAGGCTTTCCTCAAGATTTTCCTGATTTCGCTACGCTCGCTGGGCAATGCGCCATCTTGTAAGTATTTCCGGATAGGAGCCATCCAAGTTTCTTCCTCAATCGCAGCTATCAGATCCTCCCGTTCGAGCTCGGGGCTAGTTGTTTTGAGACGGCTATTGCTCCCGAAAAGGAGTTGTTCTTCATGCTGGCTTGCTTTGCCAACTCTTCGGCCTATTGATTTTCTTCTCGAGGAATGTGTTTGATTAAATAGTGATCTAATTGATTAAGCAGTAGCCTGGTCTTCTTCAGATACGCTGTGAGTCGTTCTCCTCGAGTCTGGAATTCTCCCAGTATTTGATTTACAATAAGTTGAGAATCACTATGGAGACATAAAGAACTGACTCCAATTTCCAGTGCAAGTTCTAATCCGGCTATCACTGCTTCGTATTCTGTGTCATTGTTGGTGGCAGCGAATTCCAATCTTAGGGCGTAGTGCAGCTTCTTTCCCCTGGGGGTGATTATCACAACACCTGCCCCAAGCCTTGTTCGTTCGACGCCCCATCTACGAAGAGATTCCATTTGACATCTTCTGACACCTCGGATTGCTCCCTACCTTCACCGGTGGTGAATTCGGCAATGAAATCGGCCATAGCTTGTCCCTTGATGGCGGTGCGGGGATGGTAGGTGATATCATATTGACTCAATTCAATGCACCATTTAAGTAACCGCCCAGAAGTATCGGGACGATGAAGTACTTGCCTTATTGGTTGATCGTTTAGAACTCGGATGGAATGAGACTGGAAGTAATGTCGCAGTTTCCGTGACGTGATTAGTAAGCAGTATGCTAGCTTCTCAAGTTTAGGATATCTGGCTTCTGCCCCCGTAAACCTCTTACTTACGAAGTATACGGGCCGTTGCGTGCGGTTGTCTTCTCTCACCAACGCGGCGCTTAGGGCATGTGGTGACACAGCGAGGTATAGGTATAGTTCTTCGCCTTCATTAGGAGTTGAGAGTACTGGTGGCCGCTGGAGGTGTTCGATTAGGTTAAGGAAAGCTGTTGAACATTCATCGGTCCATTCGAATTTTCCTTTGTCTTTCTTCAGGGCTTCGAAGAAAGGAATGCATTTGTCAGTTGCTTTAGAGATGAACCGGCTTAGGGCGGCCACCTTCCCGTTTAGGCTTTGCATCTCTTTTCGAGTGGATGGTATCTTGATATCTTGCAGGGCTCGGACTTGCTCAGGGTTTGCTTCGATCCCTCTGGCATGGACGATGAATCCCAAGAACTTTCCTGATGACACTCCGAAGGAGCACTTTAGAGGGTTCAGCTTCATTCCATATTGGCGAAGTACTTGAAGCATCTCGTCCAGGTGGTTTATATGATCGTTGGCTTTCCTCGATTTTACCAGCATGTCATCCACATAAACTTCCATAGTTCGTCCTATCAGTTCCGCAAACATCTTGTTGACGAGGCGCTGATAAGTAGCTCCGGCGTTTTTAAGTCCAAATGGCATTACCTTGTAGCAGTACAATCCTCGGTCAGTGATGAAGCTAGCGTGGTCTTGATCGGGGGCGTGCATAGGGATCTGGTTATATCCTGAGTATGCGTCCATAAAGGATAAGAGTTCGTGTCCGGCAGTGCTGTCCACGAGTTGGTCGATTCGGGGGAGTGGGAAGCAGTCTTTCGGGCAAGCGTCATTTAAGTTGGAGAAATCGATGCATGTTCGCCACTTCCCATTAGCTTTCTTTACCAGTACCGGGTTGGCAATCCATTCCGGGTAGATGGCTTCACGTATGAAGTCATTGGCAAGTAAGTTCTTTACTTCTTCCTCGAGGGCTGCTGATCGTTCTGCCCCCATACTTCTCTTCTTTTGCTTTACCGGTACCTTGGTAGAATCGATGTTTAGTGCGTGGCATGCTATGTCCGGGGAGATTCCAGTCATATCAGCGTGCGTCCATGCAAATACATCCATGTTGTGGCGAAGAAAATCAACGATTTGATTCTTTAATTCTCTTTTTAACTGAGATCCGACTCTCAGCAGTTTACTTGGGTCGCGTTTGTCTACAGATACGAATTCCATAGCCTCTGCAGGCTCGGCGGTGGCCTCCTCCTCTTTGTCCCTGGGGTCTAATTCATTGAAAGGATCACTGGTATACCGAAGAGGAGGGGCTTTCTTTAGTTGTTATGCTTTCAAGCTTTTCATGCAGAGAATAGTCTCTGCATTTTTCCCTTTATCTCTCCTGCGATTATTGCGAAGTTCGGTTACATAGCAGTCCCGAGCGGCGTCTTGATCCCCTTCTACTTCTCCCACTCCATTATTCGTCGGGAACTTCATTTTCAGGCACCATGGGGCTAGGACAATTTGGAAGTCGGACAAGGCTGGTCTTCCTAAAAAGGCATTGTAGGCCGAGTGGTTGTCTATTAGCACGAATGTTTGTTTCCGAACGGCGGAGCGGGGATGACTTCCCAATTCAACAAAGAGATCCAATTGTCCGAGGGGCATCTTTGCTTCTCCAGTGAAACCGTGTAGCGGTTTGTTGCAGGGAAACACGTCCTTCATTGACAGCTTCATTTTGTCGAAAGCGTGCTTGAACAGAATATTCACTGAGCTTCCAGTGTCTACTAGGATTCGAAAAACTTCAGCTGGGCCGAACCAGGCAGAGATGACCATAGGATCCATATGAGGGTATTGCCTTCCTTCTAGGTCGCGCCCACTGAATGTGATGTCATTATTTTCCTTCCGCTTAGGGTGGCGTTCTTCCATAACAGAATTGACGCAGTCTCCCACACTTCTGAGTGAGTTTCCATATCTTTCCATTTCTGCCAGCTTTTGTCGGCGATGTGTGGCCCTCCAGATATTGTATGAACCACTATCTTCTCTTGGCTGGAACCGCTAGTGTTGCGGTTTCCTCCGCCTGTTTCTGGGTGGAGCTGCCCTGGGTTTTCCTTGGCGGGAGCTGGAGTCCTGTCCTGGCCCTTTACATAGCGTTCCAGCCTCTTTCTCCTGATGTGTTCTTCAATTAGGTCTCGGAGATGGCGGCATTCATTGGTATCGTGCCCATGAGACTCGTGGAAACGGCAGAATTTTTCGGACTGGATTGCGCTATCTGACACTTTCTTGTACGGGGGGCGCTTGTACGTAAGCTCGTCCTGGGTGGCCAGGAAGATGTTCTCGACTGTTTCATTCAAGGGAGTGTAAGCGTCGAATCTCGGTCCTGATCGGTACAAGCGCTTTTCTCCCTTCTTGCCCCCTGCATTGTCTCTGGAGTCGTTTCTCCGAATGTCCTTCGCTGCGGCGGGGGCGTTTCCATGGGCCGTCTTAGCATGTGGTCCTGTCTGCCTTTCAGTGGCAGCCTCTTCGAGTCTCATGTACTTCCCAGCTTCATGGAAGAAATCGGGCAAGGTAGCTGGTTTTTCTTTGGTTAGTCTTCTAGCAAACTTGGTATCCGGATGCACACCACTACAGAGGGCCATTAGGGTGAGTTTCTCATCGGCATCTTGGACTGCAGCGGCTGTGGCGTTGAACCGGGTTAGATATTGTTGCAGTGTCTCTCCGGATTTCTGTTTGACATTGGATAGAGAATAAGCATCTTTGGGTTGTTCCACATGAATGCGGAACTGGCTAATGAACTATTCTTTCAACATCTCCCATGAGCTGATAGATCCTTGGGGTAGATGGCAGAACCAGGAGGTAGCTAGGTCTGCTAGGAATAGCGGAAAGCATTTACACAACACTCCTTCCGTTGCTCCGCTCATGAGCATATGCTGTGTGTATCTCTGCGAGTGTAAAACAGGGTCGGAAGTTCCCTTGTACGGTTCCATCGTCGACATTTTCCATTCTCGAGGGGTGATGGCGGTTTCGATGTCGCGGGTGAAAGGCCTGGTTACCCTAGCACCTATCTCTCGATCCCTTTGCTCCCGTCGGACGCATTCCCTGAATAATCGTGCCATTCTTTCATCAGAATTTGGAGCGGACAAAAATGAGCTTGGTTCTTCCCTGCGGGATCGGTCTCGTCCAGATGACCTGTAGGGATGATATAGTCTATCACTTCTGACGTTATCCAATGGTTGTCTTTGGCTGTTCGGATGCATGCTAGGACCAGCTACAGTTGGCCCCTGCCTTGATCTTCCCCTGTGGGGTTCTGTTTCGAGCATTTCCATGGGGTCAACTTCGGGCTGGGTTCTAGCTCGGCTCTGTTCAGCAGGGTTTCTATGATTAGACGGCATGACCGGCTCAGCTACATCCGACCCTCGCCTGGTGCCTCCCCCATTGGGTTCGGTTCCAAGCGCTTCCTCGAGTCGGAGTTCGGGCTGAGTCCGGGCGCGGCCCCTATCATTGTCGTTCCTGTTGATAGCTTCTTCGAAGAGGGAAGACCTTTGTTGTTTCTGAGATCCTCCAGATTGAGACTCACCCCATGATTCAGTATTGCGGTTGGATTCTTCGGCATCCCTCAAGCGTGACATGAGTTGGTTCACCAAAGCTTCTTGTTGGGATACGAAGTGGTTAGTTACTTCAACCACAACTCTGTTTAGGTCTGCCCTAGTGATTGCTGCCGGTTGTTCCGCGGCAGGGGCTGTCGAAATTGCCTGATCTACATTTGGCACTGCTGTCGTAGTGGGATGGTTCTCTTGATCTGGATCCACTGGATCTGGAGCGCTGCTGGTTGCAACGTTCTTTCCCTTTTTGGCGTCTTTTCTCGGCCTGGAAGTCATGTTTCCTAGGCAATGAAGGGTGCTATTGGGAAAGAAGGTTGAATGAGGGAAGCTGAAGCTTCAAGTTCCAAGCTCTCAGTGAAAGCACCAAAAATGTTTGCACAAAAAATGGACAAACACCTCAAAGTCGTATGATTTAGTTGATTTTATGTTGTTCTTAGTAGTTTGGGTGAGTTATGCAAATATGAAAAAAACAGGGACTAAATTGTAGAGGACACACAAATTTATAGTGGTTCGGCCAGAACGTGCCTACGTCCACTTTATATGTTATTATCCTTTTTCTTTCAGATTACAAGTACAAAGCTTTGTATACAAGTATATGAAGTTGTTTGAAAGTTCCTTCCGTGCTTGAGCTCTCAAACTTATCTGCCATTGTTGAACCCCTGCCCCTCTATTTATAGAGTGAGGCTGGAGGCAGGGGTCCTGGATGTATATAGCTGCTGGCGGGCCTGGGCTGAAGCAATTCTGGCCTGGCGGCGTCCTGGTTCGGCAGTGTTTGGAGTGGTTGGAGTTTGGTTCGGTAGGGAAGTGGTTCGGTGATGATGGGTTTTGGACCGGTGGTGGGTTGGTTCGGCATGGAAGTGGAGATGTGGTTCGGCATTGAAGTGGAGATGTGGTTCGGTATTGAAGTGGAGATGTGGTTCGGTATGGTTTGGGGGAAAGCGTTCTGGTTCGGCGAAGCTTCATTCGGCATGGAACTTGGACCGGTGATGGAGTGGACCGGTGGTAGGTGGTTTGGAGGTTCATTCGATAGTGGGTTTAGAGGTGTTGGTTCGGCATGGAGGCGGTGTTGGTTCGGCATGGAGCTTGGGCCGGTGATGGGTGGTTCGGTAGGGGAGTGTATACGTGTTGGTCCGGTGAGGCCTGCGACCGGATGGAGCTTGACCGGATGGCCTTTGGTTCGGCAAGGAGGTGTTGTTTTGCTCGATGGGCTTGGTTCGACGAAGGATGGAAACTCATGGGTGGAAACACGCCCAACAACGAAGAAGAACCCATCATCCATCGCCTAGGGTTGAATTATACTCCGCCATTTCTCGACGAGAGGCCGATCAGGAACCACCATTGCAAAGCTCGTCACGAGCACTATACTCGGCTGCCATGGGGTGGAGCTCGGCTATCACAAGGCCAAGGAAAACGTGCCCGTTCGTGCGTCTTTGGATGCTAATTCTCATCGATCCGCTTCGCCTACAACGATCTACACCGTTGGATAGAGAGATATTGGTGCTCTCTACGTTTTTCTAGTTGGGAGTTTCTCGATTTACTTTGCGGATTTGAAGAAAATGGAGAAGGAAGAAGGATGATTCTCGCCCATTGAAAATATATGTGACGGCCTGAAGCGTTGTCTTGTAGGGTTTTGCAAAATAGAGGAGAGTGGATCCTTTTATAGAAAATAACGAAAAACACTATTCACTCCAAAATCCAGACTCCAAATCTCGCGCAGTGACCGGCGTTCCTAGGGTTTACCCCGCGTTCCGAACACAATGGAATAGGTTTCGGGAGCCAATTCGATCATATATGCGAGTTACGGAAATAAACGATCAAATTTAAATTAAATCGGATAAACGATTTTCTATGCGTTTTGGCTTGCCCCGGACAAACGGTAAATCCGATTGACATGAAATTTGGAATCTTACAATAATATCACGTTACGGATCCGATGAAACTGATTTCATCGAAATCCGAGACTGTTTGAAAAATGGCTATTTTAACTCATCAATTAAATATTAAAATATTCAATTTTCACAAATTTACTCTTAATTCGATTTTGAAAGTTCTACAACATCATTCTAACTTTAATATAATAAAATAACATTTTACAAATCATTTTTAATCATATTAAACCCGTTATTCAATTATCCAATAAATTCCAATTTTAAAATCTTATTAACTCTATTATAATCCCAATATAACTTACATTCTCTTTGGAAACCAATTTGAATCATATTAAATCAAATTTCAATTATGCACTCTATTTTCATATATTAAATTTCAATATCAAATTAATCATATCAAATTCGGAATTTAATTATTCAAACATTTGTAATATTAAATTTAAACAAATTTGATTATTCTTAAATCGCTATCTTTTGAAATATTCAAAATGAACTTATGAGATTTAACAAATTCAAATTATAGAACAACCATTTTCATTAAAACAGTTATTCAATTCGCGCTATTCAATTATTCAATAAATTCCAAATATTAAATTTAAACAATTTAATTGTTCAATATTTGATGGATTTCAATATTGGATTTTTTAAATAAAAATTTCATTATCAGTCGATTTACTATATTACATCAAATGAATTCCACGTTATTATTTAACTATAGTTAGAGATAATGCACTCAACTAATATATAAACTTTCATTTCAATTGCAATTGGTTCACAAATTCAATTTGACTAACTAAATGAATAGGTAACTTAAATAATTATCACCGTTAACTTTTAATTACTTATAAGTTTATTATTCACAAACAAGCGTCACAATTACCTATACAATACAAATTCATTCAATTACCTTTGACTATATATTATTTCAATTGATTTGGGATTCCATTAAATTCATAAATAATTAACTTAGATAAAATTTGTTGCATTTCATTCTAGTTATTATTACCATGCAAAAATTACAAAAAAAATTCTAACCTTAAATCACTTAATCTTATCAAATTAGCTATTTTAATTATCGAAAATTTACGGGTCGTTATACTCTCCCCCACTCAAAACTTTTCGTCCCCGAAAAGGAAAAAGAAGGGAAAATGAACTAAGTATAGAATTCAACATTAGATATATTTTATTCAAAGTTACCACCTTATAAAACAATGAAATTCCACTTAAAAAGTCATAACTACGCTTCCACTAAGTTACTCCGAACGGCTTTCTAACTTTAAAAGTTAGTTATCAGAACAAGTTATAAATAAATAAATAAAAATTTAAAACTTGAAAAATTTTCTAACACCCGGATTTACGGAAAATTTTGGCAGAGTCTCCTTTGCGCGGCTCGATCGGAAAAAAAAGACAGTATATATATCACAAATATACATCTCATCAAGTGATGAGGCATCCCGAAGGGAAAAAGTGTAAAAGTACGATATGTAATCCGAGATATGTACCTTATATATTATTAGCGAGCATATACGGCTAATATAGCGCGAAAGCGAGCTCCAAATGCGAAGCAAGCGCAATCCGCACCTACTAAACACTCAACAAACCATGAGAAACATGCATATATGAAAATAATATCATTATACACAATATAGCAACATCAACTACATGTGCCAACATAGCAAATGCAACAAAACAACAAATGCATCCACCAAATCAATTATCATCCAACTATCATCCAACAAATCCATAATCAAGCAATATAAATTCACTTCTCATTAATATTTATTCACTAGGTTTTCAATTTTAATCATAGTTGATTCATTAACATTGGATTTTACTAACATTCATTCTCAATTCAATTAGTTAACATTCACTAGTACTTCCAATTTGAATCAAATTAAATTCTATTTAAATTCATTTAACTTCCAATTTGATTCCAATGATTTATAGCTTTCAATTTCATTAACACTTAATGAATTATATACAATCAACTAACAATCATATAACAACCAAATCATACCCAACATAACCAAATTATTAATTTTACATTCAATTTGGTTTATCTCTTTTATATATATATCCTGTTATATAATTTTAAAAGAATCATTGTATATTCAGCATCTTAAATTTCCAATATTAACTTTAATTAAGTCCATAAGCTTTACATATATCATCCGTGAGCAATATCAATCTAATCGCTTATTCGATCACACAATTTCACTTCCAACTAGTATCGTTCACCCGACTCTCTAGTGCGGACTCAGATTTGGTTCCTTGATTGGAAACTGTTACTCTCCTTACATAGCCATATACTATGATACAGAATTCCAGAATCAAATTAAAAATCCATATCCAGGGTTCTCCGTCGAAAATCGAGTGAAAAATCCTAACTTGGATTGATAGAAATCATCTCGAAATTTTATGCTCGAATTTGGATCAAATCGTCATGCGAATAAAATAATATACGTACAATCTCACGTATTACCTTCCAATGGATTTCTATCCAATTTATCTATACTAAATTATTTTATTGACTTCTATTTTTTTTCACTTAATTACTCACAACCCATTATTCAGTTAGTATATTCATTTCTTTACAAAGCATATCCTTTAACATTATCTTTTCTCAAACATCATATCAAAGAATTTACTTACTCAAGTTCATTTTAAACATTCTATATAATTTAATTAAATTCAATTTCATTTTCCAATTGATTCTTAGCTATAAGAAATTCCTTTGTTTACATTTATCGCATTTTCATAATTTCAGTTAATAATGAATTCATTTGTGGAACATTTTATTAACCGACACTTTAGTTTATTAATCATCCTATAAAAGTCTAACCTCTCATAAATGATATTTCTTAGTTTACAGTTATCTTAAAGGTTACAAATTCAATTTTTTTTACAATCCCTTTGCAATTTATATTTATTTTCTATAACCAATTTACAAAGATATAATACGATTCATTTATCTTCTTTCTTAAGTTCACTTACTTGTTCCATTTATCCATTCATCATTTCATGTTATATTTAAGTATATATAAATTTTTTCACAACCAAATTTCCATTTGTATACATTTTAATTCCTTTTGAGTTTCCTTACTTGTATATTTCAATTACTTTCGGGTTCTGTTTATCTATACAATATCTTATTACATATCCAAAACATCATTTTAACTTTTAACATTTGGTAAGTCTTGTTATATGTTATCAGAATGTAAATTTGGTATTATACAAGTTTATAGAATTTCATTTTACTTAATTAGAATGTTCACAAATTTAATTTGTTTAAATCCTCTTTACCTTTCAACTTTAAAGTTTTCCCAAAACAATAAGCTTAGATATCTTAATCCTCTTATTTTATAAATTCTGGTTATTCAAATTTCATTTGAAAATTACTAATTAACATAACTTAGAAATTTAAATGCCCGGTTCTTTTCAACTCGTTTGAAATAAACATATACACTTATATCTTTTTTTTATATATAACAAATCATACCTTTAGAGTTTAAACCAAAACCCATTTACCCAAAATAATTTCGAAGAAAAGCAAAGCTTTTTAGAAGTCTCCCCCACTTTGAGACTCGAAAATGAACGTCGATGATGCTGCGCAGTCATCACCGGAATTATTTTCCAGCGACATAAGAGAGGAGTACTGAATTTTATTCCTTCTCAAAATCCTTTCAAAATACTTCCATAAACAATTTCCAACTAATATTATTATATATTTCTTCAAAGCTTTGAAAACCATTTTTCAAAATCTCCAGGTCTTAAATTCAATATTTCCAATTTAAATCTATTTTAATTTATAAGTCACCTTTATAAAATATTCTTATAGGATTTTCTTTCTTAAAACATTTCACAAGTGTTTTATCATTGTTCATTTTGTAATTCACCTTATTTATTAAATTACAATATCCAATTAATGACAATAACCAATATTTTAATTCCAAACAATCAGGTAAGCTAGATAGGTCACAATAATTTCTGAAAATTTTTCTTTATATACAAAATATAATTAGAGCAAAATTATTTCATTTACCCAATTTCAAAACAATACTATGTCGAATTGTTCTGTTTAAGTGTTTAGAGATCCCTATCAATGACGTTAATTACTCGTATTGACCAGAATCCATAAGCACTCAACAAATCAACCGACACAATATAAAACATTTTATATCACTAACAAATACGCTCTCTCATATATATACACTCAGTGACTCATCAGAGGGTATTACTTCCCTATTTATAAAGAGTCAGACCCCTCAAAGCTAAGGTTATCGCTAAACCAAAGCTCTGATGCCAACTGTAACGACCCGCCTTTTTGGACAGTTTAAACCGACGATCAAATACATATGCCGGTTCCAAACCATTCAAAAGGGCAGATGGTTATTGGGGTAAATAAGAAAAGAAGAGGAAAGAGAAATAAAGGAAATGAAACAATACAGAATCTCGCAGCGGAACGATAAAATATAATAGTCAAATAAACAGTTCATGAAGCTGTTTACAATAATTTGATCATTATTTATACAACATTTATCAGAGTTATACATATACAACAGAACGAATAAAATGATGCAGCAGACATGCAAGGATAATAATAGTAATAGTATACCAAATCTTCGTCTTCATCCTCTAGAATAGATCTTCAAAAATCTGAAAACTCAGGACTGGCCCGAGCGTAATGAAAAGAAAAAACACTCGAGTCAGGACTAAAATATTCCTATGAAAGTTAAATCAATCGTAAATAAATATGAGTGTAACGGCGTCAGGGATGTTTACGGGGTTTTACATTTCCTATCCAGTGTCAACGTGCGTGCAATAACTCAAGAGATGTTACGGGATTTTCCATCTCTCAAGGATCCGTTAAACTATCTACTAGGTAGTAATGTACGCTAAGTAGATAATGCCTATCAGTAATATAAAGTATCAAAATAGCGTTAAGGCGTTACCATAATCCCCCTTAACACATTTTTATAATGCCATAGTCTATACAGCACCGTAAACCCCACCGTAAACTAGTGGTTATCAGAGGGTACCCCATAGGTATGACACAAAACAAAACGTAGTGATCGCGAATAGGATAATCAGTATGACAAGGTACATGAGGCGATACCAACTAGGATATTAGTAGTTGCGTGATCCAGACTGATGTTGAGCATAGCCAGCAGCTACCCCAACACCGCGAAACAACACTCCTAAATCAAGGGGTGCACCCAAATCGAATCACAAATGTAATAGATATGGTATCGAAGAAGTGTGTCCGCTAGAGATGGCGAACCTCATTGGCCCGGCGCGGCTCCTGTTTTAGTCATGTCAGGGGTCATCCAATATCGTTCTCTTTCTTTAGTCAACGCGTTCACCAAACCATCCACTTCATTCTGGATCAACACTCTGCGTATAATAGTTATTAAAGTGGTTTTCGATATCGACAGAGAGTATGTCCAATTTGAATCATATTAAATCAAATTTCAATTATTCACTCTATTTTCATATATTAAATTTCAATATCAAATTAATCATATCAAATTCGGAATTTAATTATTCAAACATTTGTAATATTAAATTTAAACAAATTTGATTATTCTTAAATCACTATCTTTTGAAATATTCAAAACGAACTTATAAGATTTAACAAATTCAAATTATATAACAACCATTTTCATTAAAACAGTTATTCAATTCCTGCTATTCAGTTATTCAATAAATGCCTAATATTAAATTTAAACAATTTAATTGTTCAATATTTGACGGATTTCAATATTGGATTTTTTTAAATAAAAATTTCATTATCAGTCGATTTACTATATTACATCAAATGAATTCCACGTTATTATTTAACTACAGTTAGAGATAATGCACTCAACTAATATATAAACTTTCATTTCAATTGCAATTGGTTCACAAATTCAATTCGACTAACTAAATGAATAGGTAACTTAAATAATTATCACCGTTAACTTTTAGTTACTTATAAGTTTATTATTTACAAACAAGCGTCACAATTACCTATACAATACAAATTCATTCAATTACCTTTGACTACATATTATTTCAATTTATTTGGGATTCCATTCAATTTTTAAATAATTAACTTAGATAAAATTTGTTGCATTTCATTCTAGTTATTATTTCCATGCATAAATTACAAAAAGAAATTCTAACCTTAAATCACTTAATCTTATCAAATTAGCTATTTTAATTATCGAAAATTTACGGGTCATTACACAGGCTCAAATACATCACCAAAATCTCTGACAATTGGTACTCTGGCTATCTCATCTTCCTCTCGTGACTCCACGGAAAACAAAGAAACATAAGCATCAGAGCTCGTTATATCCAAAGTCATATTAACAAGCCCTTTATAGGATGGAAACTTCAAAGTAACAACTCTGTCTGAGCAGGAAAGCTATGCACCATAACGATCCAACCAGTCCATCCCCAAGATAATATCAAAGCCAAGGCACTCAAATACATGCAAACCACAGAGAATAGAGAGTCCGCAAAAGGAAAGCTCAAAGCCTTTACACAACATTCCAAGTGTTGCAGACCCACCAATGGGATTCGCAACCCTTAGAGATGTCACGAGTTATACAACTTCCAAATCATATTTGTCAACTAATTCTTTAGATATGAAAGAATGGGAGGCACCGGTGTCAAAGAGTATATGAATAAAAGTATCTCTAAAAGGAATCATACCATCCATGACCGCCACTTGCTTTCCCTTCCTCTGACTCGGGCCTGGATCTCCTTCCATCACATTTAGCTTTGCTGCTTGCTTCTTCTTCGTAAGCTGTGGATAGTTGTTCTTCAAATGACTAGTCTGGTGACACTCATAGCACTGCCTCTGGGGGCAATTATTAGCAAAATGCCCCATTACTCCATACTTATAGCATTTCACTCCACTTTTATCTTGCTTTTGGGAGCCCGAAGCTTGACCTTTCTTTTGCTTCTTCTGAGGATTCTGCTTCTTCTTAGGAAGAATGGAGCTTTCCTCTTAGGCACAAAGCTCTAGCGGTTCGATGGTGCATCATCATCTCTTTCCCTATACAAGTCTTCATACCTCATGGCCAAATCAACTATTTCATCAAAAGTGGAGCGAAGCTGAGTCAAAAGTTGTTCCTTCAGCTTCCTACGTAGACCATCCACAAATTTCTGGTTCTTTTTGAAGGGAGTGTTGACCAAATCGGGGACATACTTAGAAAGGCAGTTGAAGGTATTGATGTACTCCTGAACTGTCATATCTCTCTGCTTCATCTTAATAAATCTACGAGCGAGGATGGCCTTCTCTGCCTCAAGAATGAATCTTAACTCGAATCATTCCTAAATCTTTCCCATGTTAGCTCCTCCTCGCCTATCTCGGCACTAACCACATTGAACCATTCAGATGCACCATCTTGGAGGAAGCTGGAAGCAATCTGGACCTTCTGGCGGTCCATCACACCCATGTGCCCAAAGACTCGTTCATAAGTTTTCAACCAAGCCTGAACTCCAACCACACCTTCATTTCCATGAAAGGGCTTCCCTCCAAGGCTCAAAATTCCTTACACATACGAGCAAAATCAACTCTAGGAGCTGCATTAGGAGTGGGTGTGGCCTGTGGCATGTTCCGCATCAACTCTAACCACTGCTCCATCGTCAAACGGGGAGATCTTCCAGCCATCTTTCTCACTACTCTGCATAGTGAGAAATATTGTTAAGCTGGAATTAAAATAATTCTCATACTAAAAAGATTAAAGATTTGGGGTTTTGGTTTAGGCATGTATGACTATTATTATATTATGGAAGTGATACTTATGGTATATAGACATGTACAATGCTTCTACTGCTTTATGCTAACTTATATTCTAAATATATTCTATACAATTGTTAATTTGGGCTCTGATACTAACAATGTAACGCCGGCCCCTATAACCATGCCAACCAAGAGCAATACTAAGTATTACTATCAGAAAGCATGGAGAATGGGACTCGATAGGGCTAAATGTTGTACTCATTCCCTTGAACTAACACTGGCACGAGAAATTTTATGACTCTTTTTTTCCTTCTACTTACCATTCGTGCGCAGTGTTGGTTCAAAGCAATGGTACAAAATAAAAAAAATTCCAGGTTACATAGTACAGAATATAATAGAATGTACAGTTCAGCACAACAACAGCATAATGCATAATACATATCATAATAGTAATGTTCACGATACATAGTTCATAGTACATAACACTTCCAAAATACATAATAACATACATACCATAATACATATATTTACTACTCCTAAGTCCAAGCCGTAAAGTCCAAAACCCCAAAACGTGGAAAATAATATGAATGATGCTTCAGTCAATGCAGCCTAATCTGCAAACACAATCCTCAGACTGAACCGAGAATTATAAAACAAATCACACGGGTCAGACTATTTCTAGTGTGAGCGATGTAAGATCTATGAACAATAATTGTCTCAATCAACAAAAAGGAAAAGAAAGCGCCGCATGTATAAACCAACATAAGGTATATATGTGTGTGTGTGTGTGTGTGAACCAACATGCAAATTTGATTTCATAAACAATTCATTTAATCGAATAATGGTTTTAGGCCAAACATATCGTATGTAATCCAATACGATACCAACCCAATTATCATATGTAACACAATGAATAAGTTCATACACACATTCTCCAAAGATATCGGTTTTTTAAAAATCAACTTTCATATTTTCTAAAAAAATCATAAGATAAAGAAAATTGCATTATGGGAATTATGGGATAAATGTAACATGACTCATAAAACATACCAAATAAACAGACGCTAGTATTGTAAAAATACAGTGGTAGAGCTCGAGCGCGTGCGGAGACATCAACACCGTAACCTACTCCTAACGCCATAATACACCTGGCAATCAACCCAGGATAACCAACACGGTCTAAGGCAAAGGCCGTATGCTACCCGTTCACGGATCTACACGTGGGACCCCCACGCCTCAATCCATCATAGTCCGTGACCCGCCGATCGGAGATCCCGATCAAAAATAAGATTAGCCCTATGTAGCAGACTATTGACCTTTGGTGGTAAAAGGGCATGTGATATACCACCGATTCAGGTAGCGATCCTGAATCAGGTCGGCCAAGATGGAGTTTTGGCCCATTGGTACAATAGAGTCCAATCTATCCCGACCCAAAAATCAAAAGCGTTTATAGTTTCAAAACACTTCTAAAACAAAGTCAATGACAACAATGTCTCCCAAAATCCCTTTGATAAACCCAATATAATATTCAAAAAGCAAACAAAATTTAGCAAAACAATTATGCGTGTGAAAGAAAATAACTACATCTCTGTTTTGCATTAATACACAAGTACCCCATAATACTTATGTATCAAGGCAAAACACAAAAACCTAATTTATTGGATTAAAATTATTAAAAATTCATTATGTTAGATAAAAATTAATAAAAATTAATTTATTTTAAAAAAACAAAACAACACAAGTTTTATTATGCAAAAACGTAATCAAAATTCTAAATAAATTTTTTTTTTTTTCAGACACGTATTGATCGATAATATAATATTTTTCTTCTTTACCCAAAATAATTTAAGTTAACATTTTAATTTAATTTTTTTTAACTTTTTTTTCTTTTCCTTCTTTGGACCAGGACTGCACTTCTGCAGCTCCGAGCTGGAACCAATTATGCAGTCGGGCTGCAGTTGCAGCCCTAGTTTGGCTGCACAGTGCAGCCTGCCCTAGGCTGCACCTATGCATCCCGCCCTGGAGCTGCACCTGTGCAGCCCCGGGCTGCACATTTGCAGCCCGTCTGGCTGACCTGTGCAGCCCCGGGCTGCACATTTGCAGCCCGCCCTGAGGCTGCACCTGGGCCGCACCCGTGCAGCCCCTGGCTGCACCTATGCAGCCCGTCCGGGGCAGCACCTTTGCAGCCCGCCCCGGGCTGCACCTATGCAGCCCCAACTGGGCTGCTTTTATGCAGCCGGCCTGGGCTGCATTGGGCAGCCCGTCTGGGCTGCACCTGTGCAGCCCCAGCTGGGCTGCTTTTGTGCAACCGGCCTGGGCTGCATAGGGCAGCCCGTCTGGGCCGCACCTGCAGCTCCGCCTGGGCTGCACAGTGCAGTCATGCCTAAACATCGTAGTTCTGCCCTGAGCTGTGCTGCGATTTTGCAGTTTCGAAAACATTCTTTTCTTTTTTTGCTAAGAAGAGAAAGCTGCAACTTATTGTGGCAAATAAACAAACACCATGCATGAATTTTAATTTTATGCATTGATTTTCATTCTCTTTTTTTTTCAATCCAATAATTCAATCAACAACACATGATTTAGGGAATGAGCAAACAACAATAATCCAAGAATTTCACCCTATATTTGTATGCATATATGAAAAATAAAATAAAACAAAACATGATTATAACTTCACTCACCTAAAGCTTCAAATAGCAATCTTCAAGCTCTAATTCAGCTAGCCCTTGAATTGCTTGACTTTACTCCTTCAATTGCTAACAAAATAAAAAAAAACCTAAATAACTGAAAAGAAAGATATGAAATAGAATTGATTTAGGGATACTTACTCTTAGGATTGGGAATCTTTTCTTTTAACCTTTAATTGCAAAGTAGGGTTTGTTTTGAATGAGAAGATTAGAAATTAGGTTTTAGGTTTTCTCCTTTCTCTCTGTTTTTTTTCTTCTGCTTTCTATTCTCTGTACGTATAGTAAAGGGGGGTTGAGAAGAGGGAAAGGTGTTTTTATTATAAAGCCCCTACTCTAGAATCTTCTCCCAATTAGCCCTTTATTTTACTTACTTATTTATTTTTAATTCAAAGTATTCATTTTATTTTGTCTTTATTCTAGATTTTTCTCTTGCTTAACATTATTTTATTCAATTTCTAGATCTTTCCTACGTGACATAATAAAAATGATATTAATATTTATTATTATTATTATTAGTATTATTATTATTATTATTATTATTATTATTATTATTATTTACTTTTCCCTTTTTTTACCTAATTGTAAATTAACATAAAAAAATCTTATCTAAACTTTTCATACATAAAACGCATTTTATCTCATGTAATTAGTTACCATTCTTTCATAAAAAACATAACATTCTCAATGTTTAACTTTCCAAATAGTTTAGGTTAATAAAATGGTTTATTTATTAAAATAAATTACACTACCACTAAAAAGACATAATTTATAACTCTAAATAAAAGTAAATGAATCGGTTACCATTTATTTTCATCTCAACGCTATTAATATTAAATTTCCATTTTAGTTTCTTTTGTTTTCATTTATTATTATTTTATTTTTATTTATTTTTTCCCATAAATATTTAATAGTTTGTTATTATTAACAGATTAATTATCAATTTATTAGTTGATTCTCAATTTAGTATCCCTAAAAAATTGGGTTGTTACAACAGGAAAATGGTTAAAACTAAAGGACTTAGGGGAAACTATACAACAATAAAACATGATTAATTTTTCTGCAGTCATTTGAAAAATATTAAGTAATTTCCAAGAGTATAAGTTTGGTTAAAGTGTTTTAACAAGGAATGGAAAGCAATTAGTTGAAACTAAAAGGTAATTTAATTATATAAAATGTTAATTAATTGAGTGATAGACCAGACTTATATTTTATGATGTACATGTCAGAAAGTCTAAATAATAATCAAAAATAATTAAGTCAAACAAATCAAAGAATGACACATGTAAAGTTAGAGGCAGATGTGTAGGAAGGTTCCTAATGTGTACTGAAGGGAAATGCCAAAGGAGGTGGAGACGAACCGTGAGATAAATGATCGAAACCTTAAGTATAAAAAACCTAAGTAAAAAAAGCTAAGTATAAAGCAAAGGTTTGATAAAATGAAGGTATTAACCAAGGGTCTAATGTAGTCAATGGTTAAAGATAAATTATGAGTACAAGAGGTAATTTGAAATTTTAAATATTTAAATAGCGTAAAATACCTAAGCTTAATAGAGATAGGCTTCCTGATGTAACCGAGGGTAGTGATCACCAAGACTAATGTAGTTCTTGGTATAGATTATAAACTGGAACTAATAACTTCCAGAGATAAAAATGTGTGCTTAAGCATTAGAATTTCGAAATTAGTGCTTAGAACATTAATGAGAATGTAATAGTAATACGATTAACCAAAATGAGGTTAAATGGATTGTTAAATCAATGATAAAAGCCTAATACTTAATGGTTAGGTAGTACGTTCGATAGTTGAAGTAAGTCCTTTGAGGCAGTCATGACCAAAAGTGGAGGAGTAAGGCCTATGTGGCATCCGAAGTAGGAAAGCGTTAATGTAAAGCCAAGTATGACAACTAAAATTGGAAGTTTTTGAGCAAGGCCTTGAGGAGACATCTTCCCAAACACAAAATTTATTGGTGTAAGCCCTAGGATGACAACCAAGGTAACGAAGGAATATGTAAGGCTGAAAAGGGCAGTCTAGAAAATGAAAACAAAGTAGGGGTGGGCCTAAGATGGAATCCTTAATATGAAACCAGAATAAGAGCGAGACCAAGAGCGGTATATGAAGTACGATGGAGAAAGGTGTAAGTCCGAGGAGCAGCCGATGCCGTGATTGTGTTTACTTCTATTCTATAAACTAGGAAGGCATATGGCCTTGGCAGCAGCTGAACTATAAGAATCTAATGATATATATCTATAGAGAAAGGACATTAGGCCTTAGGGGCAGTCAAGGGTAGGGATTTCATATATATTGAAATAATTAAATATTCATGTGATGTAAACCGAGAGGTTTCTTTCGGTTGTGGCTCCACAGTATTGTTTTGACACATACCAATGACCCTAGAGCTTAGGTTTATGTGTAAATTGGATAATTTAGTGCTTTGGTATAACTATGGGGAAATCGTTCCACATACTAGCATGTGAACTTACTATCTTTTATGTTATGGTAATATATTGCTCATACTAGACATTATGTCCGACTCACGTTTTTATCCTTGTTTTCACCATAATCTCAAGGGTACTCATTCGAGTTAATTGAGCTTGTAGGATTATTCAGATTGCTTTTTGGGATGGATTAATAAAGGTCACCAAAGACGAAATAGGAGGCTTGGGACGCTGTATTTATTTTGATTCTATTGTACTTAGTGTTTAAGTCAACATCTTCATATGTAGGCATAACACTATCATTTATTTTTGTATTACATTTTGACTCCTGTTTGGGAATGACAATGGGAACTAAATTTTAAAACTTGACTTGTAATGATTTCTTTCTAACTTTTAGTTGACATCTAATCTATTTGCTTAAGACTATTTAATATAATGGAATTCATCTTTATCCTGGAAAGGTAATTCCAAGATGACAATAGCACATTATAGTTCCACCTTTGGGTCTTAGAATATGGGATGTCATAGTGGATATCAGTGCTTATATTAAAGGCCACTTAAGTAAAATAGAGAAAGAAATAGTTAATAATATAGTAGAAAACAAATACCTTGGGGAGGCCATAAGCTATTTTATAAGATAATTATATTTTTTGTACGCTGATATATATAGGTGGATATATCCATCCTTTTAATATTGTTTAACTCCCTTTCTTTCCATTTTTCATGAAGACAAATAAAAGAAAGATGGAAATAAGAAGAGGAGAGTTACCGTAGGAGTAGAAAATACAAGAAGGGTGATCGAAAGTACCCAAACTAATGGAAGGAATGAAGGCGAAGGGCCATGGCTAGTTGTAAAATGAGGCTTCTTCGGCTAGTTAGATGTGTAAGGATGTGAATTCCTTGTTTCGGCAATTCATGGCACAAATGATGAGTAAGAACATATTGGATAATGTTGAGCCAAGGCCTATGGTAAAGGGCATTTCTTAAGGTTGAGCAATGATAATCAAAACATAGGTGGTAAAATGTTTATGGAAATGTTGAATTGATTAAGAGATTGCACATATCTTTGGAGACTGGATATTGGGTGATGCACCAAGTAGATAATTAGCTTTAAGGCAGTTGTATGAAGAAGCTTTGGATTGGTGTGAAATGGTTATTGTCAAAACCACTTAGAATGAGATCACTTGGAATCAGTTCAGAAGAGGTTTGAGACTAGGTTTATATTCGAGTCCCAATGGAGCATGTTGCTATAGGAATATTTGAACTAAGGCAAGGAAACCTTTCGATGGAAGGGTACATCCAAAATTTCAACTCTTTGGCTAAGTATGCTCGAGGGATAATTAATACCCTATCAAGGAAAAAATAAGAAGTTAATTCGGGGTTTGAAGCAGGGTCAAGATTGTAAGGTGATGGCACACTTGGCATCTACTTTTGAACTCGCTGTGGAGATGACCCATAGGTACATTGGGATGTATCAAGAAAAAAGCATAGTTGAGACAAGGCCTAAGGCGGTGCAAGAGAAGAAGTTCACACCTTAAGCTAAAGGCAAGAAGACTATGCCAAAAGGAAAGAGTGTCGAGACTTCTATTGTTGAAGTTGCTTGCATTAACTATGGGCAAAAGAGACATTACACATCTAAGTATCTAGTTTTGAGAACTAAAGGAAAGATAAAGTGTTTTAACTATGGAAAATTAGGATATCAAAAGAAAGACAACCTAGAGTTACAGTCTAGAGTGTTTCCTTTAAATAGGCCATAGAAAGGAGCTTTTTCCAAAAAGAAAGGCACTAATGTTGTTTTTGGAAGGTATGACTTTGATTTTTGGTATTTCAATTAGAGTACTGTTCGATACAGTTCCTACATATTCATTCATTGCTAAAGATTTAATTGTTAGGCTTTAGCTAGGGGTTATCGTTTTAGTAAATTCCATATGTATATTAATCCAATCTGTGGATATACCACACTCGGATTTAGATGCACTAACTTAGATGTAGGGTTAGGTGGTTGAACTTTTTGTGTAATCCCCATGTGTTTGAATTTATATGTTCAATGTGATTTTATGGATGGATTGGTAGAGCATTATGGTGCTATAATATACTATGCCGAAAGGATTATAACATTGAGTTATCCAAATCAAAACAAAAAAATACTGGTAGTTTTGGAAAAGCCTACCAGTATAGTGGTAAAGTGGTTGCTTTAGCTTTGGAAATGGAAGGCATTGGAGAAATACGAGTAGTTAAAGACTTCCCAAATGTGTTTGAACCATTTTCAGGATTGCACCCCAAGAGTTGTTGAGCTTTGTGCTCAGTCAATACCGAGATAGGAACCATTTAGTCAAACCACTAATAGAATGCCTCCAAAGGATATGGAGGAGTTAAAGAAGCAATTGGTGGATTTGGAGAGCAAGAGCTTCGTAAGGTTGAGTAGCTCACGACAGGAAGCTTCAGTTGTGTTTGTGGAGAAGTCAGATGGGTGTACTCAAAGGATGAGAAAGAGCATGAGGTTTGACTAAGGCTTATATTAAAGACATTGAGACCATATAAGTTAATAGAAAATTTTTCTAAATTTCATTTTTAGAGTAGGGAAGTTAAGTTCTCTGGCCATGTTGTTTTGGAAAGAGGGTTAGCCATAGCCCCCTCGAAGGTTGAAGTTGTGAAGGGATAGAAGAGAACCGAGATTGTTATAGAGATCTAAAGTTTTCTAAGTTAGGTAGGCTATTATCAGAGATTCATTAAGGACATATCTAAAATAACATGACGAGACTTGTGCAGCAGAAGAAGAATTATATATTGGCAAAGGAGCATGAAATATCATTCCAAGAATTGAATCATCGGTTAATACTGCAATTTTGGTTAATACCCAAAGGTAATGTAGATATGATAGTGTATACAAATGCTTCAAGTTCGCGGTTAGGAGCAGTGTTAATGCAAAGAGGCAAGGTAATAGTTTATGCATTTAGAAAGCTATAACTCTTGAGAATAAATAACTGACACATGACATGAGGTTAGCAGTTGTATTTTCGTATTGAAGATTTGGAGACATTGCCTTTTAGAAGAATAATTTGAGTAATTTACTCGGGTCCTTATGATATTCGTTCACTCAAAAAGAGTTAAAAATGAGATAACAGGGATGGTTGGAATTTTTGACTTCTTCGGACATCAGAATGGTGGATACTCTCGAGAAAGTAAATATCGACGCCTTCAGCCAATGGTAATAGAATTAGGTTTTGGATTGAAGAGTAGAATGTTTTGGATATATTGGCTTTTTGCAATATACACATGATTCTGACTGTTGGTTCGCGCAAAGCTTTCAGGACACTATTATGCTTAGAGGTTTGGCCAACTCTCAAAGAAATGATTACCGAGAACAAAGAGGAGATCCATAATGTGCTAAAAGATTAGGTACCTAAGAATTGGTGCTGATGCCAAAGAGTAAAGAGACTTTGAAGTTGACAAAAGTGGATGGCTTTGGAAGAAGGGAAGAATGCATGTTCTGAACATGGGAGATCTTCTAAAAGAAGTCTTGAATGAATGTCGTCGTTCAAAGTTTGCTATTTGCCAAGGAGGTGCTAATATGTATCTGGACATGAAGAGAAGCTTTGGAAAAGGTTAAATTGATTCGGCAAAGTGGGAAGGAAACTCAATTGAGGTAAACGAGTAAAGCCGATAGGAGCCAGAAGGACTATAAATTTGATACCTGAGTTCATGTAATTGTTTATGTTTTTCCAATGGATGGATCTAAGACTAGAAAGGCTAGGTAATTAGCATCAAAGTACATTGGCCCATTTTCAATATTGGAGACTATTATTAAGTTAGTGCCTATAGAGTAGAATTACCAAATGCTTTAGCTGGATTCCATAATGTGTTTCATGTATCACATTTAAGGAAGTGTATCCAAGACCTAAATGATATAGTAGGTCCAAGAGCTGTACATGACTTGATTATTGAGCCAAACCTTGCATATATTAGGAAATCTATTCGAATTGCAGACCAAAACGTAAAGAAGCTTCGGAATAAGGAAGTAAAATTTGTATGGGTCTATGAAGTAAAGACCGAGTGAATTATACTTGGGAAAAAAAGACAAGGTTCATGGTCCTATCTATTGCTTGTTTTGGATTAGCTTAATGTTTTCTATGTGTGTTTCTGAACCATATACATGTGTATGTTATTATAGTTTATTATATTATGTATTAGTAGATGCACTGCTACATTTAGTTTGTGAGACATGGGTTAGGAACTTGTGTGTTTATGCTAGAGTAGACATGTAACAGATCAAGAATCACTACTATTTGCACCAAAAATTTGCACAAACACCTAATAGATTCTTTCTGAGAGAATTCAATGAAAAATAAAATGGAAACGCTGGATAATAATAAAGAAACCTAGTTAATTTCAAGAATGACACGCATACAAATATTTATAGTGGTTCAGGGTAATTTGCCTATGCCCACTTTGAAAAAATTGCTTTATTAATTACTTTATAATCTGATTACAAAAGGGATCAGATCAAAATTCTTAGTTATAAAAGAGTATAAAGCCACTAGCAGTGTAAAATTCTTGAAAATGAACAACCTAGCTTGTATTTCTAGATGAAGATGGCAAATGTATCTTTGAAAACTAGGCAGAAAGATCCTCAAAACGATATGGGCCCACAAAAGGAGTCGCATGGCCCAACTCCTAAAGAAGAAGGATAGGCACTTATCCGTTCTTTGGTTTAATTTTCGAGCATGATCCCTATGGTAGTTTCCTCATGCCAAAAAATGTTTAGCCCCCAAATTTCATGCCAATTGGATCAGTGGAGCTAGAGTAATTGCTTGATCTTTGCTTCAATATAGTTTGCATGCTACTTTCTCCTGATCCCTTCCAGTTTCTTGCTCCCAAAATTTCTTATGCATTGGACTTGTGGATCTTGAGATATTAATTGTTTCTATAAGAATGCTCTCACGCCTTAAAATATGCCGATCCCTCCCAGATGTTGAACCATATTTCATATTTTGAATACTCTACCTTGCATATCCATCACACCCATTTAACATTAACTTCATGTTACCATCTGTACTTGACTTATGAACCACACAATCATCACTTTGGAGTCATCGGCCTAGATGACAGTTGAATCTGACTTGTGCTAACAGTTCAATATAGCTACATAAAAGTGCTGGATAACACTTGGCCCCTAAACCCTAAAATGCATCTTGTGATGAACATGACGTGCTTTGAATCAAAGAAAGTTAGAGTTGTCGAAAAAAATCCATCCAGTTTCCTGAGAAGTTGTTGTCCATTTTTGAATTATTTTTCAAGATGTTGTATTTCTCATTGGTCGTAATGATGCTTGGCCAATTTCCAATAGTATACATCCAGGGAAATACTCCATCAGTCGATATACATAAGTCCAATTCTATAAAACTAACAAGCTTTGGTTATCTGGTCCAGCCTCGAACTAGAAGGCTTCAGGTTCGATTTCAATTTCTATTGATTTCAAAAATCAAGCTTTTTGGGCCATGCATTTGCATATTCATTACACGTTCTTTACTGGCAGCTCCCGGGCATGTTCAGACATTCAAGGATAGTCGCTAATTTTTATTGCATTTTGTATGTATGTGCTTTTAATAGTTTCCATGCTCATGGTGGTTTGCATATGTTCTCATAGCCGATCCCTCATTTTATTTATTTTTTATTATTTATAGGGATCGGAATTTGTATAGCCAATCCCTCCTTCCCATTTCTTATGCTCGTAGGAATCGGCATATTGCTAGCCAATCCCTCTCCCTTTCTTTACGTTTGCAAGGATCGGCACCCTTTATGTCGATCCCTTCTCTCCATGTTTTACGTGATGACCTCTCTCTCCCTATATAAGCTAATATTATTTCTCCAAATCCTTCACATACCCAGCCTTTCTAGCTACTTCCCTTTCATATCCTTTACACCAAACCCACATTTTCCTCCAATAAATATAAACCTTTCCTACCTTAATTAAACAATGCCTTTGTCCATATGTCAACCTTCCAATCTAACTTTAGATTGTCACTTCGCCTTCATTCAAACCATGATCCAACCTATCTCCCCAAATCGATCGTCTAAGGTTCATTCAGGTAGGATAGTTGCCTTCAATTTTTATTTTATGACGATATGTTGGATTCCACACCACCGACGATGAGGGGGAGGTTTCAACACGATGTTGAAACGATGGCCAAGACTGCCTGGAAGGGGGAAAAAGTGGAATTTGGCATAGTACGGCAGAGCAAAGTAGAGGAGAAAGGAGTACACAGTGGAAGGTTTGATTGCGTAGGAAGCGAAGGTGGGAGGTAAAGTTGAGGAAGGATCAGTAGAGTTAGGAAAGTAGGGATTGGTGTAAATGGGTAGCATGGTGGGATAGCTAAGTGGGAGAGGGAATTGGTGGTGTTGAATAATGTGAAGGGACCTAAAAATTTTATTAAAGGAAAAGGGGTCGACACGTTTTGTGAAAGGAAAGGGGACGACATTTTTTGTTTGAAGTGAGGGATCGGTTAATATGGATCGGCAGGCATATAGGGGTCGTATTTAGGGATCGGCATTTATGTACTTGACTAAACCTATGGCTTTAAATTGAACTTGATGCCTGATCCTTAATCACTTGTTTGAGAAATTTCAACTAATCCTATCTCAATAAACTTGAATATACAACGACGATGAATAATAGGACTTACATATTCATTATTATACTCAACACTGAACGATCAATTCCTAGGGACTAAGAACATGAGCTAAAACTTAGCAGATGGACTTAAATAATATATTTCACACTCTGATATGTCGACAGTCGATCCTAAAGCTTACACAACCGATCAATCTTTTCGCCAGTCGAGAAGGTCCCCGATGACCGTCACTCTAGTTTGAATCCAAAGTCATATCATTTCACTTTGCTTTCTAATTGTTAGGTGCATATTTCTGTAATACACCATACTACACCACACTGCATTACACTAGCTCACACTTAGCATGGGGGAACGGGTAAACTTTTCTAATCTCGACTATCTACTGAGTATAGTTGGCATGAACTTCATACATTAGAGCGTCTTGCTGCAGTGTCTTCTCAACTAGCCTCACAGTATAGCAATCCAAAAACTGAGTTGTATTCTGCAACCTTATTTGGTAGTTTTCCCTTGGTCATCAAACTAAAAGAATGAAGGTTTTTGGCCCATCGGCTAACCTTTTTTCTAATGTTCCCGTCCTCTCGGTAGAAGATGTAAGTCCTACGCCTATGCTGTAGAAGGCGCCATTCTCTTAGATAACCTGATAGATTCTCAAAACTCCAGAATTGGTGAAGCCGCCCTTCACAAACTATGTTCCAAACATGGAATTCCATTCGAGGATATTTTGGCTCTTTGATCAATGACCAGGCTCACTTGCCACCGAAAGGGTACAGCATGCAACAAATTCATGTGCTAGGCCGGATGCGTGCCGCCCTTTAATTCATTTATTCAAGAAATGTTAAGATGTCTTGGAATAGCTCCCACTCAACTTCACCCAAATAGCTACGCCTTTCACCATGGAACTTTTTAACTATTCATGAGCGTTTTGTTTCACCTGCTAAATCTCGAGGACATAAGGTTCATTTATAACTTTAAATGATGATCAGGAAGTCCTTCCAATGTTTTTCTCAAGCCTTCACCCAACTGTCAACTCTAACAAGTGCTTGGAACAAACTTATCCTTTTCAAACATGAATGGTACTATGTTCGATGTCCGCCTGGTTTTTTAAGCCAATGATTGGAAGGATGTAAGTATTTTCTTCACTTTATTCTCAAATATAATCCAATTCATATTCTGATTCAAT
Organism: Allium cepa; assembly: GCA_030765085.1. Taxonomy (NCBI): domain Eukaryota; kingdom Viridiplantae; phylum Streptophyta; class Magnoliopsida; order Asparagales; family Amaryllidaceae; genus Allium; species Allium cepa. Next base: position 288,504,199 of record CM060940.1, read on the forward strand.
TAACCTTCTGAATATCTATAGATGTCCGCCCACGTCTAGAGTGCAATAATTTTTTGAGAGCGATCTCCGCAATTCGTGCTACTCCTATTGAAGATAGGGACATCAAACTCCTCGTAACCGACGAGTTGTTATCACTATTTGGGCTGCTGGAAGAAGGCCGCAGCATTAGGCTTCTTGGAAGTTATGCATTACCAAGAGGTGCTATTGAACAATATGGGGACATCAATAACCCCGTCGTGCCTCCAGTTAAGGGGACTCAGGATGATGCCAAAGAAGGCAAAATTATGGGTACCCAAATCAGTGAGCCTGGCAACGCTGATGCAGGACTAGGCAGGGTGCCTGGGTCGAACCATCAAAGGGCACACAACCCTACATGCCTACCAAGAGAAGAAAGAAGCTTACATATAACCTATGAGAAAAAAATGCTAAGGATCCAGAGTTTGTTATCACTTCTATCGATCAAGAGTCATCTTCCCAATATTTATAAAGTTCAATGAAATGGATTTCAAATATTCAAATTCCTGATGTCATTATGACATCCCTAACATTAAAATCTAAGGGATCAGTTCTCCTACCAGAAGTGGTGAAGGCATTCTTCCTACCGGCAAAGGAGAGCAAACTCCCATGAGCAAGGCTGCAGCAATCGGTCCATTGGGAGGAACATTAGGACACTCATAATCACATGCACTTGACCACATAATTTCCATTTATCTTTTGTGCGATGGTAATTTAAACTCTAATATTTGGTTTTTTGTAGGTTCAGTGTCTCAAATTCGAGCTTTTGATTGATTGAGGGGCTCCTTGACAAAATATGGATCCAGATGTTATTTAGAATCGGCTAGGCATAGAGAGATGGATGGCAACCGAGAAAGAAGTCTTCTCTTCAGGGAATCTTCATCTTCAAAACATAAATCCCAATCTTGGTCGTCCCATTAAGAAGTGCAACCAAATCTTCCTGCACCTAGTGGTGATCAGACCTCCTTTCATGGTCCTCCAACTGCCGTACCACTGGAGTAATATTCTGGTTCATCCAGTTCCAAGCAGTCCTATGACCTTAGGTCAAGCAAACGTCCAATCATTGCTTTACATCCATCTTTATCGATCGCTACTTCTGAAGCTTCCATAAGAGAATTGGTCGAACTTGAGGTTATTTTCCCAAAGATTTGTTTTGACGGGCTTATGTTCTTCCCCTCCATTCATACAATCCAAGGGAATGTCAAAGCAAGCTCTCTCACACGTGTTAACGATGTTTTCATGCAGCATGAATCATTCCAGCACTTAGCAAAAAAAATCTCTGAGGTGTCTATCGAGCAATAGCATGAGATAGATCGTCCCAAGTTAGAGGCAATCCATGAAAAGATATAATTAAGCACCAAGATAATGAGATCTCATAGTTGATGACAAACTAATTGAAGCAGAAAAGAGTGTAAAGGAAACATCTAAGGCAGTGAGTCGTCTAGAAGATACCCATAAAAAGGAACTTGATGCTACCCTCAACCACAGCGATGAACTCGCCTTGGTAATAGATTCCTTGCAAAAGGAGAAACATATCTTAGCCCACCGTGTTGAGGAGCTTGAAGAGTCTTTTAAAAAGGAGAGGAAAGAGAAGATCAAAGCTCAAGAAGAATCGTAGAAATATAATAAAGAAGCTGTTGTGGCATGGACTTTGAAGATTAAACTTGATGAGGAGCTTGCTCGGATTGAAGTCCTCAAAGAAGAAACAAAGGAAGTGGGCCACAATGAGATGAGAGAATAACACGAGGCTCAGGTAGAAAATGCCAAGGAAGCCAATTGGAATTAAATAAAGGAAATGTTCGATTCCCTGATCATTGAATATAACGCTAAAGTCCTTCTCCACTATGATCTGAGCTTTCTTGGTGAGGGTTATCTTGAGTCGCTTTCCGAGGCCTAGGAATATATTGTGGAAATGAAAAGGAAAACCCTCGATGAAGCAAATTTGGACAAAGAGAAACTAGTGCAGGAGATCCTTCGTGGAAATGAACCTCTAGAACTTGCCAATGCGAGACTTCGATACTTCGACATTCTAACATCTTCCAGAAAAGAGAAACATATTGCTGAGTCTTTGGAGACTAATCCTGTAACATCTCCCTACTTGGAGGCCCAAAACCAATGGCTACGAATATTGTCGTCATCCATAGTTGTTAATCCTTGGCAACCATATACGACGGTGTTAGATCCATTGATACACAGAAACATATGAATATGGAAAAAAATTAAAACTTCAAACAATATCACATTCTATATCAAAACATTTTCAATTCATTATATAATCCCATAATCCCAAATCACGTTCAGAAAAAATATATTTATTACAACATATGCCAAGGGCGACATATGAAGATGCCTCCTTGGATGATCAGAGTGTACATAGGCCATTTAGCAACTTTTCCATTACAAACAACATAGCGGAATCAAGTAAAATCTAACTATAAATAGCTATCATTCCCCTTGCATGTCTTCGAAAGCTTTATTCATCTAATGAGGTACCTGAAAACCTTAATTCTCAAACTACTCAAAATCAATTAAGTAACCGAGAGTTTAAGAGGAAAGCATAAACTTCAAATCAGACATAAAGCCTGATATGAGTAATAATCTACCATCTCAAATCATTTAGATACCTAGTGATACCACGCCGCTTAGCGGAATGGGTTTTCCCCTCACTAGTATCTTGAAACCTTTATAAAACCAAATACTGTGCTCCTGTATCCACAATGGTTAAAGCAATTCAAAATAGTGTAATATGATTATATGCAAAACTAATGAATCTAATCTAGATTATTCATCCTCATTCATTCTGACTATCAGTCTCAATTATGGTTTCTAGAATTACTATTAAACTATTAGTTTTCATGGGCTTACTAATAACCGGTAAAGCATTTATGGACTCCTAATCTAATTACATAGTTTTCATAGGATCACTATCAAACCTATTGGTAACTCCAATATCTTTACTCTTAACCTAGTTTCATAGGTTGACTAGGAACTTATTGGTGACTCCAATATCCTCTCTTCTTACCCTAATTTTCATGGGTTGACTAGGAACCTATTGACATATGTCAATATCTTAATCTGGATATGGTTTTCATGGGCTAACAACAAACCTACTAGCCCCTGCCAGTATCAAATCATAGTTTTCATAGGCTTACTATGAACCTGTCTTTCTAACGTCTTTCTTTATACATAGTTTTCATGGGCTGATTATGAACCTATTGGCTCCTGCCAATATCGTTCCTTATACACAGTTTTCATAGGGCTACTGAGATCCTATTGGCCCCTTCCAATATCTTTCTTTAATATTTTAGTGTCCTATATTCTGGTCTTCCTGACCTCTTGGATGAAATTCTACTCATGCAGGAGTTTAATAAGTTTATATTCATAACTGGGTTAGCCTTGCTGGTTCTTCTACCCTTTTATCCCTAAAATACAGTTATGGGTCCATCATAATGTGAATACATTTGTATTTGAAAAAGCATATTGTTAACCATAAAATGTAAATGAAGATAAAGAAGGCACTTCAGAGACCTTTTGCAAAGGCAAAGTGTAACAATCCTGGTTTTGGAGATTACCTGTAAATATTAAATTATAACGAAGGTTATAATTTAATATTGTGAATTAAAATAAATTGGAGACTTAAATTGTTTATTTTAAATAAACAATGAATTTTGAAAATAAAATGTGAAAATAAAGTTTTGGAAACTTTATTATGTTTATTTGTGAGAATTATGAGTGAAAAATGATTTGAATTGGTGAAAATGCAATAATTTTATTAATTATGGCTAGTTACTTCTTTTGATGAATTTTAAAGGAAGTATTTGATTTTTTAAAGGTTTACCATTTAAATAAAAAGGTGGAATTTGGTTTAACAATCAATTTTGGTTAAAAATTTGAGTTTGAAAGGTTTGTAATATTTTTCTATGCAAGAAAATAATTTCTGTAGAATTTTTGAAGTTAAAAATGTGAATTTGTGCATTTATTTGTGAAAATTGTGTATTTATGTAAACACAAGGGTTGTAACAATAAAAATGTTTTTAAAACTAAAATAATCTTTTTTTATACGATGTAAAATATTTTTATTCAAAATGTGAGTAAATCTACATATTTTATTGTAGAAACTAGAAAGAAAATGCCATTGTTTTATAACATAGGGTATAATAGTGTATATTTGATTTTAACGGTGAATTAAATTAACCTAGGATTAATTATTTTCTCTAACTTGGGTCCAAAACCCATTAACTAGAAGGAACCAGAAGAAATGAGATGAGAAACATTACATGTACATTGTTTTTTTTTTCATTCCTTCTTCTAAAAACAACTTATGGTAAAGCAAAAACTATGGCCACCCCTTGCAAAATCAAATCTTTCTCTAATTCTTGCTGTAAATTCAAGTAAAAATCAACAAAATAAAGAAGAGAAAGGGTAATCTACTCCAGTTCTAGGAATTATTTCATCAAAATTTGAGTAAGATTGTCTGATAATTGTTTTTTTTCTTACATGTCTGTATATTGAGTCATATAAGTTGTTTGAAGCCCTTTCTTCCTTAGAGCCCTCTTTTTTTAGCACAAATCTAAGTTTTGCTCTATAAAATGGCAAGGTGAGTGTAAAACTCAGATCTTCTAGCTAAAGGAAGTGCATGCAAGAAATAATCTGTGAGAAAATTGTTTAATGAAACTCAATCTATGCTTGTTTCTAAGTTACAGTATAATCTGTTGCTAGTTTAAGTGATGATATCTTCTTGATTTCTTATCGATTTGCCAACAGAATGGTTCCAGATTGTAGCTTAGATGTTGTAGTAGATATTTGCAAAATTTCATAGCTTTTTATCTTCATTTGCTATCTGAAATTGATGCTGCAAAATCAATACGAATGATGAAAAACACCTGCTCGAAATCGCGTTTGAATGGTCGACAGGGTGCAATGCCTGGGTCGACCTACAGGTCGACCCAAAGGCTCCATAGGTCGACAGGCCCATCAACCTATAGGCTTGAGGGGCCGACACCCAGGTCGACATGCATGCCGACCTAGACCTAGGAGCTCTTCTTTGTCTTGTTGCTTTCGCGTGTTCTGCTTCATTTCTTCCTCGATTTCTCTATTATCTGCTTCATGTTTTGAGATAATTATGAACTGTTTCGAGCTATGATGCATATCAATAGGCTAGCCAAGCTTTGGAGAATTTGAAATTCAAATTTTGAATTATTTTGAATTAAATCTGCATATGAATTTGAATATCGGTTGGAGCGATTTTCCTCGTTTTCAAACACAGATTTTTCAAACCATTTTGAAATATTTTTTAAAAATTAATTGGCATTTCAAATAATTATTATATAGTATTTTTAAATATAAAATCTATTTATTTTCTATAATAAGGGAATTTTCAAATATGGTTTTCAAAATTGATTTCGAAAATTGGTTTTAAAAGCTTGTTTCTAAAGTAAATTATTTTAAATATAAAATAAACATTTTTGCACTATTCGAGCATATGAGAAAGAGAATTAAATTATTTAGTAAAACACGTGGTATGGAACATGTGCATTTACTTTTTCGGTTAATTCTTAACTTATGTGATCTAAGCAATTATGGGTTATTGATTTGAGATGATTTCTGGAATTTGCCATTTTTATGGCGTATTTTGAGTTTTATAATTCCTATTTATAGGAATTATCTGAGATGGCCAATTTTTGGTGAGTTGTTATGGTTTGAGATCTCCTATTTTTGGAGTTATGGTCAATGAGAACCATTACGATGTTTTTTATACTTGCCGATGATACGAGGCAAGTCTTAAGTTGGTGATTTCCTATTTTGAGATTTATAGTTTGTGAGGAACCATCACGATGTCTATTTATACTTGTCGATGAGACGAGACAAGTCACGAGATTTTATGATTTTAATGATGTTTTCTAGCGTGGCATTGACTAATGGTTAGTAAACCATTTAGTGAGAACATGTGTGGGCCGCACATTACCACTTTTTGGGTTCCTAATTGAGAGTTTGTGACACATTCACAAGTAAATGGCAGTAATTGAGCTATTAGGTTCTATATGTACTTATATATATATATATATATATGAAACACTCCATACCCCTTAGTTTACCCAAAAGGGCACCTTAAAAGGCATGGTGCGTTGTAGGTATAATAGAAACGAATAAAGACTAAGATTCACAAGATAAATATAGGCAAAACAGCTGAAACAAAGATAATAACTTATTTAAAACAAAAGCTTCATAATTACTTCATAAACCAAATAAGTTAAATATCAAATACAACATACATGTCTCAAAACCCAACATGTCTTATGAAATAAAAACTCGTAGTCTTAACAAAAATCAGAGTACAAATATCCCTCATAATTAGCCAGTACACAGAAAGAGCTAAAGCTAGAATAAAAGACATACAAGACAAAAATTATCTCCAAGAATTCTCCAAGCAATCGCAATCTACTAACCTCTCCCTTGATTGCATATGGGGGAAAAGGGGAAAATAGAGGAGTGGGTCAGACTAAAAAAGTCTGCTGAATGATAGTAACTACTAGAATCTATAAGCAAAGTAAAAGTATTAGACTCTTCAATAGTTCTAGTATATATAAAAGGAAACAAAGGAAATAGGGAAGAGATGAAGCTGGAAATAAACATGAATTAACTAGTACTCAATTAATCGGATAGGTTAACTTTGATTGTTTGCACTTGTCCTTGATAGCTGCTTTGATTAGGCTAAATTCCTAATCCTATTTTAATTAGGCTGAAATCCTAATTCTATCCTTCGATCGGCTTGCTACTCCATAGTACCTACTGTGGACTAGACGTTAGATAGCTCCCTACACAGAAGGCGTAGTGTCTACGAAAGACACATTCTAAGCGCTTGGAACTCAATAGCGGCTTATTTCCCCTATTCGATGCCACAAACTCGGTCAGTGCTAGTTCGCACTCTATTTCTTCCTTTTTTGACCTTTTATTTACCCTAGACAGCATGCCCTCGTCTCACTTCAGGCTAGTGTGAGACACCGTGTCCATATAAAATAGGGGATGTTGTTGGTACTGGTCCTTGTCAAACAAAATCTAGTTGTGTCCCTTATCCAAATCCTCATGATTTAGTCTTTTAATTAATGACCTCTTATCTACCCTAAACAGCATAAACGTGTCCCAAGGGAAATGCTGCCGGTATGGATCTTTTCTTTTAACTATTGACCACTTATCTATCTTAAACAACATAAGAAAAATGTTGCCAGTATCAATCTTTTCTTTTAACTATTGACCATTTATCCACCCTAAACAGCATAAGGGAAATGATGTCGGTACAGATCTTTTCTTTTAATTATTGACCACTTATCTATCCTAAACAGCAAAAGGGAAATGTTGCCGGTACGAATCTTTTCTTTTAACTATTGACCACTTATCTACCCTAAACGGAAATGCTGCCATTACGGATCCTATTTTTATCTTTGCTTATTAACTTAGATATTTTGTTTTAGATAAGCCTTTGTTATTATTCATACTATCTATGCTTATTAATTTATCCGATATCTTAAAATAAGCCTCATTCTATTCTGTTCACTTATTATAGCTTGCGTTATAATCATGCTTATTACTTAAACCAAGGTCTTAGTGTGAAAATAGGCTTCTTCCTTTTTTTATTTTTTTAGTCATAATTCTAGGTTATAGCTAGGCCAATTTTCTTAATTCAGTCAAATTAAAATCATAATTAGGCCTAATTTCAGTCCAATCTCATTTATATAACAGTCTTTGTTATCTACAACTCAAATTCTATTGTTTTAGATTTCTTATAATTTAATCCAATTTAACGTTAATCCTATTCTAATCCATACACGAAGAAGAAGGAGAAATAAAAGAAAACTAAAAATAGAAGAAAATCCAAGGCGTGGGAAGGAGATGAAAATAATGCATAAATAACAGTAAATAAATCAAAGTACTTTAATAAATAAATGGAAAAGCTATAATTAATAAAAATAACTAAAATTAACTAAAAAGAATAGATAGAAAGAAATAGAAAGAAAATAATTCTAAAAACTATAAATAAAACTGCTAAAAAGGTTATTACAATAATCGTAGTAAAACTACAACTATTGGAAATCCTATTATTTTAAATTACTTAAAGAAATTTAAAATAATTACGATCACTCACCTCTTGTCCTTAGCTCTTCCCTTTGCGCCTTCAGGGATCCACTTAGGGTTGTTAAATGTTTTTATTTAAAATGATTTCTTTCTTGGAAATTTATTCCACTTAGGATCCTTCCTGAATAGGTGCATCCAATTGGAGAAAATCATAGAATAAGAAAAAGTGTAACACCAAAGGTTCTATTTATAGGGTTAGAAGTGGATCTCAGACCGTTGGAGTTGGGGATTGAATAGGATGCAACCACGTCATAGGCTGAATAGGTGACATCGGATGCAAGAATGGAAGGACCTGATTGAGTCAAAGAAGAAAATAGGCTAACTAACATTACTTGACGAAGGAATTTTCCTTCGTCCAATTTCTAAGGCGGGTCGACCACCAGGTCGACTACCCTTATATCCAGTCCATCGGCCTATATATTTATTTATTTATTTATTTTTCTTTTCTTGACTTTTGTTGAATTCATAACTTGGCCATATTAACTCGGGTTCTGACGTTCTATATATGGAGATTGACCAGAAAATTACTTTGGACACAATGGTGAAACTCTCGTGGCTTAATTCTGATAATTTCACAAAGTTATTTTATCATTTAGTTAATTCATTAATTAACTAATTAATAAATTAAGGGTTAAATTTCGGGTTGTTATATTCTTCCTTCCTTAAGGGATTTCGTCCTCGAAATCTCTAAGGATAAAAGAATGAACTAATGTTTTCATCCAAGTTCTACAACCAACTCCTCAATTATCATCCATTCATCCATTTTTCTTAAGTTTTTCTAATACAATTTATGATACTTATGCGATTAGTGTAGTGTAAATGTCCCTAACTAATGCAAAAGATTAGGCGGTCCACTGATTCAGTTGACCTCCTTTTATGCAATCATGTCCGCGCTATGTATCCAAATGAATGCAAAAATTCCTAGTGATAACTGATAGTTCTATATGCATGCTTCAATCATCATCCAAATGCAACAATCATGTGATAAACATCCATCTATAGCAATCATGAGAAATAAAAATGCACACACATCCATATGCACTTGCTCTAGTGTCCTAATTAGGCCGATCCTTAAAGAATAATAGTGCCTAATGTACATATATGCGTCCATTAGCATCCACTATCAAATACTTGCAATAACTAGCATACATCATTCATAACATGCTCTGTTAACATGTTTATATCAAATCCTCCAATCCATCGGTAAAATCCTAAGTTCCACCCTCCCAAAGGATAATAAAGGAAAGTACCTATTCAAAACTAGAGATGAAAATAGGAAATTCGAAAAATTATTATCAAAGGAATGTGGATACGAAATATGAATTTTCTCCCAATCAAACCAATCCTCCTCGAAATCTTCTTAACTATGTCGGAACCAAGGCAATCCCTCTATAGACCATATCCAATGCGAAGGCTAATTGCGCGGTCTTTCATAAAATGCTTCAAAAGGTGCCACTATAATGTCACTATCATGTGAGGATCCTTTTAACAGAAAATGCTTTTCCTAAGTTTCTTCAAAATCAAAAATATACGTCCTTAACCATGTGTGCCTTACAATCTTACCTATTTCACTCTACCGGTCTACTTTAGTTTGCACATATGAATCAACATTCCTAGGTCCTTACTAATGTCCTATACACTTCACGGAAACTTTTATCATTACTTCTAAAAGTAATCATTGTTATCCTCTACTTGGTCTTGCACTTTTTCCGTTACACCTAGGAAATGACTCCTAACCACTTCTCACTTAGGAGCTTGGTTTGGTATTTATCACTTTATTTTAAAAAAAAGCTGAGGTTTCTAAATTTTCAAATCCCAAAATCTTTGTTCTTAAAAGTGTTATCATTAAGTTCTTCTTAAATCCAAAAATATTCGGTTGCTTAACATCTTATGCTTCTAATTTTGCATCCTTGCATCATTTTGTATTTACATTATTTCCCAAACCTAGAGGGAAAAACTTTCAAATTCTAAGTCCAAAACTTATTCTTTTCTTTCTTTTAAGAGCTTTTCAATTTTCTATAAAATTTGAATTTTCAAACTCTACTTTTATTATAAACTTATTTACTTTTTCACCAAACCATTTCCTTTCAAAAATATCTTCAAAATATCCTTATGTGTTTTCAACGCATCTTCTTATTACACCTAACGATCATACCTTAATGTATTTGAACTACTTTCTCTTATGAGAAATTATTAAACCTAAAATATTCTATGAACCTTCTAAAAGAGGACTTCATGTTTATGTGAAATTACAAGGAACTTATTTTATATTTTTCGAAATAGGTTATACAAAATATAGTGCTCCCATACCTTGTATATCTCTTACATGCATACCTTGTAACTTTCACAAAACATGTTTATTGGATTCATAGAAAATTATACCATTATTCTTTTCATTCCAATAAGTATGTTTAAATTATATTTTATTACGATAGACATCTTCTAATATCTAACTTTTTCTTTTAAGAAAAATCATCTTCAAAACTGTTACTACAACCCAAAATCATTAGTGTACGGATTCAATTAAATAAATACTAATAAATCTCAAATACCTATGCAAAAATATTTCTCTTGGGAGTCACTTACTATAATAATAGTTTTATAGTCCGTGCTCCTCTTATTTTTCACGAAGACGTACATTACAACAATAAAAGTTGTAATCTACGTTTTTTGATACTTGATACACTCTAGGTTTTTATACTTAAATCCTTGTTACTTACAAAGAATTTAGTGAGCTATATCTCTATTCAATAATTCTTCAAAAATAATTTCAGTTTTTCATTATATAAAAACCAATTTAAATTTCATACCATTCTTCAAAAAGCCCATATTTACTTTCTAAGAGAAAACATTAACAATGAAAATTTTCAATTCTAACAATTATATTTTTCTTTTTTTCTACTTTCTAAATTTCAAAATTTTCATTTTATTGGGCTTGGCATAAAGTGGATATTATTCTTACTCACCTAGGAGTACTTTTCTTAAACCTTGGAAATCTCATTCCTTTACACCAAAAGTGACACTTCAAAAACTTTGCTCTCAACTCATGGACATGAAGTGTACAAAAAACTTTCTCAAAATGTCTAAAAAATCGTTTAATGATTAGGATGTAATCTTGCTTTCCTATTGATAATCAAAGGAATAAAGGAAACTCAACATTAATGACCCCTGCTGGTCGCAAGAAACCTCGAGAGTCCTACCGCTGCATGTTTCTAGTCTAATGACTCTCCTCTCGCAGTCTATTATAGCTCCATATGTGGATAGCTAATCCATACCCAAGATCATCCCATTTCCCCAAAATCCCAAAACGTAGGCGTCACAATCAAATTCTAAGCCTAGGATAAAAAATTTCAAACCCCTATAAACAATAGACAAGTTTACCGATCCTCCTATAGGGTTTGAAACAGAAATGGGGTCTACTACTAAAGAAATGTCTATGTGCAAACAATCCACAAGAGAACTAGAGATAAAAGAGTGTGATGCTCTAGAATTGAATAGAGTCCAAATGGGAAAATCAGAAACAGAAATCAAACCTCAACTGTGATTTTCCTACCTTAATCTATTCTATTGTTGGAAGGCGCTGCATCCAAAACCTGTATCTATGCTACAGACGCGCTTGCTCCCTGCTTCTTTTCTGAGGACAGGCTTTACTAAAGTGCCCAGGCTATCCAAAATTAAAACACTTGTCTTTCATTGCCGCCTTCTTACAATCCTTTGCGTAATGACCAACCATCCCACAACAGTTGCACTTCTTGTTTTTCTTGATCTGCTTTTGAGGTCCTCCTCCTTTCTTTTTATCCTTTTCTTACCTTTCCCCCACTTCTTAAAACTTTCTGACTTATCGGCACCTGAGTTGACATCAATCTCTGAAGGGGCTGATTCAATCCCTTCGCAAACTTCATAGTTTCTTATGCGGCGTATTCACCAACTCCATTTCGAACCGCGACAACTCATTGAAACGGTTGATGTACTCCTTCACTGACGAACTCCCTTGCTTCAAATTGATAAATATCTCTATCTTAATACCCTCCTCATCTTTAGGCAAAAACTTCTTATCGAATCGCTCCCAGAATCCAACCTCTTTTCCTTCTACTTAATGACCTCCCACTAATGCAAAGACTCCTCTTTCAGCTGCAAAGATGCAGGCTGAACTCATTGTTGATCACCAAATCCCAATAGTCTGAATATCCTCTATGTGTCTCTAAGCCAAGCCCTTGCCTCCACAAAAGTCTCCTTATCAAAAAAGTCTTTCCACCCAAACTCGCAAATTCCTTACCAAGCTTAGAGAAATTGGCAGCGGCAGATGGGTTAATGGGATTCCTACCCGCTGGTGCTGGGTTGGGCACTTGCCTGTGCACTTCTAGAGTCGTGGCTTGTAGATACTTATGAAACCAGGCTGAGACTGTAATGCCCTCGGAAAGGTTCGGGGCATCTGCCATTCTACGAAAAGAAAAGGATAGTTTAGGAAAGAGTCAAAGGGAGATTGAACTAGACTTTTGAGGGGATTTTTACACAAAAGCTCTTTTATACTTGAAAACTAATTCTAAGAGTTCTTTTCTGAAAACTATTTTTAAAATAAGTTATTTTGGAAAATACTTTTCCTTTGAAATAAATTTTTAGGAATACTGTAACCTTAGGCTCTAATACCAAGTAAAACACCCCACATCCCTTAATATACCTAAAAGGGCACATTAAAAGGCATGGTGCGTTGTACATATAACTGCAAAGACTAAGATTCACAAGACAAAAATAGGCAAAACAGCGGAAAGTAAGATAATAACTTATTAAAAACAAAAGCTTCATAATTACTTCATAAACCAAGTAAGTCAAATATTAAATACAACATACATGTCTCAAAACCAATATGTCTAATGAAATAAAAACTCGTAGTCTTAACAAAAATCACGGTACAAATATCCCTCATAATAAGCCAGTACACAGAAAGAGTTAAAGCTAGAATAAAAGAAATACATGGTAGAAATCTTCTCCAAGAATTCTCCGAGCAACCACAATCCACTGACCTCTCCCTTGATTGCCGATGGGGGAAAGGGGAAAATAGAGGAGTGGGTCGGACTAAAAGTATGGCGAATGAAAGTAACTACTAGAATCTTTAAGAAAAATAGAAGTAATAGAATCTTCAATAGTTCTAGTATACATAAAAGGAAACAAAGGAAATATGAAAGAGAAAAAGATGGAAATAAACATGAATTACTAGTACTTAATTAATGACATATGTTAACTTCGATTGTTTGCACTTGTCCTTGATAGCTGCTTTGATTAGGCTGAATTCCTAATCCTATTTTAATTGGGCTAAAATCCTAATTCGACCCTTTGATCGACCTGCTATTCCATAGTACCTACCGCAGACTAGACGCTAGATAGCTCCCTACACAGAAGAGAATGGTGTTTACGAAAGACACATACTAAGCTCTTGGAACTCAATAGTGACTTATCTCCCCTAATCGATGCTGCACGCTCGGTCACCGCTAGTTCACACTCTATTGCTCCCTCGTTTGACCTTTTATTTACCCTATACAGCATAAGTGTGCCCTCACCTCACATCAGGCTATTTTGAGACACCATGTCCATAGAAAAAGGGAATGCTGTTGGTATCGATCCTTGTCAAACAAAATCTAGTTGCGTCTCTTGTCCAAATCCCCATGATTTAATCTTTTAATTATTGACCTTTTATCTACCCTAAACAACATAAGCGTGTCCCAAGGGAAATGCTACCGGTATAGATCTTTTGTTTTATCTATTGACCACTTATCTACCCTAAACGACATAAGGGAAATGCTGCCATTATAGATCTTTTCTTTTAACTATTGACCACTTGTCTACACTAAATAGCATAAGGGAAATGCTGCTGGTACGAATCTTTTATTTTAATTATTGACCACTTATCCACCAACAGCATAAGGGAAATGCTACCGGTACGGATCCTACTTTCATCTTTGCTTATTAACTTAGATAAATTATTTTAAATAATCCTTCATTATTATTCTTACTGCTGTGCTTATTAATTTATCCTAAGTCTTAAAATAAGTCTCATTTTGTTCTATTCTCTAATTATAATATACGTTATAATCATGCTTATTACTTAACCCAAGGTCTAAGTGTGTAAATAATCTTATTCCTTCTTTTATTCTTTTTAGTTATAATTCTAGGTTATAACTAGGCCAATTTTCTTAATTCAGTCCAATTAATACCATAATCAGGCCTACTTTCAGTACAATCCCATTTATATTACAGTCTTTGTAATTAATATCTCATATTCTATTATTTCAGATTTCTTATAATTTAATCCAGTTTCATGTTAATCCTATTCTAATCCATATGCAAAGAAGAAGAATGAGAAATAAAAGAAAACTGAAAATAGAAGAAAATCCAAGGCGCATGAAGAAGATGTAAATAACGCATAAATAACAATTAATAAATTAAAATACTGTAAATAAACTATAAATAAATGGAAAAACTGTAATTAATAGAAATAACTAAAATTAACTGAAAAGAATAGCTAGAAAGAAATAGACTGAAAATAATTCTTAAAACTGTTAATAAAACTGCTAGAAAGGTTATTCCAAAAACTGTAGTAAACCAACAACTATTGAACACCCTATTATTTTAAATTACTTAAAGAATTTAAAATAATTACGATCACTCACTTTTGGTCCTTAGCTCTTCCCTTTGGGCCTTCACGGATCCAATTGGTGCTGTTAAATATTTTTATTTAAAATGATTTCCTCCTTGGAAAATTATTCCGCTTAGGGTCCTTCCTTAATAGGTGTACCCAATTGAAGAAAATCTTAGAACTAGAAAAAGTGTTAGGCCTAAGGTTCTATTATTAAGGGTAGAAGTGGATCTCAGACTATTGGATTTGGAGAATGAATAGGATGCAACCACTTTATAGGCTTAATAGGAGCCATCGGTTGCAAGAATAGAAGGACCAGATTGAGTTAAAGAATGCAAAACACGTTAAAAATAGGCTAGCTAACGTTACCGGACGAAAGAATTTTACTTCGTCCAATTTCTAAGGCGGGTCGACCGCTAGGTCGACTACCCCTATATCGAGTTCGACTGGTCGGTCGACCTAGGGTGAGGTTAGGTCGACCAAGCCTATATATTTATTTTATTTTTTATGTTTCTTTCTTTTCTTGACTTTTGTTTAATTCATAACCTGGCCATATTAACTCGGATTCTGAAGTTCTATATTTAGAAATTGACCAGAAAATTACTACAGACACAATGGTGTAACTCCCTTGGCTCAATTCTGATAATTTCAAAAAGTTATTTTATCATGTAATTAATTCGTTAATCGACCAATTAATTATTATGGGTTAAATCTCGGGTCATTACAATATAGCTGAGGAGCTATTTATGGGCGTTGGGTCCTAAAAGAGGCCGGAGGGTCTCTAGTACACGGCACTCAGTAGGATGTTGGGCCATAGATTGGGTTGTTGGGTCCTTTCATACTTTATAGCTGTTGGGCTTTTTATTGGGCTGTTGGGACCAATCTGGATTTTTGTAGTTACAAATGGGTTGTTGGGTCCTTTCTCGTTTTATAGCTGTTGGGCTATTATTAGGCTGTTGGGTCCATATTTTATTTATGGTCGTTGGGCTTTTTGTTGGGTTATTGGGTCCTATTTCTGACTTGAGATTATATTCTCGTTTGGAGATATCTATGTTTTCCTTTTTGGCGTATTTCGAGTTTGAGTTTCCTCTATTAGGAGGATATATATATGAGTTTACCACTTTGGCATATTTTGTATTTGAGATTCTTCCATTTTGAGATTTCATTGTATTTTTCCATTTTAGTGAGTTTTGAGTTTGGGTTTTATGCCGATGAAATGAGGCGTATTTTGAGTTTTGGAAATTCCTTAATTTGAGGGTACTTTGTATTAGCCAATTTTGCGAGATGTGTGATTCGAGTCTTCTTTTACTTAAGTGATAAGGTTTGAGAAACCGTTACAGCCACTTTTGGCGATCGTCGATGATATGAGGCGACTATTATACTTGATGATTTATCTTAAGTTCTTTTCTTTAGAGGTTATATATGCTTAAATGATATTTGTTCACTTAAGTTATAGACATGTATTGCCATTGTCTCTTCTTAATTAAGAAGAATTATCGTGCTTACCTTATGCTCCATATTATCCTCTATTTTTTATAAACTGATTATTTTAGCTAGACTGACCCGTGTATTTTATACTCAGGTTAGACCTAGCTGTTTCAGGTTAGACGCCTGCTTTTGGACATAGCTACGCTTTGATGCTTCTGCTTGGATATACTTTTTTCATCCTTTTGTTTTAGCTTTTTGTGTAGACTCTCTGATGTATATTATTTTGACGTATGTGTAAATTATGGTCATCATACCACATGAGATGTATCATTTTGTATTACTATGACGAAGTATTTGTATATGCATATGTGTATGATTATCTATTGTTACGTGATGTGTTTTGCATTTGAGTTGTTGTATTTTGTTCTATTAGTTCTTATAGCCACCTATGGCTTTGTATTAAGTATATATAGGATATGTCAATCCAGTTGAGTCGGAAAAAAATATAGAGTATTTATTGATGTATTTAATAGATATTTAAGAAAAGGCTATAGATGGTCTCCTAACCAGCCCTTTTCTCCGCATTAGCAGACATAGTTACCCTGTAATTCTCTTTGTTAATGTGGGTTATGGGGTGGGGGGTCGCATAAAGAGTATCAAAGAAATTTACCCTTTGATGACACCAAAAGGATTGTATGACACCAGAAAAGAAGAAGCACATGTTAGCTTCAGAATAGAGCTTTCGCATGCAAGAAAGAGTAAACTACTAAAGCGAAGCAAAACAGCTAGATATAAAACTACTAAGTATCTCCTGGACCAAATAGGAAAATGGTTACAAGGCCGCTAAATGTAACGCAAAGACTAGGGAAAAGAAGATCATCTCAAATCTTTTTAATAGGAATGAAGGAATGCGAGTGACAAGTTTGTCGCAGATCTGAACCCTTCGGAGCAGGCGAAGGGTTTCATCATTCGTCATTCAAATAGATGTCTTTCGAGAAGGGTAGGAAGGATAGGGAAAGGACATGCAACTCAATTGACAACCATTTCGAAAGCATAATAAGCCTTTTGGACCGATTAAAGTACAATGGGAGAAAGAATTTATCGAACGAAGAGATCCATGAATCGAGATCCTGATAAGTGTAGATACAAATGGTCCAATGGGAGAAAGAATTTATAGGAACATTTGGAACATTTCGTTTCTAAACAGAAGAACTATTTTCAAGTAGTGTTCGATCGATTACGTATCAGTAAATATTCGATTGACCCTTCGACGGTATCGAAAGGTTTAAGAAAAGGTAGTGTCCATAATTCAACAGAAGACCACCTTTCGATAACATTCAAAAAGAGCATAGCTCTCGGCGGTAATCAAGTAAGGAAGCAACCCTCCGACAAGGTTGAAGGGTTCACAATACCTTATAGGAAACCATCCCTATGGGAGAGACGAGAAGTCCATGAATACATTGGGAAATATAAATACTTCGGCAGCTGCCAGTAGTCTGTGATGATGTACAATAAACAAACCTTCCGTCAAGACTGAAAAGGTTACAACCGTGTACAAGAAACAACCTACCATTAAGACCGAAAGGATTAAAATGGCGTATTAGAAGCAATCTTCCATCCCCAATAAAGGCATAAGGCCAGAAGAAGGGCCGCCTGCATCTATGAATAAGATACCAGGGGTCCAAATTCAGGGGATGATTTTTCTTCTCACCCTTCTACCCATCAATCACTACTGCTCCCGCTTATTACTTTGTAACCCTAATTTATAAATCAAATTGGGGGCTAACTTCTTAAATTTTGTATCAAATTCCATTACGAAGAAATAAAGAGAATTGTGGCTTGTGATCAATTGCATGAATTTAATTTGTTGTTGGAAAATGACATCGAAAAGGCTTCCACCTATTAGCAAAAGGGGTGAACCTGTAATATCACTGAAGGAGAACGTCTCACCATCTTTCAACCTTGGAAATAGGGAGCAGGGGCAATCTTTCGCTTCAATTCAACCGACTGCACCTCCGGCTCAGATTTGATTATCATCATAGCTGGTTCTGACTCAAAATCTTCAGTCGGAGGAACGCCATGCTAAGATCGCATATCTAGAACGAAAAATGGAGAAGATGAAAGGTCTCCTGAATGAGGTGCTATCTCATCGATCGTCTATGAAAGCTACCATGGAGGAAGGAGAGGTTGTCTCACCAAGGAAAAATCTAAAGATCAACATAGGTGTCGCAAAGAGAAAAGTTAATATTTCTTCATCTAAGCAGAAAGATCACCTTCCATTAAAGATCAATTATTAAGGGAGAGTTCAAGCGGGAGATAAGGATTGTTCCACAAGCTCAACTTCGGATGGATACAAGCCAGACAAGAGAAACTACTTAAGCAGTGAGGCATATCTCAAACACATCGCAGATAAGGTTGTGAAGAACCTATTAAATGTCAAGTGCAAAATAACTGAAGATGAAAGAGTAAATGACAACGAAAGGGTTGCTCCTTTCATCGACGAAATCATGTCAGCACCTATACCACCTTATGTAAAGGTCCTGGCTATGAAATATCATGAGACAACTGATCTAGATGGTCATTTAATGGTGTTTAATAGTCAAATAGACATATATAATGTTTCCGTTGCTGTCGGATGTCGGCTCTTTCCGGTCACACTACAAGAAGCTACTGCAAAATGGTGCCGATAGTGTCGTGAAAACATGATATATTCTTGGAAACAGTTCTCCTACGAGTTCTTTGCTCAGTTTTGCATATGTAAGAATCCCTCTATTGACTATACCATGTTCGCTAACATCAGACAAACCAAAGAGAGTCGTTAGGAGATTATTTGAAGGGATTCAATACTAAAGCCTTGAAGGCCAAAGGAATGAATGATAGAGATAATCTCATTGTTGTCCACTCGAGGCTCACAGTTAACTCTCCTTTATGGAAGAAGCTATTCATCCATGGATGCCGAGATCTTCAAGATTTCCACTTCCAAGCTGGCATATTTATTCAGATGGACGAATTGTATTACTCAAAGAAGAAATTTAGTTACAAGAAGGAAAACGGTAGGTTTGGGCCGAAAAGGACTCCTAAAAGAGCTAGATGGGAGGACACTAATACTAACGTAGTGGCGTTAAATTGACTGATTTCCTACATCTATGCAATGACCCTAGATAAGGTCAACTTTCCCACTTCATTCAAAGCTCGAAATTACCCTGAAACAATAGAAAGGAGATAAATATTGTGTCTACCACAAGGCAAGTGGCCATAGAACAAACGAATGCAAGGTACTGGCTGGAATAATTCAGAAGTTAATCCAAGAAGGGTCGTTGAAATAGTTCGTGAAGAATACACAACAAACTCTCTCCTCGGATACTAATGTAAGGAAGCTTGCTAGTAATGCTATGAATATAATCGAGGGCGAGGACCCGTTAATTCTAGGTCCACCTCAAAATTGAATTGATGTTATATACGCAGGGCCACGTCCTGCTAGTAGAAGTCAAAATGCTCAAAATAAATACATTCGTGAAGCCAACAAGGGAGCATTTTCTATACAAGAAGAAACACCATTCAAGAGTCCAAAATACAACATTAATATGCACACACTAGTGGTCAATCTACAAGAGCTAATAAGGGGAATTCATCATCCCCATAATGATCCACGAATGATTACAGCTCAAACAGGATCCTTGGTAGTCACAAAAATCTTGGTTGATACAAGAGGTGATATAAATGTGATATTTCGTCATGCATTTGAACAAATGAGAATTTCCAAGGATAAGCTTGAGCCTAGCCCCGAACCTATTTTCAGATTCAACAACAAGGGAAAGAGTCTACTTGGGCAAGTAAAGCTCCTGGTCCAACTAGGACTCCCCTCATGCTCCCATGTTTTTGAAACAACCTTCGTGATCATAGATCAACCATCATTCTACAATGCTTTCTTTAGACGGCCGATGCTAGATGAAATGGATGTGTTTATCTCATCAAAATATCTAATGCTCAAGTTCCTCACTAAAAGTGGCTAGGGCACCATCCAAGGCGAGCAATTCGCATCAAGAGAAATGAATTTTGCAACTCTAGAGCAATATAACAGGGAGTTCACTTGTTATTTTGATTCTTTCATTATTTTATAGCCTTCGAAAGATGGATTTATGCATCCATCATTCGAAGTAAGGAAATTTTTTGATAAAACTAATAGACGTGCTACTACAAGATGTTTTGTAGTGTATGGGAGAAAAAGGATGGATTCTAACTCGATAAAAGAAAGTGAAATCGCTACAGAATTAGACTATCGAGGAGATGTGGAAAGAGTAAAACCGGTTGAGAAAAATAAGGAAGTTCTGATAGATCCTATAGATCCAACTAAAATAATCAGAGTGGGAAGTGGTCTTGAAGGGCACTTAAAGTCAAGATTAACAAGATTTTTGGAAGACATAAGGATGTCTTTTCTTGGAACTGCTCTGATATGTTTGGAATTAGCCCAACAATTATCAGCACACCTTGAATATCAATCCAGATGTTCCTCTGGTCAAGCAAAAGGAAAGACAATTCGATAAGGTGAGAACTAAAGCCTTAAAAGAAGAAGTTAAGAAGTTGCATCAAAATGGGTTCATACGAGAGGTCCTTTATCCTAATTGGCTGGCAAACCTAGTTTTAGTAAAGAAATCTAATGAAAAGTGGTGGACTTGTATGGACTATATGGATTTAAATAAAGCCTGTCCAAAGGACTATTATCCACTGTGAAGGATAGATCAATTGGTCGGCTCTACCAGTGGACATAAGCTAATTTCCCTAATGGACGCGTATTTTGGATACAATCAAATCCCTATGTTTAAATCCGATGAAGAGCATACCAGCTTTATTATTGATGAAGGAATCTATTGTTATAAGGTAATGCCATTTGAATTAAAGAATGCTGGGGCAACCTATCAAAGATTGGTTAGCAAAATGTTCAAAGATCAAATTAGGAGGAACATGGAAGTTTACGTGGATGACATATTAGTAAAATCTCAAGAAGCGAAGGATCATCTCGAAAATTTGAATGAAATGATCAAAGTGCTTCGCAAGTACCAAATGAAACTCAACCCCTAAAAATGAAACTTTGGGATTCCATTCTGAAATATTTCTCGGTTATATTGTGAGTGCATAGGGGATTGAGGCAAGCCCAGAGCAATTCGAGGCCAATAAAGATATGGCAGAACCTAAGACGAGTAAGGATGTCATAAGTTTAAATGGGAAGCTGGGTGCATTAGGCATATTTATACTGAAGGCCATTGATAAATGCATACCATTCTTTGAGGTGATAAAGAAGAAGAAAAAATTTGAATGGAATGAAGATTGCAAAAGGGCATTCCAAGAGTTAAAAGTACATTTGGAAAAACTCTCGATCTTGTCCAGTCATGAAGAAGGGGAGGATATATTCTTGTATATGGCGATTTCCAAACATGCGGTCAGCTTGGTATTGATTAGAAGTGAAAAAGGACTAGAACTACCAGTTTATTATGTAAGTAGAAGGTTAAAGGACGCTGAAATTCGATACCCAGTCATTGATAAGTTAACATACTGTCTAATTTTAACAGTACAAAAGTTAAGGCCTTACATGCGGTCAGCTCAGTATTGATTAGAAGTGATAAAGCACTAGAACTACCAGTTTATTATGTAAGCAGAAGGTTAAAGGACGCTGTAATTCGATACCCAGTCATTGATAAGTTAGCATACTGTCTAATTTTAATGGCATAAAAGTTAAGGCCTTACTTCCAAACACACCCAGTGAAAGTATTAACCAATTTCCCATCTATACAAGTCTTTGGCAAACCCGAAACTTCTAGAAGATTGATCAAGTGGGGCATTGAGCTAAGTCAGTATGATATAGCTTATCAACCTAGAACAGCTATAAATGGGTAAGCCATAGCTGATTTTATTAATGAGTGTACGGGATTCATATCAAAACAATCCGAAAGAGAGAAGGATGTGAAACCTAAATGGCAATTATTTGCGAATGGCGCATCAAATGAGCAAGGGGCTGGAGCATGGTATGTGATAATTACCCCGAATGGGCACAAAATACATTATGCTATGAAATTGGGGTTCTTGTCAACTAATAATGTGGCAGAGTACGAATCCATGGTTGTACGGTTAACCCTTGCCCTACAACATAAAATTCCAAGGATTCAGGTGTTTAGTGACTCCCAATTGATGGTTAACTAGATTAAACAAATATATCAGACCAAGGATCCTAAACCAAGTCAGTATGTGAAGAAAGTTTTAAAAATGCTTGCACTTTTCTAAGACTTCTCTATACATCAAATACCCAAAGGGGACAATTATCAAGCGAATTCATTGGCCAAATTAGCAAGTTTAAGAGGAGCTCTCGAAATTCGAATTGTGCTTGTCGGGTTTCAATCAAATCTCGGTATTGAGTAAAGCAAATAAGTGAAATCCAATAAATTATTATTTCAAGCCTTAGCACAAAATTGGAAGAGATAGATCATGAAACATTGAACGAAGAATTTGTCGCTCCAGTAGTAGAAGAAAACTATGAAAACACTTGGATGGCTCCAATTATGGATTATATTGTCAATGAAATATTGCCAACAGATAAAATAGAAGCACGAAAATTGAAAAGACAAGCCCAGAGCTTTGCTATTATGGATGGGATTCTCTACAAGAAGGGATATGCCCTTCCCTATTTACGATGTGTGAAGCCCAAAAGTTGATTAGAAATATTAAAGGAAGCAAACGAAGGGTTTTGTAGTAATCATTCTAATGGAATCAAGTTAGCCAAAAAGATAATGAGGAAAGGGTTTTACTGGCCACATTGAATCAGAGAAGCTATTGAATATGTTAAAAGTGTGAAAGGTGTCAACGTTATTTGAAAATACCGCGTCTTCCATCAAGTCAAATGACCCTCATTTCTAGTCCAAGGCCATTTGATGTTTGGGGAATTGATTTGATTGGGCCACTTCCAATCTCTAAGGGAGGGGTGAAATATGCTATAGTAGCAATTAACTATTTTAAAAAATGAGTTGAAGTGGAGCCACTCGCAAAAATCACTTCTAGGAAAGTACTAAGATTTGTTATCAAAAACATTGTCATGAGATTTGGGATACCTTATAAGATAATATCCGACAACGGAACCCAATTTGAGAGTGAAGAATTTTCGCGATTTTGTGATAGGAATGGAATCATAAAAAGTTTTTCTTTTGTCGCTCATCCAATGGCCAACGGAGCCATTGAGGCTGCTAACAAAACAACAAAGACAATCTTGAAAAGAGGTTGAATAAGGCAAAGGGAAATTGTGTAGAGGAACTGCAACTAGCGTTGTGGACTGATAGAACATCAACTAGAATTGCAACGGGTCATACCTTGTATTCTTCAACATATGGATGTGAAGCAATGCTATCTATGGAGATTGAGATACCTTCCCATAGAAGGATTGCCTACGCCTTCAACCCAAACCAAGAATTGAGAAAGGAATCACTTGACCTAATCAGGGACCAAGAGATGAAGCAGCTTTGAGAACAGCTGAATATCAAAGGAGAATATCAAAATATTACAACTAAAAAATAAAAGCAAGGTCATTTAGGCAAGGATATCTAGTACTATGAAGGTAATGGCCAACAAAAGATACCCCTCAGACGGACCATTAGGACCAAATTAGGAAGGTCCATTGATAATCTTCAAAGAAATTCCCCTAGGAGCTTACGAGTTATGCTACTCTAATGGAAATATGGTACCAAGAACCTAGAACACAGAACATTTGAAACCATATTTTCCAACATTGAATGAATAAAGAAATTTCAAGAATGGTCTCTACCATAATTCATTAAGAAAAGACTAAATGGTTGGGAGTAAAATTCTCCTCAATGGACTACCTAAGATGGTAGGCTACCAATAATGGTGGAAATCCCTTGGTCGCGCCAAGATGGCCAGGTCAAGGCACCATCTGAAGGAAGGGCGTAAGCTTTTATCCACAACAAAACCGAAAATGATCGGTTTAAAGAAGCACAAGCCTTCATCTGCGTCATGCTATGACTAGGATAAGGCACCTCCTGAAGGGAGGACGCGTAATCGCTTGGTCCCGCTACACTATGGCCTGGCCAAGGTGTCGAACAAGCCCTTAATCGCTTCATGCTATGGCCAAGTTAAGGTGCCTCCTAGAGGGAGGTCGAGTAAGTCCTTGGGCCCTAATTTAGAATAAGCTAGCCGAGCGCACTACAAACCCGGATGAAATGTCCGGCAGACTAAGAAAAGTCCATGCTTGAAATAGGCACTACCGAAAATTGGCATAGCTTACAATAGCAACCACCTAAAAGGTCAGTATTATCAAAAATGACAAACAATCTGAAATAGGCTCTGCTTAACTAAGCACAAAATCAGAAAAAAGAGTCCCCGCCTGAAATAGGCCAAAACAAATAACAAATGAACAAAGAAAACATGGGCTAGAGAAACTAAAAGCATTCAAGGCATCCTCAAAGCCTGAAGATGGCACGTTCAATGGACAGAATCTAAAAGAGTTCTCGAATTTTTACTAGATTGGTATTCTGGTCTTCTAATCTTAATTGCTAGAAATGGTATTCCGGCCTTCTATTATTAATCGCAAGAAATGGTATTCTAGTCTTCAACTATTAATTACCAGAAATGATATTCTGGTCCTCTATTATTATTGCCAAAGATGGTATTTGGGTCTTCTATCATTAATTATTCTTCTATTATTAATTGCTAGAAATGGTATTCTGGTCCTCTATTATTAACTGCAGAGATGTTATTCTGATCTTTCATCATTAACTGATCTTCTATTATGAATAGCTAAGGATGGTATTCTAGTTTTCTATTATTGATCACCAGAAATGGAATTTTGGTCTTCTTTTATCAATACCAAAAATTGAATTCTGCACTTCTATCATTGAGTAATGCTTTGGATTTCTACTATCGAATACCAGAAGAGAATATTCTGATCATCTAGTATTTATTACCAGAAATGGTTTTTTGGATTTCTATTGTCAATGTAAAAGTGGATTTCTAGTCTTCTATTACACATCATTAAGGACAAATGGTCAGATTGGGATTCTGATCTTCTTTCATTATTAAGAGTTTTTTGATATTTATTTTCGCAAGATGCGAGCTCCCAAACTACCCATTTATGGTCTTCTGACTTTCTATTGCTTGGAAACTTTTATTTTTAGCGTCAAAATGAGAAGCAATTAATGTTTGGTTCCAAACATTTAAGAAATGAGTCCCTCGCCAAAATAAAACTAAAGTTAAAAATCGATCAAATAGGAAAGGAATTTATAGCATTAGCTAACCGAGCAAATATTGTTATTAGTGGACATACAAAAATGCAGGGGCGTCTTGATTATCCTGGAACCTTTGTCCTAAAGAACAAAAGCCTTCTTTATACAAGGGGGGTTAAATGTTAACCATAAAATGTAAATGAAGATAAAGAAGGCACTTCATAGACCTTCAGCATAGGAAAAGAGTATCCGAAGAATTTACCTTTCGATGACACCGAAAGGATTATACGACACCAGAAAAGAAGCACATAGTAGCTTCAGGGTAAAGCTTTCGTAAGCACGAAAGAGTAAACTACTAACACAAACAAAAACATCTAGATATAAAACTGCTGAGTGTCTCCTGGACCAAATAGGAAAATGGTTACAAGGCCACTTAACGTGACGTAAAGACAAGGGAAAAGAAGATCACCCCAAATCTTTTTGATAGGAATGAAGGAATGCAGGTAACAAGTTTGCCGCAGATATGAACACTTCAGAGCAGGCGAAGGGTTTCATCATTCGTCATTCAAACATACGTCTTTTGAGAAGGGTAGAAAGGATAGGGAAAGAACATGCGACTCAATTGACAACCCTTTCGAAAGCGTTATAAGCCATTTGGACAGGTTAAAGTACATATCTGACACCAATCGATAGTATCGAAAGGTTTAAGAAAAGACAACGTCCATAATTCAACAGAAGACCACCTTCTGATAATATTCAGAAAGAGCATAGTTCTCAACGATGATCGAGTAAAGAATCAACCCTTTGAAAAGGTCAAAGGGTTCACAATACCTTATAGGTAACCAACCGTGCGGGAGAGACGAGAAATTCATGAATACATTGGGAAATATAAACCCATTGGCTGCTACCACCAGTCCGTGATGACGTACAATAAATAAATCTTCCGTTAAGAACAAAAGGCTTACAACTGCGTACAAGAAGAAACCTACTGTCTAGACCGAAAGGTTTACAACAATGTATAAGAAGCAACCTTCCTTCCTCGACGAAGGCATAAGGTTGGAAGGAGGGTCGCCTACATCTATAAATAAGACCCCAAGTCCAGATTTAGGAGCCAAATTTTCTTCTCACTCTTTTACCTATTAATCACTACTGCTCCCACTTATTACTCCGTAACCCTAATTGAGAAATCAAATTAGGGGCTAATTTCTTGAATTTTGTATCGAATTCCATTATGAGGAAATAAAGAGAACCGTGGCTTGTGATCAACTCGAAATTTTGGGATAATCATGATTAGGCGTCAATTCAATATTAATGACTAATCATTTTTGATTCATTTCTTATATTCTTTGTTTATTTTGAAAATATGTCATGAGACGCTTTCGTAAATTCCATTCTCCTTTACTCAGTGTCAGTCGTGAAAAAAGGAGAATGTAACTTGTGAATTAACTATAAATATAAGTCTCATGGCACATTAAATCAACTCTTATTATTATCTAAAATGTTTGGATGATGCATTCTTTTTCGAAAGGTTTTCACATGAAGAATATCTACCCAAGAAGTTGGAAGTGGCAAAAAGGGATAGACTAATATCTCCTTTCGATGATTCCGGAGGGTTCATAACCTTTCGAAAGAGTTCAAAGGAAATGTTAATCGACAATCCAATTACTTTCAGATTCTAAGGGAGATAGAGTATAATGAAGTGATTAAGTTGAAAGTTAAATAACGAGTATAATTAGGTCAGAAAGTTTAAATGACCTCTTATACCCTCTGGACAAAGCGGAAGGTTTAATGATTTCCTGACTCTAGATTAGTTGATGGGTTTGAATGGAACTTTAACCCTTCGACCTTATTAAAGGTGAACTATTCTCATCTATTTCCTCCACCCAGAATAAATAGACACCTAAAACCTTGCGGCATTGATCGTCCCCAATGTGGTCAAAGTCGATGTTTCAGAACCTTTGGATTAATCACTTCATTCAGAAATGTGAATATACTCAATCGAAAGGTTAAACCCAAAAAAGACAACATTGTGAAAAGTGTTTGAGATGTTAATAGGAAATCTTTTTAACACATACGTAATAACATAACAATACCACTCTTGTGGGTTTAATATAAAACATGGTTAATCTCTTTAACCTATTATTTTATCAAAGAAACTTCTTCTCAAAACCATTAAAAAAACTCCTTTAATTTAGCCATGTGTTTTCCCTTTTAAAAATGAGTTTGGGTAATAAAACCTTTCGAAACCTTGCTTTCAACTTCATAGGATAACCTCATTCGAAAGCATTAAAATCTGCCTTCAAAAGATTAGGCTTCTGTCTTTTCAATACTTTAAAACCTTCTTTTCGAAACCTTTCGGCTATATTAAAGTATTAACATTTAACATTAGAAGCATAGCTTCGAAATCAGTTGAAAGTACGATTTTCAACACCATTGGAAGTAACCCTTCCAAAATCATTAAAAATTCCCCTTTCGAAACCATTAGGTTTATAATTAAAATATTACTTGGGTCAAAGTGAATATAGGAAAAAGCATCTCTTTCGAAACAACACTTTATTATACATAAAAATATTGGGGAAACATGATGGCGTCAGTACCACCCTTTCGAAAGCATAAAACATCTGGGTAAAATAGTGGAATGTTGGCTTCGAAACCCCTTTTCAAACCATTGCCTTCGAAATCCTTAATCCCTTTCGAAAGCTACAGGAAGTGGTTATACTTTAAAACAAAGTATCTTTCGACCGCATTGATATCGTCAATGCCATCGAAAGGCTAAAGAATGGCAACAGGGCTTCAACTAGGTCGGAACTCCTTCTTTCAAAAGCATTTCATAAGTAAAGGAACTCACTCGAAAGCAAACTTATGTTAATGACAGCCCTTTCAAAACCTCTTTTGAAACCTTATGCTTTGACTCCTTCGAAGGCTTAAACAAAACAAAGGCAAGTGCTTCTATTTTAAAAAAAACCAAGGTAGCAACTCCACTGGAAGCTATGCTTTCAACACTTAACATTTCGCCTTTCTCCAATTCACTGCGTACCATCTTTGTGATACCTTGTGTATTGGTTTCGGCTTGGTAGGTTTCGATTCGGTTGATGGCGAAAGCTTCTATGTCGAAAGATACATCCAGGTAGGCGAAACCCCTTTTTCTGAGTAATCCTAGTTTAATACTACTTACAACAAATCTTTTTCTAACTAACCTGCCACGTGTCCAAACTAGATTTGTTGCCTTAATTTTTTTCAAATTTTTTACCAAAATAACTGCCGCTAATTTCAGATCTAAACCATGGTTAAGTTAATCAAATAAGCCCTTCAATTAGGCAAAACAAATTTTGCAAAGAAGTCCCTCTTCTAAAATAATTTAATTTGCATAGAAAATCACTTTGTAAAAATCGTAAAATATTCTAGAAATTCACTTCGATGATGTTATCTAGAATATTAAAATTGCAGTCCCAAATTCTTAATATATTTTCCAAGCAAACTTATAAACCTAAATAAACATATTTTCCATTGAAAATTCATTACAATATTTTCATAGCTTGAAAAATTATCAAAATTGAAACCCAACTCCAAAATCATGTTTTACACAACATAAAAAAAATTCATGGCTTCTAAAACATCAACATATATCGGTTTTACCTAACACCATGCAGAATTTCCTTTAAACAATCTTGTTTAGATTCAAAAAATCAAAATTCAAATATATCATCATACAATTCATCATAAAAATGAATTTACCCTTATGAAGAAAATGATTCAAAACAAAACAGAGGTGGAATTATTATTCACCTTGATTAAGATAAGGGGATTGGATTGAGATTGATTTTCCCTAAGCTTGAATCTCTAGCTTTTAATTGAATTCCTTTTTCTGTTAATGGTCGGCCTTCCTTAAGCTTTTGATTTATGTTTCAAAATAATGTGAATAGGAGTGAAATGGCAGGAACAAAAATATTTAAGGGTTAGGGTTAAGGCGGCAAATTCCTAATATACCCTTATGTAATTTGATTAACCCAAAATAATTCTTAAGCCCATTAATTATTTATTAGGCATGGCCTTAATTAAATTAATTCAATACCCTCTTATCACATAACATTTACATTATTCTATTTAATTTACCTAATTAAATCTCCTGAATAATGTTATCAAAAATTAGGGGTCTTGCAGATCCCAAGGGCTCCTTTTCTTTTCAAGCAACCGGAGCATCAATTTTTTTCAGCCCGGGACAAGATCTAAGCTACGATCCGAACAAACCCGGTTATCAATCTAAAGTGCTGACCCCTATTCTGGAAGAGGGACCCCGGTGACAACTGAAAGTCAACCGAACGTAGGTACTCCACCCTATGCTCCACATTTCGATCGATTTCTTTCTATATGTCCAACAGTCATGGGTTAACTTCTTGTTTTCGTGACTGTGGCCAAACTCTAAAAAGTGGTATCACCATGGAGCAACAATTGACATCAACTGAGATTCTAGCGGCCACGGATGCTCTAGGGCCTGATGCTTAAGTTAATGGAGCACTCAATGACAATAAGGCTGAAGATACGCTACCGCTGGATGAATTTGGTGATATTGCGATCACCGACGTCACTAAACACACCGATGAGCTCAGCTTAAAGGAGTGCATTGAGACTGAGGAGTTGTTGAAGAAACAAGCAAAATTTGAACCCATTGATATGGATATTGACGATCCAAATCTCATCCCACCATAAGTCATCCCACTTGGTGGGTTGATTTCCAAAAAAAATCCCTCTTACTTTTGAAAGCTCCCCCACCAAAGGAAGTAAAGGATCGAGGAAATGAATGGGTAAAAGCTTGGGTAGTACCACACTTTAAAATCCAAAAAGGCGAGAAGATAAAAGAAATTGCCATTATTTTGACTCTGTTTGCACATAGCTTGTATAACTATTTTTCTCTCTGTTGATGGTGACTGTACGAGTATGACCCCCGTTTTCTAAATAAACCTATGTACAATTTTGAAGCTTATTATTAAAAAAAAATATTTTCTGTTGAACCCTCGTGTGAATTGTTATCTAAGTAGTTGATCTATTACTTTTCGTTCAACGTACTTGTAATTCATTGCTCATTGTTTTGGATGATAATCTGTTAATTCTATCCTAAGGCCTGCGCGGGTCGTGGCCCTGAGTAATGCCAAACATGGGGTTTGAGCCCTAATGTTGTAATGTCGAATTCAGCAGTTTGAGCGATTGTACTCATCCTCCTAGTCTCGGGTTAGTGGAGTCAGTTAGTGGATGGTCGAACTCCATCATGTGTGAGCTTATACTCCTCTTGTCAGTTTCAGGCCTTTGTTTATGGAATAGTGAGTGGCTGAACCACACTCGTCTATTTGTTTATATCAAATCCACACTCTGGGGATAATAATTAGTTAGCGGGCGGTAGAATCGCACCCAACTTGTGGTTATATCCAATCCACACTTTACGGCCTTAGAGTTACTTCTAAAAATAGCCAAATTGTACTTTCCTTAATTCATTAATTTTCCCCAAGGTTCGAGGTTTGATTTAGCAAGTGATTAGTCATGTCATGATCATTTTTTATTTATTTTAGTCCCATCACCTGGCAGGATTTATTCGGTCATCGGATGGTCGAGTCACATCCATTTCTCGTTATGTATTCCGTTTATCGAGTTATGAATGAGCATTATTAAATGACCGATCGGACCATTCTCATCTTTTTTAATTCAATCGATAACTAGCATAATTGATTAGTTCCAAATTCTAGGAACCTGTTCAGACATGTCGACATAAGTCAGCTTCGTAATGTATCTAACATGTAAAGCTATAGCAAACACGGATATAAAGGAAGTTCAAAACTTTATTTTATAAACGGAAGGAAATGACATAATTTGTCTTATTACATATTCTAAAAATCAAATGCTAAAGTAAATTATGAAAGTAAATACAATTGAATGAAAAAGAAACAAGCTAAGTGAAATAGCAGCGTAAATGCTCGCTATTCTATGCCCTTGGGAGCGTGATGCGATCAAATAGTCGCTAGCTTAAAAGTTCCCTCTCCAAGCCTCTGATCTATGATGTATGGTCCTTCCCTAATAGGATTCATATGCGATGGGGAAGGAAAAAATCGTTTCAAAACAAGATCATCGGTTTCAAAGGTTAGGTCAGACTTTAATGTTGTAGTATCGAATGACTCGGTGTCGGCGTGCAGTTGGCCTCACATCAGCTTCCTCATGCTTCTCATCTATAAAGTTAAGATATTATAAGAGGAGATCTTTATTTGTTCTGTGATTGTAGTGAGTCACTTGATGGAAAGGAAATTCGTGCTCAACAGGAATAATAGCTTCAGAACTGTAAATGAGGGCAAATGGAGTATAGCCTACAGTGGACGTATGGGTGATCCTATAAGACCACAATGTTGTCGAGAGTCGTTGACTGACTTTGAGGGAAAATGGAGTATAACCCACTTACCTCTAGCTTTTTCTAAAAGCTTCTTTAGAATGAATTTTATGATTTTTTTTTCACAGCTTCAACTTGCCCGTTTGCTTGAGGGTGAGCGACTGCCGCAAATCATTTCGTTCATTTCTCAATACGATGCCGACAGTAGAAGTCTTTGAACTCAACGCTGTTGAGTTGAATCCCGTTGTCTATTATAATAGTCCGTGGAAGACAGAAACGACAAGTGATGTTCCGGACGATGAAATTGATTGCTTTCTTGGTTATGATCGTGGCCAAAGAATCTGCTTTGGCCCATTTGGTGAAATAATCAACTACGATGATAGCATATTTTGTGCCATGTTTAGAGATTGGCAAGAAAACAATAATATCTATGCCCCATATGGAAAACGGCCATGGATTGACCATTTGCGTAATTTTCGTCGGTGGAGTTCTTGGGACCTTTGCATATATCTGGCACTTGTCGCATCGCCTTACATAATCAGTGACGTCTCGATTGATGGTTGGCCAATAATACCCGTAACAGATTGTTTTTTGCTGGAGTTTGCCCTTCAATGTGATTACCGCTTTCTCCTTCATGAACTTATTTTTGGGCTCGTTTTATCTCATCATGAGCAGTACATCGAAGTATGGGAAAAGTAAAAACCTTTCTGTACATAACTCCTTCCTGTATGATATATCATAAAGCTTTACGAATGACTTGACCTTTTTTATTCCTTTCTTCAGGAAGAACTCCCTGTAGTAAACAATATTTAATCCGAGTCATCCATGATTCCTTCTTAGGCTTTGTCTCTAGTACCTGATTGACTTCCATCAAGTTTATAATTGGGGCATTTAATACTTCAACTGGAGCCAAGCTCATCGGTTGTGCGTCCTCGTGCTAGCAAACTTTGCTAGTGAATTAACATCTCTATTTTAATCCTGAGGAATGTGCATAATATTGTAGTACTCAAAGTCAGTCAACAACTCTTGGACTTCGGTAAGGTCTGGAGCAAGTTGGTGTCCTTTAGCTTGGTAATCTCCGCTTACTTGATATACAGCCAGTTGTGAGTCAAAAAAATTTCAAGAGGCTTTATTCCTCGTTCTTTGGAAATTTTAAGTCCAGCAATCAGAGCCTTATACTCGGCTTCATTGTTTATTGCAGGGAAATCAAGCTTTAAAGCATAGGAAATTGATTGATCGTCGGGAGTTACATGCACAATCGTAGCTCTAGAACAACGATCATTAGGTGCTCTATCTATATACAACTTACACCATATGTAGGGGTTTCACTACTGTCTAGGAAATCATCTTGCGTTGTAAATTCTGCTATAAAACCTGCCAACGGCTAAACCTGGATAGCCCTCTAGGGAAGATAGTGAAGTCGAATTGGGTAAGCTCAATAATCCACTTGAGTAACCTTCCAGACATCTTAGGTTGTTGCAGGACCTATCGTAATGGTTGGTTGGTGTAAACATTGATAGGGTTCACCTGGAAGTAAGGGCGCAGCTTTCGTGATGCAATCAGAAAATAGTATGCCAGTTTCTCTATCTTCGAATAGTTCCTTTTAGCTTCTGTCAATCACTGGCTAACATAATAGACCGATCTTTGGATTCGATTCTCCTCGCAAAGCAATGCGACACTTATAGTGTGTACCGATACGGCTAAGTAAATATATAAATCTTCATGATCCACTGATTTTGATAATATAGGAGGTCTCTCTAAGTTGTTAACCAAAGCTTAGAATGCATCTTTACAATCTTGTGTCCATTCTAGATTTATTTTTCCTCTCCTAATCAATTCAAAGAAAGGAATGCATTTATCGGTAGATTTGCAAATGAATCAGCTAAAGGCAATAACTTCCCCTTTAGGCTCCATACTTGTTTGATAGTCTTTAGTGCTTGGACATTGTGAATAGCTTGGATTTTCTTGGAATTAACTTTGATCCTACGGGGATTAACAATGAAACCCAAGAATTTTCCTGATGCAATTCCCTAGGAGCATTTCAGAGGAATCGTCTTTACTTTATAATGTTAGCGGATGTCGAACAATTCTATCGAGTCTCTAATGTGGTCGCTAGACTGTCATGAATTTACGAGCATATCATCCACATATACCTTTATCGTTTTTTCGATCTGATATGTAAACATTCTGTTAACTAGCACAAGTAGGTAGCTCCTACATCTTTAGTCCAAACGGCATCATCACATAGCAATATAATCCAACATCGGTGATGAAGCTGGTGTGCTCTTGATCGAAAATGTGCACCGAGATTTGGTTATATCTTCAGTATGCATCTATGAAAGATAGAAATTCGTGTGTCACGGTCGAGTCTACTAGTTGGTCAATCCTTGGAAGGAGAAAACTATCTTCCGGGCATGCCTTGTTCAAATCCGAGTACTCAATGCATGTCCGCCATTTCACATTCGCCTTTCTCACAAGTATAGGATTAGGTACCCACCTAGGTAGAAGGAGTCATGAATAAGCCCATTGTCTTTGAGTCTGCCCACCTCCTCTTTAAGAGCGGCTGATCACTCCGAATCCATGACACATCTTTTTTGTTTCATCGAGACATGCCTCGGGTCGATATTCAACGCTTGGCTTGCAATGGCAGGAGAGATCCCACACATGTCAGAGTGAGTTCCAAATGAACACATCAAGATTCACTCGGAGAAATCTAGCAAGTTCTTTCATCATCGGGGAGTTGAGCTGCGATCCGATCTTTAGAAGCCATGATGGGTCATCATGGCTAACTGTAATGTTAATCGTCAGCTCAACTGGTGAAACCTTGGTCTCTTTAGGCTCCTCGTACTCATCCCTTGGTTTTGCATCTCTATAGAGCTGACTATGGAGCCCGAGCCAAGACTCAGGCGCTAGTTGTCAATATTCAGTGGCTTGGACGCAGACTGTCTTGTCCATACCCTTACCTTTCTCCTTCCATTGAGCATCCCTCAATTCAGCTACATAACTAGCACGTCGAGCCGCCTGATCACACCGAACAACTCTGATATCATTATCTGCCGGGAGCTTCAAAGTTAAGCACCATGGCGCAAGAACTTCCCGAAACTCAGCTAGGGCTTGTCGGCCTAGAAAAGCATTGTATGGAGAGTCAACATCCAAAACAACAAAAGTCAGAATCCACACTCTCCTACGGTCACCTTCTCCTAACTCTACTGGTAATTCAATATAACCAAAAGCTTAAGTTGCAACACCGTTAAAGCCATGAATGCAGGCTTTAAATGGTTTCAATTCCTTAGCTTCCATCCTCATCTGATCATAAGCTTTTTTTAAAATTATATTTACCGAACTTCCATAGTCAACAAATATTCTTCTCACTAAAGCGAGGTCGATCACTGCCAAAATGACCATTGGATCTATCGTTGGAGCCTCCACCTTGTCTGCATCTCTATTTCTAAACACGATATCATCTGCCATTGTACGTTGCAATTTTTTGGTGGTCCATCTTCCGTATTTGAATAGCATTCAAAATCCAGTGCTTCATCGTGCTAGCATAGCGCTCCATTTCATGCCAACACTTATCAACCGGATGTGGTCCTCTAACTATTGTATGAATCACCAATCTTCCACCAGTCTATGTAGGATTTTCATCCCCATGTGGTGCTTGTCCTTTGTTGGGGCAGATGTCCACTACCAGCCATCCTGTGGGAATTTCACAAAATGCTGTAACTTCCTTTCTCGATTCAGGTTTTTAATAATATCCTGGTGATGCCAGCATTCATTTGTGTTATGCCCATAGCATCGTGAAACTAACAATATTTCCTAGTTTGTTTCCACTTCTCCGTTGATTCTTTTGGAGGCGGCTTCCTATACTACATGGTATTGCAAGTAGACAAATAAATATTCTCCAGTGATGCAATCAATAGAATGTAAGTATTGTACATCAGAACCTTATGCTTCCTTCTTGCAGAATGCCTCTTTCATTCTTGGCTCCTATCTCCACTTTTTTTTGTTGATTTGGTTTGTTTTGGATATTCACTTGAATTTTTCTAGAGCTATCATCAGACTTCTTTATAGCAATATTACTCTGGGAAAAGACCATCAACTATAACCCCAAAAGAACACGATTTCGTAACAATGAAATGGGATGGTCTCATGGATCACACGTAGGTACTTTTCTACAATAGGAGCCATAATGTCATCTCTGGTAAAGAAATAGCAGTAGGTGGTGTCGCAACTCTTCTATTTGAAAGCACTTTTGGCTTCTGAAATTCTTCCAGAAAAAAGATGTTAATTTCTTACTTCCAAGTCCGCCTGCCACTACAATAGATAGGTCTTCCAGAACCTCGCTTTCGAAGTCATATCACATGAGCTGGTTAGATGCATGGCGGCAGAGGGCTCGTAGTACCCCCCTTTCTTTTCTTGATCTCGCCTTTTCTTCGCTTCGGTAGCTTCCTGTGTACTCCCTCTCCACTCGGTCCCACAACATTCTTGTTCCTGTAGGATCTGGCTTCCTCCTTCCTCAAATACTAAGTCGCTTTTGCGTAAAAGTGTTCCAACGATGGGGGTGGCTTACCAACTAACTAATCGCCAAAATCAAATTCTAAATCAATCCTTCTCGTCATGACCATCAATACTACATGGTCATTCGGCTCACAAAGTTCTATAACAGCTATATGGAATCTCTTCAAATAATCTTTCAAAGATTCTCCTAGAACCTGGATCACGCTGGATAGGGACATCACATCTTTGGGGCAAGTTGCATGCATTCGAAACTGCTCCACATATCTTATTGCCAAATAATCAGATCTAGAGATCGACCCTGGGGTAACCTTGTAAACCATGTCGCTGCTAGAGATTTATTGGAAAACATCTACACTAGGTTGCATCATCCTTTCATGCGGAATTTTGTCTGTTATTCGTATCTCGTGATGTGCTGCTTGGAGTTGGTTTTTACCTCATAGGTAGCATCGACGACATGTTGAAATTCCTTGGAAATTCTACGTGTAGTATATTATCAATGACCGAGGTATAGCTTTTCGAGATTCCGCAATCATCATCGGTCAAGCCTTGGCTCTCTCTCACTAACTATCTGATCATAGCCGACAAGTCCAGCGTTTGGATAGTTGGTACCAAGCGGTGGTCGTGTTCCACCTCACGCGAATAGTCTGGTGGATGTCTATGGGCCGTTCCATGTCTTCTTGGTTCAACATCTTCCCAGTGTATATCTCATAAATTCACTTCATAGTCATTCTAGGGAAGCATTTGTTTAACATTACTGAACTACCCTATCCAAATCGACCGCAGCAGCTTCATCTTGAATCCCAACATGCATAGGTAAGTTCCCTCCTCTGGAAAAGGGATCGATAATGATCCCTATGGAGGGATCGGCATTGATCCTTCCTAGCATACTACAATGGTCTACTTGTTGACGCCCTAAAGTTTCTACGCTGTATCTGTCTGTTATGTGATGCCTATGTCTATGATACTTGTCCGATGAACTGGAACTTTCAAATGCCAAGTAAGGGGTAGGATCCCTCCTAGTGTTTCTTCGCTGTTTCTAACTGAGTTGGATCATTAGGTTGATATTGGTCTGAATCTATTGATTTAGTTGTCAACGATTATCATTAGCTCTCTTATCAGATTCTATAACTCAACTCTTGTAATAGAATTAGGTGGAATCTATACTTTAGCTTGTTCAGCATTCACATCCATTGGTTGACTTCTTGGCATCCTTGAAGGATAATAGCGTTCTCGTTTCTTCCCATGTTTTGGGAAGTAAATCTAGTGTTCCTCACACTTTTTGATAGCTTTGCTTGGATTTTTGCAAATTTGAGTAGAACAAATTCCTAAAGATAGCTATGGATCTCCATCGGGGGATTTATGTAACCCAATAGCAAAAAATAATCCTAATAAGTTGAGAATCAAGATTCTCAGTGGAAGCACCAAAATGTTTGCACCAAAAATTGGTACAAACACCCAATAGAAATTTTTTGAAGAGAATTCAACGAAGAATAAAATGAAAACAGTGGATAATAATAAGGAAATGACAATTAATTGAAAGAATAACATGCATACAATGATTTATAGTGGTTTGACATTGTTTGCCTACGTCCACTTTGAATAGATTACTTTATTAATTACCTTATAATCTGAATACAAAAGGGATCG
Organism: Allium cepa; assembly: GCA_030765085.1. Taxonomy (NCBI): domain Eukaryota; kingdom Viridiplantae; phylum Streptophyta; class Magnoliopsida; order Asparagales; family Amaryllidaceae; genus Allium; species Allium cepa. The sequence continues at coordinate 288,542,156 of CM060940.1, forward strand.
GATCAAAATCCTTAGTTACAAAAGAGTATAAAGCAACTAGTAGTGTAAAAGTCTTGAAAATGAACAGCCTAGCTTGTATTTATAGATGGAGATGACAAAATATCTCTCTGAAAAATCGACAGAAAGACTCTAAAAACCATATGGACCCACAAGTGAGATCGCATGGCATAGCTCCCAAAGAAGAGGGAGGTACCGATCCCTTCTTTGGTTCAATTTTAGGGTGCAGTCCCTATGGTGGTTCCTCATGCCAAAATATGTTTAGCCCCCAAGTTTCATGCCAATTGGAATGGTGAGCTCGGGTTATTGCTTGATCTTTGCTTCAATATGGTTTGCATGCTACTTACTATCAATCCCTTCCAAGGGAAGTATAACGATCCTTCCCACTTTATCCTCTTGAGGTGCAATCCCTAGGGTAGGCTCTCTAGGATCTCCATGTCTTGCTCATAAAATTTCATATGCATTGGCCTTGTGGATCCTAAGATATTAATTGTTCTACAGGTATGCTCTCACACCCTAGAATATGTTGATCCCTCCTAGGTGTTTGTTGAATCGACTAACTTTTTAACAATTTAGAAAATTTTCGAAAAATTGTAATAAAAATAAGCGCAAGTGCATGGCATAAAATTTTAGTATGTGACAAGTACGGGTTGATCCGTAGGGAGTTGAATGATTTAAAAATTTATACTCAATCAAATTAATTAAGAGTTTGAAGTTGTTTAAGCTAATTTTTTTTTAAAAAAACTAGCAAAAGAAAATGCATAAAAATTGAGAGTAGAAGGCAATTTAGAGGCAATTTCCTTCTCATGATCACATAAACCAACATAATGAAATTATAATCTCCCTTTTTGGTCATTTGTGAATTTATTTAGTGTGTTTATCATAAGTGTGGTCTATTTGATCTATTAATTATCCCAACATAAACTATTAAACATTAACACGCCCATTAAACCACTTGTTAACTCTCATGAAAATGATAATGAAATTAAAAATAAAATCTATTTTAAGCATGATCTATTTACTATTGGTTAGTAATACAGACCATCAAATTTTGATTCTAAAATCCACTTCATTACCATAATCATATGCAGATGAAGAGGTAATTTGTGTTTACGTCTGTTTAAGCATAGACTATTTGGTGTCAACAACGTATGCTATCAAATTCAAAGTTAAACAACAAAATTTAACAACATCAACACTTCCATTAAGCATAAAAAGAGATCAAATGAAATCACTATGTTGAATCTACATGATTAAGAGAGTTTTGTTACCCCTAAATTAAAGCGGTATAGCTTCTCATATTTGTTATCATTTCAACAAATTTTGATTGCAACATTAAAAAACAAAAGAAAGTGCAAGCTACTTAAAAATAAGAAAGAGAAAAACTACTTGCATAAAATAAAACTAAGCTACTAACATAAGAAGAAATAAACAAGAAAAGAACATGAATTAAAAGTACATGAATTAAAATTGCATATAAGAAAATTTCATGAAGAAAAGCCAAGAAGCCATGATAGAGAGAAAGAGAGTTTATATTTTCAATTTGTGCCTACAACTAAACTAACTAAAGAGGATGTAACATGAAGCATAATCGGTATTTATACATGTCTAAATCCCAAATGCATATTTTAGGGGGTTACCCAAATTGCTTTTGAGGAAGTATGGCCACGATGTTTCCATTAGCATGTAATTAATCTTTCATCAAATGTGCATGTGCTTTTAATCTCCACTAACATATGCATCAGCTCCTAATTGAAGATTATGACAAGTGGGTAGGTGGGGTCCTCCGTGTTGCATGAATTGATTTATTTTTTCATTCCTTTGTTCTTCCATCCTTTGTGCATGCATGAATACATGAAGCCTCTTCCTTTTGTCATCCAATTTACTACAAATAAAAATAAAATATGCAATTAAATATTCTCAAAATTAAAATATGCGCAAAATTACTACTTTACCCCTATATTGCTGTATGAATGACAACTTGAAAGCATTTTTGAAATTTGGTTTTAAACTTGTAAAAACATCCTATATGCTCATTTATTTGATTAAATTAGATTAAATATGGAAGAATAAATATGCACATTTACGTGCATATCAATACCCCCACACTTATCTATTTATTCGTTCCCGAATAAAGAAAAACTTAAGATAAATCCACTTTTATAGGGAGCAAGATTGCATTGCGTGTATGCAACAAACTGTTAAACCTCTAAGTGTCCTGAGTAGGACGAGTGTTGTCTCGTGAGGTTTATCAACGGATACTACCCACAAAATCCAAATGCCATATGAAAAATTCCTAAAAGCAAGATTTATTTACAAAGAGATTAATGCAAGTTTTTGAAAATATTTACAAATAAAGAGTTTACTATAAAATTAACATGAATAAGTTAAATATAAGTTCTGGTCATTATCATGAAGAGTTTACTAGTTGTTTCTATTGATAACATAGTGAAACTATGAAATAGATCCATAGTTGATTATCAAAGTTTTTCATAGTGGTATTTTTATTTCTTTTGAATAACAAGTCAAATCAAATAAGTAAAAATAGTGCTTGGATTTCGATTGCTTACTCTCTCTTTATTTAAAAATTTATTGATGTTAACAATATTTACATATGCCTAACTCAGAAAACTGAAGCTAAATACACCACCCACGCACTGCCTTGCGGGCTTATGTGAGGGGAATACAGAGCATGGCGTGTATACACATAAGTGTGTACACCTATCGACTGTAGACATTATTAATAAAATAATTTTTTATACATACACCTAACTCAGATATACTGAGGCCGGATATACCGTTCATGCAGCACCTTGCGGGCTTACGTCAAAAGAATACAGAGTGTGGTGAGTGTACACATTTACGTGCGCACACCTGACTCTATATGTTTATTATTTATATATATAAACATATTCATTTTATTTATTTGTTTATTTTTGATAGAGAGAGTTTTGCAAAATCATCTTAGCACCATTTAACTTAGAAGATCAAAAATGTTATATCATTTACTTTAAATTCACTACTTTTTTTAAACAAAGATTTTCAATTAGGATATATTTCATAATTATCATCCATGACTCTTCCTATATACTAGTTAAACTAAAGGTGCTTAAATATAAACTTTCTTTTTATTATAAGTTAAGAGAAGTAATTTCCAAAAATTTCAATTTAATAACCAAAATCCTATATTTTCCTCTAGTGTTTCTTCAAAAATAAATCAAAATGCTAAAAAGAAGATTTTATTTTTGAGTTTTCTTTTTTTAAATTTTGAGTTTTGGAAAGAAAACGCCAAAAAATAAACCAAGGAAAACCAAAAATAAAGATGAGACTTCCCCATCCTCCACACATTTAATTTTGACCATGTCCTTACAGTCAACCCAAGTGAAAGGAGAAAAAAAAATATGACTTATATTTACATGAAAATGAAACGGTTATTATATACATGACATCAGAAAGTAAATCCTTAAAGAGCAAATGAAACAGTCTTCCAAAGACTAATTCATTTGTCTCGTCAAGTATGAGAGACATAGCTTAAGCATGGAAAACCAAACCATAAAAGATTTCAAAGTTGAATATTAGTTTGGAAAAACGAAATTCGATTTATTAGAAATCGTATGAGTTGTTTTATTCGATGATTTTTGGGGTAGATAGAACAATTGGTTGAAGTTCAAGTTTATTTTCACCAAATTTAAATTCAAGCTCCTCATTGACAAATTCTTCAAAATTATTAATTTTAAAATCAAAATGGTGATTTATGTCTACCCCTTCAACAACTCATCTTTGAAAAGCCTAAAAAATTTGTGTTCATTAAATTCATCTTCCTTTGTTGAATTATTCACAACTTCATTGTATATATCAATTTCAAAATATAAAGTTGTTGTATTCAATTTTTCATAATTGAAAAAAGAAAGATCAAAATTTTAAATTTGGTTTCACGCTCTAAGAGAATTGAAATCCAACTCAGTCATCGCATTTTCAACAACTTCATTAAGGTTTTCATTTTCAATTCCAAAAGTTTTAATTTGAAAAATCGTCAATTTTGGTGAAAGACAGATTAATAATTGACTCGTCACACATTGAGAGTTGATTTGTTTCTCATGTTGTTTCATATAGGTTTCAAACAAAAAATCCATGTGATCTTTATGAGTTTTTTCCATTTGTTCAACAAGATCAAATTTATAATTATTAATTTGAGAATTTTCAATTTGAAATTGTCGAGAACAAAAATTGTCCATTGCATCGTGATTGAAACTATTCCTATTGCCAAAATCATTTAAAAAGTTGTTTCTGTTTTCTTTTTTATTTTGAAATTCATTTTGGAGTTCGAAATTGAATTGGCATAAGTTATAATCAAAATTATTTTAATTTTGAAGTGAATTCATATTTTGATCATTTTGAAATCCTTGACTTGAGTTATTGCATAGATTACTCAAATTATTTATCATTTGATTTCGTTGTTGAAGTAAAGACCAAATTGTTTCAATACTCTTTTCAAGATTTGAGGGATGGTCATCATTTTGGAAACTTTTTGGTTCAAAATTCGAACTATTTGTACAATAGTTGACTGTAAAATATCCATAAGAATTTGATATAAAACTATGTGGATTATATTGATATTCATAACTATTGTAAAATTTTAAAGAATAGGGAAATTTTGATATTTTCAAAATTGGGTTTTTTTAAAGGAAAAGTATTTACCAAAGAGAATTTATTTTTCAAAATGAAGATTTGATTTATTTTGTTTTTTAGATTTTAAATTTTTTTCTTTTTTTATATGTTTTTTTAAAATATTATATTTTTTTGTATTTTTATTTTTCTAAAAAATACAGTCTTAGTTATTATTTTTGGATTTTTGATTTTGATTGAAAATTTTCAAAGGAAAAGATGTAAATAAACCAAGGTAAGGAAAATTCACAATTTTATTTAGTTTTGGATTTTGAATTTATTTTAAATATGCATAAACTAATGCAACTAAATGAATACAAGGACTTAATTATAAATTTCTTATCCATAGTAGCTCCTAACCCAAAATTGTATAATCACACTTTGTCTTAATCCAACAAATATTTCTTAGGCAGGTAATGGACAGGAGTTATCGATGCACCATGAATCACCGTAGCAATGCAACCAATTTAAGTACCTTCAGAGAAATAATCAGAATAATATTTACGAATCCCCATAATATTTATAGTTGATTATTGCTCTACCATAGCCTAGACACCAAGAAAATAAATTGTTGAAAAAAAACAACTTGTCGATATACAACTAAGCCCTAAGTGAGTCGTGACTCCCTTAAGTCAAATGTCTAACCGTTATTAATTAATTTTCTAAGATGAAATGAAATTTGTGGGCCAAGAAAGGGGTGATGAATTCCTCCATCTTATGTGGATTTGGGTATTTCCCTTGAAAAAGAAAATAAAGTGGATTTTAACAATGTAATTACGAGTGAAATTAGTTTTATTTTGGGGTATTTTACCAGAAGGACAAACTTTGTAGTCTAATTAGTTTATAGGACACACATTCATAAAAATTAATTTCAAAGCCACAGTTAGCAGAATAATTACTTTTAAGGACGAAGTCAGCGGTCCAATTATTTTCAAGGACATAATTTCATAGGTTTTTAGGCCCTATAAATTAATTATTTTGTGTTTTGTCCTTAAAAATAATTATTTCAGTTGTGTGTCCTAAAAACTAATTGCACTAGCTAAAGAAGCCCTTATGACAAATTTTCACTTTTTTGTTTTTGATTTTTTTTAAAAATGCAAGCAACCAACATTGCAAAGTAAATAAATACAAGAGATGAGGGCATGATATCAGAGCGTGCAGAATTAATAGAATTTTTCTTTTAAGCAGCGATTTTTAGCGCGAGCAAAGCATTTTTTTTTAGCAAGTACTTCTTCTCCTTTTCTACTTTGGCAACCAGAAATTTTGAATAAGATATATGTGTGTGTGTAAGGATGTAACTTAAAACAAAAAAAAATTCACAAATTAAATTTCAAAACAAAATTCTCAAGACAAACAAATCCGGCTCAAACCCTTAACACCCAATACTAACCAAAGCTACTAAAAACACAGAAGAAAAATCAACTTCCTAAAACACAAGTTGCTCGCTTGTTACCAAAAAAAAAAATTAAATCGAAATTTCCCAAAACTGAAATCAATTTCCTCGTTCAATCGCTCGAGTGTTGATTTAAATTTGTGGTGATCGGAGTTGGTCGAGGCTCGTTGCAGTTTAATGTTCGATGGCGATTTTGGGTGTGGGTGATTTGTGAGGGTGAATGCATTGAAGTTTTGGTTTTGGTTGAAGTGTAAGTATGTCATAGCTGGTGTGTTGTTTGGATTGGCAGGTAGCAAGACAAGTTTGTATGGTCTCTGGTTGAGGCAGTGGTGGTATGTGATGGATTTTGTATGTGCAGCGATGTAAAGTATGGTAGAGGGGATGGTTAAGTCAAAGACTGGTGGTTGGTTGAAGGGGCAGAGGGCAGACAGTTGGAGATTTTCTGGTGAAGTGCAGTGTAAATGGAGGCAACGGTGGTTTGTATGTAAGAGGAGAATTGTGTGACAGAGGTGAAAATTGGCAGGTGGATGGTAAAGGCAGTATGAACGAGTTGTACAGTAGTGATTGTAGGCAGAAATGTTGATGTTGGCTGTGCAATTGGGTTGGAGGCAGAGCGGTTAGCAGTAGTGAAGAGGGATGATGGTATTGATGGAGTTTGACGAAATATGCAAAGGTATGCAAACATCAATTGTGGACAGAAGCTTGTATGTCTGAATTGACAGTATGTGATGTAGATAAAAGTGCTGTTGGATGGTTGTGGTGGAAGGCTGGGATGGTTGGGCGTGATATTGTATGGCTGAAGTGCTTGGTGGTTTGTGGTTGAATAGCAATGCACAGATATGCACAGTTAAGTTGTTGAATAGCAGTGCGTAGAGATGTTAAGGCAGCAAATGGTCAGATGGTCAGAGGTGATGTATAGAGGAGTGGAATAGATGGTATATAGTGGTGCAGTAAGTTAGATAGCTGTTATATGTTGATGGAGTAGTGGTTGATGTATGTGGAAGTGCAAAGGCAGTATGCTGGCAGGGTAATGTAATGATATGCAAATGTAAGACAGCAGTGATATGCAAATGTATGCACGGTGTGAAATCAGCAGGGTAAATGTGGTGGTTTTGGTGATTATGGGTGTGCAGGGTATGGGACAAGTGGGTATGGTTGATATGATGGTAGTAGGAGATAAAGTTGCAAAGAGATGTTGACGCTAGTAGCACTGAAGTTTGTATGTAATGTGAAGAGGTTGAGGTAGCAGTTGTTGATCACACTGTGCTAGGTTAAAGGTAGGCAGGGATGAAGATGAAGTAGTGGATGATAAGTTGCAATGGAGTGGCTGATGTCTGGTGGGTATTGATAGGTTGGCAGCAGTTTGAGGGAAGTGATATTTTGCAGTTTCAGGTGTTATATGCACAGATATGCAGCAGTTAGGGGTGACGTGACATGAAGTGCACAGTTGCACAAGTGCACAGTTGCACAGTAGCAGTGGCAGTTGGCAAGGCAGTAGTATATGTATGCTGATAGTTGGTGATGCAAAGAGGATGAAGGCTTGTGGTTGATGTATTGGTTGCTGGAAAGCAGGCTGCAAGCAGTGGTATGTTGTGATATGCAGGTGTGACAAATGAGGGAAAGTGAATGTAGGCAGGGGACTATGGTAAAAGTTTGATGAATGATTATATGGAGCAGTTGTGTGAGTGTTTGAAGGCAGAGGAGGTTGAAGTGAATGTATGTTGATGGATGATGTACAATTGATGGACGGTGAAGTAGTGGATAGTGGCAATAAAGAAATGTGCAGGTTGTATTGTAAGGAAGGCAGTGAATGTGCACAGTGAATGGTGAAGGTGGAGTAAGGCAGGTAGTGGATGTGGTTTATGTGTAGTTGTTGTATAAGTGGCAGCAGTGTGCAGAGGGGTGATGATGTTTGGCGACAGGAGTGAGATGATGGTAATTGCAGTAGTAGTAAGGTGGAGGTGAATGTTGATGTGCATAATACGTGCGCAGGGATGTTCGAATGCAGGGATATGTGCTCAGTGAATGCAGGGATGTTGGCAGAAGGGCAGTGCAGAGATAAATGCAGGCCGTGGATGGTTTAGCAGATAAGTGATTGAGATGGAAGTGGTAGTGTGGTATGGCAGAGTTAAATTATGATGTGAGTGGCAATTTGTTGATGAGGCAGCAAGCAGTTTGGTCAGGGGTATTGACAGTTTCAAAAAAAATGTGAATGTAAAAAAAATGTAAATGTAGAATGAAGGGTAAATGTAAATTAATTAAAAAAATATTTTTGAAATTGTGTATGTATTTTTTTATATAGAAATGCAAATGAAAATGAAACTAGAAAACAAGCATACAAAAACAATGAAAGAACAAATCACACAACAAACACACAATGCAAAACATATTTTTTTTATAAATGCAAATTAACACACAAAATGAAAACACACTAAAATGAAACAAAAATAATTCGAAGAATAGAAATAAAATCAAATTAATTCCCTGGCGACGGTGCTAGAAACTTGTTGAATCGACTAACTTTCTATCGGTTCAGAAAATTACCAAAAAATTGTAATAAAAATAACCGCAAGCGCACAACGTGCAATTTTAGTACATGATGAGTGCAGATCGATTCGCAGGGAATTGAATGATTTAAAAGTTTTACTCAATCAAATTAACTAAGAGTTTGAAATTGTTTAAACTAAAAAATATAAAAAGTTAGCAAAAGAAAATGAATAAAAATACGAGAGTTGAAGACAATTTAGAGGCAATTTCCTTCTCATGATCACATAAATCAACATAATGAAATTAGGATCTCTTTTTGAACATTTGTGAATTTAGTTAATGTGATTATCATAAGTACGGTCTATTTGTTCTATTAATTAGGCCAGCATAAACCATCAAACTTTTACACACTCACTAAACCACTTGTTAACACTCATGAAAATGATATTGAAATTAAAAATAAAATCTATTCTAAGCATGATCTATCTACTATTGATTAGTAATATAGACCATCAAATTTTGATTATAAAATCCACTTCATTACCATATGCAGATGAAGATGTAATTTGTATTTATATTTGTTTAAGCATAGCCTATTTGGTGTCAACAACATAGGCTATCAAATTCATAGTTAAACAATAAAATTTAACAACATCAACACTTCCGTTACGCACAAAAAGAGATCAAATGAAATCATTATGTTGAATCTACATGATGAAGAGAGCTTCGTTACCCCTAAATTGAAGGGAATTTACTTTCACATTTGTTATCATTTCAACAAATGTTGATTGCAACATAAAACAAACAAAAGAAAGTGTAAGCTAATTAAAAATAAAAAGAGAGTTAAACTACTTGCATAAAAATAAAACTAAACAAATAACATAAGAAGAAATAAACAAGAAAAGAACATGAACAAAAAGTGCATGAATTAAAATTGCTTTATAAGAAAATTACATGAAGAAAAGGTTAAGAAGTCATGAAAGAGAAAAAAGAGAGTTTATATTTACAATTTGTGCCTACAACTAAATTAACTAAAGAGGATGTAACGTGAAACATAAGGGGTGTTTATACATGCCTAAAACTCTAATGCATATTTTAGGGGGCTACCCAAATTACTCTTGAGAAAGTATGACCACCACGTTATCATTAGCACATAATTAATCTTCCATTAAATGTGCATGTGCTTTTAATCTCCAACATGTGCATTGGCTCCTAATTGAAGATCATGGTAAGTGGTTAGGTGGGGTCCTCCATGTTGCACGAATTGATTTATTTCTTCATTCCTTTGTTCTTCCATCCTTTATGTATGCATGAATACACGAAGCCTCTTCCTTTTTGTCATCCAATTTCCTGCAGACAAAAATAAAATGTGCAAATAAATATTCTTAGAATTAATATATGCAAAATTTACTATTTTACCCCCGAAATTGATGTATGAATGATGACTTGAAAGCATTTTTGAAATTTGATTTTAAACATGTAAAAACACCCTATATGCTCATTTATTTAATTAAATTAGATTAAATATGAAATATGAGTATGCATATTTATGTGCACATCAGTGTTGAATCATATTTCATATTTCAAACACTCTGCCTTGCATATCCATTAAATCCATTTAACATTAACTTCATGTTACCATCTGTACTTGACTTTTAGGCCCCACAATCATCACTCTGGAGTCATCGACCTTGATGGCAGTCGAATCTGTCTTGTGCAATCAGTTCAATATAGCCGGGTTAAAAGGCCGAATAACACTTACCCCCACCCCCCAAAGTACGTCTTGTGATGAACATGATGTGCTTTGAATCGAAGCAAGTTAGAATCGTCGAAAAGAAATCCATCCAGTTTCCTGAATAGTTGTTATCCATTTGTCAAATTATTTTTTAAGGTGTTGTATTTCTCATTCATCGTCATGACGCTTGGTTGATTTCTAATAATATAAATCCAAGGTTATACTCCATCAGTTGATATATATAAGTTCGGTTCTACAAAACTGACAAGCTTTGGTTATCTAGTCTAGCCTCGAACATGAAGGCTTCATGTTTGATTTTGATTTCTTTCTATTTCAAAAATTGAACTTTTTGGGTCATACTTGTGCGCATTCATATACACGTTCTTTGTTGTTAGCTCCCAGATGTGTTTGTACGTTCAAGGTTATCGTCAATTTTCATTGCATTTTGTGCGAACATGCTTTTAATAATTCTCATGCTCATTTTAGTTTGCATACATGCCCATAGTTGATCCATCATTTCATTTTTTTTTATTGTTTGTAGGGATTAGTGTATGCTTAGCCGGTCCCCCTTTTCCATTTCTTATGCTCACAGGGATCAGCATATTGGTAGCAAATCCCTCTCTCTTTCTTTATGTTTGTAGGGATCTGCACCTTTTCTGCCAATCCCTTCTCTCCATGTTTTGCATGCCGACCCATCTCTCCCTATATAAGCTAATATTTTTCTTCACATCCTTCACATAACCTGCCATTTTAGCTAGTTCCCATTCATATTCTTTACACCGAACCGTCCTTTTCCTTCAATAAACCCTAACCCTTCCTTCCCTAATTAAACAACACCTTCGTCCATACTTTAATTTTCCAATTCAACTTTAGATTGTTATTTCGCCTCACATTCAAACCATAATCCAACCTATCTCCTGAATCGATCATCTTAGGTTCATTAGGTAGGTTACTTGCCTTCGATTTTTATTTTATGATGACATGTTGGATTCCACGCTGTCGGCAATGGGGGGAGGTTCGATACAACGTTGAAACGATTAGCAAGGTTGCCTGGAAGAAGGGAGAAGTGGGATTTGGTACGGCAGAGCAAAGTAGAGGAGAAAGGAGTGCACGATAGAGGGTTTGATTGCGTAGAAAGAGAAGGTAGCAGGTTGAGTTGAGGAGGGATTGGTGGAAACTTGATGGGAGGAAGGGATCGGTGGAGTTAGGAAAGTAGGGATCGTTGTAAATGGGTAGCATGGTGGGATCAGCTAAGTGGGAGAGGGAATCGGTGGAGTTGAATAATGTGAAGGGATGGACAAATTTTTTGAAAGGAAAAGGGGTCGGCGTATTTTTTGAAAGTAAAAGGGTCGGCATTTTTGTTTGAAGTAAGGGATTAGTTGTCTCCCTTAGATCCCCCTTCAATTTCATCCGCTTGAGGTGTAATCCCTATAGTACATTCCCTAGGATCCTCATGTCTTGCACATAAAATTTCACATGCATTATACTTGTGGATCTAGAGATATTAATTATTTTCTATTGGAATGTTCTCACACCCTAAAATATGCCGATCCCTCCTAGGTGTTGAACCATATTTCATATTTTAACACTCTGCCTTGCATATCCATCAAATCCATTCAACATTAACTTCATGTTACCATATTTACTTGACTTTTGGGCCCCATAATCATCGATCTAGAGTCACTAGCCTTGATGGCAGTCGAATCTGACTTGTGCGATCAATTCAATAGCTGGGTTAAAATGCCAGATGACAACTGCCATACTTTGTTTGAACTTTGAGGATGAAATTCCTATAAAGGGGTAAGCCTTTAAGACCCACAAATAAATGGATAGTTAATTAAGGAAATTAAGCAATCAAACAAGAAAAAAGGATGAACAATATTTGGAGGGCATTATTTAGTTGTTATGTATAAGGGAATAAAAATAGAAAATTATTAAATAAAGATTTAGGAAATCTATTTTGAATGAAAAATAACTAAATTATACTGTAAATATGTACAGAGAAGTTTTAATAGATAAGCAAATGAAATCTAATGTAAAGGTATTTAAATTCAGTTGTGTGAATAAAGGGAAAATGTAAACATTTGAATAAATGATATTTTTGTTTAAGGAATTAATTAGGAGAGGAAAGATTGGATGTAGGAGATCTTACATCAAAACTAATTGAATATAATTAATTTTGGTTGTATATAATGGGATCCACTTAATTGCATGAGTATGAAATAATAAATGTGCAACATATGAGGTAATCAAATTAATATTCAAATAGAGAGGATCTTACAAAAGAAGAAATAAACTAATAAAACAAGGAAGTAAACCAAAACCCTAATTATATAAATACTCACGTATCTTCCTCCCCATCTCTCATTCATTCTCTACAAAATTAAAACAAAAGAAAAATACAATCGTTCGCCATTAAAAGAACAAATTAAGGAAAATAGAAGAAGTTAAGGAAACCTAAGAAGATTAAAAGTCTAATAAAAACAAAGAAAAATGCGAGTAATATATTCTCTAATCTCTTTTCTCATTGAAATTTCTCGTGGCTGAACTGAATAAGAATGATAACTAATGATTTGCATTCAAGAATGTTATATGATGTATAAAACACCTTGTTTGACATGATTTTGAATTATGGAATGTTTTCTTGACCTAATTAATTAACATGATGTAATTAAAAACCAAATGATAGGAAAATGGTTTAAAATAAGAGATCCAAAGGAAGTTATATAAAAACAAACCATGATTAACTTTACCACAAATAATCAAAAATATATTAAGTAATATCCGAGAGGAAATAAGTTTGGCCAAGCGGATCTAATAAGGAATCAAACGAAAATTAGTTGAAGATTAGAAGGTAATTTAATTACATGAAATGTTTATTCATTGAGTGGTAGATTGGATCCACATTTTATATTGTATATGACGGTGGCCCCACAACTTCAACACCCAATATAACCAAATAGTGCATTGTTATGGTGCCCGACCGATGTAGCATGATAGCCAAGGGAGAAAAGAAGAGAAAAAATCACAGAACCTGTCGTATATCTCACAGTGTGTCGAATAAAATGTAATAATAATATCACGGATATAAAACAGGAAAGATGGTAATAACTACAATGAACCACAACATCAGAGTATACAGGTTCATAAAGTTATACAAGATAATAGTAGAGTTTATGCAATTAATGATAAACTTAAACTGTCTTTAAATAAAGTAACGAACACTATCTAGGCTCAACAGTGTTACATCGTGAAATAAGCATAAGTCCATATATAATATGAGTAAAGCTCCATCCTACTCATTCTCTGCACAACCACCTTGTATGACCTAGACCTACTATTTAGTCTACTCAAAGAGTCCTCAAGATAATAAGAAGTAAAGTATAAAACCTTGAGTCAAATAACAACCTTATGTGAGCGATAAGGAATCTCAAAATACTATACAAGTTGATATAGTAAGGAACAAAGATACAAGAACAATACCTGACATGTACCCGCAACTAAAGAGTTAGCACATAACATCAATTATATGCTACTCTAACATCATAAAAATGTACTACATCTTAAGCACAACATCGAGTGTCTAGGTACCCATATCCATAATACCTACATTATCCAATATCCATAGAGTGATAGACTACTATAAAGCAACCATAACAAACATCGCATCCATTAAAAAATCCTCGTTGTCACTCATGCCATGGATATATGATAACTCGTATGACCATTCCTCTAACAGGAATTAATGGAAAAATCTTGATTTTCAATGTATTCACTCACCAGCCCGTAGCGGACACTAGATCCACTCCATTGTTCTAGGGTATACGAATCCATTCCACCGATCCAAGGTAACCATTCCAAGTACTCAATGAGCATCCTTACAAGTGCCATAGAAAACACTCTGCATGTCAATGATCCCTGAGCATATGTATCCGAGCCATTTCCTTGTTCCATCTAGTTTCCATTCATCCTCAATGAACCATTACATGTTCCTTTCTTTCCATGGTAGAACTATTCAACATTATGTACATGGTCACCCTTCCTAGAACCCGCCCTTGTGGATAATATCCTCATAACTCCATTCAACATCGAGTCATCATCATCGGAACATAGCTCCATCATCATCTAGTTACTATCATTGAAGTTCTGACGTCTTCATTTTTGTCGCAATGCCACATTGTAACCAAATGTCAAGCGAACAAACAAACACCTTGAGCATGACTTGAAAAACGTACTCTCTCTCTCTCTCTACTAGAAGTTTAACCCAAGTTAGCCTTAGAAATTCATGTCAGTACCGAGTTGAAGAGGTCGGTACAGGTATGAATTTTCTAGCCACTACTTAGCTAAGATTTAGCTAAGTACTTTTCTCCCTGATCACTTCCCCTTTACATGCCTAGAGTTCCTCCCCGATGCATTAAGCTCCTAGAGTCCCAAGCACAAACCCAAGTTCCTAAAAATGGACCGATATCGATCAGCGGTACCGAGTTGTATATTTTACCAAGTGCTTGGCCTTGAACTCCAAGAACCTCTTCTATTGCCTTGACTCAAAGCTTGCCCGAATTCCACCATCTTTGACCTGAAGCATTCCTTACATTGACCTGAACTTGAGGTCCCACCGACTTGATTTCCACCTGGTATCAATCTCTAGTTGGGCATCCAAATCTACTCCAAACAACTTGCGCCCAGAAGCATATGCTCCTTCCCTCCTCCAAGTTTCATCCCTTTTTGAGAAATTTTGACTTCATTAGCCCAAATCAATGATTAGCTCCTAGCTACCCTAAAAGCATAAGAAAACTACATTAAAGCAAAACATACAACATGCTTATCATCCATAAACATTCATTGAACATAAACTATCCATTCAAAAATGATAAACTTACAATAATCTACTTGGATCGAATTTTACATTTAAATGTCAATGTGATCCAAAAGGGTTGTAAAAACATTGAAAATCCAATTCAATCTTTTTAACTTAGGACGTAAACATGAGTGAGCATTAGAATTAAGTTTAAAATCATTTTAGCATCAAAAATCTTGTTAAAAACATTAACTTTAACTATATAAACAAACACAGGATGGCGAGAGATCAATAATCACTTACCTAATAACCAAAATACCAATTTAATCTCTCAAATCTGAAATGCGCATTAGCGAATCCGAATTCAAAGCACCCAAAAATGAATCGATATTCCCCTTTGCTAATTACCCATATAATGACAAATTAGGGTAAGATTAGTAATAAAAAAAGTGCTTTTTGACGGAATCAGGATTAATAAACGTTTGAAATTGCTTTTGGAAAGTAGAAAATGATCTTAATCTATACCACGACCTTAGGAAAAATTCTCAAAATTAGTTAATAGGCCTAAGTATGGGCTTAGTTTAATTGCCCACTAATGTTCTAATGGCAAACAGAACTTAAAACAGTCATATCTCCTAAATGGTAAGTCCATTTTCCTATTATGACTACTCTAAAGAGAAACCATAAGCTCGATCTAATGAAAGTGGTTTTATGCCCTATATCAACTCATATCAAAAGTTATACAATTAACAAGAATGTTTGGGTCCAAACTGTTTGATAAAAAATTTAAAGTCGGAAAATATCCGCAATAATCATTTTCAAACATCTTAGAGTCATACGACCTCATATGATTTAAATAATAATATCATACGGTTCTCCTATATGTAAAATATAGGTCGTTACATCCTTCGCTTTTGGGAATTTAACCCTCAAAATCACCAAAAAATCAAAGAATAATCAACCATAGTTACCCAACATGCTTGACAATCATATGCAACCATCAAACAAGCAGTCATGCTATCAATAACATAGATCAACATATCTTAGAATGCGAGATACTAAACTATCCTATATGTTACCGAAAGTGAAATTATATACAATAACGATATGTCTTCCCATGCAAAGAGCTCTAGATATGTAGCTCTTATGCTTTCCTCGGTTTCTTACATGCAATAACCTTCACTTTCGCCCCATTGAACCTTCACAAATGTCATTGTCTTCCTACTAAGTTGTTTCGTATTACATTCGACAATACGAATCGGCTTACGAGGTCTCAAAGCTTGTGGTTCAATCTCGATATCATCAATCTGATCCAATGTAATCGTCATGCATGAATCGTGTATAAACTTCAACAAGTGGGAGAAGTGGAATACGTTGTGCATTCTTGTTATCTTCTGAGGTAAGTCAACCCTATATGTTATCTCTACTATCGAAAAAGGACCTTCGAACCTCGGCATCAACTTCCCTTTATTATCGAATCGAATGACATTCTTAATAGATAAATCTTCGCAAACACCATACCGACGACAGAGAATTCCAAATCCCTATGTCACTTAGTAGCGTAGCTCTTCTTTCCATCCCATACAGTATTTATTCATTGAATGATCATAATCTTTTCTAAGGTCTCTCTAACCATATTCAGCCCAAGTATCAATTTTTCACCTGCTTTCCACCAACATAAAGGAGCATTTCACGGTCGACTATATAGTGCTTCATATGGTGCCATGCTGATACTAGAATGATAACTATTGTTGTATGAAAACTTCACTAAATGCAAATGATAATCCCACGAACCTTTGAAATCTAGTATGCACTCTCAGAAGGGATCCTCCAATATACGATTCACCCTCTCGGTCTACCCATTAGCTTGCAAATGATTAGCTATATTGAGATACAGTACTGTCCCTAACTATGACAACCTACACCCCTCCTACCTCGACACACCAATCCAAAGTCTAGGGTGTCATCTGAACTCATGTTAGTGCCACAAAGTACAAGCTATCGGGTTTTTATAACATTTCAGAGACTAAAAATTAACAAATATGATTTAAGATATATTGCATTTTTAGAATTCACAATAGAATGGAACAAAATATAAATATACAACATGTCAGAAAATATCTCAAAACAGTCTAAAAAAACAATACATAGTCAAATACAAAGTACATAGCAATCCCACCAATAGTCTGATAAAGGAAATTCTAAATACTGCTAAGGTAGACAGTTACATAAAGAGTAAATAATGGATAAGCAACTCCTATGATGATCTCTACTCTCCATGTACTGAAATCGAGCCGAATCACATGATGCCTTGTCCTCTTGTAGTGGAAAAAGGAAGGAAAAGTGTGGATTAGGCAAAAGTCTTGTGAATGAGTACATGTTTAATAGATGTTGATCATGTGCGGTTAACTTTAAATCTACAGTATGTGACCAAGGTTGTCCTACATGTGTCCTTGTATTCCTAGGATCCTTTAATTAAGGGGCTTTATTTAACACACACCAACACTAACAACTTGTGTAGGCTCCTACAAGGGTTGAACTATGGATTAAACCTCAATAACAAACGATTAGCCACTGCTCCTAGAGCTATTCAATATAGGAACATCGTACCACTTTCTTTATGGGACTACATCTTACATGATGCCTATATGTAATTACATCAAATAGGTTTCCCTATAATTACCATATAGGAATAAATTTTCCAAAACTACGACTACAGGTAACCCAACTACGTATTAGAGGGAGCCCGCAATGTCAACATGCTACTTTGTCTCATCATCTGCATCTATATCCACCTCTCGACATAGTATGCGCCTCTTATTGCACGCATCAAGGTCCATCAACAATATTGTATGATGCCATGTTAGAATTGTAAATACCAAGATTCCTAGTGTGCGAAGCCCACACACTTCATCCGGCATCAGATAGTATTGCACATCCATCGTAGACATACCGTGAGTGCCATTCGCAAAAGAATCACCCACGGTCGAATAATCGATCCCCAATTGGGTAAAATACATTTACCTAACCTCGTAACGTCCTAACGTTGTCTCATAGGGAACCATCTTCCCTACCCTTCTATCTCTAACATCCACACATATGTATAAAATACGATTATACAAACAATTAATAATTTTATTTCCAACCTGGTCCTTAGGCCAAGGTTCAGATTATGCATTTGAGACATCAACCGACCGATTGGTCGCAGCGTAAATTTTAGGGTTTTCGATTTTTAATTATTGATTTTAATTATTTGTTAATCTAATAAATTCTGGAGTTACACAGTGAATCCTAGGCATCGATTTATGCTAAGCAATCTTTGCTATTTTACCCTTCTTTTATTGATACCAAATTCATAGATTTATATTAGTTTAATTATACTTATTTGATTCAGGGTTAACTATTCAATAAAAGAAAGGGTTTAACTTGGGTAAAAATAATATTAGCCAATTTATACAAATTTCACTTTCTAATTCAAATCTTAGATTCAATATTTATAGTTTGATTACTAACATCTTATATCAGATAGAATAGACTAAAATTAACTATAAATAATTAACTTGTTAAACTTATTAGCACTCACTTCGGATCCAAGTTCTAACTATAAAGTCCAACGGAGAATCATCACTCGTTAGCTTGCTCCCTCCTTGATCTAATTTACTAATTCTTTCTTATTTTGTTTTAAATTTGTTTTGAAAGAAACTTTATAACTGGAGATAAGAAATTTTGGCAGAGTTTAATTATGCTACCGAATTTCTAATGACATAAGGGTTTAGGTTAGGTGTTTATTTATAGGGATTAGAGATTGATATGGAGCATTGGGTTGACCCTACATAATCTTTGGTACCATTACAGACGCACATCAGAACTTGAGATAAAAGAAAAGGATTTAGTTAAATTGTCTCCATCCAATCATTGCTCTAGATAATCAAAATCATACATCAACGGTTGATCGTTAAGGTAGACTGGTCGATAGATTCATGTCGACCGGTGCACCCTAAAGTGTCAATTGGTGACAATGTTTTAGTAGGAAACTTTTAAATTTAAATTCATTCTATCTTCAAATTTTCAAATGTCTATAATTTCTCTGTGCTAACTCTAATATCAAAGTGTTAGATATGAAAATTGTCCAAAAAATCGCTATGAGTGCAATGATGCAAGTTCTGCAGCCAAATTCGAATGTTTTTGAAAATTTCATTTTATCTATTTTTTGTTTATTTTTAGTTTTATTATTAAATTTTCCGCTAAATTCTGAGGTGTTACATTCTTCCACTTAAAAGAATTTTATCCCTAAAATCTCAAAGGATAGTAGAAAAAGTAACTCATACACACAATAATCAATAGCGGCAACCATCTACTTATCCATCATCCACAGGTAATCATTGTCCTTAATACATTTCTGATGCAGTCTATGTATATGCAAGCTTGAAATACATGTGAACCTATACTAATGCAAACAGTAGGCCGTCTTCTGATCTAGTCGACCTCTTGGCATGCAAGTACTCATGTCATGAATCCAAAATGTATGAAACATCTTAAATATTATACATGCAATTCTACATGTACATGCAACTATTCGATCCATATGCAACATCCTTATGCATAATACTCAACAAGGTAAACAAATAATCTAGAGAAGATGTAAGTGTGCGCACAATCTAAAGGATATACTATTATTAATGTGTAAAAGAAATAATTCTTTGAATACATCCACTAGCATTCATCATCTATAACATGTTCTAATGACATGTTTACAACCATTCCTACCATCCAATGGTTTTTACCTAAAGGGTATACCAAGCTAAGTCCTAATGCATAAGCAATATTTATTTGCTAAATTTAAATTGGAAACATAACCGAAAAAGGTCGTGGGTGGGTAGCGTGGATCTCCTTCTTGGGCTCCCATGTACTCTTCGTTAGGTCACCCCACATTGAACTTTAACAAGTTTGATTTCCATATTATGGAGTCAATTTGTACCATTCTCGAGAATACAAGTGGGTGCACGATGAACAAATGACTCCCTCTCTACCTCCACCGCCTCTAGCTGAATCGGCTCAATTACGATAGCTAAATCATGCAAGCATTTTCGCAACCGCGACACAAGGAAAACATCATGTACTTCCGTAGGAAGCTCTAGTCCTTGCCAACTTTCATATCCTCTCTATAGTAGGAAAAGGTCATATGAACCTAGGTGCTAGCTTCCTCAAATTACCGAACCTCATGATGTGCCTAAGCAAGTGAGACATATATAAAAACCATGTCACCTACTACGAACTTTAAGTCCATACATCTCTTGTCAGCGTAAGATTTTTGTCTATCTTGCATGGTTTTCATTCTTCTATGGATCAAGTATACTTTCTCCAATGTCTCCTTCACCATGTCCGACCCAAGAATAATCCATTCCGTAGTGTCCTAGAAACATGATATTGATTCACAAGCTCTACCTTATAGCACCTCAAATGGTGCCATACCAATGGTCACCTAATAGCTATAATTATAGGTGAAATCCATCAAAGGCAAATGATCCTCTCCAAAGCCTCTAAAATTCAAGATATACATCCGAAGCAAGTCCTTTAAAGCCCAATTCACTCTTTCCCTCTATCCATCTGTCTACAGATGATAATCAGTATTCAAGCTTAACTCGATGCCCAAAGCCTTCTTTAGACTCTTCCAAACCTCACCGGTGAAATGTGGATCTCGGTCGCTAACAATTCTAGCAGAAACTCTGGATAACCTAATGACCTCCCTCACGTGTAGAGTCACCAAAGATGTCACTTTCCTCATACTCCTAACTGGTATAAAATGAGCGCATTTGTTCAGCCAATTGACTATGACCCAAATATTCTCATTCCATCTCCTACTCCTTGGTAAACCATCGAAAAAATCCATAGAAATGCTCTCCCACTTTCATTAAGGAATATCCAATGGCAGCAACAATCCCTCTGGCTTCTTTTGCTCTGCCATTACCCTTTGACAAGTCATACATCGAGCTACATACTCTGCTATATGCTTCTTCATTCCTGGCTAATAAAAGACTTTCTTCATGTCATAATATATTTTGTCCTTACCGGGATGAATGGTCATCCTCAATGATGAGATTCAACAATACCATGTCTATCAAATCCATCCTAAGAGGAACACACAATCTACCATCTCTCTGTAACCACATCTTTGAGTCAATATCTACTAACTCCTTATCTTGCTTCTTACTTAACCCAATAAGATCTATAAGTGTAGACTGCATATCAAGAGCTGCTAAAATCCTGGAGTAATGTCCGGTGATGGTCGAAAATCAATTGTAGAAATGAACTCTAAATGCCTCCACTCCAAGAAAAAAGAACTCAATAATGCATGTTGTTTTCTTAACGCGTCGGCCACTTCATTGCCCTTGCCTAGAGTATATAAGATATTGAAAACATATGATGCCAAAAATTCTATCCACCTCTACCTCCTTAAATTCATGTCCTTTTGGGAGAACAAATATTTCAAAGACTAATGAACCGTATGCAGCTTAAATCGCTCTCCTAAAAGATAATGCTTCATGACTTGAGCACAATACAATGCCTGCTAACTCAGGATAATGGGTAGGGTAGTTTCTCTTGTGAACTTCCAACTGTCGACTAGCTTAGCTCGCCACTCTCCTTCTTGCATCAAGATCGTGCCCAACCTTGTACCTTGTGCATCGGTGTATACTGTGAATGTCTTCACACCATCAGGCAATACCAAAACAGGTGCACAAGTCAACACCTCCTTTAGCTCAATAAAAGCATCATCAAACTATGCATCCCATGAGAAAATTAAATTCTTCTTAGTGAGGTGGGTCGGAGGGGAAGAGATTTTCGTGAAGTCCTTAATGAACTTTTGATAGTAGCCCGCCAAACTAAGAAAATTCCTCACTTCCATGGCATTCTTCGGTACATGTCAATCCTGAACTGTAGTAACATTACTAAGATCAACCGCGTTTCAACTTTTTGAGACAAAATATCCTAAAAGCGTACCTTCTTTCACCAAAAATGGCACTTTGAAAAACTTTTCCTTCAGCTTATGCTCATGGAGGATATTGAGCACTTCTTCTAAATGTAATGCACGCACCTCCTCACTCTTCGAATATGCTAAATTTATCACCTAAAAATACCATAATGAACTTTTTATGCAACCCTCTAAAAACTTGGCTCATCAGATCAACAAAGTAGTCGACTTCATTGGTCAGTGCGGAGTGTGTTAAACAATTTTTTAACCAAGTAGAAATCAATGGAAATTAGAGTGTCAATACAAAGACAAAATGAATTGAAAACTTGGGAGTACACTTAAACAAGCTAGAGAAGCAACTTGGAAAAGTTTCATTAGATTTGGGGCTAAGGGAATAACTGAGTACTGAGTTAATAAGTTGGTATTAACCTATCATTCCTCTCCATTTCACTTCTCGAACTCCATACGTCTCGCAAACTACTCCAATTACTCATGATCCAGTCATTTTCCTAAAGTATGGATGACCAATTTCAAGTTTTATGGGAGGACAACCTAGAAAGTAGGGTAATTCAAATGTTATCAAGAAGATCAATAGAATCAACTCAAAGTCAATAAAAAAGAGCATAAATGCATCAGACAAAAGATTGAAGAGCAAAGCAAGGAAAAAAATCAACTTACATTAGAATCCATAGGTAGGTACCTAGTTAACAACTTAGGTTGGTACCCAGTTATGGTCTTGACTCGTGTGCCTCCGATTTCTCTTGTACTGCTTCGGGCTATCTCTTGGACCTCAATGCAGGTAGGCTTTTGACCCAGTACCTCAATTTCCCTATAAATACATAACATAGGGTAACCAAAACAGGATCTTCTCCTTGATCTTTTCTCCTCACTCTGAATATGAGATTCCACTGCTCTTCACCATCTTGCTCCCTCACAATAGTCAACAAGGTAGCTACTCTTAGCAGTTCTAGTGCTTAGAATTTGTCAACCTCTTATACTTGTGATTCTAATTCTTTATAGTCTCATATAAACTCTCTCAGATCCATAATTAATAAAGCTATAAAGTGGACGTTGGTGAGAGATTGCTGAACCACTAAAAAAATATTGTTACTCTCTATTATATTTTATTTTATTTTCAATAATATCCACTAGATCTAAGTCCTACATGTTCCTTAATACTCAATCTTGGGTGTTGATCCACTTTTGACATCAACACTTTGGTGATCTAGCACTCTACTTTGGGTTGGAAAGATCAGAAGTTAGATCTAGAAATTTGCTTGAAGAAATTAAAGGTTTATTATTCGATATCTATGGCACCAAGAAAAGGAAAGTCCATATCTGCAAGATCAACTAGAGTGGTAATTAGTGGTGATGAAGTAAACAATCACATAATGAAAGTTAATAATGGAAAAACAAAACCAGGATCCTCTGCTCAACATGAAGTAGTGACCAGAGGAGAGTTCGACAAGATGATCTATGAACTTAACCATGGTGGATAGCCAAAAAGCTCTCATGGACAAAATTGATGCTTTCCTAACCTTGCAACCACTAAGAACTAGAAGGAAAATTCATCTGTTATAGAATAAAAGAATTCCTCCATTTGGCTTAAATAGAAGATATGGGAGCAAAAGCAGAAGGAAGAAGTTGGTGGACCTAAAAAAGGAAGCAAGAGCGCTCCCTCTCCTAGAAGAGCAATCGATACCAAGATAATTTCTCTCAGTACAGAAATGAATGCTCATGCAAATGCTGCTTAAGAAAGTGATGTGGTGGTTGTCTTTGATGAGGATATGGACTTGCAGCTTGATGATGATGATTTAGAGTTGGATGTTGATGATGATGAAGGTGGAGCTCAGGCAACCGCAGCTCAACCAACCATACATCCACGAAATGTCAAAGGAGTGGTACTCTCGTACACTGGAGCATCTAGACGTCAGCCGGCAAACCGAGACCATTAGCGGAGTTAAATACTTAGTGTAGCCCCTGATAGTCGACCTTTTGATTACCATGCCAATGAGAAGTATATCGCTGATAGGGTCAAACGATTGGTGGAAGAAAGTAGGGGGAAGAACGAAGAATGAGGTTCCATGCCAAGCCGAACCCTATTCACCAAAAAAATCTTGAGAGAAGAATACCCCAGAAAGCTAAACATGCCAATGATGCCATCCTACAATAGAACTACAGATCCTAGACAACACTTACTTAAATGAATGGCATATGTATGGAGCTACAGGTACAGACACTATTCTTTGTAGGTGTTTCCCTATCTTCTTAGAAGGAGTTGCTACTATGTAGTTCAATAGGCTCGTGCCTAAATCAATATCAACATTTGATGAATTGACTAAGAAGTTTTTGGAGTAGTTAAGACTCCACATGGCATGACTGAAGTACATTATGTCATTGGCTGGCTTATAACAAGGACCCAAGGAGTCACTAAAATCTTTTTTGAACCGATTTAGCATCATTGTTACGAAAGTTAGAAATTTAAAGGAAGATCTCATATTCATGGCACTTATCCATGGCATTTATGGGACACAGATTTTAATAGATGGATACCGAGGAACAACACACTACCATGGAGGAATTCCATCAAAAGGCAAATCAGTTTTTGAGGTAAGAAGAAGCAAACATTGTTGAAGGCTAGCCGAACAATGAGAAATTGAAAGAAATTATTTAGGGTAACTTTGTGATTAAACATAACGGATATAGTTCAAGAACTTTTTAATGAAGCACGTGAAAACCTGCAAATCAGAAAAAATAGAATCAGAATACTGATAGGCATGATGAGGATAGGAAATGTACAAGGAATCTAAGACCTGAGGATTATAAGTTGTTGAGTGATAATTTGGAGAACAACTATCTTGCCACTCAAGGAACTAAGTGGAATAACAAACCACCTAAGAGTGAATCGACCGAACAACAAAAAAGGTCGGGGAAGTATTGTCGCTTCCATGAAACTCATGGACATAACACAAATGAATGTTGGCATCTGAAGTTCTTAATTGAGGAATTGACAAGGAACAACAGGCTTCAGTAGTATATGAAGAAACCACAAAATGCTAATCAACCTACCTGTTACCCGGCACCTTAGCCTCGCTACAAAATAACAGTTGAAGATATTATTGTTAGCACTAGACAAGATTCTGACCAAGAAGAGCCTAAAGATATACGGGTTTGATGCAGTCGACAATTTTTGGCATTTAGGTATAGTTCGGCAAGAATGGACCGGCCAGCTCGAGATCGCCCTATATGGGCCAAGTCACCTCGGCCTTGAGGCCTACGCAGGGAGTCCAGCTTATCTTCATCTATAAATAGAAGGGCAGAGGCACAGTGAAAGGGACCTTTTTTGGGAGAACACTGGAGAAACCCTGCCACTTTCAAGACTCATTCTTTTTCACTTAGCATTTGCATTCAAGTAGTTGGTGTATGAATTGTATCTGTAATCAATTATTTAGAAAAGCAATAAAGATTAAACTCAAAGTGGGCATAGGCAGTTACATCGAACAACTATAAATCTGATGTTCTTGTTTCCCATAGTTATTACTGCATTTTGTGTAATTTCTCAGTTTTAATTTACCTTCTTCATTAATCTCTCTATACAAATCTTTCTTTGGGTGTTAGTGATCAATTCTGGTGCTAAAATTTTGGTGCTTTCACTAAGAATTGAATTCTCGGCTTGATTGAATCTCGTCGTTTACTAGTGGATTTCCATATTCGCAAGATAGATCCAGTTGTTTACTAGAAAACTTCCTATTCTACCCAAATTTGAAAGAAATCTAAAGGAAGCTGATAGCCGTAGATTGGATTCACTGATGTATGCAAGATCTGGGTATGGCACGACCCAAGTTTGCGCTCAAGTTGAATGAAGGTCGACCCTCCTTTGAAGGCAATTCGGCCAATGCCCTAGAAAAAGTGTATGCCGATCCCCCCTTAAAAGGCATATGCCGAGCGAGAGTGCATGCCGAGCGACCCAGTGCATTCCGAGCGAGAGTATGCCGAGCGAGTGCATGTCGAGTGAGAGTATGCCAAGCGACCCAGTGCATGCCAAACGAGAGCATGCCGAGCGACCCCATGCATGCCGAGCGAGAGTATGCCGAGAAAAAGTACACCGAGCGACCCAGTGCATGCCGAGCGAGAGTATGCCGAGCGAGTGCATGCCGAGCGTGAGTATGCCGAGCGACCCAGTGCATGTCGACCGAGATTATGCCGAGCGACCCAGTGTATGCCGAGCGACCCAGTGTATGCCGAGCAACCCAGTCCATGCCGAGCGAAAGTATACCGACCGACCCAGTGTATGCCGAGCGAGTGTTACCGATCGCATGTATACTGACCCATGCATGTACAAAAAAAATATGGATCAGGTACAACTCCTATTTAAAAAAAAATCGTGTACGACCTAAATTTCAGAAGTCAACTTAATATACCGACCCTAGCAGCTGTGTTGTGATATCCCGAAAATTTGGCAATATAAATTTAATAATCTGTGTTAAAAATTTAATTGATTTGATAAGATTTTGATAATAAATTTTGAATTGATTTAATAACCATCTTTTAATAAATATTTTAATTGGAATATTTTTTCTTTTTAAAGCTAATAAATTGTTTTCTATTTATAATATATATAATTGTATATATTGTAAATTGATAAACTTTGATTTGGAATTTAGTAAATGAATCAATTTTCTATTTTTAATTTATATTGGTAAATTTGAAAATTTGATTTAAATTTAACATTTAACTTTTCAACACAATTCAATAAATAATTTTATGGTTTATACTTATGGAAAATCTTATTTGTTTAAACTTATATTTTAATTAGCTTAAAAATGAATTTAAAATTTGATTAACATTAAAGCTTTGTTTTATTTTTCTTTTTAAAATATTGTTTGAATTTATATATAAGAATTTAAAATACAAATTACAAATGATCTTAATTTGTTTATAATCTCTTTTATAAATTATTTAATATTGTTTAGTTTGTTATTTTTAAATAATAATGATAATACTTAATTTTTCATAAACATAAATTGATTTTGTAGGAAATAGGATTTGTTATTTTTAAAATTTAAAGGTAGATATATATATACATAACTTGGTTTTACAATTTAATTTAAATTTGGATTTAATGTTTTGAAAATTTAATGGAATAAATATTTAAGAATATTTGAATAAGATTTTGTTTATAATTTGTTTTGTT
The DNA here is from genome assembly GCA_030765085.1 of Allium cepa. Taxonomy (NCBI): domain Eukaryota; kingdom Viridiplantae; phylum Streptophyta; class Magnoliopsida; order Asparagales; family Amaryllidaceae; genus Allium; species Allium cepa. Next base: position 288,569,395 of record CM060940.1, read on the forward strand.
ATGTTTTCTAAAATTAAAAAGGGAAGAAATTCATTTATATTTAAACATAAGAAATAGTAAATTAAGATTTAAAAGTTTTTATTAACATTTTAAATTAAAATTAAAATACAATATACATGTGTTAACCTCTTAACACTTAATAGACATGTGTTTGTCATATAATAAAACAAAGTGACAAATGTTTAAAATAAGAACAAGTGTCTTTTTAGTTTTCTTTTTATTTTCTTTTGATTAAATCAAAAAAATTCTTATATAAAAACTTTTCTCCTCATTCTACCTTCTTTTTTTTTCAAACTTAAGAAGATCTTCAGCCATGAAAATCTGCAAATCCTCAAAACTGTAGCCCTTCAATTCATTTACCTAAATAATCAAAATCTGTAAAATCTCCTCAAATTTCTGTTTTAAATCAACCAAAACTGCATCCAACTTCATCAAAGCCTACATTTGTTTCACCTGGAAACAAACATTCAATCCATTAACCTGAGAAAATCAATTGCAACTCTAAAAGTTTGCATGCAACTGAAGATCACTGCTATTCTGTTTTAAATCAATGCATGCCTGCATTTTTCTGGAAACATGAAAATTGTTAAATCCGGAAGCCTGCATCTTTTCACCTGGAATCTGGAAACATGCATGCATCAGGGAGCATGCAAATGAAATCAAGGAAAGCATCATAAAAAATCAAGTTTTTAATAGCAAACTGCAGTTTAAGAAGTAAGGCAAATTGAAGTTCAAAGTACATTCTGGTTCAAGCTTGTCAAAACCTGGATGCTCTCCCCCTAAAATTCAGTGAGTAACACTTTTATTTAAAACTAACTTAAGTATAATTAGTTGCTGGTTATACTCAAGTAATAAGTGTGTTTTGCATGCAAATTTACAAGTTCATTTCTGAAAGATACATGAATATATGTACATTTAGTAAGCTGCTGTGAATTTATTTTGTTTCTGTGCATAAATTCCTAGGCTAAAGAAATTGCTTGGATATTCCATTTCATTGAATTTAATCTGTGTAAAGATGTATGACTTAAACAAAATTTGGTTGTGTAATGTGAGTTAAGTTTAAATTTTATTTAAAAAAAACTGTACTGTCTCTGAAACACAAATAACAGAACAAAACTTTTGAGTGTAGGAATTTAATCATCCTGATTTATTGATTTAATATTATCAATAGATTACATGATCAAAAACTTGATTTTAAAAACTTAAATTAGAATTTCTAGTTTGGTGTTGATTGGGTATTTCTGGTTTAACCAGAAAACATGTTTTGGTTAGTAACGGTCATCCTAGGAGGTCGGGGTGGCCGGCGATGATTCTGGGGATGGAAGGGTGGTGATTGAATCATGGAAAATTACTGGATGATGGATTAAAGCATTGAGGCGGTGGTAATTTGGGATTGAAGTTGATAAGCCCTAGTTTTCATTGTTGATCAGTAAATTGATCACCGCGGGCTTTTTAAGTGATCGAGTTCTTCCATGTTCTAGTAGGTGATTAACGGGGTGTGGAAGTGGATGTGACCGGAGGTGGTACTTCTCTGGTGATCGGTGGAGAGAGAATTTTGATGATTTCCAGTATCGACATTTTCCAGTTTTGGAACTTGAATGTTTGTTTTTGATTTTGAGGTTTTTCAATCGATTTGACAGTCGAATTGGTATTTGATGATGATCGTTGGCTTGCGTGAGAGGTCGCGAAGGGCCGGAGGTGATGGTCGTGGCAGTGCAGGTGCACGGCGTTCTTGGGTATCAACTGGTTTGGGAATGAAGGAGTACTCGTGTTTTTGTTCGGGTTAACTCGTGTTTGGCTCGAAGCATGCGGGAAGTGAACTCGAAGCATTGTGTTGTGGTCTCGGGTGAGTTTAACAGTTACAGGTTTGTGTTAAACCTGTCAATGTTAGTTTGAAAGGATTTCAAAATGAAGTGATGCTAGAGTTACTCGAGTTATTTTAGTGTTTAGCTCGAGTTAGTTTGTTCAAGTGGAAACCTATCATGTTATCAAATTTAAACTGAAATTTAAATCATTAAGCAAAGATTTAAAATATGTTTTAAATCTAATCTTAAATTATGAATTCAAGTTTTTTGAATCGTGGTTGAAAATGAATAAGTTTTTAAAATTCAAATTTGTTTAAATAAACTTTAAAAGGGTTTATTGTTTAAAATGTTTTAAAGAAATTTGAATTTAAATTTGAAATAGAAATGTAAAAGGATGTTTGAACAAAGTTTTAAACTGATTCAAATTCTGAATTTAAATCTTTGGTTTAAAATAAATTTGAGTTTATAAATATAAGTGTTTGAAACAAATTTGAATGATGATGTAAAATTTAAATGTTTTAAATTTAAAAAGAAATTTATTTTAACTCTTGTAAAATTTCTTTTATAAGAAAAGTATTATTTATCATGTAATGTAAAAGTTTTAAATTGATTTTAAAACTAGTTGAAGTTAGATTATAATTTAATGATTTGTGATGCATTTAATTATTAGGATAATTAAATGAATAATTAATTGATTTAATAAATTAGTGAATGAATAATTACTTAAAGTAATTAAGGGATTAATCTTAAAAGTTTAGGATTAATTATTCTTAGAATAATTTACTTGTAATTTAAGATTCATTAATTAAATAAGATTAGTTTTTAATTAATGATTAATAATTAATTAATCAAGTAGTAATGGATTTAATTAAGTTTTAATTAACACTTAATTATTTAATTAATAAGGAATTAATTAATGGGTTAATTAATGATTGATTAACTTGTAATTAATAATGATTAAAATAAGTTAATTACTTTTGAAAAATAATTAATGAATTGTTATTAGTTAATGAAGGTCATTGACTAAAGATTATTTAATAATTAATTAATATGATTAATTTTAATTATTTATTAGATTAATTAATTTAAAGATAATCATTTGTGTGAATGGTTAAGTATAATTACTTATAGAAGTAATTAAGGAATTAATTACTAATTGTAATTAATTGAGTTTAATTTGATTAGATTAAGTTAATTAATTCGGTTTAATTAATTTAAATTAATCATTTGATGATTTGTGAAGTATAATTACTTAATGTAATTAAATGAAGAGAAATTACTTAGTGAAGTAATTTATGGGTAATTACTGGATGTAATTAATTAATGGTAATTTGATGATGAAAGTAATTTGAGTATAATTGCTTTGTGAATTAATCAAGGGATTAATTGGAGATAATTAATTAATGAGTAATTAATTTATTTGGTAAAGTAAGTAAGGGTAGTTAATTACTGAATGGAGTTAATCAAGGGTGATTAACAATTATTGTTTAAATAAAGATTAATTACTTAATGTAATTAATTTAAAAGAAAATGTAATTAGAGATCATTAATTATTATAATTAATGAAGTAATTAAGAATGGTTTATTTAGAAATAATTAATAAATGAAAAGGAATTAATTAATGCAATTAATTAAGAAGTAATGTAATTAATTTATAGTTAATTAATTAAGAAAGTAATTAAAGATTAATTACTGTATTTGATTAAGTATAGTTAATTTGAGAAATTAATTAGTGGATAATTACTTGAATGTAATTAAAGGTTAATTAATCGGGGATGATTAATTAAAAATGAATAATCGATTTATGATTGATTAATTAATTGATAATTAATCAATAGTGATATAAGCAAGTTGATATTGATAAAGAAATTAATTTAATTCATTTTATATTAATTAGAATGATGTAATTAATTTAATTCATTTTAAATTAATTATATTTGGTGTGATTATAAATCATTGCTTATATATGAATGGATGATTGAATGGTTTGAATCTCAGAAATGAGATAAGTAATGTTGCGTGATATGGATGCATTGGTTGCATTGTGATGTTGATATGGATTATTTTGGATAATGATAATATGGTTTATCTCTTGTGATGATAATATTGATTATCTATTGTGAATCTGTGATTTATCTATCTGTGTATATAGATAATTGAATTGTTTTAAACCTTTAAAACAACTTGGCATTAAAAGACACGTTTTGGATTTCGAAGAGACCGGGATCGGGTTTCCATATTTGGATATCCAAAAACCACATCGATCCAAATTAACGATAGGTCGTGAATCTTATGTGAAGAGTGAAGACTCGAGGTGTAAGGACTATACGTCAGCATAACTCTGGGGGTGATTCCGTGATGAGTTTGACGGAGCTAGTTCTTATAGGTTCAAGATGGTGATTTAGAGTGCAAGGGTTATCGTCGTTAACTCTGAGGGTGATTCCAAAATGAGTGTAACGAGATAATGCCTTCGGTTTCGTTCGAACCCAGAACGAACTTGTATGGATCGAATGCTTTCAGAACATCGTCATGTGGACGATGAGCATTCTAAGAGATGTGTTCTCTATAGGTAATCGTAGCCTCAAGCCTCATCAACCGGGAATGGCTAAAACAGGGGAGGTGCAGCAAGGCTAAGTGGCTCATGCCCAAGTAGGACAAGATTTTCCCCCGTCTAGTCCCTTTTTATTTGGCTGTATGGGCGGTTGGATGTACACCAACTACGGGTTGTCTTGTTCGGGACTGTCCAGTAAGGGATGGTTCTGGTCCTGTGTTGTAGGGGAGTGGGCGTACTCCTTGGTACGTTGATCTAGGCCACGTACTGTGACGGGCGGTACCCCAGTAGCCCTGCCATTGATGGAATCCAAAATCCAATAAGTGCCAACAGTTTTGATTGTATTACCCACTTTTGTGGCTAGTAGCTGGAATTTAATAATGTAACAATTTCGGCTATTTCTTATTTACTTGAAAACCCTACACCTATTATAATATCACTGGATTTCCTATCAAATGTTTTGGTTAGCGTAAGGTAAAAACTTTTCCATGTTTATGTGTGGGAAGTCTTACGTGATACCTTTCTTTTCAAAGGTTTTTCAAAGTTAAGCAACTTTAACCTGTTACTCACACCAGACCCATGTCTGACCCAGAGTTTATCTTTTGTTTTCTTAAACTCTTGGGTACTCAAATTTTTACGAGTAGCCAGGGGATTCAGGTTAGCCTTGACGAATTATGGAGGAGAAATGGAGCAGGAGGCTTCTGCATTGTAGATATATAGTTCTGCTGTGTGTTCTCTGTGTTGGTCTTTTGTATTGAGTTGTATGAACTAGACAGGTGTCTATAACTGTCTAGTATGTGATGTAAATTCTGTGTAACTCTGATAGTTGTTGTATATCTATTTAATACTTTTGTTATTAATATAATTTATTCGTTCCGCTGTTGAGATTCCGATGTTGTTCTTCTTTCTTCTCTTTCTTTTCTCTTTTCTATCCCTTTCTTTCTTCATGATGATGCGATTCTCTGTGGAGAGAAAATCGGGTCGTCATAGGTGGTATCAGAGCGCTAGGTTAAGTGAATACCTAGGCTTTGAAGTGATTTCTTTCTTGAGAGAGCATATTTGTAATTTTGAATATATATATATATATATATATATATATATATATATATATATATTTCCACATATTTGTTGGGTTACCTGTTCGGTTTTCCAATATAAGTTATAAAGGTATATAAGGTAGTGGGGTGTGTAACACAACTACTACCATTGGTTGGAGTTCGAGTGTTGAGATTGGAAGTGCATTTGTCGAGACTGTAGACCTAATACCGTCTCGAGTGAGTTTTGCTTGGAGTAAGGATTTCATCGATCTCTGAAGGTAACCTATTAAGGTTCGGAGTCTATCTTTGAAGTTGGATGAGTAGAGTTTGGATCTGTCGGTTGGGCAGAAGAAAATAATGGTATCTTGATCCCTCTGGAATTAGTAGCTGTGTGATGAGACGCAGTGACTATGGATGTCTCCGAAGATTTTTCTTTGGAACAAGTTTGGGAAGTATGTCTGCTTCGATGTTGTGGCTGGGTTCAGCAGGTTGTTTCTGTCTGGTTTGAGGTCCGAGTTTCTCAAAGAGCTTTGGATTAGGAAATCTTTGGCGTCGGTGTCAGCAGTGCAGCTCGGAGTGTTCTGTTTGCTAGCAAGAAGGTCTTCTAGTTAGAAGTTTATCTGGAGATGGAGTTCAGAAGCAGAGTGGATCCATTTCTTCGATGGATTGTCTAGATAAGCGTAAGCTGTTCTGATTGGTAAAGAGAGAACAGTTTTCTTTGGATATTGGACTGGTTGATCGCAAAAGTGACTTGCGATAGTTTGAGTGTTCTCTTGAGTTATCAGAAGTTTGTCCGCATCTGGAGGTTGAGTTTTCTTATCGACTGGATTCCCGGAGTTCTACCGGTGGTTTAGTAGAAGGATTAGATGGGGCATCTGAGTTTTCTTTTATGGATCTGTTGGATCATATTTCTGAGACGTGTTGTCCAGTTTGTGCTCGAGTTTATCTTCTACTCCAGATCAGAGTTGTGCAGCGGAAGCAGTTTGGAAGTGCTTTTGTTTTATCTTTTCCGGATAAGAGTAGTAAGTTAGTCTTCTGATATTTGTGGAGTAGAGTTGGTGTTCTTGGTTTGGATTTGATCTTGAGGAGATCATTCTGTTGGGTTGTTTTGGTCCAGTTTGTTTCCAAAGACATCAGCGAAGGTTGAGCTGATCAGGAGAGTTGAAGGCAGCCCAGGATCGTCAGAAGTGTTCTGTGGATAAGAGACGAAGGAATTTAGATTCCGGAGTCGGGGATTTGATTTTGGGTAAGTTTTATCTGATCCAAAGAGCTATAAGATTGGGTAAGACTGGGTAAGTAAGCTCCGAGGTGTTTTGGATCTTTTCTGTGTCCTTGTGAGGATTGGTGTTTGATTTTCAAGGTTGAATTGCCAGTTTGGATAATTGGGATTCGATGTGTTTCACGTATCTCTGAGGGAGTACGTGTATGATTTATTTCTGGTTGTGGAACCAGCAGTTCAGGAGGATGTGATTGTTGAGTCAGACTTGTTTGTAGTCTGATATCCTGTTTAGTTTTGTAGATCTTGTTGGATAGGAGCTCTGTAGCTTAGTAGTATTGATTGTTTGGAATCTATAGGGCGAGTATCCCGATATTTTTACCGGGGAAACTCGTGGAAATTTTATCCAGAATTTTTGTCTGGATAGTTAGATTTGTTTGTTTGAATAAATTGGTTGCTATGGTTGTTAGCATATGTTTGACAATATATGCTTGTGTTTTAAAATAAAATCTTAAGGTAGATTATTAAATTACCTTTGCTTTTAAATTTCGGGGACGAAATTCTTTTAAGGGGGGAGGAATGTGATATCCCGGAAATTTGGCAATATAAATTTAATAATCTGTGTTAAAAATATAATTGATTTGATAAGATTTTGATAATAAACTTTGAATTGATTTAATAATCATCTTTTAATAAATATTTTAATTGGAAGATTTTATCTTTTTAAAGCTAATAAATTGTTTTCTGTTTATAATATATATAATTGTATATATTGTAGATTGATAAACTTTGATTTGGAATTTAGTAAATGAATCAATTTTCTAATTTTAATTTATATTGGTAAATTTGAAAATTTGATTTAAATTTAACATTTAACTTTTCAACACAATTCAATAAATAATTCTATGGTTTATACTTATGGAAAATCTTATTTGTTTAAACATATATTTTAACTAGCTTAAAAATGAATTTAAAATTTGATTAACATTAAAGCTTTGTTTTATTTTTCTTTTTAAAATATTGTTTGAATTTATATATACGAATTTGAAATACAAATTACAAATGATCTTAATTTGTTTATAATCTCTTTTATAAATTATTTAATATTGTTTAATTTGTTATTTTTAAATAATAATGATAATACTTAGTTTTTCATAAACATAAATTGATTTTGTAGGAAATAGGATTTGTTATTTTTAAAATTTAAAGGTAGATATATATACATAACTTGGTTTTATAATTTAATTTAAATTTGGATTTAATGTTTTGAAAATTTAATGGAATAAATATTTAAGAATATTTGAATAAGCTTTTTTTATAATTTGTTTTGTTATGTTTTCTAAAATTAAAAAGGGATGAAATTCATTTATATTTATACATAAGAAATAGTAAATTAAGATTTAAAAGTTTTTATTAACATTTTAAATTAAAATTAAAATACTTAATACATGTGTTAATCTTTTAACACTTAATAGACATGTGTTAGTCATATAATAAAACAAAGTGACAAATGTTTAAAATAAGAACAAGTGTCTTTTTAGTTTTCTTTTTATTTTATTTTAATTAAATCAAAAAAATTTCTTATATAAAAACTTTGCTCCTCATTCTACCTTCTTTTCTGTTCTTTTTTCTTTTCAAACTTAAGAAGATCTTCAGCCATGAAAATATGCAAATCCTCAAAACTGTAGCCCTTCAATTCATTTACCTGAATAATCAAAATCTGTAAAATCTCCTTAAATTTCTATTTTAAATCAACCAAAACTGCATGCAACTTCATCAAAGCCTACATTTGTTTCACCTAGAAACAAACATTCAATCCATTTACCTGAGAAAATCAGTTGCAACTCTAAAAGTTTGCATGCAACTGAAGATCATTGCTATTCTGTTTTAAACCAATGCATGCCTGCATTTTTCTGGAAACATGAAAAATTGTTAAATCTGGAAGCCTGCATCTTTTCACCTGGAATGTGGAAACATGCGTGCATCAGGGAGCATGCAAATGAAATCAAGGAAAGCATTTTACAAAAGCAAGTTTTTAATAGCAAACTGTAGTTTAAATAGTAAGGCAAATTGAAGTTCAAAGTACATTCTGGTTCAAGCTTGTCAAAACCTGGATGCTCTGCCCCTAAAATTCAGTGAGTAACACTTTTATTTAAAACTAACTTAAGTATAATTAGTTGCTGGTTATACTCAAGTAATAAGTGTGTTTTGCATGCAAATTTACAAGTTCATTTCTGAAAGATATATGAATATATGTACATTGAGTAAGCTGCTGTGAATTTATTTTGTTTCTATGCATAAATTCCTAGGCTTAAGAAATTGCTTGGATATTCCATTTCATTGAATTTAATCTGTGTAAAGATGTATGATTTAAACAAAATTTGGTTGTGTAATGTGAGTTAAGTTTAAATTTTATTTAAAAAAAAAACTGTACTGTCTCTGAAACACAAATAACAGAACAAAACTTTTGAGTGTAGGAATTTAATCATCCTGATTTATTGATTTAATATTATCAATAGATTACATGATCAAAAACTTGATTTTAAAAACTTAAATTAGAATTTCTAGTTTGGTGTTGATTGGGTATTTCTGGTTTAACCAGAAAACATGTTTTGGTTAGTAACGGTCATCCTAGGAGGTCGGGGTGGCCGGCGATGTTTCTGGGGATGGAAGGGTGGTGATTGAATCATGGAAAATTACTGGATGATGGATTAAAGCATTGAGGCGGTGGTAATTTGGGATTGAAGTTGATAAGCCCTAGTTTTCATTGTTGATCAGTAAATTGATCACCGCGGGCTTTTTAAGTGATCGAGTTCTTCCATGTTCTAGTAGGTGATTAACGGGGTGTGGAAGTGGATGTGACCGGAGGTGGTACTTCTCTGGTGATCGGTGGAGAGAGAATTTTGATGATTTCCAGTATCGACATTTTCCAGTTTTGGAAGTTGAATGTTTGTTTTTGATTTTGAGGTTTTGCAATCGATTTGAAAGTCGAATTGGTACTTGATGATGATCGTTGACTTGCGTGAGAGGTCGCGAAGGGCCGGAGGTGATGGTCGTGGTAGTGCAGGTGCACGGCGTTCTTGGGTATCAGCTGGTTTGGGAATGAAGGAGTACTCGTGTTTTTGTTTGGGTTAACTCGTGTTTGGCTCGAAGCATGCGGGAAGTGAACTCGAAGCATTGTGTTGTGGTCTCGGGTGAGTTTAACAGTTACAGGCTTGTGTTAAACTTGTCAATGTTAGTTTGAAAGGATTTCAAAATGAAGTGATGCTAGAGTTACTCGAGTTATTTTAGTGTTTAGCTCGAGTTATTTTGTTCCAGTTGGAAACCTGTCCTATTTCCAAATTTAAACTGAAATTTAAATCATTAAGCAAAGATTTAAAATATGTTTTAAATCTTATCTTAAATTATGAATTCAAGTTTTAATCTGAATCATGGTTGAAAATGAAATTTTTTTTAAAATTCAAATTTGTTTAAATAAACTTTAAAAGGGTTTATTGTTTAAAATGTTTTAAAGAATTTTGAATTTAAATTTGAAATAAAAATGTAAAAGGATGTTTAAAAAAAGTTTTAAACTGATTCAAATTCTGAATTTGAATCTTTGGTTTAAAATAAATTTGAGTTTATAAATATAAGTGTTTAAAACAAATTTGAATGATGATGTAAAATTTAAATGTTTTAAATTTAAAAAGAAATTTGTTTTAACTCTTGTAAAATTTCTTTTATAAGAAAAGTATTATTTATCATGTAATGTAAAAGTTTTAAATTGATTTTAAAACTGGTTGAAGTTAGATTATAATTTAATGATTTGTGATGCATTTAATTGTTAGGATAATTAAATGAATAATTAATTGATTTAATAAATAAATGAATGAATAATTACTTAAAGTAATTAAGGGATTAATCTTAATAGTTTAGGATTAATTATTCTTAGAATAATTAACTTGTAATTTAAGATTCATTAATTAAATAAGATTAGTTTTTAATTAATAATTAATAATTAATTAATCAAGTAATAGTGGATTTAATTAAGTTTTAATTAACACTTAATTATTTAATTAATTAGGGATTAATTAATGGGTTAATTAATGATTAATTAATTTGTAATTAATAATTATTAAAATAAGTTAATTACTTTAGAAAAATAATTAATGAATTGTTATTAGTTAATGGAGGTCATTAACTAAAGGTTATTTAATAATTAATTAATGTGATTAATTTTAATTATTAATTAGATTAATTAATTTAAAGATAATCATTTGTGTGAATGGTTAAGTATAATTACCTATAGAAGTAATTAAGGAATTAATTACTAATTGTAATTAATTGAGTTTAATTTGATTAGATTATGTTAATTAATTCAGTTTAATTAATTTAAATTAATCATTTGATGATTTGTGAAGTATAATTACTTAACGTAATTAAATGAAGAGAAATTACTTAGAGAAGTAATTTATGGGTAATTACTGGATGTAATTAATTAAAGATAATTTGATGATGAAAGTGATTTGAGTATAATTACTTTGTGAATTAATCAAGGGATCAATTGGTGACAATTAATTAATGAGTAATTAATTTGTTTGGTAAAGTAATTAAGGGTAGTTAATTACTGAATGGAGTTAATCAAGGATGATTAACAATTTTTGTTTCAATAAAGATTAATTACTTAATGTAATTAATTTAAAATAAAATGTAATTAGAGGTCATTAATTATTATAATTAATGAAGTAATTAAGAATGGTTTATTTAGAAATAATTAATAAATGAAAAGGAATTAATTAATGTAATTAATTAAGAAGTAATGTAATTAATTTATAGTTAATTAATTAAGAAAGTAATTAAAGATTAATTACTATATTTGATTAAGTACAATTAATTTGAGAAAATAATTAGTGGATAATTACTCGAATGTAATTAAAGGTTAATTAATCAGGGATGATTAATTAAAAATGAATAATTGATTTATGATTGATTAATTAATTGATAATTAATCAATAGTGATATAAGCATGTTGATATTGATAAAGTAATTAATTTAATTCATTTTAAATTAATTAGAATGATGTAATTAACTTAATTCATTTTAAATTAATTATATTTGGTGTGATTATAAATCATTGCTTATATATGAATGGATGATATGGATTGACTTGAATGGTTTGAATCTCAGAAATGAGATAAGTAATGTTGAGTGATATGGATGCATTGGTTGCATTGTGATGTTGATATGGATTATCTTTTGGATAATGATAATATGGTTTATCTCTTGTGATGATAATATTGATTATCTATTGTGAATCCGTGATTTATCTATCTGTGTATGTAGATAATTGAATTGTTTTAAACCTTTAAAACAACTTGGCCTTAAAAGACACGTTTTGGATTTTGATGAGACCGGGATCGGGTTTCCATATTTGGATATCCGAAAACCACATCGATCCAAATTAACGATAGGTCGTGAATCTTCTGTGAAGTGTGAAGACTCGAGGTGTAACGACTATACGTCAGTATAACTCTGGGGGTGATTCCGTGATGAGTTTGACGGAACTAGTTCTTATAGGTTCGAGATGGTGATTTAGAGTGCAAGGGTTATCGTCGTTAACTCCGAGGGTGATTCCAAAATGAGTGTAACAAGATAATGCCTTCGGTTTCATTCGAACCCGGAACGAAGTTGTATGGATTGAATGCTTTCAGAACATCGTCATGTGGACGATGAGCATTCTAAGAGATGTGTTCTCTATAGGTAATCGTAGCCTCAAGCCTCATCAACCGGGAATGGCTAAAACAGGGGAGGTGCAGCAAGGCTAAGTGGGTCATGCCCAAGCAAGACAAGATTTTCCCCTGTCTAGAGGTCCCTTTTTATTTGGCTGTGTGGGCGGTTGGATGTACACCAACTGCGGGTTGTCTTGTTCGGGACTGTCCAGTAAGGGATGATTCCAGTCTTGTGTTGTAGGGGAGCGGGCGTACTCCTTGGTACGTTGATCTAGTCCACGTACTGTGACGGGCGGTACCCAAGTAGCCCTGCCATTGATGGAATCCAAAATCCAATAAGTGCCAACGGTTTTGATTGTATTACCCACTTTTGTGGCTAGTAGCTGGAATTTAATAATGTAACAATTTCGGCTATTTCTTTTTTACTTGAAAACCCTAGACCTATTATAATATCACTGGATTTCCTATCAAATGTTTTGGTTAGCGTAAGGTAAAAACTTTTCCATGTTTATGTGTGGGAAGTCTTACGTGATACCTTTCTTTTCAAAGGTTTTTCAAAGTTAAGCAACTTTAACCTGTTACTCATACCAGACCCATGTCTGACCCAGAGTTTATCTTCTGTTTTCTAAAACTCTTGGGTACTCAAATTTTTACGAGTAGCCAAGGGATTCAGGTTAGCCTTGACGAATTATGGAGGAGAAATGGAGCAGGAGGCTTCTGCGTTGTAGATATATAGTTCCGCTGTGTGTTCTCTGTGTTGGTATCTTTTGTATTGAGTTACATGAACTAGACAGGTGTCTATAACTGTCTAGCATGTGATGTAAATTCTGTGTAACTCTGATAGTTGTTGTATATCTATTTAATACTTTTGCTATTAATATAATTTATTCGTTCCGCTATTGAGATTCCGATGTTGTTCTTCTTTCTTCTCTTTCTTTTCTCTTTTCTATCCCTTTCTTTCTTCATGATGATGCGATTTTCTATGGAGAGAAAATCGGGTCGTCACAAGTGTAGTGCCTTCGGATAGTGAATTCAAAACTCAACTTAATAATGGAACATTCTATCCACTTTCCTTACATCACATGATCAACCAGGGCATAGATGATCTATCGACAGCTTCTGAATAACAACAAGGGAATGAACAAGCAACCGCTACTCAAACATTACTCCCAAAGTGACTCCAAGCATACCAATGTTTGGCTCTAAGAAAATTATTCCAAATGCTAACAAGGATATCATATTGATCGCATTTAAGGAAAGGCGACCTCCAGATATATTTTGGCAGCTAGTTAGCTGGAGAGCCTCCTACGACCATGGATCGTTTCTGTTACAAAATGAATCAAAACCAAAGTGAGAAGAAGTGGTGCAGACTACGAGAAATAACAATGCAGCCCCGTCGGTTAAGGACACTGATTCCAGTAGACAAAAGAAGATCTTAAAATTAGACTCATATGCTCTTTGAAAGATTCAATCGATAGCCTCTATTTAGAGACTCGTGACTCAAAGTGGTAATGAAAACTAACCTCGAGAGAGTCCATCGAAGTCCAAAGGAAATCAGGGGAATGTTGTATATCCCAAGATGCACACTGATCCTAACACTGGCGATTACAAACACCTCCGAGGTGTCATCGGAAAGCAGATTCAGAAAGAAAAGCTTCAGTAGTATGTGCAAGCCTTGTAGAATGACAAGCCAGGACTATCAGTGCCCATCAATAAAGAACTCCGATTATCATTTGGACCGTTGGTAGTCGACATCTTGCTAGATGGGGCTAGGGGCAGAATTGAAAAGTGAGCACACGATACTTCCCCCTTTATCAACGAGATTTATACCAATTTTCTTTGGATATGTTGATTTCAATTATGCTTTGAATTGTGATCGACTTGAACTAAACTTCTTTCAAAACCATGCAGGTGACCAAGTACTTAGATTTGGCCACCAACCAATCCACGCATACAGTGATCAGACCTGTGGAGTTTCATCAAGACGAGCATGATTCGACAACTCACCATCAACCATATGCCTTCGATTTGGGGCTATGGACTAGAGATTGAAAAGCTCGTCATGATCAGAGCCCAATACAAAGTGAATATGACCGATCGTTCATTCATCGACCTCCACATTTGACTTGAAGACCTAAGCAAGGCTCAAAATGAATATGGCCCGATCATCCACTCAAATCGAGTCATAAAACAAAGTTCGACAAAATACAAATGCCTCTCCTGAAGCTCAGTGATACTAGGATCTATCTAGAGTAGACGTGATTTTATCGTCTACACATCAAATCCTACCCTGAACACAAAAGGTTGTTCGAAAGCCTGACTTTGAGTAGTTGTGATGGACTACTTGCTCACTAACCATCGCTCTCAATACATGGACACGACTGCACCTTGAAACAAATGCAACTTATTTTGTCTACTCAATAATCTATTATCCTTACTTTCTAGAAAGAGATACGAAGCAAATTGTGCGAGACTTTATTATCTAACCCATCATGGATGTGATCCAACCATATGTCATGTACCCTTTTCCTTGACTTGATTGCAAGAGCTATAATCACCAAGCAAATGACAATCGAACGTCCATTCTTCAAGTTTCGTCCTTCATGCTAGGGGCAGAATCCCATTCCATGAGGAAAACATCGTCTGATCGTTCATTCGACAGCATTAGCCTCGATACGGTAAATGAAATACAAATTAAACGGGTGGAAATACGACCGCTTTAGACAAAATTTCTAAGTCCCTGAAGCGGACTAGAGTACTCTAAGTCTCCTGAGTGCGGACTAAAGTATAAAAAATTTAAAAACCTCTAAGTCCCTGAAGTGGACTAAAGTACTCTCAGTCCCCAGAGTGTGGACTAGAGTATAAACGACTTAAAAACCTCTAAGTCCCTGAAGCGAACTAGAGTACTCTCAGTCCCCTGAGCGTGGACTAAAGTATAAATAACTTAAAATATCTAAGTCCCCTGAGTGTGGACTAGGGTATAAATGACTTAAAAACCTCTAAGTCCCTGAAGCAGACTAGAGTACTCTCAGTTCCCTTAGTGCGGACTAGAGTATAAACGACTTGAAAACCTCTAAGTCCCCAGAGTGCAGACTAGAGTATTCTAAGTCCCTAGAGTGCGGACTAGAGTACTCTAAGTCCCCTAAGTGCGGACTAGAGTATAAATGACTTAAAAACCTCTAAGTTCCTGAAGCGGACTAGAGTACTTTCAGTCCCCTGAGCGTGGACTAGAGTATAAATGATTAAAACATCTAAGTCCCTGAAGCGGACTAGAGTACTCTCAGTCCCCTGAGTGCGGACTAGAGTATAAACGACTTGAAAAACTTTAAGTCCCCTGAGTGCAGACTAGATTATAAACTACTTAAAAACCTCTAAGTCCCTGAAGCAGACTAGAGTACTCTCAGTCCCCTGAGCATGGACTAGAGTATAAAAGACTTAAAATGATCTAAGTCCCTGAAGCGGACTAAAGTACTCTCAGTCCTGTGAGTGCGGACTAGAGTGTAAACGACTTGAAAACATCTAAGTCCCCTGAGTGCAGACTAGAGTACTCTAAGTCTCCTGAGTGCGGACTAGGGCATAAATGACTTAAAAACCACTAAGTCCCCTGAGTGCGGACTAGAGTATAAACGACTTAAAAACCTCTAAGTCCCTGAAGCGAACTAGAGTACTCTCAGTCCCTGAGCGTGGACTAGAGTATAAACGACATAAAAACCTCTAAATCCCTGAAGCGGACTAGAGTACTCTCTATCCCCTGAGTGCGGACTAGAGTATAAAAGACTTAAAAATCTCTAAGTCTTCAGAGTGCGGACTAGAGTATTCTAAGTCCCCAGAGTGCGGACTAGAGTATAAATGACTTAAAAACCTCTAAGTCCCAAGAGTGCGGACTAGGGTACTCTGAGTCCCCAGAGCGCGGACTAGATTATAAATGACTTGAGAAAAATCTCTAAGCTTCATAAGCGGACTAGAGTACTCTAAATCCCTAGAATGCGGACTAGAGTATAAACGAATTGGCGAAAATCTCCGTGTCTCGAACTGTGGACCAAAGCATTAACCGTTCGACAAATCTCTAAGTCCCTAGAGCGTGGACCGAAGCATGAACACAAATTGGACGCGAGTCGTCCGGGAGGAGAATAAAACTAAGTCACCAGAATGCAGAGTGTTGTATAAACATCGATAAATATACGAGTGGATTCCGACCATTCTCTATGCCGCAAACTTCAGCCTGAAATCGACAGGAGGATTATTAACTCGCTAAGGACGGAGTTTGACCATCCAACTAGTGGCCTGGCCAAATCAATGCTGGGAGAAGGAGTACAAATCTCTAAATGTAGAGTACGATAGCTTACTATAGCTCTAGCTTGGCGTTCTTTACAACTTAAGACAACGACTACAAGGAGGCCTCAGTACAGAACCAATCGAAACGACATCCAAAGCTACAGGCAACCGACTATATCATACCTCAGATCGAGGGTCAATACCGATCCGTACCAAGCACATACAAATGTGACTCGGATGTTCCTTGAAAAACTATGACCTCTAGAGTGTGGAAAGGAGAGTAAACCATGAAGACTTGGTCAAAAATTCTCCAGCACCCTCCTTCGATCAGTCAGGAGGAGTATGAAACTAGATGAGCATGACCTGACTGCATTTGTAGCCAACTTTACCCCGAGATCTGATTACAGTGCATGAACCAAAGTAGACATGGATGATCGTCCAGTGTCCAAATTACGCCCTGAAACTGACGAGGCATCAAAGTATTCCTCTTGGAATGAAAACCCACAATACAATCCAAGAAAAGCAAGGCCCAACCACCCATCAACTGCCTTGATCCCACGATTCAACGAAAAAAAGAGTAATGCTAAAGTGGGCATGGCCGACCTTCCTACTTATCGGTATATGCCCCAGACCTGGGGGCACGAGCTTGAAGTAAGATGAATGTGAACGGACTATTCATCTCTATGTTTTCGAAGTTTAGGTGGGAATATAAACATAGCTAGGACGAGACTCAACCATCCATGCAGTATATTTATCAACCCGAGAGTGGAAGAAGATGCTTGGTCATCTAAAGTCTGGCTGCGGCAGCTCGGTATTGAAAGTTATATGTAGTGCTTAAAGTTACTCAAGGCTACGACAGACAGAATATCTAAAGATAGAATCATTAAATCGATACCTAAGTCGTAGGCAACTGACTGTCACTCCAGCCCGAGGGACAGGCAAAGGATCATGAATGCATTGAATAGAAAGTGCGTTACTCAAATATACAAGCAAATTGAAACTAACAGCAAGATCCAGCTATGCAGCTGCATGCAACTTGAGGCTGACCCCTACTCGACATTTCCTTCAATGTGCTTTTAAGCCTGATCTTTGGCCATTTTCTAATAATCGATTAGAGCATTCATAGCCCTTCACTATTAGACTTAACAACTCATGACAAGACTCTAGGATTCAACCAGAGTAACCATCAACATTGACCGTCCCAACCATATTTCACATTGAATGTTATGCAACATAGTTACAACTGAACTTAAAGAATCCGGGTGTTGAATATCGGATCGCAGCTCAGTGCAATGATGATAAAAGAATTAGTTGGATTTTTCTGAATAAATGATGATATGTTCCCTTGGACCCATTTTGACATGCATGTGTGTTTTCACCAACTATCGCAAGCCATGCATTGGATATCTACCCGAAGCTACAAAAGCTAGCACAATGTCTATTGATTTCATCATGAAAGCTCCACTCTTACTTTTGGGCTCACCCCATCAACTTCTATGCCTACTAGCCATTGCAACCAGGCATACAACGACCTGAGACATATGAAAAGACTACTTAAATAAAATATCAAACTAAGCCAATTTGATATCACTAATTTTCTCTGAAGGGCTATCCAAGGATGGAAATTAGCAGACCTCAAACCCAAATTCACTACATCAGATGACTACTCGAAGGGTAGTAGAGAACCAACTGACAGATGGAAAATGTACACGGATGGAGATCCAATGATTAGTGTTATGGCATAGGAGTCATATTAATGACTCCCGAGGAACGATTGATCTACTACGTCCTAAAACTCGATTTCCATGTAACAAACAATGATGCTTATTACGAAGCCTCGGCTGCCAGCCTCGAACTTGCTAGAGGATTTGGAGTGGAAACTTTGCATATCTTTTGTGAATCCTGATTGATAGTATGCAAAATTAAGGAGGTTAATCTTGCTAAAGGGCATTGTCTTGCTCCTTATCTCGGCCAGTTCCAGGAGCTACTAGCCGACTTCACGTATTACATCATTACACACATACTCGGTGAAAAAATGAAAAAAGTCCAGTCACTGGCCAAGTTGGCCAGTTTTAGGGACGCGCAACGGACATACATTGTTTCGGTTGAAATACTTAATATTCAAAGCATTAACGGATGAAGATCGGCTGGGTCTGGGAGGCAAAACCAGAAAAGGTGTCATGGTTGACTCCTATCAAAGACTATCTACAATGAGGAATTCTGAATGAATGGAGGAATGTAAAACGACAGATCCTTCTCAAAGCTTCACGCCAAATCATCCAAGAAGAAGCCGTGTGTAGAAAGGAGTTTTTCCATCCCCATGCTTTGGTGTATCGCTCATGATGATATCTTGAGAGAAGTCTATGAAGAAGTATGTGGCGATAACAATAGAGGGGAAACCATGATAAAGAAAATACTCCGCTACAGGTATTACTGGCCAACTATCAATCCAGATGCGGTTGATCATGCTAGACAATGCAAAGGTGGTGCGAAATACACCATCATAGCAGTTGATTACTTCACCAAATTGGCAGATGAAGAAATTTTAACCACGACCAAGATGAAGAAAATAATCAACTTCATCGTCCGTAACGTCAACTGTCCTTATGACCTTCCATGATCTATTATAACTACAAATGGACAGGTTGAAGCTGTGAACAAAATCATAAAGTCTGTACTGAAGAGAGGTATGGAAAAGGCTAGAGGTAAATGGACGGATGAACTCCCAACTGCATTATGGGCTTATAGAACTACCCATGCATCCATGACTAGCCGTACTCCATTCGCCCTTGCTTGCTGCTCTGAGATCGTCATCCATGTGGCTGATTACAACCCTTATTTCAAAGAAAGTACAAACAAGGAATTGCGATTGAATTGCAATTAAACTAGACAGAATTGGTAACGACTTATGAGTATATAAGACGCATCTAAGAGCCAATGGCAAGAACGTGTACCCGAACATGCATATGTACATCCGGAAAAAGTTTGACTTTTTGAAATCAATAGAAACTGAATTCTCACTTAAGGTTATTAAGAAAAGACTGGATCGGATAGCCGAAGCTTACTAGCCTTGTAGAACCGGACACGGATGGCTACTGATGAACTACAACCCTAGATTTATAATATTGGGAATCGATCAAGCATCATGACGACCAAAGAAGTATACGACACCTTGGGAGGATAAATTGAAAGATAATGACTATTCAGGAAACACGATGGATTTCTTTTTGGAAACAAGAAATACTCGTTGTTTCAAAGCATGTCGTGTTACTTCACACGACACACTTTGAGGGGCAAATGTTACCCAGCACCTTGGCCCGGCTACAAAACAACAGTTGAAGATATTATCGTTAGCACCAGACAAGATTCTGACCAAGAAGAGCCTGAATATGTACGGGTTTGATGCAATCGACATGTTTTCGCATTTAGGTACGGTTCGACAAGAATGGACTGGCCAGCTCGAGATCGCCCTATATAGGCCAAGTCAGCTCAGCCTTGAGGCCTGCGTAGGGAGTCCAGCCTATCTTCATCTATAAATAGAAGAGCAGGAGCACAGTGAAAGGGATCTTTTTTGGGAGAACACTGGGGAAACCCTACCGCTTTCAAGACTCATTCTTTTTCACTTAGCATTTGCATTAGAGTAGTTGGTGTGCAAATTATATCTGTAATCAATTGATTAGAAAAGCAATAAAGATTAAACTCAAAGTGGACATAGGCAGTTACGTCGAACCACTATAAATCTGGCATTCTTGTTTCTTATAGTTATTACTTCATTGTACTACGTAATTCCTCAGTTTTATTTTACCTTCTTCATTAATCTCTCGGCGCAAATCTTTCTTTAATGTTAGTGACCAATTCTAGTGCTAACACTACCTAACCCCAAGGACCGAATGTGTAATGACCCTAAAATAAAAATAAAATAAAAGATGCATCAAAACGGAAAAAGCTTGTTAGTAAATAAAAATGTGCATAGGAGTTTCTGTTTGATAAAGATACAAGGAGTCAAGGTGATCAAGAATTGGGACTTAAAACAAATATAGTTCCATGTCTAAACAATTATATAAGCACATGTATTTAATATATAGGGAAATTTTCTATTTAATTTAAAAAGCAAAATACAATGGAGTTTTATGAAGTTTCAAATGACTTATATAATCATGCTGCCAGAAAAGAAAATAAATAATCTTGTGTGTGTATAATTTTTATCACATAGATATGTAAAAAGGAGTTGATGTTTTAAAGGGAGGAATAAAAACAATATAGTATGAATAATTTTTACATCACCTAAATATATATGACAGTGTACATGATTTTATAAGAAAAGAAGGCTAAGTAGAAAATGCAAAAGATTAAAGTTTCTTTAAAAACTGAGCAGAAAATAAAATAAGCAAAGGTCACATGCATATGGCATGAATAGAATGAGATCATGGAAATAGCATGCAGTAATTAAAGTGCTGGAATACCGAAATAACTACTAAAGGAAATCAGATGAGCGTAATTCCAGTTGAGGACCATACATAAGTATAATCTGTGCATGAAAAATAAAGGGCTATCAAAGGAATTACCCATTTCCTTAAACCCTAAAATAGCTTTATAAAACCTGTACACCATCATGACCATCATCATCTCAGAAGAAAAAAAAAGATAAAACAAAAATAAAATAGGAGAAATATGGGTAAGCAGCTCTGAAGGGATTTGCTGTGTAGAGGAGCAAGATAGTAAAAGAAAATACTAGGTGAGCATTAATCTATTTTATGCAATGGCATTAAGACCTCTGTAGGCAGCCTAAAGTATTATAAAAATTATTTAAATCTCTGAAGTGGTTTATTATGGATGAGATGGATGTTTGTATGTGCATTTCTATTTGGAGTTTTGTATGTCAGTTTTCCAAGCTAAAATGTTTTGAGCAATTTTTAATTCTATTCTTATTATTGTCAAATATGGATTTAAATTATTTAGGACATAGGCAGCAAGATAGAGATCTGGCTCATGTTTATTTTCTAAATAATAAGATAGGAGGTTTTCTGGGTTTTTGGTGAATTTTCTTAACAAACACCTCTGTCCATATTTTTACAATAATATAGTAGGATCATGATGCTTAAATTATTTTGGAAAGCCCACAAACCTGTTGTAAATCTCTGTAGTAAGAAAATTAAATGGATAACAAAGGATTGTACTAGAAAGTATTTATGTTTTTCTGAAACATGAATGGGTTGGAGATTTTATGACTAAACTCATAAACAGGTGCTTAATGAATTAAGCAGAAACTGGAGGGGGAACTTATTAAATTAATAAACCCTATGAATTAATGAAAGAAAATTAAATTGGTCATTTGGGGTCAGTCAATGATCTGCTTGCTTCAGGTGGGAGGAAGTATATGCATGGTGCAAGTGCACCCTGAGGCCTTTATGTGTTGGAATAAATAAAACAATCTGGGTGATTCCTTCACAATGCATACTTGTGTTCATTTGACAGGGGGATTTAGACCATAAAATAAAATGGGGTATGAGATTTAAATCTCTGGGGTATTAATATCTGGACAGGGATATAAATTAAACAAGGTTTAATATGATGACCTGATTGAAATATTGGGAGAAATTGGGAGAACAAAACATGGGTATATTTATGTAAAAAAAATGAGGTTATGAATGATGCATGGCTTGCTGAACATTTGTTGAATTGATGCATTGCTTGTTGGTTACTTGTTGAATGAATGTTTGAATCCTTGAAGTTATCTGGCAATTTTTACTGGTGTGCATAGTTCACAAACTGCTAGATTATGCAAGTGTTATAAGTTCATAAGATTTGTAAACATGTGTATAAAATTTATTAATGTTCATACCAGTGTAAACTGTCCCTTTTGGTTGCCTTTGCAATCATCTGGGTGTCTCAATTAAATGGGGCAGCTCAGTGAATTGCATGCAGGTAATTAAGGTTGACTTGATGGATGAAGGAGGCATTAGCTGCTAGTATAAATAAGAGAAACTTTGCTTTGTATTTGCAGATGCTTGTAGTGAATGGTCTGGTTATCATTAGTAGTTAAAGTAAATTCTAGGAGATTTTTCGGAGTGCTTAGATTATGACATGTATTTAGCTAAATCTTTGTTGAATGATTTCTGATGGCAAGTAATTAGTTGATGTTCTTATAAATGTCTGATCATCTTTTTGGGAACTGAGAAAACTGATACAACGTATCAGTATGATATGTGTGCATGCCAGTCCCTGATTTCTTTAGTTTGAAATTATTTTGTGATTTGATTATGGCAATTAAAAACAGTCAAGTATAACTGATTTTCAGAAAACAAAACAAGCTTGCAAGTTTTGAATAAGATGGGTTATGCATGGCCTGTAATAGATATTGGTTGATGCATAATCTCTGAGAAAATGTATGACCCATATTTATGCATTTGATTTCAAAATAAAAAGGATTTTTTAAAAAGAAATGGACTTGGAAATATTTGTGTTTTGTGTTGAAAGCCTGAGAAAGTAAATTCTCAGAAAAACTTTTATATGATAGAAGCAAACTTGTGATAGGAAAAGTGTTTGTAGAAATTGTTTACATAAGAAATATGGTTTTGAAAGTTGTAAGTATGGGAACATGACCGGCCTAGATGGTTAAGGGTCAAACCCTTATAGCCTGGAATCACTTCACCACAGTTCATGTTGTGCAAGTGTCTCCAGCTCGAAGAAAATGATATAAAAACTCCAAGTTTTTGAAATACAAACTCCAAGCATACCAGTTTGCATTTCCAACCTGTTTGAAAAATGCAGTGCAATTATAGTTGTTCAACCTGAAATGAAAATGTGATTGGGAAATCAGTTTTGTATGTTCATGTTAGCAACTATACTTCTCTAAAGTAACTTCACCCAAAACTCAGTTACACCTTTAGAATAACACTTAAATACTACTTTAGGTGATAACAGATATATATATAGGCAGAAAGAGTAGTAAATTAAGAAAAGAAAATGCAAAGGTGCACTGTACTTTGCACTACCAACCCCATATGCACTGTGCGTGTTGTAAATTTCATCTCATACAAAACTAAAGAAACAAACATATCATCGAATATGTAGAGCTATTTTAAGGTGAATCACGAACTGATATATTTATATTGGTCATCCAGGATCTTGGGAAAAGAATCTATGAATTTTCTAAATATTCAAACTTAACATTATGGGATTTAATTATATATTCATTTTGTAAAAAAAAATCTATGTGTAAAAATTAAAGGGGTCACCACAGTTGGTATCAGAGCTATGTTTTAAATAACATAGTAAACATTATTGTATGCATATGGATGATTGAATGCATTGATTGAATTCTTGGGATTGGATGCTTTTGTATGACTGAATGAAATGTATGCTTGAGATACATGTACAGAGTACACCTAAATAAAATAAATAAACAAAGTAAAGATACTAAAAATAATAGGGGTAAATAAACTAACTTAAAAATTATATCTATAGCATTATGGTAGGACCAAGACATCACACAGATGTAGGACCATCACGTGAGCCACCTGTGATAAGCATGGAGGGTTTTGTGAGGACTTTGAGGGATGGAATGGCACCAAGGCAAGACAATCCTCATGAGGTGCTCTCCAAACTGCTTAAGACTTGTACCAATTTGGGAGGAAAGGATTTTGAAGGCACTGAAGGAGCTATGGGTGTTCAAATGTGGATAAGGACTATGGAGAGGGTCTTTACAGATATGCAAATCGGTGACCAAAGGAAAAGACAAATAGCTTCAAGGAAATTGAAGGGGGTTGCACTGGATTGGTGGGAGGTTGTGATAGTAGGAAGGCCAGAGAATAACATTACTTGGAATGATTTCAAGGACATGCTTGAGGCCAGATTTATCCCAGCATCTGCCAAAGCCACACTGCTTGAAGACTTTATTAGGTTAAGGAAAGGAGGCATGAGTGTAAATGAGTACACTCAGAAGTTTGAAGCATTGTCCAAATATGGAATGGTGTTGATAGGGAATGCAGAAGCAAAGAATGCAAGATACATTCAAGGCTTGAACCCCAATCTATCCAGGGCAATGTTGCCATACAAAGATAAAACCTTTGATCAAGTGATTGATCTAACTCTCTCCTTTGAGCAACATGATACCACAAGAGAGAAATTCAGGAACATGAAGCTCAATAAGAAGAAGGGAGGTCAGAACAAAGTGCAACCTTATGACAAGAGAAATGCAAGTAAAGGAGTTAAGAAAGGGGAAGGAGCAATAGCACCTGAAAGCAAGAAATTCACTCATTGTTTTAATTGTGGGAAAGCTGGACATTACAGTAACCAATGCCCTGACCCTAAAATACCTAAAGGAAGCTGCTATAACTGTGGGAAGATAGGACATTTAAAGAAGGACTGCCCAGAGACTCATAAGAAAACAGCAAGGGTAGGAGCTTTGGCAACAAACACCACTGGAAATGTTGGGCAACTTGAAGGTATAATTCTAATCAATACCCAACCAATATCAGTAGTATATGACACTGGTGCCTCACATTCACTAATATCTTTGGAAATTGTAAAGAAGTTAGCACTTGCTTGTGTTTCTATTGAACAACCCTTAACTGTACACAGCCCCATAGGGAGTCATTGTATATTAGGGATGAAGTGTATGGGTCTGAAATTAATCATAGGGGGTTATGGCTTTGATTCAGATCTATATACTTTAAATTATCCTGGTATTGGGATTATTTTGGAGGTAGATTGGTTAATGAAAAATAAAGCAATTTTAAATTTAGAAAACCTTACTATTTCTTTGGAGACAAATGAAGGCAAAAGAATTACAGTTCTAAGTGAAATAGCAAAGAACACATGTTTTAATAAAAGTTGGAGTATAAACAAAATTCAAAAGGAATTAAAAATAGAGGAAATTCCAGTAGTTAATGAATACATAGATGTGTTTGGAGAGGTGAGAGGAATTCCTCAGAATAGACCAGTTGAATTCAAAATAAAGTTAATGCCAGGAACAAATCCAATCATTAAGAAGCCTTATAGGATGGGTCCAAAAGAGTTAGTAGAATTAAAACATCAACTAGAAGAATTAGAAGAGAAAGGATTCATAAGATCAAGTAGTTCAAGTTGGGGTTCCCCAGTGCTCTTTGTCAAGAAGCATGATGGAACAATGAGGTTGTGTGTAGACTATAGGGATTTAAACAAGGTAACCATTAAAAATAAGTACCCACTGCCTAGAATAGATGATCTATTTGATCAATTGCATGGAGCTAAAATATTTTCAAGGTTAGATTTAGCCTCTGGATTTCACCAAATGAAAGTTCCAGAGGAAAGCATTGAGTACACAGCCTTTAACACAAGGTATGACCTATATGAATTTTTAGTAATGCCATTTGGCTTGACCAATGCTCCCTCCTATTTTGTAGATTTGATGAATAGAATTTTTAGAGACTTTTTGGATAAATTTGTTTTAGTATTTATAGATGATATATTAATTTACTCAAAGACAGAAAATGATCATGCTATGCATCTACACCTAATATTATCCAGACTTAGAGAACATGAATTAAAAGCCAAGTATTCAAAATGTACATTTTGGAAACATGATGTAAAATTCTTAGGACACATAGTGTCACAGCAAGGGGTAAGTGTGGATCCAAGCAAAGTGATTGCAGTTCAATCATGGAGTAGACCCAGAACAGTGACTGAGGTGAGATCATTCTTAGGATTGGCAGGGTACTATAGAAGGTTCATCAAGGATTTTTCAAGAATAGCCACACCAATGACCAAGTTGACAAAGAAGAACCAACCATATGTGTGGACTGAGCAGTGTGAACAAGCTTTTGAGAAATTGAAACAAGCACTGGTGGAAGCTCCTGTCTTGCAAATCCCAGAAGCAAATGAAGGACTGGTTGTATATACTGATGCTAGTGGGTCTGGGTTAGGTGCAGTGCTTATGCAACATGGCAAGGTAGTGGCATATGCATCAAGACAACTTAAACCCAATGAAACTAAATATGCAACTCATGATCTAGAATTAGCTGCAATAATGTTTGCATTAAAACTTTGGAGGCATTATTTGCTTGGAGCAAAATTTGAATTATTTACAGACCATCAAGCATTGAAGTATTTATTTTCTCAAAAAGATTTGAATATGAGACAAGCAAGGTGGATGGAATTTCTAGCTGCATATGATCTAGATATTTTGTACACCCCTGGAAAAGCCAATAGGGTGGCAGATGCCTTGAGTAGGCATCATGTTAGATTAGCAAGTCTAATGATTGAAGAATTTAAAAACCTTGTAATGCTTGGGGAGGCAGATATATATAGCAAGAATGAAAAGAATTTTAGAGAGCATGATGACATGGTAGAATATGGTACACTAGGATTGATTACAGTAAGATCTAATCTAGTGGAGAAAATTGGTGGCATGCAAGACCAAGATAAAAATTTGAAGGAGAAGAAGGAAATGTTACTTAGCAACATATTGGAAAATTTTAAAATAGATCACAAGGGGTATTTGAGGAAGAATGAGAAGTTGTGTGTACCAGACATTGCAGAGTTGAAGGAAGAAATCATAATGAGCATCACAAAACCAGGTACACCATACACCCTGATGGTACTAAAATGTATCATGATTTAAAAAGAAGCTATTGGTGGCCAGGAATGAAACAAGCAGTGGCAAGATATGTGGCAAAGTGTTTCACCTGTCAGCAAATTAAAGCAGATCACCAAAAGCCTTCTGGCATGTTGCAACCTTTGGAGGTACCTCAGTGGAAATGGGAAAGTATTTCCATGGATTTTGTGGATGGTTTGTCTAGAACTAAGAAAGGCAATGATAGTATATGGGTAATTGTTGATAGACTAACCAAATCAGCTCACTTTGTCCCTGTCAAGTCAGATAGAAATGCAACTAGACTTGCACAATTATTTATTAAGGAAGTGGTAAGGCTACATGGTATACCCAAGACCATCGTAAGTGATAGAGACACTTTGTTCACCTCAAGATTTTGGGAAAGCTTCCAAGAAGCAATGGGAACTCAACTATGCTTAAGCACTGCCTACCATCCTCAAAGTGATGGGCAGACAGAGATAGTAAAAAAAATATTGGAGGATCTGTTGAGAGCATGTGTGCTTGACTTTGGGGGTAATTGGGAGGATCACATTCATTTAGCAGAGTTCACATATAACAATAGCTACCAGTCAACAATAGGAATGGCTCCCTTTGAAGCCTTGTATGGGAGACCCTGCATATCTCCTGCCTATTGGTTGGATATGGGAGAGGGTATACTACTAGGACCAGATCATGTTAAGGAAACTTCCAACATGATTGAGTTAATTAGACATAGGATGAAGACAGCACAATCAAGACAAAAGTCTTATGCAGATAAAAGGAGAAAGCCAATGGAGTTTAGGGTAGGAGAGTATGTTTTTCTAAAGGTATCACCAATGAGGAAGGTGTTCAGGTTTGGGAAATCTGGTAAGTTATCACCAAGATTTGTAGGACCATATGAAATTATGCAGAGAATTGGTACTACGGCCTACAAACTTAAGTTACCTGAGGAGTGTAGTGGTGTGCATCCAGTGTTTCATGTTTCTCAATTGAGAAAATGGGTGCATGATGAAGGAGCAATTCTAGAGTCACCTACTCAAATTCAAATCCAAAAGAATCTGGTCTATGCAAATGAACCAGTAGGGATAATTGCCAAGGAGGAGAAAAAGCTGAGGAACAAGGTGATCAAACTAGTAAAAATTCAATGGAGCTTGGACACCAATGATTGTACATGGGAGGTGGAGGACAAAATGAGGGCTAAATACCCCAATTTGTTTACTGATGGAGAGGTATGTTTAAGTAGTTTATGATGATTTTCTGAATATTCTTATGCATTGCTTGCTTTCATAAAATGTGAGTATGGGATTATGGAATTAAAACAGACTAGGGATTAGTATTTTTATTTGGAGAAATTAGAAGTAATTATGGGGACATAATTCCTTTAAGGGGGAGGGTATGTAATGACCCTAAAATAAAAATAAAATAAAAGATGCATCAAAACAGAAAAAGCTTGTTAGTAAATAAAAATGTGCATAGGAGTTTCTGTTTGATAAAGATACAAGGAGTCAAGGTGATCAAGAATTGGGACTTAAAACAAATATAGTTCCATGTCTAAACAATTATATAAGCACATGTATTTAATATATAGGGAAATTTTCTATTTAATTTAAAAAGCAAAATACAATGGAGTTTTATGAAGTTTCAAATGACTTATATAATCATGCTGCCAGAAAAGAAAATAAATAATCTTGTGTGTGTATAATTTTTATCACATAGATATGTAAAAAGGAGTTGCTGTTTTAAAGGGAGGAATAAAAACAATATAGTATGAATAATTTTTACATCACCTAAATATATATGACAGTGTACATGATTGTATAAGAAAAGAAGGCTAAGTAGAAAATGAAAAAGATTAAAGTTTCTTTAAAAACTGAGCAGAAAATAAAATAAGCAAAGGTCACATGCATATGGCATGAATAGAATGAGATCATGGAAATAGCATGCAGTAATTAAAGTGCTGGAATCCCGAAATAACTACTAAAGGAAATCAGATGAGTGTAATTCCAATTGAGGACCATACATAAGTATAATCTGTGCATGAAAAATAAAGGGGTATCAAAGGAATTACCCATTTCCTTAAACCCTAAAATAGCTTTATAAAACCTGTACACCATCATGACCATCATCATCTCAGGAAAAAAAAAGATAAAACAAAAATAAAATAGGAGAAATATGGGTAAGCAGCTCTGAAGGGATTTGCTGTGTGGAGGAGCAAGATGGTAAAAGAAAATACTAGGTGAGCATTAATCTATTTTATGCAATGGCATTAAGACCTCTGTAGGCAGCCTAAAGTATTATAAAAATTATTTAAATCTCTGAAATGGTTTATTATAGATGAGATGGATGTTTGTATGTGCATTTCTATTTGGAGTTTTGTATGTCAGTTTTCCAAGCTAAAATGTTTTGAGCATTTTTTAATTCTATTCTTGTTATTGTCAAGTATGGATTTAAATTATTTAGGACATAGGTAGCAAGATAGAGATCTGGCTCATGTTTATTTTCTAAATAATAAGATAGGAGGTTTTCTGGTTTTTGGTGAATTTTCTTAACAAACACCTCTGTCCATATTTTTACAATAATATAGTAGGATCATGATGCTTAAATTATTTTGGAAAGCCCACAAACCTATTGTAAATCTCTGTAGTAAGAAAATTAAATGGATAACAAAGGATTGTACTAGAAAGTATTTATGTTTTTCTGAAACATGAATGGGTTGGAGATTTTATGAGTAAACTCATAAACAGGTGCTTAATGAATTAAGCAGAAACTGGAGGGGGAACTTATTAAATTAATAAACCCTATCAATTAATGAAAGAAAATTAAATTGGTCATTTAGGGTCAGTCAATGATCTGCTTGCTTCAGGTGGGAGGAAGTATATGCATGGTGCAAGTGCACCCTAAGGCCTTTGTGTGTTGGAATAAATAAAACAATCTGGGTGATTCCTACACAATGCATACTTGTGTTCATTTGACAGGGGGATTTAGACCATAAAATAAAATGGGGTATGAGATTTAAATCTCTGGGTTATTAATATTTGGACAGGGATATAAATTAAACAAGGTTTAATATGATGACCTGATTGAAATATTGGGAGAAATTGGGAGAACAAAACATGGGTATATTTATGTAAAAAAAAATGAGGTTATGAATGATGCATGGCTTGCTGAACATTTGTTGAATTGATGCATTGCTTGTTGGTTACTTGTTGAATGAATGTTTGAATCCTTGAAGTTATCTGGCAATTTTTACTGGTGTGCATAGTTCACAAACTGCTAGATTATGCAAGTGTTATAAGTTCATAAGATTTGTAAACATGTGTATAAAATTTATTAATGTTCATACCAGTGTAAACTGACCCTTTTGGTTGCCTTTGCAATCATCTGGGTGTCTCAATTAAATGGGGCAGCTCAGTGAATTGCATGTAGGTAATTAAGGTTGACTTGATGGATGAAGGAGGCATTAGCTGCTAGTATAAATAAGAGAAACTTTGCTTTGTATTTGCAGATGCTTGTAGTGAATGGTCTGGTTATCATTAGTAGTTAAAGTAAATTCTAGGAGATTTTTCGGAGTGCTTGGATTATGACATGTATTTAGCTAAATCTTTGTTGAATGATTTCTGATGGCAAGTAATTAGTTGATGTTCTTATAAATGTCTGATCATCTTTTTGGGAACTGAGAAAACTGATACAACATATCAGTATGATATGTGTGCATGCCAGTCCCTGATTTCTTTAGTTTGAAATTATTTTGTGATTTGATTATGGCAATTAAAAACAGTCAAGTATAACTGATTTTCAGAAAACAAAACAAGCTTGCAAGTTTTGAATAAGATGGGTTATGCATGGCCTGTAATAGATATTGGTTGATGCATAATCTCTGAGAAAATGTATGACCCATATTTATGCATTTGATTTCAAAATAAAAAGGATTTTTTAAAAAGAAATGGACTTGGAAATATTTGTGTTTTGTGTTGAAAGCCTGAGAAAGTAAATTCTCAGAAAAACTTTTATATGATAGAAGCAAACTTGTGATAGGAAAAGTGTTTGTAGAAATTGTTTACATAAGAAATATGGTTTTGAAAGTTGTAAGTATGGGAACATGACCGGCCTAGATGGTTAAGGGTCAAACCCTTATAGCCTGGAATCACTTCACCACAGTTCATGTTGTGCAAGTGTCTCCAGCTCGAAGAAAATGATATAAAAACTCCAAGTTTTTGAAATACAAACTCCAAGCATACCAGTTTGCATTTCCAACCTGTCTGAAAAATGCAGTGCAATTATAGTTGTTCAACCTGAAATGAAAATGTGATTGGGAAATCAGTTTTGTATGTTCATGTTAGCAACTATACTTCTCTAAAGTAACTTCACCCAAAACTCAGTTACACTTTTAGAATAACACTTAAATACTACTTTAGGTGATAACAGATATATATATATAGGCAGAAAGAGTAGTAAATTAAGAAAAGAAAATGCAAAGGTGCACTGTACTTTGCACTACCAACCCCATATGCACTGTGCGTGTTGTAAATTTCATCTCATACAAAACTAAAGAAACAAACATATCATCGAATATGTAGAGCTATTTTAAGGTGAATCACGAACTGATATATTTATATTGGTCATCCAGGATCTTGGGAAAAGAATCTATGAATTTTCTAAATATTCAAACTTAACATTATGGGATTTAATTATATATTCATTTTGTAAAAAAAAATCTATGTGTAAAAAAGGGGTCACCACTGAATGCTCAAGGGAAACCACATAGATCCAGTAGAGAAGGGCCTAAGCGAACATACTAGTTATAAACATCATTACAGGAGGGCCTCACCTAACGTAGAAGAGCTGGGCTGAAATAGAGCGATATGCTAGTTCCTTAAAGCATGTACTGTAGGAGAGTTTCTGCACCTTCGAGGATGTAGCTCCGGCTAAGCAATAAAGGATAAGTACCAATGACATTGTGTTCAAGAATCAGGACACTAAAGGCGTAGAAGCATCAACTCTCTACCCAATGGTGATAACAGTTGGAATCGAACTGGCTGTGGGCATCGATTGTTGGTTGACAGTGGAAGTTTGGTCAATATACGATTCTAAAAACATTTGACCAAATGAAGATTAGCCTGAAGGATGTGATCGCTTGCAAAATGAAGATTTAGGGAGTTAAAGGTGAATTTAAATATTCGATTGGAACGATCGACCTACTTGTAGAACTTGAGAAGGAGAAGTTTCTCATCCAAACTTTTATGATTGCTGATGAGTATTCTTCTAATAATGCTTTCTTGGGCTAACCGGCCCATGCTGACTTCAGAATCGCTTTAGCTCTATGGTGTCTTGTAATGAAGTTCCTACTAGAGAATGGGATAGAAGTAGTAAGAGGAAAGCAAAGTGCTGCAAGGTAATGATATGTTGCTGAATTTTGTGAATCTAAATGACATGAAAAAGGGAAGAATGTGAGGAAGACTCTACGCATTTAGGAACTGCATCCATAGAAATTAACAGCCCCTGGCTCTTAGACCATAGTCACTTCGATAAGGCTATGGACCCCAGGAAGAAGTCAAAGGAGATACGGGCAGCATCGGTGGAGATTACGGTGGTTGTCCCTATTGACATGGACGACCCAACTCGGGTCTTGAAGATTGGTTCTCAGCTAGGAATCAAATTGTGAAAGGAATTAATTAACTTTCTTCAGGAAAACCTGAAAGTTTTTGCTTGGACTATTACGATATGTGCAGGATATCACTGGAGATAGCATGTCACACACTTAACATAAATCCCATGTTCACGCCAGTGAGACAGAGTAGATGCAGCTTGGGTTAGAGGCGATCTGCTGCATTAAATAAAAAAGGGGATAGGTTGTTTGCTAATGGCTCTATTCGCGACGCTGCTTATCCTGAGTTGGTGTCGAACCCTGTGTTGGTCCAAAAATAAAATAGGAAGTAGCGAACTTAAATTGATTATTCAGATTTGAACAAAACCTGCCTAAAGGATAGCTTTCCATTAGCCAGATTGACCAGCATGTTGTTGGAATCATGGGACATGAACTACTCTCATTTATAGACGCCTACTCAGGGTAAAATCAGATTATGATGGATGAATCGGATTGAGAGAAAACCAGCTTCATTACAGTCTTGGGATTGTATTGCTATCGTGTAATGTAGTTTGGTTTAAAGAAAGCTAGAGCTACATACCAATTACTAGTGAATACAATGTTCAAAGGCCAAATCTGGCGAACGATGGAAGCGTATGTATACGACATGCTAGTGAAATTGCAAGTGTGTGGAAACCATCTGAATGAACTCTCAGATATATTTGAGATTCTTCAAAAGTATGTAATGATGCTGAATCTGCTCAAATGTTCATTTGGAGTTACTTCTGGGAAATTTCTCGGTTTTGTTGTGAAAGCAGGGGGCATTTAGACCAATCTAGAGCATATTGATGCCTTACGAAATGTTAGAGCCTCGATAACAAAACAAAGCTTAAATGAAATGATTGCAGTGTTGAGCGGACTCATCTCTAGAGCAATGATAAGTGTGTACCATTCTTTGATGCACTAAAGAAGGTTAAGAAGAACATGAATGGAATCAAGACTACCAGGCCGCTTTTGAAGAATTAATATGACGTATAGAGACACCACCAGTTTTGTCTAAATTGGTGGATGGCAATGACTTATTCATTTAACCTACAGCGTCATCCTACAAATTAAGCATCGCGCTTGTGCGTAAGGAAGCTAGATTTCAATGGCCCGTCTACTACATTAGCAAGTGATTCACTGGAGTTAAACGAAATTATCTGAAGTTGGAAAAGGTGGCAAACTGCTTACTAATAGCATCTAGGAAAATGCAACCATATTTCCAGGCTCACCCGATCAAGGTGTTAACAAATCAATCCTTGAAAGGGTACTCTATTGGCCCCAGACTTTGGGACGACTTTTAAAGTGGAACAAATGAGCCAATATGATGTGATTCACTATCCCCAAAGAGTGACAAACAGACAGGCACTTCCTATCATCGTTGAATTCGCTATTCGGGATAATGAGGAGGAATACACAGGGTCACGGTGTCCTAGTGGAAATTGTTTGTTGATGGTGCATTAAATGAATTTCGCACAAGAGCGGGAGTTGTGCTTGAAAGTCTCGAAGGACAATCAATCTACTACGCACTGAAGATGGAATTGCCTGCCACTAACAACGAGGAAAAATATGAGGCGGTGATAGCATGACTAAAGATTGCGAAGGAGTTAAGAATAAAAGCTTTGCATATCTATAATGACTCCTAACTAGTTGTCTACCAGGTTAGAAGGGAAAATTTAGCTAAGGGTATGGAACTTTCCCCTTACTTGTCAAAAGCTTAGTTATTGAACGGAATTGAACACTATACAATATCTCACATTCTAAGTAAGGAGAATACAAAAACCCATTCCATAGCTATCAAGCCAGTTTCGAAAAAAAGCGGCGGATAGGATTGGTTCCAGTAGAAGTATTGACTGCTCTTAGCATAGATCCAACTAAATATTGATTGAGTTCTGGAGAATACAGAAGAAGAGAATAAAAAAGAAGAAGAATCATGAATGGCACCAATAAAGGACTACTTACTCAGGGGAATACCCCTCAGATATCAAAATGAACGAAAGAAGCTCCTTAGAAAGGCACAACGATTCATAATACTGGATGAAGTGATATATAGAAGAGGATTCTTCTCCCTCTTGCTCAGTTCTGTAACCAAGGATGAGGCTAAGAAGATCCTCATGGAAATTCACGAAGGTAGTTATGATGACCACATCGGGAGGCAGACATTGTCGAAGAAGATACTTCTCTACGGATATTTCTGGCCAACAATAAACCAAGATGCAATAGACTACACTAGACATTGTGATCAACGCCAGAGATTCTCAAAGGTTCCGAGAGCCCTATCTTTAGAAGTTACGTAGATGATCAGTCCCTGGCCATTTGCGATCTAAGGAATTGATATAATTGTTTGCTACCGATAGCAAAAGGAGGAGCCAAATACGTTATCATTGCAGTTGATTACTTTACAAAATGGGCTGAAATAGAACCACTTGCTATGATCACTACTAAAAAGTGATTACTTTTCTAATGAAAAATATTATTTATAGGTTTGTTGTACCCTAGAAAATTATCATGGACAATGGAACTCAGTTTTAGAACGCTGAGTTCAAGGACCTTTGCGAGAGTTATCGGATCGAGAGGAGCTTTTCTATGGTAGTGCACCCACAAGCAAATGGGCAATTGGAAGCAGTAAACAAAATCATCAAATCCACCATAACGGAACGACTTACTAGAGCTAAAGGGAATGAGTTGATGAGCTTCCACTCGCACTATAGGCTTACAAGAAAACGTACATATCTACAACTGGGCACTCACCGTTTTCCTTAGCATATGGTATAGAAACTTTGATTCTAGTGGAACTAAAATTCCCTATCATCGTAGAAAACACTTTAATCAGAGAGAACGAATAGCTACTGCTCACATAACTCGACCAAATCGATAAGAAATGGAAAGAATTTGAACTAAGGGTTGCTGCTCACTAGAAAAGAGTGGCACTCCACTTCAACACCAAGGTTCACAACTACATATTTGAAATGGGAGATCTCATCCTAAAACGAATCTTTCGAAGCATAAGAGTGCTTGGCCCAAACCGGGAGGGACCTTATGTTATTGACTAGAAGCTTGGAGATAGTACATTCAAGCGGGCTATAGTAGATGTTGTTCCCATCTAGCGTGCTTAGAACAACAACTCATTACGGCACTACTATATCTAGTTTTTCTTAATTTTGTAAATAAGCCACCCAGGGACACTAGGGGCCCTATAAACAGTCAGGACTTGTCATTTCTTCTATTTATCAATAAAATTAGCTTCTTGAACTAATTGAACCGTGTTCTTGTAAGAAAAATTGTTGGGTCGACGGTAAAAATTGACCCCTGACTTTCTAAGAACCAGCGTTGCTTGGGCAACATCAAGAAGGAAAAAAAGCCTAGTAGATGGGGAAAATCGATGCATCGACGATGAAAATCGACCCCTACCTTTTGAGAACCGGAGTTCTCTAGCAATGTTGGGAAGGCTTACAATGTCGAATCGATAGGGAAAATCGACTAAACCGCCGAGTCAATGGGGAAAATTAACTGAAACCATCGAATCAATGAGAAAAATCGATTCTTTCCTTTTGAGAACTGGGTTTCTCGACAACGTCGGGAAGGTCAAACAGCCAAGTTGACAGGGAAATTTGACTCAAACCGCTGGGTCCACGGTGAAAATTAACTCCTACCTTCTAAGAACTGATGTTGCATCGGCAACATCGAGAAGGCCGAAAACTACCGAGTCGACGAGGAAATCGAATCACATCCCCGAATTAATGAGTATAATTGATCCCTGCCTTCTGAGAACTGGTGTTGTTTTGATAATGTCAGGAAGGTCCAAAACTTCCCAGTCGATGGTTAACTGACTCCTACAACCTGAGAATGAGCATTGCCTCGGCAACATCGGGAAGTTCCAAACTGTCGAGTCAACAGGAATATCGACTCAAACCACTCGGAACTTGACATTACCTAATGATATGTGGTAACAAAAGGAATTAACCGGAGCCCGAAATAAGGCGACATCCACGAAAAATCTATGAAGTTGAGCTATTTAGTACAAGTTTCCAAAAATAAAAATTGGTACACGACTGGAATTTCAACACTGAACATGGAAGTATTTGTTATGATGAAAGATGATGATGACACATCTTTTTGATACATGCATCCTGAATAACATTGGCAGCTGATATCAACCTGGAAGAATTTGAATGCAGCCAAGGAATTGGCGGCATTAAAAATACAATGCTTGGAATCAAGTAGTAAAAGAAGCTAGTTTCCGAAGGTCGGAACTACCATGCGAACTAGACCAGGGCAATCGACCAAATTTCTTAGGGCATCCAATCTTCCATTGAAGCTTGAATTCTAACATTCATCCCTGTGGACAAGAGCACATCCGCCAATACTTGGTCAAAAGGAACTAGACCAAACTTAAACAAGAAAAGATATAGAGTTGGCTAAAATCATAGTCTTGCCGCATCAAACAAAGTATTTTGGTAGATGAAAACAGTGCTACAGAACGAAATATACTAAAGCAATTGCAGGAATAATATTTACATGCATGTAGTGCGTAAATAAGCACATTGTATGGGAACATAAGTACATAATGTAGGTAGCTACTGTACAAGTATTTGGATTATATACACATAGACAGTCAAATGTAAACAGATACAGTGCATAAAATGCAGAAAGACAAACAGCGAGGGACATACATGCACAATCACAGCATGTTTAAAGCGAAAAGACAAAAAATGCAGACTCACCCATCACATCCGCAAAAAACAAAATGCTTAGCTAGCATGCCTACCACTGAGTCTTCCCCTTCCCGCTACTCTAGTTGCTTTTGTCGATGTTACTCGGACGGGCCTTGAGCTTCTCCCTTCTTTTCTTCTCATTACCAGGAGGAGTCTCTCCTTACGAGTGAGTATTGTATAGCTCTACGGACGAGCCCATGGAGTATCAATGGGCATAGTCTTAGGTAGTCATTTCTTCGGCATGGGAACAATTTGCTAGAGACTTATCAATTTTGAAGATGCGAGCTTGGTGGACCCAGGCTCTTTCTTCACTTGGATTTTTTTCATGTCCTTCCTCAACCTCTCGGCATAGTTTTATGCTCGATCGAGTAAGAAGCACCTGTAATGAATACATCCTTCTCTTAAGAAATAGAAATGTCCTCCAAGCTCTTTAGAGTAGCAATCATCCCAGAATCAGGATCTGGGCCGGAACTGGAGATAGGAACAATCGCAATAAGCCACATGGAGATGGTGGTTGACGCAACAAAGATAGCTTCAGTTCCTAAACCCTACATAGACGGAGGCAGAAGAGGCAAATGTGGTTGACCTATAAGTTGACAGACAGAATGGTATGGTTTAGTAAAAGACTCGGGAATGAAGTGGAGCTTCTGAGGAACAGGTGAGATAAGATAAATACCTGAGCCCATGATTCTTTCTTGGACGTCAATTTTGAAGTCTACTTCTCCCATTATGTGCTCCTTGCCAACTCTTTACACTTCTAATTAACCCTCAATGGGAGGAATGTATGGCTTAAGAGGTACAATCACTGCTAGAATAGTAATCACCTGGTTGTTTTAGAGCTAACCACCAAAGGTGAAGGATTATAGCTGCCGGCTATTAAGATTTTGAAGTAGACAATTCACTTTGATCTGAAGAGCTTGGGCCAACAAGAGCTTTGGCAGCATCAACAGTAGCAGCATCGGCAGCATCTTTAGCTAGGATTGCCATTCCAATGGAAACATATTCCATATTTTTAGCTTTGAGATGAGCATCCATCAGTTCTTCTTCAAAGCAGTTGTCTACGGCTCACATAGTAAGGCATAGCAGTTCCTCCTAAGCACCAACAAGCACCTTGGGATTGTCATGTACTAGCCATTCTAGGTTCTTAAACATGACTACATTGGTGTAGAAATACATCGTGTTGGCATCAAGCTTGCCCATGGTTTTGGCCCTCTCTTCCTGAAGCTCTTTGAGCTCGTGCTCACAAATTGCGAGTTCAAGGCCGATGGCATCTTCGTTAGTGGACAACTGCTCATTTTCTTTAGCAAGTTTTTGAACGTCCTCATAAAGCTTAGCAAGTTTAGTTGCTTGCTCTAATATAGTCTGGTTCTTGGCTCTAATGATCTCATCTTTCTGAATAAGAGCCAGTGCCTTATAGAAGGATGTTTCTTGAACTTTAAATTTTCAGTATGAGCGGTTTTCAATTCATTCCTTGTAAAAACTTCGATGGATGCTTAAGCATGCTTTACTCTTCCACCAAGTTGTCGGTGATGGCTTTATATTCAGAGCGAGGTCCCTCTCTTCGGTAACTTTGACCAAATCATCCTCCTTCTCTTTCATCACTCATTTGAGGTCAGCTTTCTCAGACACAAAGAATTAGATGTTGGTATAATTTATTCAATTCACATTGGAGAGGGCCTTGCATAAACGTTTCCAATCATACCCAGCCTCTACATCTTCTTTAACAACTTAGAGCATTTTAGGGCAACTTCTTTCAGGGTGTCCATAATATCTTAGTCAAACTTCACCCCATGTAGAAAGAGAAGTGGAAATGTCGCATGCAGACAAGATAGGCGGTTGGAAGAGCAAACTTTATAGTGGAAACCCCAATTGAAGCAGGCGGGGCATCCATAATCGTAGCTTGGGAGGCCAAAATTCATTGAGCTGAAGAGGTCTAAGCTTGTGTAAGAAGTGGAACATCAGCAAAAATAGGCCTATTGCGCTTTGAGGAATCACTTAAGCGCTTAGCAAGCTCGTGAGATAGCTCGATATTGGCTTCCCTATTTCTTCTTTCCTTCTCCCTCTCTCTATCATGTTCCCCATCAGCCTTATCAGCTTCTCGTACTCGCGATCTTTCCTCCTTTAGCTCTCTTCCTCAAACTCATAGCTAAGGCGGATTAGGATCGAGGGCTTGGCCTTTGTGCACACTGGCATGTTAGGTGAACTTATCATAAGAACCACGGACCATGGAACCTGAAAGAAGGAAGGAAACGGTAATAATATTGGAATTACGCAGTAAAATTTGATGGAAGATTGAGTATCTTGATTCTAGTGAAGTGTGTGGTGTCGATGACCCTTTAAGTACTCTACCAATCGTATTGACAAGGAATTAAAGTGAGGGTCTCTCCACTTTCAGTTAGAAAGACCCCTTGCGATAGAGTGAAGTCTGAAATAGTATCCCTCGGAATGTCACCAATGGTGAAATTAATCTTACTGATCTCACTTAAGCGATAAGAATTCGCCAAAGGGGAAGGATCAAGGCGAAATCTCTACTGAAGGCACTGCAGCTTGATCTATGGTCATTTTAGAAGCTTCTATGGCATTGTGTTCCTGACGAAGCGAGCTAGGGAGATGATGACTCATCCTAGGTGATTGACCCAATGATTCATCTCCTCTTTCACTAACATGGTAGTCCTTATCACTATCATTGGCACCCTCTCCTTCCTCTTCAATCACTGGCGCTTTTCCCTCTTTCCTTGCAACTTGTTCATCCTCCTCTAGAATCGAGGGAATTCTGGCTGCTTCATCCCAAGCTCTTAGGAAATTGCCTCCTATTGGCTCTTCAGTTTCTCTTTCATGGGTCTCCTCGCTGTCTATCTCCTTGGATGGGCCCTCAACTTCCCCTTGAAGATTCTCTTCAGAGCTGCGATTGGGGGTAGAAGAACGAGTATGAGCTCTAAAGTTTCTCTACACTGGAGACTTCATGATAGCAAATCTATTAGGACAAAGCAAACCGCACATTCGTAGATTTTCATTTGTCAAGAGGAATGTGACGATGCATCAACTATATCTAATTGTCGTCAAGGCTTCAAGTGTTGAACTATGTTTAGTGCATTCACCTTGAGTTGGGATGCCTATATGGAAACATATATCAAGTCAAAAACTAAGAAAATCTATCACATGAGGAGCAAGGGAAATGAGGCGTACATCCAGATAGCCAAAACCAATTAAAACTGTGTGGTCATCGCACGAAGAAATATTCGATCTTGAAGTAAGAGCGTCAATTATGGAGCTTTTTGAAACTTTGCATCTCCACTGTGCTTCGATTATCGAGTAGGATGGTCAATCCTGCCATCTATTGAATTGAAGTAACTATATGAGCTCATTAAACCTTAGGGTCGGTCGATCCGATTCATGACGAGGATGTAAAGTGAACTCAAAAGAGAATACCT
This sequence comes from Allium cepa, assembly GCA_030765085.1. Classification (NCBI taxonomy): domain Eukaryota; kingdom Viridiplantae; phylum Streptophyta; class Magnoliopsida; order Asparagales; family Amaryllidaceae; genus Allium; species Allium cepa. The sequence continues at coordinate 288,610,332 of CM060940.1, forward strand.
ATTTAGATGGACTTGGAATAGAGCTAGTCCGAGTTCTTTAGCACGATCATGAGGAAATGACTGAATGGTGGGATGGCACCAACTGAGCACATGTACCTATTGCAAATTGTAAACTCAAACGAGGGATTATGTGCGAACTCATCCCTTATTGGTGGGAAAACGTCCTCCTTAGAAAATATTGTGTTAAAGACATATGTTCCAAAGCGACTGGTATTCAAAATTGAGGGCATTTGCTCCAGCGGATTGTCAGAATCCTTAGGCCCGGAGGTAGTTGACCCATTATCAGCATGACTGGAATTATTTGACCTTGGGATTCAGGAGTTTCAAGATGGATTGGCCCAGCAAGGATGGATGGCGAAGCCTGAGCCATAAAAGACCCAGCTTCAAGAGGAATGGATGTGCCTTCACCAGACTTAAAATGCACTGATCCGTGAGTCATTCTGAAAAATAAAAGTTGGTGTTCAACATGGTTGGTATGTTTTATTTTGAATAATAAACCCATGTAGACAACACCCGATATTAAAAGGTTGTTGATGTGTGTTGACCAATCGGACTCTGAGCATTGACCGAGGCAAGGGAAGTCTGTTAATCTATGCAGTGTGAGTCCAGTGTCCCATACCTCACGAACGGACCATCCTATGTAGATAGCTCGCTAGTGCTGGAAAAATGAGCTGCATCATACTTTGAAATTATATTTTGGAACTTACTTATTATGGATGAGTATTGATAATGGAGCCGCTATCTGGAGCGATGTGGAAAGCTTTTCTTTTCAGGAACACCAGACGTGCAGAATAGGATAAAGCGATGCGATGGGATCATCAAGTATAACCGATCTTGGAATGAATCATCGTAGTAGAACTCAAATATTGATCGGGATTTAGACAAATTTTGAAAAAGGATAGTTGAGTTTGGAGAACCGGACTTGTTACCAGAACGGTGTACACACAACCGAGACAAAACTCACATTCACCACAGGTCAAGCACATCTAAGTTTCGACCATCTCCCTTCAATTGCAATCGACCAGACACCCATCAATATTACCGTTACCACGATATCAACAATTGCCAACCTCAAATTCTGAATAGATCGGAGCTAGGGTTTCAAGTCAATTGGGGCCAAGTTTTCTAAGCAACGGCTTACTGGCGATAAGCAGAGGCAAGGCAGTGCCTATGACAGACAATGACAGCGGCACTGGAATAGGTCAGCGGAAGGATTTTAGGTCGGCATTCAAAAGGGACGGCTGAAGCAAAAGTAGCTTGGATTCAAATTAAAGGACAATGATAAGTAACTTAATTTTTTTTCTAAGGTTTAAAACTTATAGGTTTAGGGGAAACCCAAATAACTCGATACCGAGTTGTTTTTCTCTCCCTATATCATTGAGAAAGCATGGTAGCGGGAAGTTGTGCGAACCTAAAGCATGAAGTGGTCTCCGAAGTGCATACCACATCCTCAATGTGGAAGAGTGGAATTCCAACTATAACTAAGCAAAATGGTTAAAAGAAAATCTACCAAGCAATTGCAACATCTCAAGATAATGCTTGAAAGATCAATTGAAATTTATGGGATAGCAGTCTAATACTTGTCTCAATCCAAAGCATGCGTTGTTTTTATCGAAAGTATACTATAGAGAGAAAGTGCTAATCAGGTTTTGAACCAAGCAAAAATCAATAGAAGTTAGAGCATGAAGACCAAGATGAAATGACTCAAAAACTTAGGAGTACACTTAGGCGAGCTAGAGAAGCAATTTGGAAAAGCTTCATTAGAATTGAGTCTAAGGGCATTACTTAGTATCGAGTCGCATAGGTCGGAACCAACCAATCATTCCTCCTCATTTCACTTCCCAACCTCCATATTTCATACATATTACTCCAACTACTCCTGCTTAAGTCGTTTCCCCAAAGTTTAGATGACCATATTCATCGTTGATGAGAAGAAAGACAAGAACATAAGATAATTCAAGTGCTATCAAGAAGATCACTGGAATAAACCCAACGTCAATGGAAGAAAGCTTGAAATACATCGAATAGAAGATAGAAGAGCAATGTAAGGGAAAAAGGTCAACTTACATAAAAGTCCATAGGTCAGTATCTAATTAACAACTTAGGTCGGTATCGAGTCATGGTCTTAACTAGTGTGCCTCTAACTTCTCATGTACAACTTTAGGCTATCTATTAGACCTTGGTGCAAGCAAGCTTCTGACCTAGTACCTCTGTTTCCCGTTAAACACAGACCATAGGGCAACCAAAACAAGATATTATCCTAGATCTTTTCCCTTTACTATGGATCTGGGATTCTACTGCTCAGCACCTTTTCCCTAATTAATATGTTGGCCTTCCGCTTTACCATCTTCCTCCCTCACAGTAGTAACCAAGGCATCTACTCTTGGCAGTTCTAGGTCTTAGAACTTGTCGACCTCGTATTCCTGTCACTCTATTTCTCTGTAATCTCATACAAACTCTCTCAGATCCTAAATCAATAAAGCTATAAAGTGGATGTAGGTTAGAGATTGCCAAACCACTATAATGTGTTTCTCCATTCTATTCTCTTTTATTTTCAATAATATATGTTAGATCTAGGTCCTACAAGTTCCCTACAACTCAATCTTGGATGCTGATCCATTTTTAGCATTAACAAAGGGCATGACTAACCACTTATAAAGTTCATCGAATGTACAAAAGACAGTCTTCTATATGTTATCCTTAGCTATACGCAATTAGTGGAATCCGATAGCCAAATCAAGCTGTGAGAGCACCTTCACTCCAACCAACCGATCAAGGAGATCGACTATACAGGGCAATGGATACCGATTCTTCTTTTTCAATTTATTCAGCTCCATATAGTCAACACAAAGTCTCAAAGAACCATCCGCCTTGGAGGAAAGACAACTGGTACTTCTGACTTTGAAATGCTACTCTTAGTGAAGCCCTTATCCAACAAATTAGTTACTTATTCAACCTATGTCTATCCTTTGGAACCATATGCCTTAAAGGTAAGGCAATTAGTCTTGCGGTCTTCACATGGTAAATTCAAAACTCGATCTCTTGCTGCGGTGGGAGACCAGTAACCTTAGAAAAGATATTTGGGTAATCTCTAGCAAAAAGTACTGAAACTAGCTCATAATATGCTCGGTCTAAAGAATATAAATAGCCAACATAACTAATCCTCAGGGATCGTAATAAACTTCGAAGCTACGTCCAATACACGTACTCAATCTAAATACCTTCCTATCACAATCTAATATAGCCCCATACATTGTCATCCAATCCATGCCCAATACCAACCAAAAATCAAAAAAATCCTAAGACAAAAGCATCGCAATCGAACTCGACCCCCAAAATGAATAATCTCAAACCCCTACATTCATAGACAAAAAAATGATCCACCTAAAAGTTTTAACACAACTACAAGGTCTGCAACTATGCTAGTGTCTAAGTATAACTCATCAACAAGTTTACTAGAAATGAAATAATATAATTCCCCAGTGTCAAATAAAGTGTGAATGGATAAAATAGATAAAGTCAACACACCTTCGATCACGACCTTCTTTCCCTTGTCAGCAATTGGTGATGCACTCGAGTAGGAACTGCATCTAGTGCATGTGCCATAACTACTTGGATAGAGGTCTTCTGTGGTGCTGGACACTCCTGCTTCATATGCCCAAACTGATTGCAATTATAACACTTGACCATTGAACCCTCTATCTTGCACTCCTTCGTGAAATGTCCCTTCTTGCCACACTTTCTACAATACATATCTTGCTTCTTAATCTTTCCCTCGGGTCTAAATTCTCCCTTGTGCTGATTCTACTACTATGCTTTTCCACTAGTTTGCTTGGTTTCTCCATTGCTTCTTCCTTAGAGGTAATATTCAGTAAGGTCATCTCAACTAAATCCTCATATGTTGGGCCTATTGGAATATGACTTGGAGTTAAATCTTGAAGGGGTTTGTTCAGCCTTTTAGCAAACTTCGAAGCCTTTTAATGTGAGGTATCGACAGTCCTATCCCTAATCTAGCCTGTTCATTAAAATGCTTGACATACTCCCTACTTTAAGTGGATAAACTTCTCTAACTATAATCCTTCCTCAACCCTAGAAAGAAACTTCATCTCAAAGTGTCTACAAACTCTCCCCGAGTGATCTCTCTTCCCTCAGTCTTTGCCTCCACTACCTCCCACCAACTAAGAGCCTCACTTTATAACTGACAAGTAGCTAATTGTTTCCTAATCCCATTAACAAAACCCATCAACCCAAAGATCCTCTCACAAGTACTAATCCATGTCCTTGAATCTACATATGACATAGTCCCACATACAGTTTTCCTTCAAGACTAGTGAAATCCTCATATAACTTAACAAAATCAGGTGGTTCGGCAGGAACTGCACCTATCTCTCTCTCTGTTGGTCTTCTAATAGGATTAAGCTCGATTTTTCTCTTCGCCTGAAGATACCGACGGAACCAAATCGGAACATTCATGCTTGAAACCTCGACTGCGTCAATTGAGCCTGAACCTTTGTGATCACTCACCTTCTATCTATGATTTTTAAGAATTTATTTGCAACTTTCCATAGATACTATATGCACAAACAAGAGATAGCATAGGCTAGAATAAGAGAGAGATTACGACGCATTAAATTTTTTGAAATACACATACATACTTTGGAAATCCATTTCGAAAACTTTTGGAAAACATTTTGAAAACCTTTGTGAGAAACCATTTTCATTTTAGAAAAATAACAAGTACATCCTCTCAATACACTCTGAATCCCTAAGGAATTTTGAACCTATTCTCTAATACCAAATGTGACACCTACACCTCTTGACTCACCGATCCAAAATCTACGGTGACTTTCTGACTAGTGTCGGTGCCGAGAAATACGAGCTATGGGTTTCTATAACATTTCAAAGACAAAAAATAAGTTGATATAATCTAAGATATTCTACATTTTTGGAAATCAAAGCAGAATATAACAAAATATAAATATAGAAATATCCATCTCAGCAAATATGCTAAAACACAGTCTTATGAAATACGTAATCAAATATAAAGTATATAGTAATACCATTATAGTCTGATAAAAGAAACACTAAGTACTAATAAGATAGACAGTTACATGGAGAGTAAATAAAGGATAAGTAACTCATGTGATGAGCTTGCCTCACCACGTACTAAAATCAGGCCAAATTACCTGCCACCCTGTCCTCTTGTAGTAAGAAAAGAAAGGAAAGGATGAGTCAGAAAAAAGTTCAGTGAACGAGTACATTTTTAATATATAGAGATGATGTGCAGTTGACTTTAATTGTATACTATGTGACCTAGGGTGTCCTACAAGTATCTATGTATTCCTAAGTTCCTTTACTTAAGGATCTTCATTTAACACATGCCTACACTAACAACCTATATAGGCTCTTACAAGAGTCGAACTACATATCAAACCTCAATAACTAAAGATCGACCACCACTCCTAAGCTACTTAATATGAAAACATCGCTACTAGAGCTAGTTGATATGGGAACACTACTACTAGAGTTACTTAATATAGGAACAACCTGTAACTTTCCCATATGGGACTACATCTCACATTACACCTACGTGTAACTACATCATATAGATTTCCCTACAATTACCACATATGAATAAATTTCACACAACTACAACTACACATAACCCAACTACGTATCAAGGGGTAGCTCGTAATGTAGACTTTTCGGTGTATATTATTGTTTGCATCCATGTCCACCCCTCGAATGTAGTATACGCCTCTTATTGCACATGCTGGGATCCATCAATAATACAGTATCATGCCACGTCAGAATCGTGAATACCAAGGAGTACCGTTGTGCCATGCCAACACACTTCATCAGGCATCAGTCGGGGATGCTCGTCCACCGTAGAACCTCTTGTGAGTGCTATTTCAATAGAATCGCCCTAGTCAAATAATCGACCACCCATTGGGTAAAATACATTTATCCAAACCCATAACACCTTAGTGTTATTTCACAAGGAACAAGCTTCCCTACTATCTCTAACATCCATATATATGTATAAAATATTGTTATAAATAAAATAAATGATTTTACTACCAATCTAGGCCTTAGGCCGAGGTTCACTTTTTGCATTTTAGACATCAATTGGTCGTCCGCTACACCCTATTGGTCGATCGCCTGTAGTAGACTGCTCATGGTCGACCGCTCAGGATGAACAGTCAACTGATCACACTATAAATTTTAGGTTTTTCAATTTTTAATTTTTCAATTTCAATTATTTGTTAATTTGATAAATTCTTGAGTTAAGCAGTGAACCATAGGCATCAATCCAAACATATATACAAACCATACCAAATAAGTTAAATCAATCAAGTTTAAAACACACTAATCAAATCAAATAAATAACATACAAAATGACTAGAAATTCCTTGGTACTTCTACCCATCAATTTTCTATAAAGATAAGGTCTGCTTTGATGGCATCCCATTCTTCTTTATCTTTGTCGAGAGTGACTGGTGGATTTCCTTCGAGATCGTCCTATTTAAGGGCTGAGATCATCCAATGAAGGGCGTCGAAATGTCTCTCTTGCTCCTTGATCATCTGTGTTTGACTCAATCCTAAGTGAAGCTGGTTACGAAATATGAATGTAATAATATTCTCGAGGAAAGTGAGAGTTTCTTCAAGATTATCACTTAGATTCTCATGCGGAGAAGCCATAATTCAAGAAATAAGAAGAACTATGAAAGAGAGTGATAAGAGATGAAGTTTGATCATTTATTCTGAAAGAAACAGATATAAATAGGGGTAAAAAGTCGTTTGAAATGAATAGACATAAGTTAGCTACATGAAATCAAAATTTGAAAGTGCAACTATTTTCTGCTTGTTGTATGTCGACATAGGAGGATGGTTTATGTCGACATGCCTCTGTCTAAAGTGACATTTTATTTTGTTTTGAATATTATGAATAAATATATTAAACTGAAATTTGTATAATATAAAAACAAGCAATTACAGAGACAAAAGATGTTGAATAACATGAAATGAAAGATTCCATTAATAATTCTAGTCAGCATTACATAAGATAATATAATATTAACTAAAATAAAGGAAATAAAAGATAGAAATTAAGATAACATGAACTAAAACTATTTAGATGAAATGAAGAAGATGATAGTCCAAGCTTTCTACTAATTTTCCCGAAGAACTTGTCGATTTTAGTGGAAATCCTATCCATTTTCTTGCTCATTGATCTTTTAAATGTCTTTTGATTTTCCACGGATGATTGACAATGGTCTTATTGGATGGATTAGCGGGATTAGTAGGGTATTCAATACTCTCTAAGGAAGTTTCTAGATCTTCCTCTTCCTCCTCTTCAATTTCCATTCCTTCCTATTCCTCTTATCCTTCTTCTTCTTCCTCCATTTCTTCCAACTCTTTGTGAGCAAGCCTTTCTGCTTTTTTCGTAAGTGTTTCATATGGTTGAAACACTATGGAATTTGCATAAGGGAAATGTTTCCATGGTTGAATACCTTTCTAGTTATAAATTCTTCCCTTTTGAAATCAACTCCAATGTAATTAAAAATCCAAGTAAGATAAATTTCATGATATAAAGTATTTTCGCCCATAGTAAAATCCTTGGGCCTTAGCTCATCCAAAATAACTAGAGCCCTGTTAATATCATAATTTTCAAAAATTGCAAAAAGAGCTTAGCAAATTTTTAAAGTCGGGTTGTTATAGTTTCCCGATCTTCGTATAAGAGTGTGTTGGATAAGAAGGTTAACAATTCTTGCTTTTGGACGAAAATAACAATTTTTAAATTCAAAATTGTCATCGCCTTTAAAGTTGTGATGGAATGTCTCTTGATCATTTTCATTGATTTGAAATTCCAAGATATTCATTCCAGTATACTTGCATCCCAAAATATTTCTCAAAATTTCACAATCCAAAACAATTTGTGTTCCTTTAACACTACTCCAAATTTGTCTTTCTTCCCTATCAAAAAAACCATGATTCAAATTTGCACAAATTTTTTTTATCAAGATTTGGATAACATACAAAATTATTTTGTTTGTTATCAACTAAACTAAGAATAGAACATTGTTGAAAAATATTTTCATTTTCATAAGAAGGAAAATGTTCAAAAATAGCAAATTTCCCCATATGAATTTTACCAAAGTTTACATAGTTGATGTAAGCTTAGATAGCTTCTGGGTCATTAAAAAGAAAGTTTTTGATAGTTTTTGGAAGCTTAATGGTGTTAGGAGTGCTTGAAGAGCCCACTGAAGAAGTTTGAGAGGAGTAGAAGATAATGAAGATAAATTTAAAATTTGAAATAAAAGTGAAAAGTGATGATAAAGAGAGTGAGATAAATAGAGATTCTATAGACATGTTCTCTGGGCAAGAGGCATCTTTTCAGAACATTGAAGTTGGTAAAAATGTGGAGGGAAATTCAAAAGTTTGAATTCAAATTTTGAAATCAAATTCTGAGGGGCGTGTCGACATGGAGTATTCGGGTATGTCGACATGTGCCTATTGAATCAAAGGACAAATTTCTATTCCTAATTTCTAATAAATAAAAATACATACTATATATTCTAATTATATAATTCTTGTAATAACATTAAATATAATAATACTTAAATATTAATAATTTAATATTTAAAATATTATTAAAATAATATTATTTTTGAATTTAAAATTAAAATTTCAAGGGATAAATTTGAATTTAAAATTAAAGGAATTTTAAAAAAATCAAGCAAACAAACAAGCATCCATTCAAACAAGAAAAATTAAAAATAACATAATTGTGTACCTATTTTTAGATCCATACTCCCATCGTCATCTGATTTATAAATAGCAGTGAAACACAGATTTGAATTATCCATCTTCTTTTCATCGTCACTAGATGATGAGTCTTAGTCATCAAGAGTTGTTGGTATGATTTCTTTCTTTTCTTTAACGAATCATTATTTGACGGGAACAACTATTTATCTAGATACGAACAATCTTTCCTATGATTCCCGACTTTGTTGCAGTTGTAGCATCTATGATTGTTGACGTCCTCCGTATTATTTCTGGAATTCCTTTGATCATTTCTTTTATAATTATTCATTTTTCCATATTTTAGGCATTTCCAAATGTTTGTTGTCATAAAGGCAATCTCCTCATCACTGTCTAGTTTCGAATCTTCAGTTGTTGCATTAAATGCTAATGACTTCTTTTCTGTAGCCTTGTTTTCTCTTCTTCCTTGCAGTTGAACTTCGTAAGACATCAATTCCTAATCAATTCTTCTACTTTCCTTAGACTGATTTCATTTGCTTCTTCGATTGCAAGTGTCTTTTGATCCTATTCTGGAGTGAGTGAATTTAGAATTTTTCTGACTTGGTCTTCCCCCGAAAAGCTTTTTCCCAGTGCAATTAGTGAATGACAATATCTTGAAATCAAAAATACATGTCGAAAATGGACTCATTTGCATGTGTTTTCAATAATTGAAACTGATTGATTAATATGAAAATTTTAGTCTTTTTAACGTTGCTTGTTCCTTCATGAGAAACTTGTAAAGTTTTCCATATTTCAAATGCAGACTTACAATCAGACACTATACTAAATTCGTTCCTATCTAATGAACAAAATAATATATTCATGGCCTTTGAGTTATTTTGTGCAACACCTTTTTGCTCAGCAGTCCACTGGGAAAAATCAGTATTTTGTTTAATATACATAGTTTGTGTGATATAAAAAGTGTCTAATCCTATGATTGTAAACAAATTTTCATTCTACAAGCCCAATATGCATAATTACTGCTATTGAAAAATGGTGGTCTGACAGTAGACTGAACTTCTACTAATGAACTAGTGTTAGGGATAACAGAACTAGTGCCATAATTGACATTACTAGTGTTGGTAGCCATTAAAACAATTTTCAAGTTTCGGATTACGAAAATTATGAAAACCTCGCCTTGATACCAATAGAAAGGGAGGGCGGATTAAGGATCTTAAGGATAACTTAACACTAGAGCTAGGGTGAATAGTGTTTAATGGATTCTAAAACTTACATGGACTAATTTAAAATTATGACATAAACAAATGCAGAACTTAATCACAGAACAATCACAGAATCAAACATAGATGCAGAAAGTAAATAAAAAATAGTAAAGGGAAAGAGCATGCCAGATTTTATACTGGTTCAGAGTTACCCTACATCCAGTCCTATACCAAGGCAAACCACCTCATACAAATTTTTATTATACCAATGTCGAGGTTACAATCCTCAATTTCTAAAGGCCTTGAGGTACCTTCCTATCTTACGAGTCCGGGAAAAACTCTCTTGATTTATGGGACTCAAGACTACCCAATTGATTTCCAGGCACAACCAACCTTATATAAAGACTCGATAAACTTTTGTTTACAAATTGATCATATTACTCTGAATAGCATTTTGATCTTAGAGAGTGGGTGGAGAATCAAACAAGAATGAGATTCTAATTTGATTCACATAAGAATTCGATACAATTTCGGCACAATCTTAAAAATATGAAAATTATAGAATATGGATTTGTGGAAAAGAAGAAGTGAAGAAAATATGAAATTAGTTGGTTATAAAATTCATTTGTGAAGGCTATTTATAAAGCACCGACGGTCATAACCATTCACGAAGAGATTTAAACGAATAGACACTTTTTTGAAAATTGAAACTTTTGAATTCAGCGGCACCATGTCGACATGAGGTATCTCATGTTGTCGACATCCCTATGTTAAAAAAAATGTAAAATTTGTTTTGAGAATGGTATTGAAATGAAAACAAGATAAAGCGACTCTGGAGTAAAAACAAAGTTTAAAATAAGAGTTTATATTAAAAAAACAAAAACAAAGAATATTTTAAGGCTAAAACATCATTTTGAAAATCTTTTGAAAAGATAATTTTTAAGGCAAAAACATTTTGAAAAATAATTTTGAAAATAATTTTGAAAAACCATTTTGAAGTAGTTTTTCAAGCTTCTTCCTGCAGAATATCTCATCACATCAGGACTCGAGAACTTATGCAAAACCAGAATGTTCTTAGGTTTGTAAGCCACTTGTCGTAGGCTTATAAGCTACTTGTCGTGGGTTTGTAAGCCACTTAGAAGGTAGAAATGGGTTTCATCCCAAACGAAATTCGGAATGACGATTTCCATGCTATTACGAAATTTTAACAAAAACTAGACACATATCTTGAAATCCTGATCTTGATACTCTAGAGTCTTCAATCTTGAGTCTTGAGTCTTAATACTGATCAGTCTTCAGTAATCAATATCTATATATACATACATACATACATACATATATATATCCTGCATATACATATCTATCTAGACAACAGTGTTAGTACATATTTTATGATAAGATAAGTTAAAAGGTTGTTGTCATCAAAACCAACATCTCAGTTCCTAACGATCTCCCCCTTTTTGATGATGACAACCTGTATTTATAAAATATATATAGCATAACTCCTATCATAACTCCCCCTTACTCCATGACTCCCCCTTACTCCAATCATAACTCCCCCTTACTCCAATCCAACTACTATTTTATAACTTCTCCCACTTTGTCATCAACAAAAACATCTAAGTAATAAATTCCCTGAGCTTGATATAAGATAATCAACCATAAAATAGAGTAATCCATATCAGTGTAATAAGTGCTAAGTGTGATCATAAGTACGAAAAGTGATCATAAGTGTAATCCAAAAAACAAATCAATCATCAGCCAATCATATTTACAGTAATTATTCAATTCAAGCATATATACAAACCATAACAAATAAGTTAAGTCAATCAAGTTTAAAACACACAAATCAAATCAAATCAAACAAATAACATACAGAATTACTAAGCATTCCTTGGTACTTTCATCCATCCATCTTCTCCAAAGATAGGGTCTGCTTTGATGGCATCCCATTCTTCTTTATCTTTGTCGAGAGTGACTGGTGGATTTCCTTCGAGATCATCCTTGTTAAGAGCTGAGATCATCCAACGAAGGGCGTCGAAATGTCTCTCTTGCTCCTTGATCATCTGTGGTTGACTCAATTCCAAGTGAAGCTGATAACGAAATATGAACATAAGAATATTCTTGAAGGAAGTGAGTGTTTCTTCAAGATTATCATTTAGATTCCTAATCGGAGAAGCCATAATTCAAGAAATAAGAACTATGAAAGAGAGTGATTAGAGATGAAGTTTGATCATTTATTATGGAAGAAACAGATATAAATAGGGGTAAAAAGTCATTTGAAATGAATAGACATAAGTTAGTTGCATGAAATTAAAATTTGAAAGTGTAATTATTTTCTACCCATTGTATGTTGACATGGGGGGATGTTGTATGTCGACATGCCTCTACCTAAAGTGATATATTGCTTTGTTTTGAATATTATGAATAAATCTATTAAACTAAAATTTGTATAATATTAAAACAAGCAACTACAGAGACAAGTGAAATTGAATAACAAGAAATAAAAGATTCCATTAATAACACTAGTCAACGTTACATAAGATAATGTAATATTAAATAAAATAATGGAAATACAAGGATAGAACTTAAGATAACATGAACTAAAAATAGTCAGATGAAATGAAGAAGATGATTGTCCAAGCTTTCTACTAATCTTCCCAAAGAACTTGTCGATTGTAGTGGAAATCTTATCCATTTTATTGCTCATTGATCTTTTAAGTGTCTTTTGATTTTCCACTGATTATTGGGAATGGTCTTGTTGGGGATTAGCGGGATTAGTAGGGTATTCAATACTCTCTAAGGAATTTCTGGATCTTCCTCCTCTTCAATTTCCATTCCTTCCTCTTCTCCTTCTTATTCTTCCTCCATTTCTTACAACTCTTCATAAGCGAGCCTTAATTCTTTTTCTGTAAGTGTTTCATATGGTTGAAACACTAATGGAATTTGCATAAGAAAATATTTCCATGGTTGAATACTTTTCTAGTTATAAATTCTTCCCTTTTGAAATCAACTCCAAAGTAATTAAAAATCCGAGTAAGATAAATTCCATGATATAATATATTTTCTCCCATAGTAAAAACTTAGGCCTTAGCTCATCCAAAATAACTTGAGCCCAATTAATATCATAATTTCCAAAAATTGCAAAAATAGCTTTGCAAACTTTTAAAGTCAGGTTGTTATAGTTACCTGATCTTGGTATAAGAGTGTGTTGGATAAGAAGGTTAACAATTCTTGCTTTTGGACGAAAATAATAATTTATGAATTCAAAATTGTCATCCCCTTCAAAGATGTGATGGAATGTCTCTCGATCATTTTTGTTGATTTGAAATTTCGAGAGATTCATTCCGGTATACTTGCATCCCAAAATATTTCCCAAAATATCACAATCCAAAACAATTTGTATTCCTTTAAAACTACTCCAAATTTGTACTTTTTCCCCATAATAAAAACCACGATTCAAATTTGCATAAAACATTTTGACAAGATTTGGATAACATACAAAATCATTTTGTTTGTTATCAACTAAACAAAAATAGAACATTGTTGAAAAAGATTTTCAATTCATAAGATGGAAAATCTTCAAAAATAGCAAATTCTTCATATGAATTTTACCAATGTTTACATAGTTGATGTAAGCTTTGATAGCTTCAGGGTCATTAAAAAGGAAGTTTTTGATAGATTTTGAAAGCCTAATGGTGTTAGGAGTGCTTGAAGAGGCCACTGAAGAAGTTTAAGAGGAGTAGAAGATAATGAAGATAAATTTGAAATTTGAAATAAAAGTGAAAAAAGATGATAAAGAGAGTGAGATAAATAGAGATTCTATAGACATGTTCTTTGGTCAAGAGGCATCTTTTCAGAGCAATGAAGTTGGTGAAAAAGGTGGAAATTCAAAAGTTTGAATTCAAATTTTGAAATCAAATTCTGAGGGGCATGTTGACATGGGGTATCCCGGTATGTCGACATATGCCTATTGAATCAAAGGACAAGTTTCTATTCCTAATTTCTAATATATATATATATATATATATATATATATATATATATATATTCTAATTATAATTCCATTAATAACATAAAATATAATAATACTTAAATATTAATAATTTAATATTTAAACATTATTGAATATTATTTTTGAATTTAAAATTCAAATTTCAAGGAATAAATTCGAGTTTAAAATTCAAGGAATTTTAAAAAATCAAGAAAACAAACAAGCATCTATTCAAACAAGAAAAATTAAAAATAATGTAATTGCGTACCTATTTTTAGATCCATACCCCCACGTTATCTGATTTATAAATAGCAGTGAAACACAAATTTGAAATATCCATCTTCTTTTCATCATCACTGGATGATGAGTCTTAGTCATCAAGAGTTGTTGTGTATGATTACTTTCTTTTCCTTAACGAATCATTATTTGGAGGGAACAACTGTTTATCTGGATACGAACAATCTTTCCTATGATGCCCGACTTTGTTGCAGTTGTAGCATTTATGACTATTGACGTTCTCCGTATTATTTCTGGAATTCCTTTGATCATTTCTTTTTTAATTATTCATTTTTCTATATTTTAGGAATTTCTGGAAGTTTCCTATCATGAATGCAATCTCCTCATCACTGTCTGGTTTCGAATCTTCAATTATTGCATTAAATGCTATTCACTTCTTTTCTGTAGCCTTATTTTCTCTTCTTCCTTGCAGTAACTTCATAAGACATCAGATTCCCAATCAATTCTTCTATTTTCATTAGACTGATATCATTTGCTTCTTCGATTGCAAGTATCTTTTGATTCCATTATGGAGTGAGTGAATTTAGAATTTTTTTGACTTGGTCTTCCTCCGAAAAGCTTTTTCCCTGTGCAATTAGTGATTGAACAATATCTTGAAATCGACAATACATATCGGAAATGGATTGGATTGCATGCATTTTAAACAATTGAAACTGATTGTTTAATATGGAAATTTAAGTCTGTTTAACTTTGCTTGTTCCTTTCATGAGTAACTTGCAAAGTTTTCCAGATTTCAAATGCAGATTTACAAATAAACACTCTATTAAACTCATTCCTATCTAATAAACAAAATAATATATCCATGGTCTTAGAGTTACTTTGTGCAACAGCCTTTTGCTCAGCAGTCCACTGGGCAAAATCGGTAGTTGGTTCAATATACTCAGTTTGTGCGATATTCCAAGTGTCTAATCGTACTGATTGTAAATAACTTTTCATTCTACAAGCCCGATATGCATAATTATTGTCATTGAAAAATGGCGGTCTGATAGTAGACTAACCTTCTACCAATGAAATAGTGTTAGGGATAACAAAACTAGTGCCAGAGATGACATTACCAGTGTTGGTGGCCATTAAAACAATTTTCAAGTTTCAGATTACGAAAATTATGAAAACCTCGCTCTGATACCAATAGAAAGGAGTGCGGATTAAGTATCTTAAGGATAACTTAACACTAGAGCTGGGTGAATAGTGTTTAATGGATTCTAAGACTTATATGGACTAATTTAAAATTATGACATAAACAAATGCAGAAATTAATCACAGAACAATCATAGAATCAAACACAGATGCAGAAAGTAAATAAAAACAGTAAAGGGAAAGAGCATACCAGATTTTATACTAGTTTGGAGTTACCCTACATCCAGTCCTGTACCAAGGCAAACCACCTCATACAGATTTTTATTATACCAATGTCGAGGTTACATCCTCAATTACTAAAGGCCTTGAGGTACCCTCCTGTCTCACGAGTCCGGGGCAAACTCTCTTGATTTACGGGACTCAAGACTACCCAATTGATTTCCAGACACAACCAACCTTATAGAGAGACTCGATAAACTTTTGTTTACAATTAATCCTATAACCCTGAATAGCATTTTGATATTCGAGAGAGAGTAGAGAATCAAACAAGAATGAGATTCTAATTTGATTCACATAAGAATTCGGCAGAATTTTGGCACAATCTTGAAAATATGAAAATTATAGAATATGGATTTGTGGAAAAGAAGAAGTGAAGAAAATATGAAACTAGTTGGTTAAAAAATTCGTTTGTGAAGGCTATTTATAAAGCACCAATGGACATAAGCAATCATGAAGAGATTAAACGAATAGGCACTTCTTTTGAAAATTAAAACTTTTGAATTCAATGGCCACCATGTCGACATGGGGTATCCCATGATATCGACATCCCTATGTTAAAAAACAATGTAAAGTTTGTTTTAAGAATGGTATTGAAATGAAAACCAATAAAACGACTCTGGAGTAAAAACAAAGTTTAAAACAAGAGTTTATTTAAAAAAAACAAAAACAATGAATAGTTTAAGGCAAAACATCATTTTGAAAATCTTTTGAAAAGATAATTTTTAAGGCTAAAACATTTTGAAAATCATTTTGAAAAACCATTTTGAAGTAGTTTTACAAGCTTTTTCCCGTAGAATATCTCATCACATCAGTACTCGAGAACTTGTACAAAACCAGGATGTTCGTAGGTTTGTAAGCCACTTGTCGTAGGTTTGTAAGCTACTTGCTGTGGGTTTGTAAGCCACTAAGAAGGTAGAAATGGGTTCCATCTCGAATGAAATTCAGAATGAAGATTTCCATGCCATTATGAAGTTTTAACAAAAACTAGATACATATCTTGAAATCTTGATCTTGATACTCTAGATTCTTCTATCTTGAGTCTTTATACCGATCAATCTGCAGAACCAATACCTACATATATATATCCGGCATATATATATATATATAAATATATATATATTGTTAGTCCTTGAGATGATGATTTAGATGACAAAAACCTTAGAATAAGATTATAAAATATAAATACTAACATTATAGTTTAGATATATACGTATATGCAGGATTTAACCATGCAAGTACCAAGAATGAAGACTGTACAGTATAAAGATTCAAGATATCAAGATTGAAGACTCATGAGTATCAAGAATATCAAGATTATCAAGAGTTCAAGATTTCAAGAATAAGTAATTTAATTAAGAATTTTTTTAAAAACTCCTAGAAAAGCACTAGCATCTTAAAATCCAATTTATTCGTGGAATGGAATCCACTTCGAGCCTGTTAAAGGGATGGAACCCTAAGTAGGATGGAACCTACAAAAAATCTAGTGGAATACCTTTTTGTATCCGCTAACCTTTTATTCAAAATGATTTTACAAAATTATATCTTGTTTTCAAAATGTTTTCAAAACCTTCCTTTTAAAAGAATCAAAAACATCTATCCTGATTTTAAATACTTTTAGCCTCAAAATAATCTTTAATTTCAAGATCAAATTATCCTTAGTAACAAATTATCTTTAATAATAATATATTAACTTTTAATATTTATACTTAGATTTAAATATAAAATTATAGTAAAATTTCATATATACCAAAATATTATTCTCTATATTTATTTATGTATTTAACTATAGTTAAGTATATTTATAAAAGTTTAAAATAGTTTTAATATAAGATAAAAGTTATTTTAAAAGAAATACAAAACACCAAAATTTCCTTTGGGATGTCGACATACCCAAGTTACCGATGTCGACATAGTGTCAGTTGATTTCAAAAAATTTAATTTAAAAAGAAGTGTCTATTCGTTATATCCCTTCACGAATGGACATGACTGTTGTTCTTCTATAAATAAGGGCTGTTTTCAACGAATTTCTAATCATATTTTTCTATTTTTCACTCCCCGTCTTCTTCCACATTTCTTTATACATATTTTTACCATTACTCTGTTGAAATCAACATTGAATCTAACTAGATCATTTCTAGTTTAATTCTCTATCACTATCTCAACAAGATCCTCAGTGCTATTCAGAGTTATAGGCTTCTTCGTAGTCATTTCTCTGAGAAAAGGTGTGATTGTAGCCTTGGAAATCAATAAAGTGATAAAAGGCGTGATTGTAGCCTAGGAAATCAATTGGACGAACTTATTGCCCATGAAATCAAGTATCTCTACCCATAGGATTGTGAATCTAGAGGGTGTACCTCGTAGCCTGGAAATCGACGGTATAATTGTATAATTGCTTTTCAAAGGAAATCCGTACTTGTATGCGGGACTGGATGTAGGGTGACTCCGAATCAGTATAAAATCCGGTGTGTTCTTTCCTTTGCAGCTTTTACTTTATTTCTGCATCTATGTTTGTTTCTGTGATCATATCCGTGTCTGAATATTGTATACATTTGTGTTCAAATTAACATAAAATCAAAAAGATTTAGTAATTCCTTAAAACACTATTCACACCCCACCTCTAATGTTTATCCTAGCCTTAAGATCCGTAATCCGCTTTTCTAACATTTGGTATCAGAGCAAGGTTTTTAAAGTTTCATAATTTGATTTTTGAAAAAGTTTTTAAAATGGCTATGTTTGTTAATACTAGTTTAGAAATATTCAGATCATCATTGTCTCTTGAGTCTGCATATAATCAATGTTCAAATTCAAGTTGTCTACCAAAATTGTTTGATGTGCAAGAAACATGCTTTATGGGGGTTAAGGAATCAATCCACAATAGACAAATTATGCAAATCAAAAAGAATAAATGGATACTCGATAGTGGATGCTCTAGACGCATGACTGGCAATCCAGATATGCTGAATGATATAATATATAAAGACGGAGGACTGGTTAACTTTGGAGACAATTCAAAAGTGTGATTGGCATCGGCAAAGTTGATAACTTTGAAACTCCTATTATTACTAATGCTTTGCTAGTTAAGAATCTAAAACATAATCGGCTAAGTATATGCCAACTTTGCGATAAGGGATATGAAATTAAATTTGAAAAAGATAAATGTCACATCGAAGATAATAATTCAACCATAATATTTGAGGGGATTAGAAAAAAGAATATTTATATTCTTAGTATGAAAGTCTCAAATGATAACTTATGTCTTTTGAAAAATACAAGTGACCCTTGGATTTGGCATAAGAGATTTGAACATTTGAATTTCAAACTCTTATCTAGACTGTCTAAACATGATCTAGTAAGAGATGTCCCTAAAATAAATTTTAAAGTAGATAGTCTATGTGATGCATGTCAATTAGGAAAACTTAGAAAAAGTTCCTTTAAATTTAAAGATATGATTTCAACCTCAAAACCTCTCGAATTACTTCACCTTAATTTATTTGGTCCATCTCAAATTCTGTCAATAAATCATAGTAAATATGTTCTTGTAATTGTAGATGATTATTCTAAATTTACATGGACAATATTTTTGAAATATAAAAGTGATACTTTTGAATGTTTTAAGAACTTTACAAAAAGGATTGAAAATCAACTTTCTCTCAAAATTATAACCATCCGTAGTGATTACGGTGGTGAATTTGAAAATGAAAAGTTTGAGGAATTCTGCAATAAATAGGGAATAACTCACAATTTTTTATTTTCAAGAACTCTACTACAACGGAGCAGTAGAACGTAAAAATAGGACGATTCATGAATGTGCGAGAACTATGCTCTCATATAGTAAATTACCAAAGTATTTTTAGGCAAAAGCAGTTGCTACAGCCTGTTGTTATTTTAACAGAATTTTAGTTAGACCTTTAACTGATACGACATCTTATGAACTTCTTCACTCAAAGAAACCTAAGGTATCTTATTTTAGAATTTTTGGAAGTAAATGTTTTATTTTAAATACAAAAGATGGTTTAAATAAATTTGATCCTAAATCCGACAAAGGTATCTTTATCGGATATTCTAATAGAAGTAAAGCATACAGAGTGTGTAATTGAAGAACTAACACCATTCGAAGAAACAATGCATGTTTCATTCGATGAAAATCTGAAAAATCTTGAAGATACAAATGACGAAGAGGATTTAATCACTCAAAATCAAGAGACAACTGAAACTAATAATGAAATAAATCATCCTAATAAGAGGATTAAACTTTTAAAAGAATACCCTATTGAAAATGTACTTGGAGATATGCAATCTGTTGTTAAAATTTGAAATCAACTAAGTCAAATGAGTAATGTTGCTTTTATATCAACTATTGAACCCAAAATCCAAAGAAGCATCAATTGATGATTCATGGATTTTGGCTATGCAAGAAGAATTAAATCAATTCACTAGAAATGATGTTTGGGAACTGGTTCCTAGACCTGAAAATAAAACTATAATTGGAACTAAATAGGTTTATAAAAATAAAATGAATGAACAAGGAGAGGTTGTTATAAATAAAGCCCGGTTAGTCGCTCAAGGTTATTGTCAAGAAGAAGAAATAGATTATGATGAAACCTTTGCTCCTGTAGCAAGATTAGAAGCCATTAGGATTCTACTTGCTTTCGCAAATCATAATAATTTCAAACTATTTCAAATGGATGTTAAAACTGCCTTTTTAAATGGATGAAAGCAAATCATAATAATTTCAAACTATTTCAAATGGATGTTAAAAGTGCCTTTTAAATGGATTTGTTAAAGACGAAGTATATGTTAAACAACCACCACTTTTGAAAAATGAAAAATTACCAAATCATGTTTACAAACTTAAGAAAGCTCTATATGGTCTAAAACAAGCTCCTAGAGCTTGGTATGATAGACTAAGATCTTACTTATTACAATCAAATTTTGAAATTGGTAAAGTAGATAATACTCTTTTTATTAAAAGAAATAAAAATGATATTCAACTAGTACAAGTCTATGTAGATGATAACATTTTCGGATCAACTAATTTTGAAATGAATAAAGAATTTTCTGATATAATGACAAAAGAGTTTGAGATGAGTCATATGGGTGAATTAAATTTATTTTTACGATTACAAATAAAACAATAAGATAATGGTGTCTTATAAGATAATGTTGTCTTTATTAGTCAAGAAAAATTTGCTAAAAACCTAATTAGTACATTTGGTTTGACTACTGCAAGTGGAAAACCCACTCCCATGGCAACCAATGAATACCTTAGTAAAGAAGATCTCTCAAAAGATGCAGATCAAAAATATATAGAGGAATGATTGGATCACTATTCTATATCACTGCTAGTAGACCTGATATTATGCATAGTGTTTGTCTTTGTGCAAGATATCAATCCCATCCTAAAGAGACCCAGTTAAAAGCCATAAAACGTATCATTAGATATGTTAAAAACACCTCTGATTATGGCTTATTTTATCCTAAAAATGATTCTTTTGACTTAATATCTTACTATGATGCTGATTATGTTGGTTGTAAATCAGACCGAAAAAGTACAAGTGGAACTTGTCACTTTTTGGGGCATTCTCTGATTTCCTGGTTTAGTAAAAAGCAAAACACGGTTTCTTTATCAACAACTCAAGCAGAATATATTTCTGCTGCTTTGGCTTGTTCTCAAGTAATATATATGCACCAAACTTTAAAAGATTATGGTTTAAATATCTCAAAATCACCAATTTATTGTGATAATACTAGTGCGATAAATTTATCCAAAAATACTGCTCAACATATTCGAACTAAACATATTGATATAAGACGTCATTTTCTCAAAGATAACATAAATAAGGAAGTAAGTACTCTAGATTATATTAGTTCCGAGAATCAAATCGCTGATATATTAACGAAACCCTTAAATGAATCTATATGTACTAAATTAAGAAGAGAATTAGGATTTTGTTCAATAAATGAAATATAAAAATATAAATAACAAAGTGTAATTAAAAATTTAATCAAAATAAATCAAATAGTAAAAATTTCAAGGACCATGTCGACATACCCCCCCAACCCATGTCGACATATAAAGATTTTTATTTTTGAAATTTTCCCACCAAAATTCAAATAATTGGTTATATATTCTCCTTTTTTCGAAATTTTGATCATTCTCTATGTTCTCTCTCTATTCCAACTTCTGAAATAAATTAAACCATGGCCTCCTCTTCCAAGTCAAACAAAAATTCAACCTTTTCATTCCCTTCTCCTACTTCTGGACCGTTTCAACGAACTACGCTCGCTCGAGTGACAAAAATGGAGGATTCTCTGAAGGATGCACTGTAATTGTTGACTGAAATTCAAGTGGTGCAATTTAAAATGGCAAAAGAACAAGAGAGGCAAGGAAAAATCCTTAGGAATTTGTAAAAATTTCTAATGGACAATCATGCTAACCCAATCTTGATTGACGAAGATTCTTCAGGAGGTCAAGTGTAGGAGGGCAGCGAGGAAGAAGAAGAAGAAGCCTTTATGGAAGAAAAGCACGTTGAAGAAGACGAAAAAGTCGTTTGTGTTGGCGAAGTGTGCTTTGACAGAGATGGAAATCTTGTCGAACAACGTGGAAATTTCTGTTTCCACTATTCAAATTGTTCGATTCATAGAACTCCTATTTTCAAAGACACTCATTAGTTTCTTTTTCTCTTTTTCATATTATTGTATGTTCTTTCTTACGTTCTTTCTTACGTTCTCTACGAAAATGTAAATATAACTATATAATAAATAATTTATGTTCTTATACATGTTCTATTATACTGAGTTAGGATAGTTAGTAGTTTAGGACTAAGCTTTAAGTTTTAAAGTTAAGTGTTGATTGTTTATGATACACTATCATTATAATCACATGTCATAGAGTAATAGATTAAGGGGGAGTTATATAGTTTGGAGATTATATGGTTTGGAGTTAGTTTTTGTTGATGACAAAGGGGGGAAGTATAAAATAGGATAAATATGCATAGATTAAGGGGGAGTTAATAGTTTTAGGGGGAGATATTTGGATAGAAGTAATATTTCATAAACAAAGGTTGTCATCATCAAAAAGGGGGAGATTGTTAGTCTTTGAGGTGATGGTTTTGATGACAACAACCTTAGAATAAGATTATAAAATATAAATACTAACATTATAGTCTAGATATATATGTATATGCAGGATTTAACCATGCAGGTACCAAGAATGAAGACTCTATAGTATAGAGATTCAAGATAACAAGATTGAAGACTCAAGAGTATCAAGAATATTAAGATTATCAAGAGTTCAAGATTTCAAGAATAAGTAATTTAGTTATGAATTTTGTTAAAACTCCTAGAAAAGCACTAGCATCTTAAAATCCAATTTATTCATGGAATGGAATCTACTTCGAGCCTGTTAAAGGGATGGAACCCTAAGTAAGATGGAACTTACGAAAAATCTAGTGGAACATCGTTTTGTATCCGCTAACCTTTTATTCAAAATGATTTTACAAAATTATATCTTGTTTTCAAAATGTTTTCAAAACCTTCCTTTTAAAAGAATCAAAAACATTTATCCTGATTTTATATACTTTTAGCCTCAAATAATCTTTAATTTCAAAATCAAATTATCCTTAGTTTTGAATTATCTTTAATAATATATATTAACTTTTAATATTTATACTCAGATTTCAATATAAAATTATAGTAAAGTTTATATATACAAAAATATTATTCTCTATATTTATTTATGTATTTTAACTATAGTTAAGTATATTTATAAAAGTTTAAAATAGTTTTAATATAAGATAAAAGTCATTTTCAAAGAAAAACAAAACACCAAAATTTCCTTTAGGATGTCGACATACCCAAGTTACCCAGGTCGACATAGTGTCAGTTGATTTCAAAATTTTGAATTTCAAAAGAAGTGTCTATTCGTCATATCCCTTCACGAATGGACATGACTGTTGTTCTTCTATAAATAGGGGCTGTTTTCAACGAATTTCTAATCATATTTTTCTATTTTTCACTCCACTTCTTGTTCCATATTTCTTTATTCATATTCTTACCATTACTCTGCAGAATCAACATTGAATCTAACTAGATCATTTCTGGTTTGATTATCTATTACTATCTCAACAAGATCCTCAGTGCTATTCAGAGTTATAGGCTTCTTTGTAATAATTTCTGTGAGAAAAGGTGTGATTGTAGCCTTGGAAATCAATCAAGTGAGAAAATGTGTGATTCTAGCCTAGGAATTCAACTGGGTGAACTTGTTGCCCATGAAATCAAGTATCTCTACCTAGAGGATTGTGAATCTGGAGGGTGTACCTCGTAGCCTTAAAATCGAGGGTGTAATTTTACAATTGCTTTTGAAAGGAAATCCATACATGTGTGCGGGACTGAATGCAGGGTAACTCCGAACCGGTATAAAATCCGGTGTATTCTTTCCTTTACTGCTTTTACTTTATTTCTGCATCTATGCGTGTTCCTGTGATCATATCTTTGTCTGAATATTCCATACATTTGTATTCAAATTAACATAAACTCAAAAAGATTTAGTAATTCCTTAAAACACTATTCACCCCCCTAGTGTTTATCCTAGCCTTAAGATCCATAATCTGCTTTTCTAACATTTGGTATCAGAGCAAGGTTTTCAAAGTTACATAATCTAATTTTTGAAAAAGTTTTTAAGATGGCTATGTTTGTTAATACTAGTTTAGAAATATTCAGATAATCATTGTCCCTTGAGTCTGCATATAATTAATGTTCAAATTCAAGTTGTCTACCAAAATTATTTGATATGCAGGAAACATGCTTTATGGGGGTTAAGGAATCAATCCACAATGGACAAATTGTGCGGATCAAAAAGAATAAATGAAAACTCGATAGTGGATGCTCTAGACACATGACTGGCAATCCAGATATGCTGAATGATATAACATACAAAGACGGAGGACTGGTTAACTTTGGAGACAATTCAAAAGGATATGCGATTGGCATCGACAAAGTCGGTAACTTTGAAGCTCCTATTATTACTAATGTTTCCTAGTTAAGAATCTAAAACATAATCTGCTAAGTATAAGTCAACTTTGTGATAAAAGATATAAAATTAAATTTGAAAAAGATAAATGTCACATTGAAGATAATAAAACCATGATATTCGAGGGAATTAGGAAAAAATATATTTATATTCTTAGTATGAAAGTCTCAAATGATAACTTATGTCTTTTGGCAAATATAAGTGACCATTGGATTTGGCATAAGAGATTTAGACATTTGAATTTCAAACTCTTATCTAGACTGTCTAAACATGATCTAGTAAGAGGTCTCCCTGAAATAAATTTTACTATAGATAGTCTATGCGATGCACGTCAATTAGGAAAACTTAGAAAATTTTCCTTTAAATTAAAAGATATGATTTCAACCTCAAAACCTCTCGACTTACTTCACCTTTATTTTTTTAGTCCATCTCAAATTCTGTCAATAAATCATAGTAAATATGTTTTTGTAATTGTAGATGATTATTCTAGATTTACATGGACAATATTTTTGAAACGTAAAAGTGATACTTTTGAATGTTTTAAGAACTTTACAAAAAGGGTTCAAAATCAACTTTCTCTAAAAATTATGACCATCCATAGTGATCACGTGGTGAATTTGAAAATGAAAAGTTTAAGGAATTCTGCAATAAAATGGCAATAACTCACAATTTTTCATTTTCAAGAACTCCAAAAACAAAACGGAGTAGTAGGACGTAAAAATAGGATGATTCAAGAGTGCGAGAACTATGCTCTCAGATAGTAAATTACCAAAGTATTTTTGGGCAGAAGCAGTTCCTACCGCCTGCTATATTTTAAATAGAATTTTAATTAGACCTTTAACTGATAAGACATCTTATGAACTTCATCACTCAAAGAAACCTAAAGTATCTTATTTTAGAATTATTGGAAGTAAATGTTTTATTTTAAATACAAAAGATAATTTAGATAAATTTGATCCTAAATCCAACAAAGGTATCTTTATCGGATATTCTAATATAAGTAAAGCGTACAGAGTATTTAATTTAAGAACTAACACCATCGAAGAAACAATGCATGTTTCATTCGATGAAAATCTGAAAATTTTTAAAGATACAAATGATGAAGAGGATTTAATCACTCAAAATCAAGAGACAACTAAAAGTAATAATGAAATAAATCATCCTAATAAGAGGATTAAACTTTTAAAAGATCACCTTACTGAAAATGTACTTGGAGATATGCAATCTGTTGCTAAATCTAGAAAACAACTAAGTCAAATGAGCAATGTAGCTTTTATATCAACTATTGAACCCAAAAATCCAAAAGAAGCATCAACTGATGATTCATGGATTTTGGCTATGCAAGAAGAATTAAATCAATTTACTAGAAATGATGTTTGGAAACTTGTTCCCAGACCTGAAAATAAAACTATATTTGGAACTAAATGGGTTTATAAAAATAAAATGAATGAACAAGGAGAGGTTGTTAGAAATAAAGCCCGGTTAGTCGCTCAAGGTTATTTTCAAGAAGAAGGAATAGATTTTAATGAAACCTTTGCTCTCATAGCAAGATTAGAAGCCATTAGGATTCTACTTACTTTTGCAAATCATAATAATTTCAAACTATTTCAAATGGATGTTAAAAGTGCCTTTTTAAATGGATTAGTTAAAGAGGAAGCATATGTTGAGCGACCACCACTTTTTGAAAATGAAAAATTACCAAATCATATCTACGAACTTAAGAAAGCTCTATATGGTCTAAAACAAGCTCCTAGAGCCTAGTATGATAGACTAAGATCTTACTTATTACAATCAAATTTTGAAATTGGTAAAGTAGATAATACTCTTTTTATTAAAAGAAATCAAAATGATATTCAACTAGTACAAGTCTACGTAGATGACAACATTTCTGGATCAACTAATTTTGAAATGAATAAATAATTTTCTGGTATAATGACAAAAGAGTTTGAGATGAGTCATATGGGTGAATTAAATTTATTTTTAGGATTACAAATAAAACAATAAGATAATGGTGGCTTTATTAGTCAAGAAAAATATGCTAAAGACCTAATTAGTAAATTTGGTTTGACTACTGCAAGTGGAAAACCCACTCCCATGGCAACCAATGAATACCTTAGTAAAGAAGATCTCTCAAAAGATGCAGATCAAAAATTGTATAGAGGAATGATTGGATCACTACTCTATATCACTGCTAGTAGACCTGATATTATGCATAGTGTTTGTCTTTGTGCAAGATATCAATCCCAACCTCAAGAGACCCACTTAAAAGCCGTAAAACGTATCATAAGATATATTAAACACACCTCTGATTGTGGCTTATTTTATCCTAAAAATGATTCTTTTGACTTAATATCTTACTGTGATGTTGATTATGCTGGTTGTAAATCAGACCGAAAAAGTACAAGTGGAACTTGTCACTTTTTGGGGCATTCTCTGATTTCCTGGTTTATTAAAAAGCAAAACACAGTTTCTTTATCAACAACTGAAGCAGAATATATTTCTGCTACTTTGGCTTGTTCTCAAGTAATATATATGCAACAAACTTTAAAAGATTATGTTTTAAATATCTCAAAATCACCAATTTATTGTGATAATACTAGTGTGATAAATTTATCCAAAAATACTACTCAACATGCTCGAACTAAATATATTGATATAAGACATCATTTTCTCAGAGATAATATAAATAAGGAAATAATTACCCTAGATTATATTACTTTCGAGAATCAAATCACTTACATATTAACAAAACCCTTAAACGAATCTATATTTACTAAATTAAGAAGAGAATTAGGAATTTGTTCAATAACTGAAATATAAAAATATAAATAACAAAGTGTAATTAAAAATTCAATCAAAATAAATCATATAGTAAAAATTTCAAGGACCATGTCGACATACCTCCCCAACACATGTCGACATATAATGATTTTTATTTTTGAAATTTTTCCCACCAAATTCAAATAATTGGTTATATATTCTCCTTATTTTCGAAATTTTGATCATTCTCTCTGTTCTCTCTTTGTTTCGACTTCTGAAATAAATTAAACCATGGCCTCCTCTTCCAAATGAAACAAAAATTCAACCTTTTCATTCCCTTCTCCTACTTCTGGACCGTTTCAACAAACTACGCTCGCTCGAGTGATAAAAATGGAGGATTCTCTGACGGATGCACCGCAATTATTGACTGAAATTCAAGTGGTGCAATTTAGAATGGAAAAAGAACAAGAGAGGTAAGGCAAAATCCATAGGAATTTGCAAAAATTTCTAATGGACAATCATCCTAACCCAATCTTGATTGATGAAGATTCTTCAGGAGATCAAGTGTAGGAGGGCAACGAGGAAGAAGAAGAAGAGGCCTTCATGGAAGAAGAGCAAATTGAAGAAGACGACAAAGTCGTTTGTGTTGGCGAAATGTGCTTTGACAAAGATGGAAATCTTGTCGAACAACATGGAAATTTCCATTTCCACTATCCAAATTGTTTGACTTATAGATCTCTTATTTTTAATGACACTCATTAGTTTCTTTTCTATTTTTCATATTATTGTATGTTCTTTCTTACGTTCTCTACGAAAATGTAAATATAACTATATAATTAATAATTTATGTTCTTATACATGTTCTATTATACTTAGTTAGGATAGTTAGTAGTTTAGGACCGAGGTTTAAGTTTTAGAGTTAAGTATTGATTATTTATGATACCACTATCATTATAATCACATGTCATAAAGTAATAGATTAAGGGGGAGTTATATAGTTTGAGATTATATAGTTTGGAGTTAGTTTTTGTTGATGATAAAGGAGGAGAAGTATAAAATAGGATAAATAGGCATAGATTAAGGGGGAGTTATCAGTTTTAGGGGGAGTTATTAGGATAGAAGTAATATTTTATAAACAAAGGTTGTCATCATCAAAAGGGGGGAGATTGTTAGTCTTTGAGGTGATGGTTTTGATGACAACAACCTTAGAATAAGATTATAAAATATATATACTAACATTATAGTCTAGATATTTATGTATATGCAGGATTTAACCATGCATGTACCAAAAATGAAGACTGTACAGTATAGAGATTTAAGATATCAAGATTGAAGACTCGTAAGTATCAAGAATACCAAGATTATCAAGAGTTCAAGATTTCAAGAATAAGTAATTTAATTAGGAATTTTTTTAAAACTCCTAGAAAAGCACTAGCATCTTAAAATCCAATTTATTCGTGGAATGGCATTCGCTTTGAGCCGTTAAAGGGATGGAACCCTAAGTAGGATGGAACCTACGAAAAATCTAGTGGAACTTCGTTTTGTATCCGCTAACCTTTTATTCAAAATGATTTTACAAAATTATATCTTGTTTTCAAAATGTTTTCAAAACCTTCCTTTTACAAGAATCAAAAACATCTATCCTGATTTTAAATACTTTTAGCCTCAAAATAATCTTTAATTTCAAAATCAAATTATACTTAGTTACAAATTATCTTTAATAATAATATATTAACTTTTAATATTTATACTTAGATTTAAATATAAAATTATAGTAAAATTTCATATATACCAAAATATTATTCTCTATATTTATTTATGTATTTAACTATAGTTAAGTATATTTATAAAAGTTTAAAATAGTTTTAATATAAGATAAAAGTTATTTTCAAAGAAAAACAAAACACCAAAATTTCCTTTGGGATATCGACATACCAAAGTTACCCATGTCGACATAGTATCAGTTGATTTCAAAATTTTTGAATTTCAAAAGAAGTATCTATTCGTCATATCCCTTCACGAATGGACATGGTTGTTGTTCTTTTATAAGTAGGGGCTGTTTTTAACGAATTTCTAATCATATTTTTCTGTTTTTCACTCCTCTTCTTCTTCCACATTTCTTTATACATATTCTTACCATTACTCTACCGAAATCAACATTGAATCTGACTAGATCATTTCTGGTTTGATTCCCTATCACTATCTCAACAAGATCCTCATTGCTATTCAGAGTTATAGGATTTTTGTAATCATTTCTATGAGAAAAGGTGTGATTGTAGACTTGGAAATCAATCAAGTGAGAAAAGGTGTGATTGTAGCCTAGGAAATCAATTGGGTGAACTTGCTGCCCGTGAAATCAAGTATCTATACCCAGAGGATTGTGAATCTGGAGGGTGTACCTCGTAGCCTTGAAATCGAGAGTGTAATTGTACAATTGCTTTTGAAAGGAAATCCGTACTTGTGTGCGGGACTGGATGTAGGGTAACTCCGAACCAGTATAAAATCCGGTATGTTCTTTCCTTTACTGCTTTTATTTTATTTATGCATTTTCGTTTGTTTCTATGATCATATATGTGTCTGAGTATTGCGTACATTTGCGTTCGAATTAACATAAACTGAAAAAGATTTAGTAATTCCTTAAAACACTATTCACCCCCTCTAGTGTTTATCCTAGCCTTAAGATCTGTAATCCACTTTTCTAATATATATAGATATATCTATCTATCTAGACAACATTGTTAATATATATTTTATAATAAGATAAGTTAAAAGGTTATTGTCATCAAAATCAACATCTCAATTTCTAACATAGTCTACTTAATTAAGAGTCTTTGAGGTAATAAGTAGGAAAGAATAAAATCTCAAGTCAGACAACAGTCTTTTGTGAGCGATAAGGAATCTCAAAATACTATTCAAGTATATACAGTAAGGAACAAGGGTATACGACCATACTTGACCTATCCCCACAACTAAAGAGTTAGCACATAATATATATAGTATGCTACTCTACAATGATCATAAAGGTGTACCACATCCGAAGTACAACATCAGTACCTAATCCATAATGCCTACATCATGTGACATCCTTAGAGTAACATACTACTAGAAGGCAACCATAACAAGCATGACATCCATCAAACAATCCTCACTATCACTCAATATGTCCAAGATGTATGATAACTCATATGACCATTACTCTACCAAGGATTTATGGAAAAATCACAGTTTATAGTGTACTCAGCTACTAGCCCATAGCTGACACTAAGTCCATTCCACCAATCTAAGGAATAAAAATCCATTCCACCGATCTAGGGTAGCCATTCCAAGTACCCAATGAGCATCCTTATAATACCCCTATTTACGAGTACCACAGAAAAAACTTAGAGTATCAATGATCCATTAGTGTGCGTATTCGAGCCATTTCCTTGCTCCATCTGGTTTTCATTCATCCTTAAGGAACCATTCTACATCCCTTTCTTTTCACTATAGAACCACTCGACATTCTATTTATGGGTTGTAGGATCGATTTCACTCTAGACCAAGGGTGAATAGGGTGATACTATTAATTATAAAAATTATTGCAGAAGTTTATATAAATTAATTTCAACTCAGATATAGCAGAACAGATAATAGCATAAAAATAAATGTAGAAATAGAACACGTAGATTAACCCTGCATCGGCAAAACCCTGCCTACGTCCTGCCCCAAGGTTTATACTAGAAATTAAGTAGTCAGACGCTTACACACGTAAACTTGCGACATCCGCTATCGACTAACCTAACTCTACGCTCAAAACCCTGCCAGAACTCAGCCACTGAGTTACAAATTCTCGAACTACACCATAGTTATTCGTCCCCTAGTCACATGACTAGAATTTACAATGGTTTAAATAAAAATACAAACTTCAAAACAATTTAAAACTAAACACCCTAATTTTAAAATAGAAGCCAAATGATAATTTAAAGCCGGCCCAAATGTAAAAGAAACCACCTTTTTCTTTCTATTATGTTACGTCAACCTGCTTTCTTCTTTGTTTATGAAAATGGCTTCTTGCTTGTTCGTTCCTCTGTGCGAAATTTAGGGCTTGTGAAAATTTGATGAAGTCGACTGATTGTTTATTGATTACAATTGTTATTCCTCTAATTTTCTTCGACAACCGACTGTTTCTTCGATTCGAACATAGCTCCTTCAATTTGATCAAGTTCGACTATGAATTGGTACGTAATTTATTACTTTTGCTTTATTGTTTAGCTTGCTTGAACTCGATGGTTTTTATATGCCGATGATGTTATGGTTTAAATAGGAATCGAATTCATATAATTTCGTTAATTTGAATTTGTCATCTAATTTAGCTCGGCCATTGATTTTGCTTGAATGCATGAGATTGATCACTGACTTGTTTTAATTCATATATTTTGTTTGCTTCTTTCTTATGGCTTGATTTCTTTTGTGGCCACCATGGCTTGCTTGAATTTTGACTTGCTTCGTTCTTTTTTCCTTGATCATCACGGCATTGATTTTGCTAGTGACTTCGGTTATGGTAATTTTGTAATGATATTTTGACTTTGTTTTAAACTGCTACTTTGCTTGATTTTATCTCACCCTTGAACACTGCATCCTTGTATATGTATGTGTTCTTGTGAAGCTTTGGTTGCCTTGATACTCTGCTGTTCCCTTGACGTCTAGTCTGGTATACATGTGCACTGCTCATTGGTCTGATCATGCTACTTGTATGTGGTCTTGTTGGGATTGTCTACATTGGACTTGTATGCTTAATATGCTGTGGTATTGTATTGATTCCATATGCTTGATTTGCTAGCTCGATTTGGTTATAGTACCAGTTCTTGTTACATGTGTAGTTCATGTGTACTTAGTTGGTTCATTGAGCTAGCTCTCTGATATTTGTTTCTTGATGCAATCATGGTCGACATTGAATTTTGATATAGTTTCTATTCAATTGTATACTTGATTAACTTGTTTCCAGATAAAGTCTTGGTAGTATTTGTTTCTATCTGCATATCCGCTTGTCTATTGCCTCTGATCATTGCATATGGATTTGAGTCTTCTTGCTTATGCTCTGATCACTTCGAGTTTTGTGCCTGACTATATGCATATCGCTGCTACTTTGTACATGCTTCGAAGTCTGGTGTAGATATAGTTCTGGCCAATTTATCGCATTCGTGCTATTGCTCCATTGTTTTGTCTAGTAGTTATAGTACATTTGTATATATGATATTATGATGAGTTGCAGTGAGCTCTGTCCATTATTGTA
Organism: Allium cepa; assembly: GCA_030765085.1. Classification (NCBI taxonomy): domain Eukaryota; kingdom Viridiplantae; phylum Streptophyta; class Magnoliopsida; order Asparagales; family Amaryllidaceae; genus Allium; species Allium cepa. The sequence continues at coordinate 288,643,010 of CM060940.1, forward strand.
TATGATATCACCTCTGGCCTTGGTTATATTGAACTGGTCCAGGTTGGCTTCATATGTACATCACTGCTAACATATGCATTGATTTTGGACTTGTATACTGTGTTATTCTCTATTGACTTTGGCTACTTTGATATTGAACGGCAGTTGTATTAAATCTAGCTTATAGCTCGAGTTTGACCTTGTTCTCATATCGTGATTTCACTTGAGTTGAACCCGAATTTTAACTGGGTTTGACTTGTGCTCACCTGTCCTTGTAATTCTATCAAGTGTATATCGCTGCGCACGACCTTGTGGCATGTACATTGATACAATATGCATGTCACAAGTTGTTTGTGTATGATGAATTCAAAATTAAATGATGACGAACAACCCAAATAACTGAGGCAGATAATATTTTCAAAATACATTTTATTTTACACTCCAAAAACTGTTCATTTTCAATTTTACTGCGTCAATGTATATTTCTGCAGATAACTCAAATGCTAGATTCAATCTGGAATGAAGTTGAAGATAAAATACAAGTAAATGAGTGAAATATAGTAAGGTGCATATTGTAAATGAAAATTGCGATGTAATCAAAATTGTATTGTAAGTGAAATTGTGTATATATAGTGAGAGCTCAAATTTGTACTATTCAAAATTGTAATAAATATTTGTTTGAATAAAATATCTGTTTGAATTTAAATTCTTTGTTATTTATTTTATTCAGTAAATATTTATTTAATTATGTGAAAAATAAAATAGTACATTAACAAATACATTTAAATGAATATATATATATATATATATATATATATGTTTATTATCATCAAACAAAAATCATATACTTGCATATTCAATAATCTCCCCCTTTTGATGATAACAGATTTTGAATTTATAAAATATATTTGATCATTCAATTTGCCCCCTATTTGAATGCTCCTTCTCTACACCAAGCTCTCACTTAGTATATGCATGAATAAAAATATGCAAATGAGCCAAGATGCAAATAGAAAATACAAAATAAAACATTTGACCCTTATTTTTCAAAATCTTAACTTTTCTCTCCCCCTTTTGTTATCAGCAAAAGAGTAATACTGTTAAGAAAACAGAGACAAAATGATGGACGTTAATAGAATATTAATACTCAATCGAATATAAGTATTAAATTTCAATAAAAATCAAACAAAAATCATAAATACTTTGTTTGACGCATATTCCATTTTAGAGTGAAAAAGATAATATCATCATATAAAACCAAATAGTTGTGTCTATTTGTGGTATATTTATATCAGGAATTTAAATATCTACTAACCATGCATAACTGTTAGGACTTTTAAATGAGATTAGTAGTATTCCAAATTTTTATTAAAAAATGAATTCAAGTATCTTCTAATCACGTATAACCGTGAGGACTTTTAAATGGGATTAGAATCAACTTGTCTATTTAATCAATCAATTTTGATATGCGTTCCATACATGCATAACCGTAAGGATTTTTAAATGAGCATTGAAGCACATAATCAAAAATTCCAAGTAATTCACCCATGTATAACCGTAAGGACTTTTAAACGAGAGTGAATGCTTTGGATGTTTTTTATTTCTAAATAAATATAATAAAATGAAATCACATAATTTCCTGTTTAAATACCACATATTGACATACTATATTGGATTTTGATGAGTGATGGTCGATAGAAATATGATTGAAATAGAAATGGTCATGAAATTTTTGCCAACAAAAGGCTTTTATAACTCTTCTTTAAATTTCTAAAGAAATTCACTAATTATACCATCTCAAGTTATAATATATGATTAATATCAACACTCATCACTTTTTCATTCACTAATTATCCTTTCGATAATCAGTAGGGAGTCAGATTAGTCAATGTAGTCATTCAAGATCAAATCCAAAAATAATTATAAATCAAATTTTCTAAAATGACTAATTTGAAACAAGATCAACAGAAATGATTTTCATGAAGGGGTTTTATAAAAACATGTCTGCTATTTGAAAATCAACTGAAAAGTATACAGACTTTTTCTTTGAAATGCGATGCAGTTAATGAAAGTCTCAACATAAATCACGTTCTACTAGTAATTTTTCTATCAACTAGATTACCAGTGTTATATGGATCCGAATTTCTCTTTGACTCAAAAATATCATTAGATGGAAGTCATAGACCAGACCGTGAAGTGTGCAACACAATATCTTAAAACATCTTTTAAATGAAATTCTATTGGATTTGAATTAAAATCGTGCCAATAACCAAATCAGTGAATATAGTGACCAAATGTATCCATGAATATCTTGAGTAATTATCATCCAATAAAACATCATTGTCCAAACAAATCTGTATGAAATAGTTCAAGAATGAAACGATGATTGGTCAACATTTTTGCACAAATCAGAATCAAGAATAAGAATAAGTCTAGTAAGAACATATGAAATAAGAATAAGTCGGAATCAAAATCAACATTTGTTTCTTCATCACATAATTGGCTTATTTAATTCAGATTACGGTGCATATTTTCACATTTAATAAATAGTTCAAAATAAATATACCGTTACCTGTTTTACCTTTACGATAATTTTTCATTGTTGCCCACCATGATCTGTCGCCTTTATACTAGGCTAAGGAACTTTTATTAGTCGCCCATTGTGTGTTTGGAATAGCAAGAATCCAAGTAACACTATTGTTGTTCCTCAGCCTGCCACCATACTTACACGATAAAAGATTTTTGTGACCTATTTGTTTTTATAGGTCCAAGATTGTAGCAAATGATTTTGAAAAGTAAGTTTGTAGAGAACCAAAACTATTTATATATGTTCCTTTCGGCACCTAGATTTTATGACTTTGAGGGATTTTATATTCGTGCCTTTTGGAACCCAAATTGGAATAGTTTTTACGTGTTTAGGTCTATACCAACAATTATTTTGATTGTGTCCAAATTTTTTATAAATTGTACAGATGGAATTGACATGTTTAATTTCACCTCTATCACCTTTTGATTGATTATATCCAAGTCCTTGTCTATCTGTATTAACAGTTTGTTTCCCTAATAGCATATTCAACGATCTTCTTATTTGGAAAATTTTCCTAAAGTTGTTGAAAGTTGTTGGATTTGTGTTTTTAGTGATTCATTTTCGTTCAATACTTGTGTGCACTTTTTAATGAAATTTTCTCTCCTTGTATTTTCACTCTCTTTCAAAATCAGAATTTCATTTTTAAGCGATTTAATTTTAATTTCAGATTTTTTAATCTCTTCTTCGAGTGATGGACACTTATCACACTTAGGGATCTTCTTTGATAGTTTTCAACTAATTGATCAAGCTGTTTATTTGAATCTATCAAAGTATCTCTTTGTGATTCAATTTTAGTGTATTTCTCCCTAAGTCGTTCGAAATAGCCCTTTACTTCATGGAAATATATAATTAATTCTGAGTGAGTAAGTTTTTATATTTCGCTTCACTCGTCATCATCGCTATCAGTTATATTACCTCAAAGGCACAGATCTGCTTTCTCACTCTCGCTGCTTGCGCTTTTATTATCATCATTGCTTTTATTCCACGTGGCTGCAATACTTCTTTTTTTGATTTCTTTTTTTAGCCGTCTCGATTCTGAGGACAATTGGGCTTGATGTGGTTAAGTTTATCGCACTTATGGAAGATGATCTCCCGCTCTTCTGGGCTATCTAGTACTTTGATTATTCTGCTTTTCAATTGTTGATTTAGAGCTAAATTTTCATGTCTGTGATTCCACTTTTGAATTTCTTCATTAATAGTGCCAGCTCAACTGCTCCATCATCATCTCGTCATCATCACTTTCAGTTGTTCCTTTGAGAGCTATTGATTTCTTTCGAGTATCTCCTCCTTCACGCTCTTCCTTTAATTTCATTTCTAGCTCATAAGTGGTGAGATTTCCAATGAGTTCTTCAACTTTGATTTATTTTAAATCTTTTGATTCTTGAATGGCAGTCAATTTTGCTTCAAAACATTGTGGAAGGACTTCAAGGATTTTTTGGACTATTTCCAACTCTGTGTATGATTTTCCGAGAGCTTTTGATTTGTATACTAGATTGGAAAGTCGTCCATACATCTCTTCGACATTTTCATCCTTGGCCATTGTGAATTTCTCGTACTCACTACTATGCATGGCAAGGAGAGATTCTTTTACTTGAGATGTTCCTTCGTGGGTCACTTCAAGTGTGTTCCATATTTTCTGTGCAGTTAGACAATATGAGACACGATTAAATTCAATATGATCCAATGAACAAATAATAGAATTTATAGCTTTAGCATTAGCATTCTGTAACTTATTTTCTAGATATGTCCATGATCAATTGGTTTTTTAATTTCCTAATTATTTACTTCTATAGTTGGTGCTCTATAACCTGTCTCAATAATATTCCAAGCATCAATGGTTTTTAGAAAAAATTTCATTCTATTTTTCCAGCAAGCATATTCACAATTAAACATTGGTGGACTAACTACAGACTGAACCTCAGCAAAAGCGTTATTAAAAGAATCCATTCTAAAATTTCAAATTTTAAAACAAAAATTGGTTTTTGACAAATCAAAATTTTAAAACAAAAATGGTTTTTGTTCCTAGCTCTGATACCACTTGTAGGATCGATTTCACCCTAGAGCGGGGTGAATAGGGTGAAACTGTTAATTATAAAAATTATTACGGAAGTTTATATAAATTAATTTCAACTCAGATATAGTAGAATAATAGCAGCACCGATAATAGTAGAATAATAAATGCAAAAATAGAACACACAGATTTACATAGCTTCGGTAAAACCCTGCCTACGTATTGCCCCAAGATTTCTACTAGAAATTAAGTAGTCAGACGCTTACACACGTAAACTCGCAACAGCTGCTACCGACTAACCTAACTCTATGCTCAAAACCCTACAACAACTTAGCCACTGAGTTGTGAATTCTCGAACTACACCACTGTAGTTCATCCCATAGTCACAGACTAGAATTTACAACGGTTTAAATGAAAAATACAAACTTAAAAACAATTTAAAAATAAACACCCTAATTTTAAAAATAGAAGCCCAATAATAATTTAAAGTTGACCCAAATGTAAAAGAAACCCCCTTTTCCTTTCTATTATGTTATATCGGCCTACTTTCTTCTTTGTTTGTGAAAATGGCTTTTTGCTCCTTTGTTCCTCTTGTGAAAACTAGGGCTTATGAAAAATTGATGAAACCGACTGATTTTTTGTCGATTACAATTGCTATTCCTTTGATTTGCTTTGGCAATCGACTGTTTCTTTGATTCGAACACGGCTCCTTCAATTTGATCAAGTTCGACAATGAATTGGTATGTACTTTGTTACTTTTGCTTTAATGTTGAGCTTCTTGAACTCGATGGTCTTCGTACGCCGATGATGTTAAGGTTTAATTAGGAATCGAATTCAATTTCATTAATTTGAACTTGTCATTTAATTTAGCTCGGCCATTGATTTTGCTTGAATGCTTGAGATTGATCACTGACTTGTTCCAATTCTTATATTTTGTTTGCTTATTTCTCACGGCTTGATTTCTTTCATAGCCACCACGGCTTGTTTGATTTATGACTTGGTTCATTCTTTTTTCCTTGGTTATCACAGCGTTGATTTTGCTGGTGAGTTTAGTTATGGTAATTTTATGACGATATTTTGACTTTGTTTTAAATTGCTACTTTGCTTGATTTTGTCTCATCCTTGAGCACTGCATCCTTGTATATGTATGTGTTCTTGTGAAGCTTTGGTTGCCTTGATACTCTATTGTCCCCTTGACGTCTGGTCTGGTATACATGTGCACTGCTCACCTGATCATGCTACTTGTATGTGGTCTTGTTGACATTGTCTGCATTGGACTTGTATGCTTGATATGCTGTGGTATTGTAATTGATTCCATATGCCTGATATGCTGTGGTATTGTAATTGATTCCATATGCTTGATATGCTGGCTTGATATGCTGGCTTGATTTGATTATAGTACTAGTTCTTGTTACATGTGTAGTTCATGTGTACTTAATTGGTTTGAGCTAGCTCTCTGGTATTTTTTTTCTTGATGCAGTCATGGTCGACACTGAATTTTGATATAGTTACCATTCAATTGTGTACTTGATTAACTTGTTGCTAGTTGAAGTCTTGATAGTATTTGTTTCAGTCTGCATATCCACTTTGTCTACAGCCTCTGATCATTGCATATGGCTTTGAGTCTTCTTGCTTATGCTTTGATCACTTCGATTTTTATGCTTGACCATATACATATTACTACTACTTTGTACATACTTCGAAGTCCGATGTAGATATAGTTCTTGCAACTTTATTGCATTCATGTTGTTGCTCCATTTTTTGTCTAGTAGTTGTAGTACATTTGTATATATGATATTGTGATGAGTTGCATTGAGCTCTTTCCACTATTGTATATGATATCACCTCTGGCCTTGGTTATATTGAATTGGTGCAGGTTGGCTTCATGTGTACATCACTGCTAACATATGCATTGGTTTTGGACTTGTACACTATGATATTCTCTATTGACTTTGGTTAATTATATTGAATCCAGCTTATAGCTTGGGTTTGACCTTGTGCTCGTATCGTGATTTCACTTGAGTTGAACCTGGCTTTTAATTATGTTTGACCTTGTGCTCACCTGTCCCTGTAATTCAATCAAGTGTATATCGGTATGCACGGCCTTGTGGCATGTATAGTGATACACTACGCATGTCACAAGTTGTTCGTGTATGATGAATTCAAAATTAAATGATGATGAACAACCCAAATAACTGAGGCAAATAATATTTTCAAAATACATTTTATTTTGTACTGCAAAAATAGTTCATTTTCAATTTTACTATTCAGTGTACATTTTTACAGATAACACAGATGCTGGATTCAATCTGGAATGAAGTTGAAGATAATATACGAGTGAATGAGTGAAATGTAGTGAGGTGCACATTGTAAATGAAAATTATGATGTAATCAAAATTGTATTATAAGTGAAATTGTGTATATATAGTGAGAGCTCAAATTTTTACTATTAAAAATTGTAATAAATATTTGTTTGAATAAAATATCTGTTTGAATTTAAATTCGTTCTTATTTACTTTATTCAGCAAATATTTATTTAGTTATGTAAAAATAAAATAGTATATTAACAAATACATTTAAATGAATATATATATATATATATATGTTTATTATCATCAAACAAAAATCATATAATTGCATATTCAATATGGTTTACCCTTCCTAGAACCTGTCCTAGTGGATAATCATCCATATGACACCATCCAACGTCGAGCTGTCATCATTGGAACATAACTTCATCATCGTCGATTTACCTTCATTGATGTCTTTATCCTTCAACACACTGCCCTTGGCAATCGAATGCTAAGTGAACAAACAAACACCTTCAGCATGACCTGTAGGATATACTTTCTCTCTCTTAAAAGTTTGATCTTAGTTGGCCTTAGAAATTCATGTTGACACCAAGCAGAAGAGGTCAGTACCGGTATGAATTATTTAGGCACTACTTATCCAAAATTTGGCTAAGTAATTTTCTTCCCGACCACTTCCCCTTTGCATGCCTAAAGCACCTATGCCTTAAGATCCTAGACTCCCAAGCGCTAACCCTTCCAGAAAAGAAGTCGGTACCAATTAAAAGTGATCAGCACCATGTTGTGTACTTAACACATTTTTGGGCATTGAACTTCTAGAACCCCGTCTCTTGCCTTGACACGAAGCTTGCCCGAAGTACCACCATCTTTGACCAGAAGCACTCCTTCCACCGACCTAAACTAGAGGTTCCCAGCACCAATCTCTAGTTGGAAACCCAAAACAACTACAAACAACTTGCGATCAGAAGTATAGGCTCCTCCCCTCCTCCAAGTTTCATCCTATTTTGAGAAATTTTGACTTTGTTTTGCCTAGATTGATGATTTATTTCTAACTATCCTAAAAGCAAAACCATATCAAAGAAAAAAAATACAAACAAGCATATCATCCATAAACATTCGTTAAACATAAGCAATCCATCCAAGCATGATAAACATACAGTAATCTATGTAGATCTAATTTTACATTTAAATGTCAATATGATCCAAAAGGAGTTTTAAAACCATTGAAAATCCAATTTAATCTTTTTAATTTTTGTCATAAACATGATTGAGGGTTAGATTAAAGTTTAAAATCATTTTAAGGTCAAAAATATTATTTAAAACATTAACTTTAACTATATAAACAGGCATAAGATGGTGAGAGATCAATAATCACTCACCTAATACCCAAAAGACGTATTTAATCCCTCAAATCTGAAATGGATAGCAGCAAATCCGAATTTAAAGCATCCAAATGATGAATCTATAATCCACTTCACAAATCACCCATCTAATGATGGATTAGGTTAAGATTAGTAAGAAAAAATTGAGGTTTTTGATGAAATCAAGGTTAGTCGAGATTTATAATTGTTTTTGAAAAGTGGGAAATGATCCAGACCTGTCCCATCATTCCAAATTAGGCAAAATTCTCAAAATTATTAGTAGGCCTAGTTTAATTGCCCACTAATTGTCTAGTAGCAAACAGAACTTAAAACAATCATATCTCCTGAACTTTAAGTCTATTTTCTGATTATAACCATTTTACGAAAAGAGAAACCACAAATCTGATTTCATGGAAGTGGTTTCAGACCATAATCCAACTTCTATCAAAATTTATAGGCTTTAAAATAATTTATGGGTCCAAATTGTCCGATAAAAATAACTAAAGGTTGACAATGTCCCTAGTAATCATTTCCTAAAGTTTTAGGGTCGCACGGTCTCGTATGACTTAAACAACAATATTTTACGTTCATTTGATATTTAAAATACGGGTCGTTGCACTATACATGTCAGAAAAGTATTAAATAACATTTAGAAAAATTAAGCCAAACGAATCAGAAAACACGTGAAGCTAGTAGAAGATGTGCATTAAGAGACTACCAATGTGTCCTGAAGATTAGTGTGAAAATAGGTAGAGCCAGGCCACAAGCAAAATGATCGAAACCTTAAGTATAAAGAATCGAAATGAATAACAAAGTTTAAAGCTAAGTTTTGATAAACCAATGGTATTAACCGAGGGTCATAAACGATCAACTATTAAAGATGAATTATGAGTAGAGAAGGTGATTTTAGAAATCTTAAGATTTAAGTAGCATAAAACACCAAGCTAAACTAAGATATGCTTCATCGGACATGACCGAGGGTAGTGATACCTAAGAGTAGTGCAACGCTGGGTATAGATTGTAAGCCTGAAATAGTAACTTCCAGGGATAGAAATGTTTGTTAAGGCTTAAGAAGGCCGATACTATTACTTAGAACATTGATGATGATGTAATAAGTAATATTGTTAACCAAAACAAGGTTAGGTAAATTGATAGCTAAAGAAAAAAAACCTAATACTGAATGGTTAGGTCGCATGTTCAATAGTTAATGTAAGTCCTTTGAGGCAGTCAAGGGACTAAAAGCAAAGGAGTAAGGCCTATATGGCATCCAAAATTGAAAACAAAGTAACACGGCCTTTGTGGCATTCGAAATACAAAAGTGGTGTAAGGTCGAGTATGACAATCAAAACTGAATGCGTTGGAGTAAGACCTAAGAGGCCATCCGTTTGGACACAAAAGCTATTGGTGTAAAGTCTAGGGTGGCAACTGCCGGAACGAAGGATGACATAAGGAAGAGAAGGGCGGTCTAGAAACCAAGAATGAAGTTGGAGTAAGTCCTAAGGTGGCATCTAAAATGCAAAACTGGAATAGGAATGAGACTAAGAGTGGCAGTCGAAGTACGATAGAGTAAGGTGTAAGGCCTAGGTGGCAGCCAAAACCGCGAATGTGTTAGCAAGTGTTTAGTAATTAGGGAGGCATAATAGTTTAACGGTAGCAAACAAACTGAAAGATTCATTTCAATTGTGGCTTCGCGGTATTGTTTTGACGCTTAACAATGAACCATGGGCTTAGTTTTACGTGTAAATTGCATAATTTATTGCTTTGGTAAAAATAAGGGGAAAATATGTTTCGTATATTGGCGACATAGACATATTATCGTTTACGTTAGGGTAATATATTGCTCATACTAGACTTTATGCCTGACCTATGTTTGTATCCCTGTTTTCCTTATAAACTCATAGGTACTCACTCGAGTAGGTTAAGTTTGTAGGATTAGTCCAGTTGCTTTTTAAGATGGAAGAAAAAAAAATTACCGAAGAGAAGCACGAGACTTGTGATGTTGTATTTAGTTTATTTCTGTTGTACTTAGTATTTATGTTAGCAGGTTCATACGTTGGGCATAACACTATTATTTATGCCTATATTATATTGTTGACACCTACATGGCATGATGATAGGAAATAAATTTGTAAAACTCGATCTGTAATGATTTCTTTCTCAATTTTATTTGACATATATTTTATTTACTTAAGACTATTTAATATAACGAAATTCATTTCTGTTGTCGAAAAAATTTCTGAGCTAATTGCAACACATTAGAGTTCCATGTTTGGGTCTTAGAATAAGGGATATTACAGGATCTTCCTTACACCTCCCTGCAATCCTCTCAATATGAATTGGATGAACATCTAAGCAAGACAACATCCTAGAGTTTTGGCTCGAACCAGCATTCAACCGAAAGTACATACCACAAGAAGCTAGCATTTCTAAAACATTTCATTTCTCGATCATAGCCAAAACACAATTCTGCTGCTTTCATCTTAAAGCATCAACTAGTTTATTTCAGTTCCTTGGGGTATACTCTACGTATATGTCATACAATGCTAAAAATTCTAACTATCTTTGTTGCCTTATGTTTAACTACTTCTGAGAAAACAAATATCTCAAAGACATGAGTCAAACTTTCTCCTAAAAGGTAATGCCTCCAAATCTTTAGTATAAATATAACTGCCACCAACTCTAAGTCATGAGTTGGATATTGAACCTCATGAGGTCTTAACTGCCTATATGCATTAGCTATAACTTCGCCCTTTTGCATCAAGACCGCTCCTAACTACGAGCCCGAAGCATCTGTGCACACATCATATGTCTATTCCCTTCATCATTACTAAAACTAGAGCTTCAATCAATTGAAGCTTCAACTCTCAGAATGCTACTTCACACTCCCTCACCCAAATGTCCCTTTCCACTCACTATTTCAAAAACATAAAATTAACATTTAAAATGATCATTTAATAATCACTCTTTTCTTTTCAAAACTGGCTACTTGTCATTCGACTGCCACCTGGGCATTATGTCTTACTTTATTGACAACGGGTTATAAGTTAATTTTCAGCCATAATGGTCTTTTTCCTTCATATGTAACCAAGATTTAGATTTAGCTTTTGGCTGCAATGAAAATCGTATTTCTTCACTACTCTTAGAGCTTATTAAACTCATTTTCAATTTTGGTTGCCACTTAAACATTACACCATCGCTTTTGCTATTCGATTGCTACTAAGGCATTACGCCTACTTTGCTTTCAGTACTTGACTGTCTCGTCAATCCTTATGCCTTCTACCAAACCCTTGGTTGCCACTCATGCTTTAGACCAATAGTATGTGGAAGCCACTTTAGGCCTTACTCCAACATTTGTCTACGGTTTTAGTTGCCACTTCAGGCCTTGCGCCTACATTTTAGTTTGTGGATGCCACTAAGGCCTTACTCCATCATTTTCATTTATGGATTCCACTAAGATCTTGCTCCTTCGCTCTTGTTTACAAATGCTGCTAAGACTTTACTCCTTCACTTTCGGTCCCTTGACGACCACCTTAGGCTTTATGTCTAGTACCGAACATACTATCTAATCAGCCACTGCTAGACATTTCACTTAGCTATTCACTAAGCTATGTAGCTACATTCTCATTAATGTCATAAATATTGATTTCGTCCAATTTAAGCCTTATTATACATTCTTTAATTTTCAAAAATCAATTAGTCCCTATTTCAATATCTTGTCGATAGTTACATTGCCCATCACAATCATTATTTCTTGGTCTCGTCTAGGGAAGCCTGCCATAGTTTAGTTTTGGTGACTTATGATACGTAACTCTTTAAATTTTCGAAAATCACTTCCTTTGCTCATAATTCCTCTTTAGCCGTCAATCACCTTCAACCCTAGACTAATAACCTTGATTCATTAGCCTTAGCCTGATAGTTGCTTTCCTTATTTTCTTGCTTAAGTCTTGTTACTTAAGTTTTTTGACTTATTACCTTTGGTTCAGCATACATTGGGAAACCACCATTTGCACATCTAACACTTACATTCTGACTCCGGATTCGTTGATTATGTCCTTTTTAAGCATTAAAGTGTAAGCATAATTTGTGGATCTAGTATGTTGACCAATCACTTAACACTCTACTTAATTAAGTTACCTCCTCGCCTTGGTTACTTGCCTTTCAGCTTCTTAGTATAACCCTTCGGCCAAGCCTATGTTCATCCAAAAATTACTTATTTTATTTCCAAAAAATCTTTAAAAATTAGTCTCTTTAAAAACATGTTCTCAACATCATGTTAAAATTTTGGAGCATTTGGATTACGAAAGGCATAAGAAATGTTCATCATAAACATAGTCAAGGGGGATTATAAAAGAAAAGGTGGTTAGAGAATATACTACTCACCTAGATTCCTTAGTTAATGAAGTCTCTAATTCCCTTACCTTTAAATCTTCATTTCCTTTTTTATTTATAGGCTGCAACCATCATTAAAGAGCATAAACTTTTATCTTAAGTTTGAAAGTAGAACGGAATGTAAAGAGGATAGTAGTTATTTTTATTCTAATGAACAATTGGGCCGTCGGCCCACCAATTCACTTTCCTTTTTTAATTCATTCAAGTTAAGCTTTATTAAATACTACCTTTGATGAGTAAATTTATATCGAGTGCTTCTCACATTATACCGATTAATTTTATAATCAAATCATTTAAACTTGCATTTACATGAATAATCCTTTAATTAATTAATTATTAATTTATGGGGTGCTACGGGAAGAACATTAGGAAAAGAAAAGAAGAAAATTTTGAAAGGTAAGAAGAGTCAGGGAACAACACATTAGCTTCATTCACTTTGCTTGATACGTGTAATCAGGTAAACTGTAAAATAGGGTGAACTAAGGAGAAAAGAGGACATGAGACTCAATATTAATTGCATAGTTTATATTATTTTCTTTTAGTTAAAATGACTAATTCTATTCATAAACCAATAATCTTTTAACATACGGTAGAAAATATAATAAATTAATATACACCAAAAATTACATTATATACACAATCTTATTTACAAAATTATATTTGTTTCCTCATTCTCTTCCCTTTTTTAAAAGGCAAAATTCATTTACGCAAAAATAAAAGTTCCTGGTGCTAAATTAAGTTAAAATTCAATAATGAACTTTAGTTTTTTGCGTTAATATTGTAACTTTTTATCTTATTTAAAAATTAATCTTAATTTCATCGAAATTAACTATTATTTTAGAAGATAGAAATTTTATATCCTTTTAAATTAGGGCAATATGTTGTGAAAATCGTCTTAATAGATATTTTAGGTTTCTTAACTTCGGCAAAAATGTACAAATTAAATTTAAGTATCATTAATTTTAATGTTTTAATTTATGCTAAAAATTTTTCGCTCAAGGAATTTCTTGGAAAAGTTAAAAGTCACATTGATATTGTAACGACCCAGAATTTCTTTCATTCGAAATTGGGAAATTTAATTGATTTTAAATATTCACAAGTTAATTTTATAAGTTAAATAACATATATTTCAAATATCTTGATTTATTTGATAATTAAATTGTTTAATTTAATATTTGAAATTGTGGAAATAATTTGATTTTGAATTTAATGTGAATGAAAATGATTTATAATTTTTTAAAATTATATTTGAACTAGAATGATGTTGGTAAACTTTTAAAATTGATTTAAAAGTGAATATATAGAAATTGAAAATTTTAATATTTAGTGAACGTGTAAAAATAGTCATTTTTGACACTATCTCAGATTTCGACGAAACTAGTTTGATTGGATCTGTAATGTTATATTATTGTAGTATTTCCAATTTCGTGTGAATCGGACTTTCGGTTTGGTCGTACGAAGCTGAAACGCGTAAAAGTTTATTTAAGTAAATTTAGTTAAAATAATTAGATTCGAAAACCTATCTTTCAAATATGATGGAATTGGCTCCCGATATTTATTCTACTATATTCGAAATAGGGGTAAACATTATAAACACCTGACGGCACGCTTCGATTGGAGTTCGGAAAGTTTTCGGATTAATAGTGTCATATAAATTAGTATATAAAGACCCAAACCCATTTCTTTTGACCAAAACCCTAATACCCTAAGTTAATAGCCACCTCTACCATTCAATGGCTGAAAAGCTCCGATATTCTTCCCTAAGTATCTCCTAATCCATCCACTATTTTCAAAAAAATTCTTTTGCAACGTTATTGAGCTCGATGAGCTCTATCAATCCAATGGTCGTGGTTGGATATGGCGCAACAGATTCACGACAATCTCCCTCCGTTCATGTTGCCTTTACGCATGTTTTTCGAGGTCTATGAGGGCATGAGTTCATCGAGGTGGGGCATGGAGGTGTACCTCGTAAAGGACTTTCAACTGGCGTTGCTCGATCGATGTCCGGTCGTCAATTAAGAGGAGCGGCGATCGATTTGATAAAGTGCATGGCGGATTCATGAGCAGCTTGCGTGTGTGAACAAAGAGTGGGGAAGAAAGGGGGTGCGGTTTGGATCTGCTCAGGAAAAAAATGTGCAAACTAGATTAATATGAAGGTTTAATAAAAAAAATTGAAAATAGATTTATATTTATAAAATCGTGTACTCTTCTAAATGCTATAACTTGTTCATACAAGGTCGAAATCGGATGAAACAAGTTGCGTTGGGTTCGCAAACATTACGCAATGGAGCTAGTTTGGAGTTGACTAGAGCTAGTGAAAATTTTGGGTAAAATTAAACGTTCTTTTAATTTTATTCGAAATAAAATGCTACAACAGCAAAAGCAAGCAAAGTGAGTACAACTCACTCTCTCTGTCTCGCTTATACTTTTATATAAGTGAGAATAAATTTATCTTGTGTTATTTGATGATTGTTTGGATGTTATGCTATAGTAGTTAGTCGTTGGATATATTCCTGTCTATTGGAGCAGATGAGACCTTATACGTTCCCGTGTATGAGTGGATGACCCTTTGTACGCGCGTCTGCCTCGAAGCAGGCATCGCACATATATTCTCATACGCATATTTGGTGCAGGTTACAGGTTAGAGGGATCCAACTGGATTTCTCTCCCCTGATATTTATTTTATTTACGCACACACACATACACACACACATATATATATATATATATATGCTGTAACCTATGATATTTGATGTAGGGGAACAGATTGGAGGGATTCAACTGGATTCTTTACTTTTGTTGATTATTATTCACATATATGTAATATATGATATGTTTGGATACCATGTTTGTTGAATTGATTATTTCTCTCTAATTTAGTGCTTTAGGAGTATTGGGTCATATTTTAGTATTTTGAAATGCTATGGAAGCGATTTTGGTTTAAAAATGATTATGAATTATTTCAAAGTGTTTGTGCTTATAATTATTTGTGAAGTATGAAAAAGAGTTTATTTGAATTAAGATGAATGTATGGTTTTTATTTGTTTTAAATTTGCAGTTTTTATGTAATATTTGTAAATTGGATTTTTAAATAAATTTTATATTAATGATTTATAAAAGTAACATTTTTATAAATTAAGTATTTGATATTTGTAAATATAGTTTTATGAATATTTATGAAATCAAGATTAATGAAATTTGAATATACGAACATCTTATGAATAGAATCGCATAGTTTGACTATAATATGTTTCATAAAAATAAGCATAAGTGGGAAATTAGTTGAAACCTGATATTAAACTTAGGTAAGATAATTAAATGCCTATTTATAAGTATTTATCAAGGAATGATAATGTTTATTTTTGTCATTGATTGATTGGATTTATTTGATATGAAACTTGAACTACAAATACCTTGTGAATTTATTGTCACAATTTGACTATAAAGTATTTGATAATAATAAATTGTGTAAGGTTAAGAATTTAGTTATGAGCATGTTTACAAATTCATGATTTTGGACAGTGAATAATCCTTTCAATTGAATTTTTATAAAGGGATTACATTCACAAACTTGGACAGTGAATAATCTTTTAAAATTAATGTGTAGTAGTAATATATCTAAATGGAGTTTAAATGATTTATGAATATGATTATTCCATTGAGATAAGTGTGACATCGTGACTTTTCGATGCTCGAAAACCGACATCAATACGTCCACTGTATCAACTGCCGAGCAATCGAATGCCGGAAAACCGTTCCGTTATGGTTAAAGAAGAAGAAAAAGATAGAAGAAGAGAGAAAAAGATAGAACAGAACAGAAAGAAACAACAGAACAATATCAGAATCTCACAATCGCAGCGGAACAACATATAATAGATAAATGAATAATCTTTAAACAAAGAACTATATCGGTTATTACATTACATCATATTACATAACATTATCAGAGTGTACAACAACAACAACAAACAACGGAAAAGAAATATATATACTAGTGAATACGCCATGCCATCGAGCTTGCCTCCAGCAACTCCTGAATTCCAGAATATCCTGATAACCTGACTCTAGACTGCTCGTGTGGAAATTGGTGGACACCCAGAGTTTAGGAAGGAAAACAATAAACT
Organism: Allium cepa; assembly: GCA_030765085.1. NCBI lineage: Eukaryota > Viridiplantae > Streptophyta > Magnoliopsida > Asparagales > Amaryllidaceae > Allium > Allium cepa. The sequence goes on from CM060940.1 coordinate 288,659,770, forward strand.
CCGAGTCAGTCATGGGACTGGTGTGAGAACTTAAAACAGTTTATTTTTAAAACAAAGTACAGGATAATTTTTTTTAAATAGATCCGCAATGCTTTTTAGAAAATGAGACTACCATAAGGCCTCCCGCACACACACACAATGCGTACGCAGAATCGGAGGAGATTTCTCCTTATGATAGTCAAAGATGCTTGATAGGCATTAAAAAAAGACATTTGATATTATTACTAGTGCATAGTCTAGGAAAAATCATTTCAAAAGTAAAGGTATAAATCTTAGCCAACATACGACCATTATCATATGCCTACTATAGCTACCATCTAAACAGTGGTGACCACCATAAGTAAATGGCAGGTTCTACAACTAAAACCATACAAGGTGCGTATTGAAGTTTGGATTTCCAACAAATGGTCAGGCCAAGGAACTTCCCATTGCCACATGGGTACGCCTCTGGAAAGACGAATCGAGAACCTAACGTTACGGTTAGATCTCTGCCAACACAAGGCCGAGTTACCCTTCAAACTGGGCAACTACTACACGAATATGCCACTCCCCGATCGTAACCGATCTATCTCCGAGGATCCTTGATTCCAACAACCACAAAGCAATAAATTTGCAGCAACAACATAGGTTAAGTATTTGGGCTCCATACCATGATACCACCTCTATCTAGAAGGAATGACATACACTAAAGGGCGCTACCCTCGATAACCTTGCCGCATCCTTCCTGTTTTGACCATTTCCGGGGTGTGAGGTCCGACGAAGTCTCGTCCACAAAGCCACGCTTTATACAAAAGCTGTGCTTTGTTCAACAAATTCTCAACAGTACTTCGTATGCCACATTACCAATTTGGGAATGTATCACTAGTAACCATCAACTACAAAACCTCTGAGCTCGTACGTCTCAGAGAAGGGTGTTAAGCTAAGAGAATAAATTCTCCGCCACCAACAGAAATATATTTGATAGAAACCAGCTTTACATCTCAAATTGTAATGTCAGACACACAATCCATACAAGTCTGTTCCAGGCTCGAACAGAACCGAAGGCACTTCCAAAGAAGCCCTTGCAATCCGGATATTCACTAATCACGACCGGACATCCCGTCACTAAGGGTGATAAAACCTCTATATCGGAGATCAGCCGATGCAGAGTCATTCGACGGTAATCCTTCCGTTTTCACAAAATCCAGTCTTCAACACCGGTCATCAAATGCAATCCATAACGACGTATCACATATTCGGAATGGGTTATACGACCCCAAGGTCCTTTCCCAGCTAACCCGAATAGTGAGCGCTTATTCAAAAATAAGTGTAGCATTCAAATTCAAGCAATCACAACAAATACCTATTTAAAGGTAAATATTGATAGTCGGATTATTTAACTATCAATAGGTATGCTCAACATCACCAGATTCCAAATAATTTCCCAAATTATTTACTTTCCAAAATATCTTTACTAGATATATAATTTCCACACTTCAACCATTTGAAAACAAATTTTCAAATCACTTTTCACCTTCACCACTTTTGAAAACAAATTTCAATCCTTTTCCTTACGAGGAAATACTTTCATTTCAAAATGGTTCATTTAAACCAATTAAATAAATCCTTAACGATTTACTTTATATTTACGTTCCAAATCCGTAAATTTATTCCCACACTTCAAAAATAAATCAACGTTTATTTTTAAACAAATTTCCCTTTTCTTTTACAAATTCCATAGTGAATTTACACTTCCAAAATATCTATGAATATACGATTTCCAAATCGATTTCTAATATTCATTTTCAATTTATCTTTAAAAGATAAAATATTAAAATATTCACTTCATATTGGAAAACAGTTCCATACTTATTTAAAAATAAGTAATTCACAAATCTATTTATTTTCAACACTTGGAAAATATTCAATATACTTAAATCGAAATTAAGTATATATTTCATTCTTTAAAGAAAACGTGCGCTTAAACACATTTATTTGAGTCAAAACGAATGTTGCGTAAAACATCGTTACGACGACTCAAAATCACTAGTATAGGGATTCGAAATTAAGATAGATATATAAATCCCAATACTATATAAAACATTTCCTTTCGGAAATCATTTACTATAACAACGGTGTTATAGTCCACCATTTCCTTCTATTTCTCGAAACGTCTATTTCAATAATGAATGTTGAAATCTATGGTTTCGATAGTCAATACATTTTTAAACATCTTTAAAACAATTAACTTCATTTTATAATATCACTTTCCCAAAAACATATCTATTTTCTTTAATAATATATTCACTGTCCAAAATCGTGAATATACCTCACTAACCAAATTCAATATTTTCTACATATTTTATTTCAAGGATAATTCGCTATCCGAAATCGCAAATATATCTCCTTTAATAACCTTCTATATTAAATTTATCAAATTCAATTGATTTCGGATTTATAAATAATGTTTATAAATTCCATTTCTATTTATAAAAACTTCAATTATAAAATCCTCTTTTTTATAAATCAATTCAATTCATAACTCAACTTTATACCCAAAATCTGATTTATAAGTTAATTATTTATATATTTTTTATTTTACAAAATCTATTCATTTCATAACTTCACAATTTATAAATCTATAAATTTTATTCACTTGCGAAATCCATTTATACTTCATTTTAACACTTAATAAAACTCGTTTCACAATTCCTATATTTTCAATTTATAAATATTAATCTTAGAAATCTTTTATATAAATCGTTTATAATAATTCAAAATCTCAATTTAAATAAACCAATCCTTTTAATAATTTACAAAACGTTATTTAAAACTTATATAACTCCAAAATCATACTTAAGTACTATTTTCCAAAAATATAACTTTTATAACAATGAAATTATAATGTTTATTTATTTTAACAATTCAAAATTTAATAAAACGTATACTTTCAAAAATCACTTTAAAATTCTTTTTAAAATCAAAAATCATTATTTTAAAACTTCAAAAATGGATCCGATGATGCAACAGCACCAAATAGTCAATCACGACATCCAAATATCATATATCGATATGATAATCAACAAACATCACAATATCTGTAATCAAATAAATACTTGTGAGGAATCCAGTTGGATCCCTCCAACCTGTTTCCTTGCATTCACAGATGTTAGCACAGTACCAATTCCGTTCCATTACGGAATATCGCGGTATACAGGATTTATAAAATATTATCCGCTATTATACGGTGCAATAGGGTCTCATCCGCTATATAATGTGGGAAAATCAACTCCAAGTACATATATAATACCAATTTCACTTTGCAGTGAAATTATCACGGTATATGTTTTTAATAAATAACCTCCGCTGACTAACGGCGCATAATGTCTATTTCAATCATCAACAGATAATAATCAACATTCATACATACAATCAAGCAATTTTGAAACTAACTATTTAAAATATAAATCGAAACAGATTCGATTGAGTGAGAAGTTCTCACCTTGATGTCAATTAGGTTTCAGCTTTTATTTCGAATAAAATTAAACGGGCATTTAATTTTACCTGAAATTCTCACTAACTCCAAACGACTCCAAACCAGTTCCATAGCGTAGTGCTCGACAAAACGAATCCAACGCAATTCGTTTCGTCACAATCCGACCACGTATCAAAAAGATGTAGTATTTTAAAGTTTACACGTATTTAAAATAATATTATTATTTACAATTTATTTTATATTATTTTCAACCTAAAATAATCCAGACCATTAGATCTGGCCTCCCCCCCATCAGGCCGCACGCACACATGTTCCATCTTCTTCCAGGTTGAACGAAGCCGAACCCAAAAGCATTCCCAAACCCTAATACACGCAAGCTATACCCACATCTCCACGTCGATCGGGAAGTGCCAAACGAACGGCCACACTCTACTCTACCTTCGGCTTGAAGGGCTTGAAGCTCGGCCCCATGGTTTGCCTCGAAATTCCTGCCGACCCGTGCGTGTTCACGGCCAAAATTTTGCGACCACGATGCTCCAATGATGATCAACCCCGTATGGACCTGAAGCTCTTCCGATGCTCTTCAGCTTTGCTTCAGAAAGTTTTCAATAATATTGAGTGGATTGAAAGAGATTAGAGGAGGAAGGAGAATAGATTTCGGCCATTGAATATATGGAGGCGGATGGTCTCAAAACCCTAGGGTTTAGTTTTCTTTTGCAAAATGAAAATAGTTAGGTCCTTTTATAGAAAATTTCCAAAAACACTATTCGTCAAAAAAATTCCTAACTCCAAACGAAGCGTGCTGGTTGGCGTTTCTAAGGTTTACCCCTCGTTCCGAACACAATGGAACATATTTCAGAGGCTAATTCGATCGTCTGTGCGAGTTTCGAAAATAAACGATCGATTTTAAATTAAATCGATTTAAACCGATTTCTATGCGTTTTGGTTTGCCTCGGACAAAGCGTAAATCCGATTGACACAAAATTTGAAACCATACAATAATATCACATTACGGATCCGATGAAACTAGTTTCGTCGAAATCTGAGACTGTTTGAAAAATGGCTATTTTAACTCGTCAATTAAATATTAAAATATTCAATTTTCACAAATCAACTTTAAATTCGATTCTAAAAGTTCTATAACATCATTCTAACTCCAATATGATATAAAAAAATTACAAATCAATTTTAATCATGTTAAACCCAATTTTCAATTATTTTCATAATTTCAACTATTAAATTATCGATTTAATTATCCAATTGAAATCCAGATATTCGAAAAATATATTATTCGACTTATAAATTTTACTTATTAATATTTAAAATCAATTAAATATACAAATTTTAATTGCCAGAAATTCTGGGTCGTTACAAACTTCCCCCCTTAAAAGAATTTCGTCCTCGAAATTACCAAGTAAGAAAAAGTTACAAAATCCATTAACTTTCCAAAACAAACCATTCAAATTGGATTTTTTTTTCAAATCTCTTAAGTGTTTAACCTTCCCAAAATTCATAGTTAAACTTCTTACAAAATCTTTACTAAGTTTCCAAATCCAAACTTAGTTTTCCAAAATTTTCAATTCTTCTCAAAAATATTCTAACGCCTTAAATTTTTGAAAAATTTCGCCAGCGTCTCCTTTGCGCGGCTCGATCCCAAAAAAAAAAAGGACAGTATATATATCACAAATATACATCTCATCAAGTGATAAGGCATCCCGCAGGGAAAAAGTGTAAAAGTACGATATTTAATCCGAGATATGTACCTTATATTTTTATTAGCGAGCATATACGGCTAATATAGCGCGAAAGCGAGCTCCAAACGCGAAGCAAGCGCAATCCGCACCTACTAAACACTCAATCAAACAAATGAGAAACATGTATATAGAAAATAATATCGATATACAACATATAGCAACACAACAACTACATGTGCCAACATAGCAATGCATTCAATCAACAAATGCAACCATCAAACAACTATCCAACCAATAAACATCCAACAAATCCATAACCAAATCAATATAAATTGACTTCTCATTAATATTCAACGAATTGGTTTTCCAATTTAAATCACATTTGATTTATTAACATTGGATTTAATTAATATTCATTCATTCGTTTCCAATTAGTTTACATTCACTAATTTACATTCAAGTTAGTTCACTTCCACATTCAAATCAAATTCACTTAACTTAATTTATAGCTTTCAATTTTTTCCTTAATTCAATTTCATTAATACTTAATGAATTATATACAATCAACTAACATTCATATAACAACCAATGTACATCCATTACAACCAAATTTATTCAATTTACATTTCTTTACATTCAATTTGGTTCAACACCTTTAATTTCAATTGGTTGATATTAAATTAAATTCCATTCAATTATTCAATTTCTCAATTTCATTAGCTTCTAATGAATTTACACTTTCATCCATTATCTCATATCAATTTTATTTAACTTAACTTAAATCTTCCACTTATAAATCCAATTCAGATTTCATTTCTATTTAACTTTTACCAAAGTCAATTTTCACCACTTATTCAAATTCAGATTTATTTTTCTTAACAAAATTGTTTAACCATTTTTAACAATTTGTTTCACTTTCATTTTCTCACTTCATAAGTTATACAACTTATATTCAACAATTACCACTTGGATTTTTTATTGATTCACTTATACTTCCTTTAATTTAACTCCATCCTTTCAATCTTTCAAAACCATCTTTGAAATCAATTCAAATTATCTTTTGAATTTCCAAAACCAAATCCAAATTTTCCAAGCAAATTTCATTTAAAATAATCTGGCAGCAATTCCTCTCTTGGAAACCCGAAATTGAACACCAATGATGTTGCAATCATCATCGAAATTATTTTCCAGCGATCGAAAAGAGTTTAGAGCTTTAATTTCTCCAAAACAATTTTCCAAAATATCAAATCCTTTCAAAACACTTCTCTGGAATTTTATTTTCAAATTATAAATCACATTTACAAACCTTTTACTTATATAATTTCACTTCTTATATATAAGATTATTTCACAATTGTAAATCATATTAATTATAACTTCATACTTATAATTCTTCGCTTATAAAATCTATTCTTTTACAGCTGTTGTTTTTATTTAACTTATTCAACAACCAAACAATCAATTCATATACACTTTAATAATTCTGAAAAATTATCCCTTTATATATAAAATATAATCAACGTAAAATTATTTCATTTACCCAATTTAAAACAATATCGTGTCGAATTGTTTTGTACCAGTGTTTAGAGATCCCTATCGATAGAATTGTACGGACTATACCGACCAAAATCCATATACCACTCAACAAACCAATCATCATAATATAAAATAATTTTATATTCACTAACAAATACGTGATCATAGCTATTATTACACTCAAACTCATTCTAGAGTACTACTGACTCTATCTCCAATGAGTAATACCCAACAGAGCTATGGTTGTCGCTTAACCATATGCTCTGATACCAAATGTGACGTCGCGACTTTTCGACGCTCGAAAACCGACGTCAATACGTCCACTGTATCAACTGCCGAGCAATCGAATGCCGGAAAACCGTTCCGTTATGGTTGAAGAAGAAAAAAAAGATAGAAGAAGAGAGAAAAAGATAGAACATAACAGAAAGAAACAACAGAACAATATCAGAATCTCACAATCGCAGCGAGACAACATATAATAGATAAATGAATAATCTTTAAAAAAAATACTATATCAGTTATTACATTACATCATATTACATAACATTATCAGAGTGTACAACAACAACAACAAACAGCGGAAAGAAATACTACATACTAGTGAATACGCCATGCCATCCAGCTTGCCTCCATCAACTCCTGAATTCCAGAATATCCTGATAACCTGACACTAGACTGCCGGTGTGGAAATTGGTGGGAACCCAGAGTTTAGGAAGGAAAATAATAGAATCCGAGTTTGTCATGGGAATGGTGTGAGAACTTAAAACAGTTTATTTTTAAAACAAAGTACAGGATAAATTTTTTTAAAATAGATTCGCAATGCTTTTTAGAAAATGAGACTACCATAAGGCCTCCAGCACATACACACAATGCGAACGCAGAATCGGAGGAGATTTCTCCTTATGATAGTCAAAGATGCTTGATACACATTAAAAAAAGACATTTGATATTATTACTAGTGCATAGTGTAGGAAAAATCATTTCGAAAGTAAATGTATAAATCTTAGCCAACATACGACCATTATCGTATGCCTACTATAGCTACCATCTAAACAGTGGCGACCACCATAAGTAAATGGCAGGTTCTACAACTAAAACCGTACAAAGTGCGTATTGAAGTTTGGATTTCCAATAAATGATCAGGCCAAGGAACTTCCCATTGCCACATGGGTACGCCTCTGGAAAGACGACCCGAAAACCTAAAGTTACGGTCAGATCTCTTCCAACACAAGGCCGGGTTACCCTTCAAACTGGGTAACTACTACACGAATATGCCACTCCCTGATCGTAACCGATCTATATTCGAGGATTCTCGATTCCAACAACCACAAAGCAATAAATTTGCAGCAACAACATAGGTTAAGTATCTAGGCTCCATACCATGATACCACCTCTATCCAGAAGGAATGACATACACTAAAGGGCGCTACCCCCGATAACCTTGCCGCATCCTTCCTGTTTTAACCATTTCTGGGGTGTGAGGTCCGACGAAGTCTCGTCCACAAAGCCACGCTTTATACAAAAGCTGTGATTTGTTCAACAAATGCTCAACAGCACTTCGTATGCCACATTACCAATTTGGGAATGTATCACTAGTAACCATCAACTACATAACCTCTGAGCTCGTACGTCTCAGAGAAGCGTGTTAAGATAAGAGAATAAATTCTCCGCCACCAACAGAAATATATTTGATAGAAACCAGCTTTACATCTCAAATTGTAATGTCAGACACACAATCCATACAAGTCTGTTCCGGGCTCGAACAGAACCGAAGGCACTTCCAAAGAAGCCCTTGCAAACCAGATATTCACTAATCGCGACCGGACTTCCCGTCGCTAAGGGTGATAAAACCTCTATATCGGAGATCAGCCGATGCAGAGTCATTCGACGGTAATCCTTCCGTTTTCAAAAATATTCGGTCTTCAACACCGGTCATCAAATGCAATCCATAACGACGTATCACATATTCGGAATGGGTTATACGACCCCAAGGTCCTTCCCAGCTAACCCGAATAGTGAGCGCTTATTCAAAAATAAGTGTAGCATTCAAATTCAAGCAATCACAACAAATACCTATTTAAAGGTAAATATTGATAGTCGGATTATTTAACTATCAATAGGTATGCTCAACACCACCAGATTCCAAATAATTTCCCAAATTATTTACTTTCCAAAATATCTTTACTAGATATATAATTTCCACACTTCAACCATTTGAAAACAAATTTTCAAATCACTTTTCACCTTCACCACTTTTGAAAACAAATTTCAATCCTTTTCCTTACGCGGAAATACTTTCATTTCAAAATGGTTCATTTAAACCAATTAAATAAATCCTTAACGATTTACTTTATATTTACGTTCCAAATTCGTAAATTTATTCCCACACTTCAAAAATAAATCAACGTTTATTTTTAAACAAATTTCCCTTTTCTTTTACAAATTCCATAGTGAATTTACACCTCCAAAATATCTATGAATATACGATTTCCAAATCGATTTCTAATATTCATTTTCAATTTATCTTTAAAAGATAAAATCTTAAAATATTCACTTCGTATTGGAAAACATTTCCATACTTATTTAAAAATAAGTAATTCACAAATATATTTATTTTCAACACTTGGAAAATATTCAATATACTTGAATCGAAATTAAGTATATATTTCATTCTTTAAAGAAAACGTGCGCTTAAACACATTTATTTGAGTCAAAACGAATGTTGCGTAAAACATCGTTACGACAACCCAAAATCACTAGTATAGGGATTCAAAATTAAGATAGATATATAAATCCCAATACTATATAAAACATTTCCTTTCAGAAATCATTTACTATAACAACGGTGTTATAGTCCACCATTTCCTTCTATTTCTCGAAACGTCTATTTCAACAATGAATGTTGAAATCTATGGTTTCGATAGTCAATACATTTTTAAACATCTTTAAAACAATTAACTTCATTTTATAATATCACTTTCCCAAAAACATATCTATTTTCTTTAATAATATATTCACTGTCCAAAATCGTGAATATACCTCACTAACCAAATTCAATATTTTCTACACATTTTATTTCAAGGATAATTCACTACCCGAAATCGCGAATATATCTCCTTTAATAACCTTCTATATTAAATTTATCAAATTCAATTGATTTCGGATTTATAAATAATGTTTATAAATTCCATTTCTATTTATAAAAACTTCAATTATAAAATCCTCCTTTTTATAAACCAATTCAATTCATAACTCAACTTTATACCCAAAATCCGATTTATAAGTTAATTATTTATATTTTTTTTATTTTACAAAATCTATTCATTTCATAACTTCACAATTTATAAATCTATAAATTTTATTCACTTGTGAAATCCATTTATACTTCATTTTAACACTTAATAAAACTCGTTTCACAATTCCTATATTTTCAATTTATAAATATTAGTCTTAGAAATCTTTTATATAAATCGTTTATAATAATTCAAAAATCTCAATTTAAATAAACCAATCCTTTTAATAATTTACAAAACGTTATTTAAAACTTATATAACTCCAAAATCATACTTAAGTACTATTTTTCAAAAATATAACTTTTATAATAATGAAATTATAATGTTTATTTATTTTAACAATTCAAAATTTAATAAAACGTATACTTTCAAAAATCACTTTAAAATTCTTTTTAAAACCAAAAATCATTATTTTAAAACTTCAAAAATGGATCCGATGATGCAACAACACCAAATAGTCAATCACGACATCCAAATATCATATATCGATATGATAATCAACAAACATCACAATATCTGTAATCAAATAATACTGGTGAGGAATCCAGTTGGATCCCTCCAACATGTTTCCCTGCATTCACAGATGTTAGCACAGTACCAATTCCGTTCCATTACGGAATATCACGGTATACAGGATTTATAAAATATTATCCGCTATTATACGGCGCAATAGGGTCTCATCCGCTATATAATGCGGGAAAATCAACTCCAAGTACATATATAATACCAATTTCACTTTGCAGTGAAATTATCGCGGTATATGTTTTTAATAAATAACCTCCGCTGACTAACGGCGCATAATGTCTATTTCAATCATCAACAGATAATAATCAACATTCATACATACAATCAAGCAATTTTAAAACTAACTATTTAAAATATAAATCGAAACAGATTCGATTGAGTGAGAAGTTCTCACCTTGATTTCAATTAGGTTTCAGCTTTTATTTCGAATAAAATTAAACGGGCGTTTAATTTTACCTGAAATTCTCACTAGCTTCTAACGACTCCAAACCAGTTCCATAGCGTAGTGCGCGATAAATGAATCCAACACAATTCGTTTCGTCACAATCCGACCTCGTATCAAAAAGATAAAGTATTTTAAAGTTTACACGTATTTAAATATAATAATAATATTTACAATTTCTTTTATATTATTTTCAACCTAAAATAATCCAGACCGTTAGATTTGGCCTCCCCCCCCCCCCCCCCCCACCCATCAGGTCGCGCATGCACATGTTCCATCTTCTTCCAGGTTGAACGAAGCTGAACCCAAAAGCATTCCCAAACCCTAATACACGCAAGCTATACCCACATCTCCACGTCGATCGGGAAGTGCCAAACGAACGGCCACACTATGCTCTACCTTCAGCTTGAAGGGCTTGAAGCTCGGCAACATGTTTTGCCTCGAAATTCGTGCCGACCCGTGCATGTTGACGGCCAAAATTTGGCGACCACGATGCTCCAATGACGACCAACCCCGTATGGATCTGAAGCTCTTCCGATGCTCTTCAGCTTTGCTTCAGAAAGTTTTCGATAATATTGAGTGGATTGAAAGAGGTTAGAGGAGGAAGGGGAATAGATTTCGGCCATTGAATGTATATGGAGGCGGCTGGTCTCAAAACCCTAGGGTTTAGTTTTCTTTTGCAAAATGAAAATAGTTAGGTCCTTTTATAGAAAATTTCCAAAAACACTATTCATCAAAAAAATTCCGAACTCCAAACGAAGCGTGCCGGTTGGCGTTTCTAAGGTTTACCCCGCGTTCCGAACACAATGGAATGTGTTTCGGAGGCTAATTCGATCATCTGCGCCAGTTTCGGAAATGAACGATCGATTTTAAATTAAATCGATTTAGACCGATTTCTATGCGTGTTCGCTTGCCCCGAACAAACCGTAAATCCGATTGACACGAAATTTGAAACCATACAATAATATCACATTACGGATCCGATGAAACTGTTTCGTCGAAATCCGAGACTGTTTGAAAAATGGCTATTTTAACTCGTCAATTAAATATTAAAATATTCAATTTTCACAAATCAACTTTAAATTCGATTCTAAAAGTTCTATAACATCATTCTAACTCCAATATGATATAATAAAATTTTACAAATCAATTTTAATCATTTTAAACCCAATTTTCAATTATTTCCATAATTTCAACTATTAAATTATCGATTTAATTATCCAATTTAAATCCAGATATTCGAAAAATAAATTATCCGACATATAAATTTTACTTATTAATATTTAAAATCAATTAAATATACAAATTTTAATTGACAGAAATTCTGAGTCGTTACAATAAGTGTATGGAAATGCTTTCCAATTATTGAATATTTGTGAAGTTTGTGAGTTGTATTTTTTTATAAATACTTTGGAATATATATATACATATTTGAAAAGTGATTTGGTGTATAAGAATTATAAAAAGGGCCTAATAATTGCTTTAATACTAGATTATGCCTATTGGAAAAGTTTTGGTTCCTTGACTTGATATGGAAACTGATTAGTCGTGCACTTAGCATGTGGCCAATTGTGTAGGCTTGATTATCATATGTGTTGAGGATGTTGATTCGTGTAGTGCGGAGTATTACTCCAATCTATCGAGCTTGCTTCTTGGTCGAAGGATAGCAAGTTGAATATTGGAATCGCGATAAGTCTACGAGTCTTGGTTCCTGTATGAGGTTAAGAGCCACTTTTCGATATTGGTGCAGAGAGACCGGGATCCGATTTATCCGAAAAGCACTTAGGACCAATGTATGCGTTCGGAAGTGCAGGTTACTGATGATGATTTATGAAGACCAAGGATCTTCATAGCATGAGGACTGCTTGTTGACATGCTCCAGGTCACTCCAATTATAGAGTTATTTATAGCAGTGGTCTTCTCGTTGTGGAGATTCTTCAGATTGCAAGGACTACTTGCTATAGTGGTAGTAGGAGACGGGCTTCAGTTTTGTTTAGTCATAGAACGAACTTTATGGACGTTTGTTTGACATTGTATTCTAAATCACATTTGAGTGGTTTCTATAAACGTATATCATTCGATGGCGGAGAAGGCAACTTCTCTTAGCTTAACACCCTTCCCCGAGACATACGAATTAAGGAAGTTATACATTTCTAGAAATCAGTCGTGTAACATGGAATGAAAATGTGGCATTCAGAGATGTGATATGTGAAAGGTAATCGTAGCCTCACGAGCCTCACACCACGGTTATGATGGAATTCTATGTGGTTAGATGTATGCTCGCATTTTGGATAGTAATGATTTGGGTTATCAGATGTTCTAAGCCCTAGGTACCGGATACATCTAGGCCTTATGTTGGGGATGCGCGAAGTTTGAGTCCTTGGTTGTTTTTCGCTGATTGTATCCCCCTTTAGCAATTTGTGTTGTTGGGTAACGACTTTTGAGTCTTGGACGTAAGCCATGGATACAAATTGATCTTTCCACTAGTTTCCTGTCATATTGGAAATCCAATTCCAATACATGCCTGCCATTTTGTTTTGTACAGCTCTAAATGATTAGGCCCGGAATTTAATAATGGTAACAATTTTGGATATTTTCTATTATTTGTGAAATGGACACTATCGTAATATAGAATGAATTGATATAAAATGTTTTGTTTATCGTAACGTAAAAACATGTCCGTATTTATGTGTGGATGTGTCTTACGAGATACTTTTGTTTTTAAAAAAAGTTTTAGTAATTTAATAAATTCAGTTGAGTGTGTTTTCTCACACTAGTTTACCAGACTGATCTAGGCTTCTTCCCTTTCAATGCTCGGGTCAGAACGAGTACATTTACAGGTTCAAATTTGGTGCTTTTGAGGCTTCAGTAGGAGAGCTGGAAGTCTTCAGATCGTATTCCCATATATGTTATTTTCCATTGCTTTGTTATTTAAATTATCAGCAATTGTAAGGACAAGTTATTATAACTGTCCAAGCTAATGATTAATGATTTATTATTGAAGTCTGATTGATGGAGGTATGTATATGATATTATAGTTTATCTTTTGTAAATATTGTTCATCTATATTATATGTTATTCCGCTGCGATGTGGGATTCCGTATTATTATGTTTGGTTCTCTCTTCTCTCTTTCTTCTCTTCTTCTTCTCTCTTCTTTTTTCTCTCATGGCTTTCCATTAATCTATGCTTTTTGGGTCGGATATATGTGGTGTATTGTCGATTCAAAGAGTATGGATTTGCGGGTCATCATAGATACCTTAAAGGTTAAAATCGTCTATAGTAGTAAGAGACACTATATGGCATTAAGTAACGACTTAGTTGATACTTCTAATTAGATATTCAATCGAAGGATGGACAGCTGACTCCTTTTACTTTCTATTCTGCTTTTTCTTTCTCATATATATATATATTCATGTATGTAGGTATATGTATATATAATATTTTAATTATGTATATATGTATGTACCAGACTACATTTCGGTTGAGTTCTTTAGGTTTAACAATTTTGGCAGAATGGTCTACATATCTTTTTTTTTATGCTCTATGGACTTGCCTACAACTAAGAGAGTTTTCAAATGTTGTGCTCATGGTGGCTAGCCTCCACTGATCCTCATACCTATTCTTATTCCACATGCAGGTCCTCGGTCGTGCTTCCTATCCTTCATTGAAAGTTATGACTTCTCTAGTGGTTTTGGCATTTCCTGGTTTTTATTCCATCTTTCCTCCTAATTAGTGTAAAATTAGGTTTGGGTCATTGGTTTAGGTCTTAGAGTCTTTCGTATTGTTCTAGCAGATGGTGGGTTTTTTTTTCTTTGTTTTAGAGGAAATGGGGTGTTTGTTTGCTACCTACCTTACATGTTGGCAGCTTTTTTGTTTGTAGAATACATGAGTGCTCTCATCCTCTGGAGTACACTCATTTCCTTAAAAAGTTGCAATTAAGAAGAAAGATGATTTAGTCATAGACCTCCCTAATGAAATAAAGATGTAAATTAGGTGATTTTTGGTATGTGTATAGAATTTGCCATTAAAATTATCATTCATGTACCGAACACCTAACAAAATTATGACATTAGCGAAATAAATCCAATCTTGAAGTATATGGATTTCAGAATCAAACCAAATCAAATTTATTGTTTGATTTATTACGGTAAGAATCGTACGAAAGAGAGAGTGAACATGACAAAAATAGAAAAGGAACGCAAGATGTTATACAATTAGCACAATTAAAGTTCTCAAACATTATTTACTAATGGAAATGAATTTATTTCATCCTTTTATAATAGTATTACCATCTTACACTTTTTTAAGCTTTTATTTCTCAAAAGTTAAGTCATTTAATTTCACTTTAGTAAAGTGAGAAAAAAATAACTTTTCATTTATGGAATCAACAATTGGATTGAGGGACGTCGCTGTTCAATATACTTGCCAATTCATTGGAGGGCGAATCTTTTTTATTCATTTTTTTATTTATGAATGGATCCCGCTATGCAATAAATACTCGCTATTGCACAACTAAGCCAGCATTTTTGATTCACTATTTGTTTCTTTGAAAATGATTCACTAATTATTTGGTTCTATCAGAAATACCACAGAAACCAAAACCTAAGAGCATCTCCGACTCATTTCACAAATATGTCATGTAAAGCTTATGTGTCAATATGTTGTAGACAATGTTAATTCAATGTTTGCATACATGACAATGACATTTACAATTTCTCTTCAATGTCAGAAGTAATCATTTTTTGTATACATGTCATTCTATTATTCGTAGACAATTAAATCAATTTATATAATTTAGAGCATCATCAATGCAAATATGATGTAATGTTAATTAAATCATATGTATCAAGAGATAAATCACAATGTTAATTCAGTGTAATTTTTTAAAAATTAAACATCACACTAAAAAAAAGAAAGCTACTACAATGCAAATATATTTATAGAAAAGAAATTGACTAAGTGTCCCATCAAAATTTAAATAAATCAAAATAATAGAAAAATAATATTATTTCATTATATATATTTATTACTTCATATTATGAAGTACAATGTCTAAAATCGAACATTGCACTTGACATTGTCTAATAAAAATTTTGCGAAGTCATCGTAACAATGTTCTTAACATTGACATTGAAGATGAAAATTTGAACTAAATTACACTTTAATGACGTGTAATTTACATTACATCAAAAAAATTCATGAGTTGGAGATGCTCTTATTAATAAGGTCTAATACTTCACATTGTAATTTGCAATGTCCAAAACTAGACATTGCACTTCACAACGCCGTCTAAGAATTACAAATTATATTGGTATTGAAGAAAGTATTATAAATGACATTTTCTAATTAGTGAGATGAGGTGGCATTCCGTCAAAATTAATGCTGGGTTGAATATGTTTTAGAATTGTTATCCAAATTAGTGAAACCAGCGAAATAGACTGACATTCCAAATAAATTAAATGGGAAAAAGAAACCTAAACGGAATGATCAAACCTTGGCCACGTGCTATTAGAAGTTATCATTATTGTTAGCATTTGAAATATGGAACGAACCAAATTCGATCCGTTTAAATCCACAGTGGCACTTCAAAACCACAGAAATAAAACGGATCCAAAGCCCTACAATCAAACTATCGGATCTCCTTATTATCCTCCGCCACCCCCTCTCGATCCCAACAAGTAACCTTCGCCTCCTCTCCTCCCATTACTCTTTTATCTATCACCCTCGCCTTGATTCTCTCTTTTTACGTTCTCTCTTCTCGACCGGAACCAGAGGGCAGAGAAACCTGGCCATGGGTTCTCTACCCGAATCCGACATTCATCTCCGATCGAAAGCCAAATCCAAACCGACCATCCACATTACCGCAGCCGAACTCAAATCGCACAACAAACCCACAGATCTATGGCTCTCCATCCAAGGCAAGGTCTACGACGTCACCTCTTGGCTCCCCACCCACCCCGGCGGAGATCTCCCACTCCTCAGCCTCGCCGGCGAAGACGCTACTGACGCCTTTGTCGCCTACCATCCTGGCACGGCCTGGGCCCATTTGGAACAATTCTACGTCGGCGATCTAGTCGATTACAAAGTCTCCAACGTTTCCCAAGACTTTCGCCGTCTCAATAACGAGTTCGTCAAAATGGGCCTGTTCGACAAAAAAGGCCATGGCGTAGCCCTCTCCTTCATTCTAATGACCGGTCTATTCGTTGGAGCGATCTACCTAAGCCTTTGTAAGCAGGAGTGGTATCATCACTTAGCAGGAGGTTGCTTTTTAGGGTTTCTCTGGAACCAATCAGGTTTCGTAGGGCACGATTCAGGTCATTACAACGTAATGACCCATACCAGATGGAATAGATTCGTTCAGATCCTCACTGGTAACTGTATGACAGGAATCAGCATTGGATGGTGGAAGAGAAACCACACAGCTCACCACGTCGCCTGCAACAGTCTTGACTTCGATCCAGATATCCAGCATTTGCCCTTATTTTGCATTTCAAAGGAGTTCTTCAAAAGCTTAACAAGCTTTTACTACGAAAGAAAAATGTGCTTCGATAAGCTTTCAAGGTTCTTTGTCAGTTACCAGCATTTTACCTTCTACCCAGTAATGTGTGTAGCAAGATTGAACCTCTTTGCTCAGTCAGTTCTTTTGCTGATATCGAACAAGAACGTACCAGACAGGTGGCAGGAGATACTGGGTTTGGTAGTGTTTTGGATTTGGTACCCGTATGTAGTTTCTTGTTTGCCGAATTGGGGTGAAAGGGTTATGTTTGTGATGGCAAGCTTTTGCATTACAGCCATTCAGCATGTTCAGTTTACACTGAATCATTTTAGTGGAGATGTGTATGTGGGACAGCCAAAAGGGAACGATTGGTTTGAGAAGCAAACAGCTGGGACACTTGATATAGAATGTCCTTCTTGGATGGATTGGTTTCATGGGGGACTTCAGTTTCAAGTTGAGCATCATTTGTTTCCTAGACTGCCTAGATGTCAGTTGAGGAAAATATCGCCAATGGTTCAAGGGCTCTGCAAGAAGCATAATTTGAAGTATATGAGTGCTGGTTTTATCGAAGCGAATAGGAGGACTATAGGTGTGCTAAGGAATGCGGCAATGCAAGCTCGTGATTTGACGAAAGAACCAAAGAATTTGGTGTGGGAAGCGGTGAACACCCATGGTTGAGGTTTGTTTTCATTTTTCATTTTTTTTTTTAAAAAAAGCTTGGGCATTCTTTTGAATACTGTTGATTTGAAAGAAATGCTTGTGTTAAAAGGGGATGTTGATTTGGTATTATGATCTTTGGTTATAGTTGTTGAGTCTCTTGTCCTTTGGATTTTGCATATGCATTTTGAACTCGCGTCTTTTGTTTGTTAAGCTGTAGGTTGAGGAGAGATATACATGTAAAATTGTTTTGTTTTGTTTACCTATTGGTAAGTTTGTGATTTTCTTGTGGTGTATTTTCTGATATGGATGTTTACATAGTTATATTATATGTTAGGTGTATAAAGCCAAGGTATGTGATAGTATCTCGACATCTTGGATTAACTTACGATCAACCATAACTAGGTTGTGCAACATGAAACCTAGTGGTTGAATAAATGAAATACATAATAATTCAAGTAGGATCACATTAAGAATCACAAAATAGCAAAATTGTATTCATCATGTTTTAGCTTCCAAATTTAGGTTTGCATTGAAACCCTTTACTTTTTTGGATTTTGGCATCAGTCCCAATTTCACATGTTTGCACCGAGACTCCTAAGTCATTTGCCCCATGAATCAGCCGATCGTGAGTTCCATTCATGAATGGTTAGATCTTCAAAATAATGTCCTAAACTGCTCTCTTCATTTTCTTCGTTTTGCTTATCTCTCTTCGGTAAATGCGTACATATTTCTGTCTTATCTTCACATGCAAACTTAATATGTGGACCTTTCCTTTTTTCTTGAAAGGCTGTTTTTTTAACTTATTCCGATTTCAAACCACTGGTTTTCCTTAGCATTTATGTTAAATTTTCAATTCACGGGAAATCGAAAATAAAAGGACAGCGTTCCACTTATTGTTCCAATAAAGATAAAAGAATTTTATTTTGGACGAGCGGTATGGCACACGCTTCGCGCGTGATGATGCTCAACACTTCGCGCACGAATTGTTTTTTACAAATGATATGTGTTGAACTCATTCGAAAATTATATTTTGCAAAAATATTTAGTCATATTTTTGTGTTAAAATAATATGTGTTTTTAATTTGTCTTCCTCAATTGCAACATCTAATTTGAATTTTTATTTCTATTATTAATTAATAAAGAATGAATTTATTTTTTATTAGTTTGAATTTTTTATTTCTGCTATTAAGTTATAAAAAAAGACTTTAGAAAATGTTAATTTATTAGATCCTAATTTTACGTGATATTAAGATTATGATAATATCCGTAGAGTGACGGTTTGAATGGGTAAAGGAAACTTATTGATTAAATCCTACCAAATGGGCATTTTTGGTAGTTCATGTTGATAAAAAAATGCGACACCAAAGATATTAAATCTATTATATTTCTGATGTAGACTATTTTCATTATGTAATTACAGATCTAGGTCACATTCATAATATTTACAGATTTAGGTCATGCTGTGGCTTGGCTTAAAAAAACATTTTCGGCAAAATTTGCTAAAAAGATCCAACCGTAGGAATTCAAGAGGGTTCTGATTTTTAAGATCTGGTACACCGTTGGATCCTGCTTTGGTGTATTTTATTGAATATTTCCGTATTAGTAACGAGTTTTGTTTTTTTTGGAGGACCAAATTGCGTACATGGTAAATTGTTTGACTATGTATAAACGTGATTTTGAAATTTTGGCAATAGCGATAATATAGAAACTCGAATCAATTGCTCTGTTGGCTCTCCAACTTTTACTGCAACTCGGACTGTAATTGGTTGATTAGGTTTTATTTTTTCATTTTGTTTAACGATTAAATGTTATTGGACCCGGTTACCAAATATCCGACCATTAACCCAGCTAGTACCTCTACATTTTATTACATTTTTTAAATGGTTGGAAGACCAGTTGCATCCCGGTCTTTAGGGTGTGTTTGCGACGAAAGAAAACAGGACATTTGAACGAGTTATTTGAGCGGAATATTTGACTAATCAAGGAATCTGTTTGAGGCCATAAACGGAGTATTTAAATTGTGGTTTTTTAATTTAATTGATTTGTGGTTAACTAATTATTTATTTTGATGTATAATATGTGTTTAATTAAAATGCCAGAACAGTACAAAAAGCTAAATAAACGTGAATTGATTATGCAGCAGTAAAAAGTACATGTAAAATCATACAATTTTTCAGTGCAATCTTGCTGTAAAATTTTATCTTTTGTGCTGTCTCAGATTGTTATCATTTCATTGCATGTGTGTCGTTATAGCTGCTTAGCTGCTTTGTTCGGTGCAGTAATCATACTATAATATTTTTTCTGATATTCCTCTGGAATAAGATTGAGATCAAGATCGTAAGGCATAAAATTTGAATCATCACTATTGTATTTTCGTATGAAATTGTGCATTGTCATTGTAGATAGACAGCTTTTACTTAAGTTTCAAACTAGTATGTTGGCATATTCTTCGAAACGATAAACTTTTTCTTGCATATTGCAAAGGTTCATTCAATTACCATATGTAAACCTAAATGATAGAAATTAAAATTTTCATTGATCGATTTTGGTTGATTTGCGGTTTCACGAAAATAAGAAATATGATATCTAATATTATGATAATGTGGTAAATGACCAGGTTGAAGTGGAAATTCCGAGTCAACTAAATAATACTTTTCAAATGGAGGATGAGACAATTTATAGTTTCTATCATTTATAACTGAATTAAAAATTCTACTATAATGTGCAGCACCTTCCCAACCAGTCATAACGCAAGTAAATTGTAAATCGAATGAACATTCTACTAAGATATTTTGTGTAGCATAACTTTTTCGTCATGTTTATGAAACAATTCGATCTTGAGGTAAGTGTGTCATTACGTGTGTACCGTCTGTAGCAACTATACGGTTTCTAAAATATAGGTAATACCGATTTCAAGTTCTAATATGATCTGAAACAGTAGTAAATTGAGGAAGGTGACTTGACAATATATGATTATAGGTGGTCTCAAGATATTACTCTCATCGGAACCTAAAAATGCAACGGTACAAAATCAACCTTGAACCTAATATCGAATATTTATAAAATTGAAATCCTGTTCAAGCGAGATCGATAGGAATAGACAATCAATGACGTTGAAGCTATGTTTCCCGCGGACTCTTATATCAAAAGAAAGATTAGCAAGCATTGGTACTAAAAAAAAGCATCGGCAATTATTCGGAAAATCTTCGTCTAAGTAATTAGTTGTGAAATAAAAGGCATCCAAGGGCATCTCCAACAAATACAATATTTTTGAATGCCTCAATTTCGCCCAAGGATGTCTAATTTTTGGGTGATACTTTGAACGTTCAAATTCTAGACATACATTTTCCATTTCCAGACAATCAGCATTGGGAATAATCTATTTTTAGGGAGAGTCCAACGTCACGACTCCACCTTTTCCCTCGTGGTTAGCTGTCCATTTTCTAAACGTACAACTTTAATTGTATAATTTTTGGACCTTCAAAAATTATACGTTCATCGTTGGACGTCAAAAGACTGATCGTCATACCGGTCATCTCCTTGATGGAAATAACCTAATACTTCAAATATCAGTTTACTTGTATTGATTATATGAATGTGGAAAATTATACTTAACCACAGATGGAAATAACCTAGTACTTTTCTTTTATTCTCCTCCGTCTCTCTTTCCTTTTTAATAATTCTTTTAGCATCAAATTTAGAAATGTCAATGATTGTCCGAAAAATCTGAAATTCGTCCGATCTGTTTTTGAAATATGAAAAATTACCCGATATTCAAAAAATGGATATGCATTCTGATATGACCATATCTGTATTTGATAATTATCCATCAGAATTTTTACCAAGTTTATAGTTATTTTTTTGTGCATTTTAATACACAAAATGATTGTCTTTACCATTTTACCTTGGTAAAAGAATTAATACGTGTATAAAAATCAATATTTTTAATTTTTTTTTATTTGCATCTTTATTATTTTTTATATATTTAATATTGAAATGGATTATTATAAATCAAAATTTTATACTTATTTATTTTGATTTATTGACTGTGAACCGATAGAAGAATACTGGATAAATATCAGATATCCGTCCGCAACCGCGAATACGAATATCCAATATCCAAAAACGATTTCGGATACATCAAATTATGGCAAACAAATGATCAATAAATGGTGTTAAAAGAGCACAAGTAAGATATATTGGTAAAAGCACCAGAAGGGTATGAGTATGAATATTGAACATGATAATTTAGAATAAACGTAAATAATTTTTGTTTTCGATTATCTTACAAACAACGGATGCTTACGCCTTAATCTATTCTTCCTCTTTGTTTATAAACCCTACGCGTTCTGTTCTTTTCCAAAGTAAAATCCTAACATCCATTCTCTAAACAAAATCAATCAAAACAATGACCGACTTTCAAGTCTCAATCTTTGTCTTGTATCGGATCTTCCTTGCGTCCATCTCCATCTCTTGCACCCAACATGGAACCCCGCTTGTGCTTCCATAATCAAACCAGCTTCTCCACCCTCATTGGCACCCACTTATGCACCTGAAGTATCACCCTATGCATCAAAGTAGCACTTGCAGCACTCGAGATTGCTCCAGCTTCACATATTTCTCCACCCGAGTTTTCTTCGGTATCCTCGCCTCCCCCGATGGTAGCCTTACCTCCTCTATTGTAGCTCCACTGACTCCAATGGCAGCCTCACCGCCCCCGTGGTAGACTCACCTCCAATGGTTGCTTCACCTCCTCCAATGGTAAGGTACTGTAATCCATACCGATAGAAACGTTTTATCAAATTTTTAGCAGTATGTGTTTCGATATGGTGCTTGAAATTTGAGACAAAGATAATGTATATACCTATACAGACATGAGTATAGGTATACAAAATGTAGCCAACCAAGTTTCAGATAAAAATGATTAAAAGAGAACCAAAGCTTGTGCTGGTCAATGCATTGGAACCACGTTTCCTATTCTTCTGATTATGGAAAATACTATTCATCCATAAATTTGTGCTCACCCCGTAACCTAAATAATCATTTTATTAACCATGCAGAACATATTATACAGCTTTCTTTTCATGTCTATTAGTTTAAACTTCTACAATTAAAGGTTTGACATTTCAACAGCGGTAGATGTACAAAAGGTTATAGAGGGGATATAGTGGAAAATAATAAAGGTGCAAAAAGCTTTATTGAAAATAAAATTAAATCTCCAAAGTTAATTTATTTTTATTCTTCTATCATTTGTATAATAAAACGAAATAATTTTTTTATCTTATGTAATAAAACAGAGAATGTCATGATTTATGCAATTCTGACTTGGTTACTAAAATAGATTTCGAACTTATATTGAGCACTTAGGCCTTAAATTCAGGTCTCTTCTATAACTTTGTTGATTTGGTATAAATGTGTAACGACCTACCTTTTTGGACGGTTTATACGATAAACCACACGCATCAAACTCAAACCATTCAAAATGGTAGATTGTTATAGGGTAAATAAGAAAAACAGAGAAAGAAAAAAACAAATACAAAATCTCACAGCGGAATGAAAAAATATACTAATCAAATAAAGAGTTCATGAAGCTGTTTACAAATAACATTGATTATACTTTTATCATACAGACCAGAGTAACATACAACAAGAACAAATAACAAATAAATGTAACGGAACAACATGATGCAATGGAATGAATATAATAAATAATAATAATACAACTTTTCGTCTTCATCCTTCAGAAATCGGTCTTCGATACATTGAAAAGCTCAGACTGACCCGAGCGAATTGAAAAGACAAAACACTTGAGTCAAAACTAAAAGATCTTATGTAAGTTAAATCAACAGTAAATAAATACGAGTGTAACGGCGTCGGAGATGTTTAAGGGTTTTTGACATCTCCTATCCAGTGTCTAACATGAGTGCAATAACGTAAGTGATGTTTGAGATTTCCATCTCCTAAGGATCCATTAAACTGTCTACTATGTAGTACAATACACTATTATAATAGCGTCTACAATAAAGTAAAGTATTAAAATCGCGTTAAGCCGTTACCCATATCCCCTTAACACATTTTATATAACGCCGTAGTCTATACAGATACTGTAAACTTCATCCGCAGGTGGGCTATCAGGGAGCACTCCGTAGGTACGATACAAAACAAACTCGTACAAGGTGCGATAGGGCATGTGAACACGACACTTGAGGCAATGCCATGGTAGATATACCAATTGCGGATCCGTACTGGTGGTAACGCATAGCAGCTACTACCGCCACCTTGGAACACACTCCCAAATCAAAATCAAGGGGTGACCACCAAATCATCACAAAGTCATACTATAGTATTAAAGAAATGTGTCTGATCGGAGGTGCAACCTCACTTGGCCCGGCATAACTTCTATTTTAGCCACATCAAGCCGACTCGCGGGAGTCAGGGTCAAGTAAATATCTCATACAGAATCGTTCACCAAAATATCCTACTTCATTTCTGAAATCTCCATCACGTACAAAGTTGTTAAAGTGGTTTTCGGTATTGGCAGAGAGTATGACAATATCCGATCCTGGCCTGTTTAACAACCAAACGCTTATTTCACATAAGATGGTTCTTTTACATTTCAAAGTCAATTTATAATTTACATCAAAATATCATATTTTCAAAACAATATCATTTTCAAATCATATTCACTTTCAAAATCACATTCACTTCCAAAATCATATTCACTTTTAAATTCATATTTACTCAATGTGATATTTCACAAAAAGGTATCAGTTCCAAATTACAACTTAAGTTGTATCATCGTCAATGATTTAAATATAAATACTTCAACTTTACATAGTCTGAAATTTTAGAAAATAGTTTAGATAGTCATAAATAGTTTTAATAGTTTAAATAGATTAAAATAGTAAAAATAGTTTAAATAGATTAAAATAGTAAAAATAGTAAAAATAGTTTAAATAGATTAAAATAGTAAAAATAGTTTAAATAGATTTAAATTTGATTCAATTAGATTTAAAATGATTTTAATAGATTAAATATAGTTAAATAGATTTAAATTATATTAAATAGACTTTAAATAAATTAAATAAATTTAAAATAGATTAAATAGATTTAATTTATATTAAATAGATATGAAATATATTAAACAAATTTAATTAGTTTAAAATAAGTAAATTGGATTAAATAGGTTATAATAGATTAAAATAAGTTAAAATAGTTTAAATTGATTAAAATAGTTTAAATTCGTTAAAATAGATTTCAAAGTTATATCCAAATATTTTCAGTAACTCAATTCCAATAAATTCGTTTATATTTGACACTTCAACCTTGAATTCCAATTTAAACCCTTTGAACAATTCATTAAATTAATTCCAATCTCAGCATTAACGCTTGGATCATCGAAAAATAATTCAGTTTATATAAATAAATTTCTATTTCAAACGCCAGTTAACTGAATTCAAAATTTAAAGAATTAAAAATCATTTAATTTAACCAATCCGATGTTCGCATATAATTTTCTACCCTATGCTCAAGTAATAGGATATTTATCATTTCAATCCGCAATTTAAATTTTATGTATATATATCATTTCAAACCGCAATACCGAATTAAATAAAATCCATAAAATCGCTTGAGTCTATCATTTCAACCCATAGCAATTTTTCCTTAACCTATATATCGTTCGAGTATGTATCATTTCAACCCATAGGGAACTTGCAGTGTTATGACAATATAAAAATACAACATCCAATATCAACAATCAAACATCCATCACAATGATCATCCAAATCAACCAATAAATATCAATAGATAACCGATTATCATTAACAGGTATTAAATTGATAATTTAATTCTATATTTAATTAAACGATGATTTTTTTGGCAAGGCCAGCCGGTCTTATAGTGGACCATCCACTTTTATTACAAACGTAATAAAAATTATAGTACAGGAGTAAGGTAAAAACACCTTAACTACTAAGAAAAAGGAAAAATACGACATATGAGTGTGATAGACATACCACAACTACTATAAGGATATCGAAAACAACTACTCCTCCGAAGAGGAAGTATCACCATCATCCGCTAAAGCCTAAGAAGACGCCAAAGGGACATTCCCCAAAAGACGCGCAAAGGGGCGGAATAGGGAAGCAAGACAGGGATCATAACCCGAAGCATCAGAAGAGTAAATAAAAGAACGATCCCAGGAAGAATCAGCAAGCATGATAGAATTCGAACTCGCAAAATGACCGTCCAAATCAAGTACCAAGGAATCACCAGAAGGTCTGTAATAAAGGCACCTAAGGTCCAAATGATCATCGAAAACAAATATAAAGTAGGAATCATACAAGGGGTTAAATCTCATATCAGAAATGTGATCAACCCAACACCTCTCAGCATCAACCCAAACAACAGAAGGACGTGGCGTACCAGGATCAGGGGCAACAACAGGAATATCACCAGCATCCGACAAAGCAGAAGGGGAGGCAGGGCTAACAACAGAAGCTGGAGGAGGACCCGAGACAGACAAAGGAACTGCCAGAGGAGGGACAATATGAGAGACACAGGATGAAACCTTAGAACCCATTTCCTGAGCGGGGGGCGAGGCAGAGGAATCTTAAACGATGATTAAATTCAATAAAAGTCAAATTTAACTAGAATGACAATTTAACATACCAAACATTAATCAATTAATTTCTAATCACATCATAAATTTAATTTAACTAACATAAGATAATTTAGTAGTTGTGAGTGGGTTAAAACACCCACTTTTGATTTTAATCGAATAAAAATCCAATTTAGGCCCAAAATTCAAACAGTCTCAGAATTCGATCAAACTAGTTTCATAATACCTGAAATTTTGATACAATCACAAGGGAATAAAACGTGCCCGAATCCGAGTTCGTATGTAAAAGATATGATTAAATTATCATAGACGACTAGTTAAAATTATCAACATATTAATAATATTAGCAAAAAAGAGAAACGTGTACCATTCCATGTCATCCTCATTTAGAATTCGTTCACGCGGCAAACCTCTAGGAGCCCTAGCACGCACGAGCCTTCAATCTTCGACCTCGAACCCTAATGCCGCCGCCTTAACGCATTCGCCCACGCCACATCGTTCAACCACGAGCATCGCCGACCTCCCCCAAGACGTCTCGACAACCAACGACTCAAAAACCCCACCGATCGTCGCCTCAAGCTCGCAGCGCCACCACTGACGTGAAACCCTATTTGAATTTATCTAGGCGATGTAGTCTTTGATACGACGAACGAGCCATGCCGATGAACTCCACTCGCAAATCAGCACGCATCCATATCATCGATTCGACGATCTGTCAAAATTGATCATGACTCGATGAACGACCAGAATGATTTGAAAAATTCTAAACAAACCATAACTCGATTGCAAAAACGAACAACAGATCTATATTGCGCTCGTTGAGGGCTTCGAATCAATATATAATATGATATAGTTTGAGGAGTTTGAATTTTTGAAATTAAATTTAGGGTTTGAAATCCGAATTTGTTTCTTCCATTTGAGGTGAGAGAAGCAGATGTAATTGTACATATAGAAATAAAAATAGAAAGACTGCTAGGGTTAGAATACTAACGATGCCCGGTAAGAAATGAACAATACCCGATTTAATTCGAATCGACAAATACGACCCAAAAAACCCATTCTGTCCCCGAAACAAAATGGGTCATCCTATATATCAAAATAGATGTTTTCGAAAATTTTAAATTCAATAGAAGAGGTTTCGAATCCGAATTTCATCGTATGAAGAAGTTAGCTTAAAAAGCTTATTTCAAATTGATTTCAGTTAAATGCATTTCTAGGCTTTTCGAGTCCGTATGACCAAACGACAAGTCCGATTGTTATGAAACTTGAAATCTTACAATAATTCACAGTTACAGATCCGATGAAACTGGTTTTTTCAAAATCCGAGGCAGTGACCAAAATGGCTAATTTTACATTAATTAAATAAATTAAATTAATTAAATCACTTGTATTTCAAATTTAATAACTAACAATTTTCATCAAATTTGATTTCATGGAAATTTTCAATGATTTAAAACAAATTTTCATATCCATTCAATGCCAATTATTTAACTAATTACAATGTTTGATTTCAATTAAAATAAATACAGTAATTATCACTTTAAATTCTAATAAATCCTTATATTTGCCTTTTCATTTTGTTGTTCAATCAATTGTCACCTCATGGTTATAACTAACATTTGTTGATATCTTATTATACTATTGTTATACTGATATTCTACAATTATCATCTTAGTTTTTCATTAACGTAGTATTTAATCTCATTTAATTGAAATAAATCCAATTATTAAAGTTTAAGTTCCAATAATTTGGTCAAACTTGATTTCAATTCTTTTTATTCAATCAATAGTCATATTATGAATAAAATTTACATTGGGTTACATCTTATTGAATAATATTCTACAATTATCAATTTAATCTACATTAGCCGCACTAATTCAGTGAATTAGTTAAAGTTGATTTGCAAATTAAATTTAACAGACCAAATAAATAGGTAACGTATAATAATTGTCACCATTAACTTTTATTCACATCTTATAAGTTTATTATCCACAGCAATTGTTATAATTTCTACAATAACACTAATTTTATTCAATTACAATTTATTACATATTATTTAATTAATACAACATTTAAATTTTAATTACTCTTTTTAATCCAATTATTCATTAATACATACATTACTATAATTTATTTAAAATCTACCAATTTAAACTCTTTAATCCTTTTAATTTATTAGAATTACATTTAAAGCAGTTATAAATTATCTTAAATTAATACTATTACATTGCATTTTCGTTATATTCTTATTATTAAATCACAAATTTTTATTTCTTCCAACATTGAATCATAAAACCTTAATAAATTACTATTTTTAATTATCGAAAATTACGGGTCGTTACAAAATGAGAACCAGTCAAGTTAATCTTTTTGTACTAATGTTGCTAAAACATGTGCTAAAAATCATCGATTTAGCGAGTGTAGCGGAATATAGCGAGACTTTAAGCGGATCTACTGTTTAGTAGTGCTAAATTGAATGAGCGTAGCAGCCATAGAGTGATATGCGCTTTAGAAGAGCTTTAACTGCATAGGTTTAAACCTTTGGCACCTTATACATCAATAGAAATTTATGACTATAAAGCCATCCTCGATTGTCTTCGGTTGTCTTATATACTAAAGTAAGCCAGTGATTTCATTCATGTGAGTATTAAAATTTGTAAACCTATTTGAACACATTACCAATCACTGCCAAGAAATCTGACCTTTACCTACCAATATTTTACCTACCAATATATATGGGTAGGTAAAGGTAACTTATATTTACCAATATTTAATGGTAAGATTTATTGGTAGGTAATTATTGCCGGCAATATAACATTTCAAAAGGATGATCATCTATCAATAAATGCGAGTAAGTAAAAAGTGTTACCTACACATATACTGGAGGGAAATATTTTGCAATGTCATTTTGACTTTTCATTAAAAATAATGCCGAGTTGTGCGATGACGTGTCAAAAATATCCTACATGTCATCTTACTTATCCTACATATGTCAATAAAAATATTGCACAAAAAAACTAAAATTAAATTAATTTTCTTACTTATAATCGTATTTCTAACATGTTATATTCAATCTTTAACTATTGGTACACATCTTAAAAAGAAACATTACACAAAAGAACTAAAATTAAATTAATTTCTTTCTGCCTTTGTGTCGCATCCCTCATGGAAAATTAAACCCTAATTTCTCCTTCTTCCTTTGTGTCACCTCCCTCATAGAAAACTAGTAGACGAACCAGGAGCAGCTTCTTCTGCCGAAGTCACTGTCCTCTCCGCCTGTATATTTCTTTTTTTGTTCATCTTCACCGTCTCTAGCTCTTCAAAATCAAGCATCTCTCCCTCTCCTCGAAACTAGGTGGCCCATTCTCAGAGCTAATTGCGTTCATCACGATCTGTAAGTTACTAAGTAAAGGGCTTACTTACTCCATATGTAACTTCTCTCCATAAAGGCCTTAGTTCGCTCGATATGACTCACTCTTTACGTTTTTATGATTTATGAGTTCTTCCTTGTGGCAATAAGGGAACCCAAAAACAAAAACTACTCCAGCTCTTCCTCAATCAAGAAGAGAGGTGTTGACTTCCAATAATCAAGCCATTATCGTTGACGAAGAAACCTTTGCCAAAGCCTTCCTCACCTCCGAACAAGCCCCAACAATCAAGGTCTCTTCCACCATTCTCATCTTAATTTATTTATTTATCAATTTTTAATTTGGTGCTTGATTCTTTCTCTATTTGATTATTTTATTTCTAGGATTTAATTCCAAATTTGGTGTTGACTTCCCATAATTGATTATTGATCAACGTGTAGAACGTATGAGATTTTGAAATCAGTTTTTTTTGTTTTGTAAATAAGTATATGGGTAGATCTTAGTTTTGAACACAATGAATTAAGGGTACATGTATCATTGGATGAAAAGTTATATTGGTGAAATTGTGATTTATTTATTTATTAAACAATTGTTATGTTTGTTTCATATGATGTAAATTCTTCAAAAACTCCAATTTAAAAAGAAAGGATTTACAATTTTCCAGATTCTTATAT
This sequence comes from Allium cepa, assembly GCA_030765085.1. Classification (NCBI taxonomy): domain Eukaryota; kingdom Viridiplantae; phylum Streptophyta; class Magnoliopsida; order Asparagales; family Amaryllidaceae; genus Allium; species Allium cepa. The sequence goes on from CM060940.1 coordinate 288,690,556, forward strand.
TACTTTCTGAAATTAGTTGATCTAAAAACTTGACATATTATTTTGTAAATTCTCTTAGATGGTAATCTTATATTTTATGTTTGAAGCTTATTTCTTGCTCATGGTTAAGGGTTTTGGTAATGAAGTTATGGTTTCAATTTCTTTTGTGCTTTTACTTAAACTAGTTCGAACCCATGCTATGCACGCGGATGCTTATGAAAATGCGATGTTTATATAAACTTGTAGGATTGGTTGAAATGTAATAAATGTACTATAATGTTATTTCCTTGTATGTCAATAGGATCCATTTCATTTTATGATGTAAACGTTGATGTGGCTTTATGTAAATGCAATAGGATAGGAAGAGATTAGCAATAATGAGTAAGTAAAAAAAAAGAAACAATAGAAAATTAATGAACTTGAGAGTTGGTGGAGTTGAAGATCTAAATAGCCAAATTTGCAATATCAAAGTGAAAACTAATGTTTCATGAGCATGGGTTAGAACATAGAAAATTTACAAATAAAAGCAAGTGTCGGTTTATTAGCACTAAAAGTGATAAATATTTGAAGATGCTACAAATTTATATGGACCACATATGATATATATATGTTTAGCCAATGCAAAACCACATAAAAGAGTGGTTAAAAATCCAAAATGTACAAAACAAAACGGAAAAAAGATAGGTGAAAAAATGGTTAATAAATGGTATAAATTATGATCTTTCCATAATAACTATTAATTGCTGACTAAAAGTACGTGGTTAAGAATTTTTTTATAAATAATATTACTTATTATGACATTATTCAATTAACAACTAAGTGCCTCATCATTTCACTATTAGGATCTAACATGCTACAACGAAGAGAAGCTGGCCTTACAATAATGGAATATCCACATTTACAAAATATATCAGTTTATGAAAGACATGTTGTTAACCAAAAGATCATAGGCTTAGAATTGTGGACTAAACCGACACTAATATGACAGTTGTAATCTGATTTAATGCTTTTGTTTAGTTGTAGGCATTCATTATAACAGGAAAAATTGTTTATTTAACTAAACTTATTAGTTTTTTATGTTTAACCATGCTTTTTGGAAGCGTTTCAAACAACACATGCAATAGTAGATTCACTTTATATTACAATATTTGCTCCTACTGAGGAAATATTATAATATTTGTAATTATTTAAGGAAATGAATCATTATGTAAGTAGCCATGTCCTAAACCATCCGCTATTTTGGTAATAAATACTGTAAGAATATAGGTATGGTAAAACTGGAAATATAATTATTTATAATAGCAGCAACTATGCACAATAATAGAACAAGTGAACAATTCTATTCCATTTATACTCCTTTTTCTTGATACCAACTTTTGTTATAGACAAAAAAAGAGTGGGAGACCTCATATTAAATTATAGATTCACATGAAATCGAAAAAAGAAGTAAACATAGAATCTAAGAATGATACATTTAATAGTAACGATCTTAATATACATTTTATGTGATATATTAGAGACGTCAAAATTTGCCATCATGACTAAACAACAAACTGAATCAAATATCAAAACATCTTTATACATATTTCGTTGTTTGCATCTCTAAGATATTATTGTTTTCTTCACAGCCTAATCCCTTTAATTATACTTTTCTACAAAGAGTTAAAGGTATTTAACATGTTATGCTATTAAATTTCATATTATAGTATGACAGCACATTTAAATTTATTTGGAGTAAGTGGAAGTGCTCAGTAAGATTAAATACGAAGGCTGAACAACATTGACTTAAAGCTCTTGAATTGAGAACTAACAATTGTTTTATCTAGGTAAGGATTATATAGGTGAACCAAAACTGTTAAAAAATATATTAGAAATATGGACAAGCACCATTGTTTCAGTAGTTAAGTGAATCAATTTTTGTGTGGGAGGTCACAAGTTCGAAACATGCGTAGCGTTATTCGAACAGTTATTGACACATGATTTGTAGTTTGTTGTCCCAGTGACATATTGTATCTAAGTACCATTTAAAAAAATAATTAGAAAAATATACCCATGTTGTGAGTAAACTTTATATTATGACTAAAATATTAATGAAAATAATCAAACAGTAAATTATTTTGGCAGTTGTCACACGTTTCAATAGTTTCAGTTTTAAAAGCAGTGAGCTAATTTTTTAAAACCACAGAAGCTTGGCCTAAACCACATAAAGTTTTTTGATTATAGAAGTACTATAAGCAGATATGCCAATTTGGTGGTGTAAATTTTTTCTTAACTATAGCTACTTATGGTGTGAAGTCAGAGGCAAGAAAAATACTAACATTTATGTAAAAAAGGATCACACCTTATATTGAAACAAATATTTAGTTGAAGGCCTACTAGATGTTAATAAGTTGGTAAAGAATTTTTGGTACTACGTACATAATGTATTACTAGTTAGAAGAGCAATGAAGTTGTTGAAAATATTTTTTACATGTTGCTATAAACAATGTATATATGGAGAATAAAGTGTTAGCAAATGTTGTACCTGATTAATAGAAGAGAAAAACATATGGTATAAATAAAACAGTTTCCTTTGTAAGGCGATATGCAGATGATAGTTTTCATGAATATGTATAGATTTTTAATATATTTTAGGATATAGTGCAGATGTGGGCATGGCAGTTTCTATGCAATACTTCTTGCTCTTGTAAGTTATTATTATTATTATAATCACTATCCTTTTTGATCATTTTGTTCTTTATTTCTACTTTTCTTGGCGTGATTTATTGTTATTCAAGCTCATTATGCGTTCTAGGTTTTGTATTTTATGGATGCTCAAAGTCGTTAAGGCCATGAAAATTTCCATTTTAGTCTAATTTGTGAGCTGGGTTTTCATGACTGTTCGAGTTGCTTTTTTGGTAATGGTTTTGCTTGTTTTCATGCAAGTTTAATAAAGAGACACATGCTTCATATAACTAGGAAATTACGATATACTACTTAGTTTGCAAAAGAATTATATTTATTTTGGGTTCATAATTATGTTGATATATACATATATATTTTTAAAATGGGTTAATGCATTAATAAGTTGGGCTTTGCGGCCCAAATCAGCAAATACAATCTCGTTTTAGATATTACAAATAAGGCCAAATGACAAAAAGACAGCAGACAATAACTATCTCCGACAACTAAAACCTTCCATCTTTAGGGTTCGGCTATGGCGGCTCCCAATTCTTTGATTGAACTCATTCGTTCAATGCCTTCATCCTCAACGTCTCCATTAATTGTTCTTCTTTGCCGTTACAATGGTAAGAATTTTCTTCGGTATCCGCCCGATTATTAGGCTAATATCTATGTTTATCTGTTTCGTGAGAGTTAATACATCTTGTTGTTTATTTTTAAAATTTCGACAGTTTCTCTCCTTCGGAGGTACCACAAGGAAGTTGTGAGTCCAATTTTTCCAGTCTCCTTCATCAACTTCGTGAGATTACTCCCTCCGTGCAGGTATTCGGTATTCTACCTCTTCTACTAAGTTATGAACATTGTTAGTAAGTAGACATCTCAGTTTTTGAATGATCCACACTCTTTTGGAATATTCACATTCAAAGAATAAATGCTCAATGCGTTTCATTTGCATTATGACAAAAATAACAAGTTGTGTCATCCAAAACACCCCATTTATGTAATCTATCCTTAGTAGGTAATTTTTTGAGAATTGCCTTGTAAAGAGTATGCGCCATTTTGGGAATATTGAATCTGCTCCAGACTACTGTAGACCATTTAACCAAAGGATGTTTGTTCCTTGTTTCCTCCCATACTTCTCGAAACCTAAAATGACTGTTAGAGTTTCTCTTCCATGTCCAGCTGTCCTCCAATTTCTCTATATGAATGTATTTACCTCGAATCTCCTCTTTGTAGTTTAGGATTAGCAGGTTGTTGTTACATTGCCATTCCCCATTATCTATAATATCAGCTACCTTAAAGTTTGGATCTCCGTATGCCGAGAAAGTATCCCAACCTAACCTATCAATAATTTAGCCAGAGATCTCTCCATAGATCAGTGTTTCTACCATTTGCTATCTCTCTCTCTAAATGCAACTGTAGTTCATCCCTGGTTTTTTTTGAATATTCTTCCAAGTGACAGAAGCATTTTTTTCAATTTTAATAGTCCAAAAATTTTCTTTAAGATACTTAGACCTCATCCATGTAGCCTATGAATTAATTGATGTTAGAACATTCCAAGCTAATTTCAGACCATATACTTTCTTTAGTTCAAAGAGATTTTTCAGCCCAACACCTCCTTCCTCCTTTTTCCTGCATAAGTCTAAGTACTTAACTTTGTGCATCCCTCCTTTTCATATAAAATCCACACAGACTGAATTAATTTTTACAATAGAGCAATCTGGATGCACAAAGATTGTAGCCAAAATCTGACTTTAGATGTGATAACTGTATGAACCAATTCTACTCTACCTGCATATATATATATATATATATATATATATATATATATATATATTAAAAAAAGAAAAATCTACATGTTGTTATTGTGTAATAAAAATGATAATATTATGGTCCGTGGGAATAGTTACGATTGCAACAAATTTACATGTATATATGTTAGGGCGGTCAAGGGAAAGTATTTTTGTATACTAAGGTTCTAAGATGTTTGAGTAGATAGAGAATAATGATTGTCACAATAAAAAATGAAAATGAATTTATGAGACTCTTTATTGGAAATGAATTGTGAGGGTGTTATTAATCTATAAGCAAATGGGAAATTTTTGGAATCGTTAAATACAGTCTAACGAAAATAGAGATACTTAGTGTCTTTTATCACTATAGTCATAATCTATAATCCATAATGTGTGCCTTTTGATTTTAGATTTGAGCTGGAAGACCTACTGTTAAAACGTTTGTTTATTCTACTTAGTTTACGTTTGGAACCATTATGTGGTGACTCATTTTACCATAAATGAACAGTTCACTTTGTTTGCATCTTAACTGTTTTGAAATGTCAAATGAACTGATATAGTGATATATTCATGCAAGTGACTGTATTTGGTTTTGAATTTTTCTTGATGTATATAGCAGTTGCACACACACGCACACATGTATATTAATGTCTCAAAAGTATTATAATATATCCTTTTAGCGAGAAAAAAGTATTACAATATTACAATATACAAAAATGGGATAATCTTGTGATTAAAAACTTACTTACTTTTCCCAATCTATTTGGATATGTATCATCAACACAAACGGTAGGTAGATTTGAGAATTTAGCCTTTCCTTTTTCATTTTACTTCCCTCAAATCAATCTCCCACTCTCTCTTCTTTCTTATTTGCTATCTAATTTGTGTGGAAGATTAATGTTTTTCAATTCAATGGTTCTTTTTCTTGTTCTTATCCTCCTTTGCCTTCTTTCCAGAATTGGGTTTATCTTCAGATCTACCTAATTACAACAAGGGATGCCATTTTGTTGGTTCATGGATCGTCATTGATTACATATACCAAATAAACTTTCAGTAGAATATGCTTCTGGAATGAATGGATTCATTAGTGTTGCAAGACACTCCATGGACTCTAATGGGATGGTGCTATGCCCTTGTTGTCGATGCCTGAATAAGAAATCACAATACATGCATGTGATAAAGTTGCACTCGTCCACTCATGGATTTCTTAGTACTTACACAAGGTTGTATCACCATGGTGAGCAATTAGAGGAAGTAGAAGATGAAGGAGTATTTGATACTAGGGATAATGTTGAAGATTCAGATCAGTGTGATGATTTGGCTGCAGGTCTTCATGATGCTGTTCGTAATAAGTATTTTAACATTGGTCCAATTGGTGACTTCAATGATAAATCCTCATTTAATGTGGATGGAAAAGTATGATGCGTTATTTGAGTCACTTCATTAGCCTTTATATAATAATTGTAAAGGCTTCTTTGTCTTAAGTGCGGTGGTGAAGTTGATGAATCTCAAAGTGCTTAACAAATGGACAGATAAATCAATCGATGGTCTTTTGGAATATTTAAGAGGGATATTTCTTGAGGATAATCATTCTCTAGTGAATTATTACCAAACGAAGAAGCCTCTATGTGAGGTAGGCTTAGGTTATGAGTAAATTAACATCAATACGATTGTGCATTATTCCATGGTGAGAATGCAAATGCAGTATCATGTCCCGTATGCAAGTCCAATCATTATGCACAAAATCAAATCCCACATAAATGACTTAGATGGTTCCCAATCAAGACATGACTCAAGCGATTGTTTAGTTCGAAGCATACTTCTAAAGATATGCGACGGCATAAAGAGGTATGAAAATTTAAAGCTGGGGTTTTACGTCATCCTACTAATGGGGATGTTTGGAAGCATTTCGACAATGTTTATCTTGACTTTGCAGCTGGTACTAGGAGTGTACGAATGGGATTGGCGTTAGATGGGTTTAACCCTTTCTCTAATATGACATCAACCTATAGTTTGTAGCTAGCGATTTTAATTCCATACAACATGCCACCTTGGGCTTCTCCTAATGGAACAAACTATCTCATGCCTTTGTTAATTACAGGTCCAAAATCTCCTGGAAAATATTATGATGTGTTCTTGAAGCCATTAATTGAAGGGCTGAAAGAATTATGGGATTGAGTTAATGCATATGATTTGTATGGTCAATGCATGTTTAAACTTCGAGCTACAGTCTTGTGGATAGTTAGTGATTTTCCTGCTTATCCATACTTGTCTGCGTGGAGCACTGGTGGTAAATTCACATGTCCTGTTTGTCTAAAAGATACGAGATCTAGAAGAATAATTTACAAACAATGTTTCATGGGACATCGATGCTATTTGAAAACAACCCATTCTTGGAGCAAGAGTAAAGAATATGACAGATCTACTGAATTACGTGGCTCTCATAGAAATTTTACTGGTGATGAAATTTTAAAGCAGTTGGATGGAATTCCTATTCATACCACCACTAAAGCACCAAGTAATTCTTCTAGAGAACGTAAGCGTGGAGAGAATGAGCTGAATTGATGTAAAAGAAGTGTTTTGTTTGACTTGGCATACTAGTCAAAGATCGTACTGCTTCATAATCTTGATGTGATGCATATAGAGAAAAGTGTGTGTGATAACATTGTTGGAACACTTTTAGACATTGAAGGTAAATCGAAAGACAATTTGATAGCTCATAAGGGCAAAATCTAAATATTCGTGAAGAGCTTTAGTTGAAGAAGGATCCATCTAATAACAAGCTTAAGAAACCTCATTGTTATCCAGGTTTTTAACTAAGCAGAAACCAATAGAAAAAACAACAATGCTGTATAGACAGGATGGTTCGGGACTCTACCAGGAAAGCTAAAACAAGGGATTGGTAAGGGCCAAGCTAGACAACTAGGGCAACAATCGGGATCAATGAAGCCGAGAGATCACTATTGCTTTAGTCCAATCAGTAGTGGAATGTAAGCAGCCAGTGACTTGTCATCAACACGTGACAACAATGATAAAAGGCTATGGAAACATCTTCAATTCCAGACTCCAGAAAAATCCTATGTGGTTGGATCACCAATGTCCCATGCTTCTCTTCAAGCCTTCAAAAAACCAGCTATGGAACACTACCAAAAAAAGCAAGACGTTGGCCCGCAAAAAAACCAAATCTATGGGTTGCTAGCGACCGATAGACTATGTGTCGTCAACGACCCATAGGCCATGGGTCAACCCATAGTCTATGGGTTGCTAGTGACCCATAGACTTGGTTCGTTTTGCGGGCCAACATCTTTCCCTTTTTGATAGTGTTCCATAGCTGGTTTTTTGAAGGCTTGAAGAGAATCATGGGTCACTGATGATCCAACCACTTAGGATTTTTTTTGGAGTCTGGAATTGAAGATGTTTCCATAGCCTTTTATCATTGTTGTTAAGTGTTAATGGCAAGTCACTAGTTGCTTATATTCCACTATTTATTGGACTAAAGGAATGCTGATCTCTTAGCTTCGTTGATCCCGGTTGGTGTCCTAGTCGTATAGCTTGGCCCTTATCGATCCCTTGTCTTAGCTTTCCTGGTTGAGTCCTTAACCATCCTGCCTACAAAGGGTTTTTCTGTTTTCTATTGGTTTCTTCTGGGCAAAAAACTGGATAACATTTACCCCCCAGCGTATGTCTTCGTTGTAAAAAAAGGCATGCTCTAGAAGTTATAGCTTTCAATATCCATTTGTTGATTTCTGAGTGATTGCATTTGAGCTTTACGAATATGCTATCTCAACATTGTTGGTTGTCTTTCTTTAGTTCTGATTGCTCTTGCTTACCACAACATACCACATTTTGCTCGTAGTTTCCTATCATGCTTGGAATGACAAACAGTTGTAATTGATCGAGTTTGAGATGAATAGATGAAGCCCTCTCTTTTCTTCCAAATATATATGTATTTATTATTATTATTTATCATTATTTCATTCATTTTTTAGTAGGTCACTGTCAATCCATGTAGGAAGGGTCGCTAGCGACCTATTTGCATAGGACATTTTTTCACTATAGGGTTAGGTCGGGTCGTTGGCGACCCATAATGGGTCGGGTCGCTGGCAACCCGATTACTTGGTTAAAAACTTTTACTCCCAGACTGCCTACTTAAATGCTCGAACCGACCCAGAGCATCTCAACTTTTCCCAAACCATTCTTGCATCTTTACACGATCTAATCCCTCAGCGATTCAACTTCAGGTGACCCAATCATTTCCTCGATTTGCTCCATCACTCCATTCGAATCCATTCACCGTTGGTTCCTCCGAGCGTGCCCCATCTCGTGAAACCCTAGCCAACCGATCACCATACCTTGATCCATGCCCCAACTCGCTTTCGATCTGCAGCCGATCTTACCTTGTCACTGACCCGAAGTTAGTTCACCACCGATCCACTCCATAGCTCTCTTGTAACGTACCGAAAATTTTCGACTTTCGAAAATTCAACATCGATACTCACTTTATCGACTGCCGAGAAATCGAAGGCCAAAAACCCGAAATGTTATGGTTTTAAAAGGAATTTAAGAAAAGAAAAAGAGAGAAAAAGGTAGAAGATAGAGGGAAAAGAAAATAGAAAATAGAACGGAAAGAAAATAGATCATTTTAAAATAGAAAGAAAAGAGAATAGAAAATAAAGAAAACATAGAACGGAACAGAAAGAATAGCAGAACAATAACACAATCTCACAATTCGCAGCGGAACAACATATAATAAATAAATGAATAATCTTTAAACAAAGAACTATATCAGTTATTACATTTCATACATTTCATTTCATTACATCATATCATCAGAGTGTACAAGAATAACAACAACAAACAGTGCAGCGGAAAAAGAAATACTATATAACTAGTAATACGCCATGCCATCCAGCTTGCCTCCAGCAACTCCAGAATATCCAGAATATCCTGATAAACCTAACTTTTGACTGCCCGTGTGGAAATTGGTGGGCACCCAGAGTTTAGGAAGGAAAACAATAAACTCCGAGTCAGTCATGTGACTGGTGTGAGAACTCAAAACAGTTTATTTATCTTTAAAATCAAAATAGAGGAATATTTTTAAATTCAATTCGCAACGCTTTTAAAAATTAGACTACCATAAGGCCTCCCGCACACACACATGCAAACGCAGAATCGGAGGAGATTTCTCCTTATGATAGTCAAAGATGCTTGATACGCATTTAAAAGAACATTTGATATTATTACTAGTGCATAGTGTAGGAAAAATTCATTTCGAAAGTAGAGTATAAATCTTAGCCAGCATAGGTACCATTATATTATGCCTACTAATAACTACCATATTAGATGGCAGGTTCTACAACTAATACCGTACAAGTTTCGTATTGGGAATTGGATTTCCAACGAATGATCAGACCAAGGAACTTCCCATTGCCACATGAGAATGCCTCTGGATGGACATCACCGAGAACCAAACCGGATCTCTACCAACACAAGGCCGGGTTACCCCTAACTGAGTAACAACTGACCGAATATGCCATCCCCCGGTCCTTTGGGACCTTTTCACCGAGCGCTCGTAATCAATTCACACAATCATAACAAAGTGTTTTCAACATGAGTAAGTATCTGGGCTCCATACCATGATACCACCCTTTTCCAGAAGGAAATGCACACATCCTAAAGGGCGCTACCCCTCATAACCTTGCTGCTTCTTTCCTGTTTTGACCATTCACGGGGTGTGAGGCTCGACGAAGTCACGTCCACAAAAACATACTTTATTCAAAAGCCATGCTTTGGGTCAACAAATGATCATAGAGATGATCACAAAGATAGACGATCAAATAAACGATCCTATCACAAATAATCAACACAATGATCATTTCAGCATCACTCAGCATATCACATTACCAAATTGGGAATATATCGCTGATAACCTTCAACTACATAACCTCTGAGCTCGTACGTCTCAGAGAAGGGTGTTAAGCTAAAAGAATAAATTCTCCGCCACCAACAGAAATATATTTGAAAGAAATCGGCTTTATATCTCAATTTGTAATGTCAGACATACAATCCATACAAGTCTGTTCCGGGCTCGAACAAAACCGAAGGCACTTCTTACGAAGCCCTTGCAAATCCGGGTATTCACAATCCCGATCGAATTTCCCATCACTTAGGAGATCTCTATACCAGGAGCTACCCAGTGCAGAGACAATCGATAGGTCATCCTATCGCTTTCACAAATACTCGGTCTTCAACACCGATCTTCAAATGCAATTCATAACGATGTATCACATATTCGGAATGGGTTATACGACCCCATGGTCCTTTCCCGGTTAACCCGAATAGTGAGCGCTTATTCAAAAAAATAGTGTGGCATTCACATTCAAACGAATCACATCAATTACCCATTCAAAGGGAAATATTGATAGTCGGCTATTGTACTATCAATGGATATGCACAACATCACCAGATTCCAAATAATTTTCCAAATTATTTATTTTCCAAAATATCTTTACAAGATATATTATTTTCAATACTTCAAAAATAAATCAATATTTATTTTTTTAACAAATTCCATTTCTTTTATAAATTCCATATTGAATTTACATTTCACAATATCTATGAATGTTCGATTTCAATTCTTCATTTCAATTTATCTTCAAAAAGATAAATTCTCTAATATTCACTTTATATTGGAAAAACATTCCCATACTTATTTATTCATAAGTAATTCACAAATTTTATTTATTTTCAACACTTGGAAAATATTCAATATACTTAAATCGAGATTAAGTATATATTTCATTCTTTAAGGAAATCATTCTCCTTAACATATTTATTTGGGCCAAAACGAATGTTACGTAAAACATCGTTACGACATCCCAAAATCACTAGTATAGGGATTCGAAATTAAATAGATATATAAATCCCAATACTATACAAAACATTTCCTTTCGGAAATCATTTACTATAACAACAGTGTTATAGTCCATTATTTCCTTTTATTTCTCGAAAACATCTATTTCAACAATAAATTTTGAAATCTATGGTTTCGAATCTCAATGCATTTAAAACATCGTTAGATCGTTTTAATTCTATTTAAAACATCCCGTTCAAAACAAATTCTTTAACATATTATTCACTATTCAAAAACGTGAATATACTACGTTAATCAATTTCATCTTTTCTATTCATTTTATTTTAAAGGATTATTGACAGTTCAAAAACGTGAATATAGCTCCATTTATAAGTTATAACAATTTACTTATCAGAATAAGTCGTTGGTGAATTTATAAAACAACATTTATCAATTCCTTTTTAAAAAATTCCTTTATTAACCTATTCCAGTTTATAACTCAATTATAAGCTAAAGGTTCATATTATAAGTTAAATGCTTATAAAACGATTATTTTACAAAATCGTTCCTTTGAACTTCATAATTATAAATCTTATAACTTATAAGATTCAATGATTTATTCAAAACTATTCTTTTAATAACTTCACAAATTTATAAATCTTACTATTTATAAATTTCATTTATAACTTCACCATTTATAATTCTATAAATTTCATTCATTTATGAAATTCATTTTCACTTCATTCAAACACTTATAAAAACTCGTTTTATAATTTCAATATTCCAATTTATAAATATCCATTTATAAATCTCTTAATATAAATCAATTTATATTATTCTTTAAAACGTCTTTAATCTCCTTTATAATTTCATCCTTCTGATTTATAAAATAATTAAATTTTATAAATCCTATATTTAAGCTTTTCACAATAAATTCTAAAATTCCGATTTAACTATTTTTTTTAAAATCATTAGCATCATATTCTCAAAAATCAGTTTTTAACTATATTTCTCAAAAATCATAATTTTTATAACATAAAAATTATAACGTTTATTTATTTAAAATGGATCAATTCCAAAATTATTTTATAAAACGTATACTTTTCAAAAATCACTTTAAAAAATCATTTTAAAGTTTCAAAATTTGGTCCAATGATGCTACACACCAAATAGTCAATCACGACAACAACGACATCATATATCGATATGATAGTCCATCAAATATCAAAATATCTGAAATCAAATAAATACTGTTGAGGAATCCAGTTGGATCCCTCCAACCTGTTTTTCTGCATCCACAAACATTAGCACAATACCAATTTCGCTCCAGTACGAAATTATCGCGGTATATGGGATTTAAAATATTATCCGCTTAATAGACGGCGCAATAGGGTCTCATCCGCTAAACAAAAAATGCGGGAAATCAATAACTCCAATATATACATATGCCAATATATATATATTGCTATTATATATAATACCAATTTCACTGTTTATGAAATATTCGCAGTATATGTTTTTAATAAATAACATCCGCTTACTAACGGCGTATAATGTCTATTTTAACAATCAATAGATAACAATCATCATTCAAACATGCATTCAAATATTTTAAATCTAACTATTTAAAATAAAATCGAAACTGATTCGATTGAGTGAGAAGTTCTCACCTTGATTTTATTTCCGTTTTAGCGATTTATTTCGAATAAAATTAAACGCGCGTTTAATTTTACCCAAAATTCTCACTAACTCCAAACGAATCCAAACTAATTTCATCGCGTAGTGCTCATCCATACGATTCCAACGCAACTAGTTTCGCGCATTTTCGACCTCGTATGAAAAAGTTATGTATTTTCAAAGTTTTACACGATTTAAACTATATAATTTACAACAACTTTAATTAATTTTTTAACATACCCAAATCATAACCCTCCAACCTAAATCCTACGGCTCCCCCCTTTCTTCCTAACACACGCAAATTTGCTCCAGTACATCACGTTCTAGCCGAACCCAAATGCCCAACTAGGGTTTAAATTTTCGACCTCCATCACTCGACGAAACTTCGATCAGGTAGTTCCATGTTGTAGCCTTCGAAGAGAGCTTCATTCGGCCCCCCCATGGTGGAGCTCGGCCCCCTATTCCCCCTCGAAAAACGTGCGCAGCCGGCCCCCTTCAAGCCCATTTTGTCGATGATCCGTGAAGCCGTTCGCGATCTTGACCGTCGAAGTCATAGATCTCGAGACGATCTACAACATTCATTTAGAGAGTTTCTTGAATTACTTGATGGATTTGAAGATTTGGAGGGAAGAAAACTGCAAATTCTCGGCCGTTGAAAATGGGGGTGGCGGCTGGTTAGGTTTTAGGTTTTTTTTTTTTTAATTTATGAAGGTGTTGGGTGCTATTTATAGAGAAAAACGAAACACTGTTCATTCCGGAAATTCCGAACTCCGATTTACGTGCCGTAACCAGCGTTTCTAGGGTTTACCCCGCGTTCCGGACACAATGGAATAGGTTTCGTAAGCTAATTCGGACATCTGTGCGAGTTATGGCTATAAACGCTCAATTTAATTTAAACCGATTTAAATCGATTTTTAGGCGTTTTAATTCGTATCGGACAAACGGTAAATCCAATTGACACGAAATTTGAAACCTTATAATAATATCACATTACGGATCCGATGAAACTGGTTTCGTCGAAATCCGAGACTTTTTGAAAAATGGCTATTTTAACTCGCCAAATTAAAATTAAAAATAAATCGATGCGTTTCGAGTTGCCACGATCAAACGATAGCTCCGATTGACACGAAAATTGAAATCCGGTTATAACTAACTATTACGGATCCAATGGAACTAGTTTCGTTCAATTCTGAGACTGTTCAAAAATTGGCTATTTTCACTAGTCGATTTAAATATTAAAATATTCAATTTTCACAAATTAACTTTTAATTCGATTTTAAAAGTTCTAAAATATCGTGCTAACTTCCATATGATAAAATAAAATTTTACAAATCATTTTCAATCATATTTAACTCAATTTTCAATTATTTCCATAATTTAACATATTAAATTATCGATTTAATTATCCAATTAAATCCAATAATTCAAATTAAAATTTATTCGACTAATAAATTTCACTTATTAATATTTAAAATTAATTAAATATTCAAATTTTAATTTCTAAAAATTCTGGGTCGTTACAATCTTCCCCCCTTAAAAGAATTTCGTCCTCGAAATTACAAGTAAGAAAAGTTACAGAATCTATTAATTTTCCAAAATTCATAATTTAACTTTTTACAATACTTTACTAAGTTTCAAATCATACTTAGTTATCTTTTCAAAAACAACTACTATTGTTTAACTTTCAATTTCAAATCAAAGGTATAGTTTTCAAATTTTTTTTCCAAATTTTCTTAAAATTCTTCTAACGCCTTAAATTTTCGGAAAAATTCGCCATAGTCTCCTTTGCGCGGCTCGATCCGAAAAAAAATGACAGTATATATATCACAAATATACATCTCATCAAGTAATGAGGCATCCCGAAGGGAAAAAGTATAAAAGTACGGTATGTAATCCGAGATATGTACCTTATATTTTATTAGCGAGCATATACGGCTAATATAGCGCGAAAGCGAGCTCCAAATGCGAAGCAAACGCGATCCGCACCTACTAAACACTCAACAAACAACATGAGAACATGCATATATGAAAATAGTATCTCAATATACAACATATATCTCCATAACAACTATATATGTCACATAGCAAATGCATTCAAAACAACAAATGCAAACATCAACCAACTACCATTCATAACCAATAAATATTCATTCATATTCTCATTAATATTCAATGAAATAGTTTTCAATTTAAATCACATTGATTCATTAACATTGGATTTACTAGCATTTATTTTCAATTAGTTTATATTCACTAATTCATATTCAAGTTGGTTCACTTCAAAATCAAATTCACTTCTATTTAAGATTCACTTACTTCCAATTGAATTTCAATTACTTTAGCTTCCAATTTCACTAATTCGATTTCATTAACACTTAATGAATTATATACAATCAATCTAACAACCATATAACAATCAATGTATATTTATTACAACCAAATTTCCTTTGCTTATCAATTGGTTTAATTAATTGATTTTCATTCAAACTTTCAACTTTCCAATTACATTAAGATTTTTAATGAATTAACACTTATATTTATTATTTCATATCAATTAAATTTAATTGATTAACATTCAATCCAATTATAAAAGTTGAATTTCATTTACATAATCTAAGTTCATATCCATTTAACTTTATATTTTTACTTTGATACCAAAGTCAATTCCATTCAATAACACTTAAGTTATATTCCATTTAACTTTAAATTCATTTTTATTTCAACTCATATTCATAAATATATTCGTATAGTTTCACTTTTTATATATATAAGTTTATTTCATAATTGTAAATTACTTTAATTATACTTCCATTCTTATAATTCTTTACTTATACAATTTTTCTTTTATTTAGATTATTCAAACATCTAAACAATCAACTTATATACACTTTAATAATTCTGAAAAATTATTTCTTTGTATATAAAAATATAATCAAGGTAACGTTATTTCATTTACCCAATTTTAAAATCAATACTGTGTCGAATTGTTCTATTCAAGTGTTTAGAAACCCCTTCGGCATAGTCTTGCGGACCACGCTGACGAAGGTTCATATGCCACTCAACAAACCAATCATCACAATATAAAACAATTTTAAATATTCAATAACAAATACGCTCTCATAGCTATTATTACACTCAAACTCATTCTAGAGTACTACTGACTCTATCTCTAATGAGTAATACCCAACAGAACCATGATTGTCGCTTAACCATAAGCTCTGATACCAAATGTAACGTACCGAAAATTTTCGACTTTCGAAAATTCAACATCGATACTCACTTTATCGATTGCCGAGAAATCGAAGGCCAAAAACCCGAAATGTTATGGTTTTAAAAAGAATTTAAGAAAAGAAAAAGAGAGAAAAAGGTAGAAGATAGAGGGAAAAGAAAATAGAAAATAGAACGGAAAGAAAATAGATCATTTTAAAATAGAAAGAAAAGAGAATAGAAAATAAAGAAAACATAGAACGGAACAGAAAGAACAGCAGAACAATAACAGAATCTCACAATTCGCAGCGGAACAACATATAATAAATAAATGAATAATCTTTAAACAAAGAACTATATCAGTTATTACATTTCATACATTTCATTTCATTACATCATATCATCAGAGTGTACAACAATAACAACAACAAACAGTGCAGCGGAAAAAGAAATACTATATAACTAGTAATACGCCATGCCATCCAGCTTGCCTCCAGCAACTCCAGAATATCCTGATAAACCTAACTTTTGACTGCCCGTGTGGAAATTGGTGGGCACCCAGAGTTTAGGAAGGAAAACAATAAACTCCGAGTCAGTCATGTGACTGGTGTGAGAACTCAAAACAGTTTATTTATCTTTAAAATCAAAATAGAGGAATATTTTTAAATTCAATTCGCAACGCTTTTAAAAATTAGACTACCATAAGGCCTCCCGCACACACACACATGCAAACGCAGAATCGGAGGAGATTTCTCCTTATGATAGTCAAAGATGCTTGATACGCATTTAAAAGAACATTTGATATTATTACTAGTGCATAGTGTAGGAAAAATTCATTTCGAAAGTAGAGTATAAATCTTAGCCAGCATAGGTACCATTATATTATGCCTACTAATAGATACCATATTAGATGGCAGGTTCTACAACTAATACCGTACAAGTTTCGTATTGGGAATTGGATTTCCAACGAATGATCAGGCCAAGGAACTTCCCATTGCCACATGAGAATGCCTCTGGATGGACATCCCCGAGAACCAAACCGGATCTCTACCAACACAAGGCCGGGTTACCCCTAACTGAGTAACAACTGACCGAATATGCCATCCCCCGGTCCTTTGGGACCTTTTCACCGAGCGCTCATAATCAATTCACACAATCATAACAAAGTGTTTTCAACATGAGTAAGTATCTGGGCTCCATACCATGATACCACCCTTTTCCAGAAGGAAATGCACACATCCTAAAGGGCGCTACCCCTCATAACCTTGCTGCTTCTTTCCTGTTTTGACCATTCACGGGGTGTGAGGCTCGACGAAGTCACGTCCACAAAAACATACTTTATTCAAAAGCCATGCTTTGGGTCAACAAATGATCATAGAGATGATCACAAAGATAGACGATCAAATAAACGATCCTATCACAAATAATCAACACAATGATCATTTCAGCATCACTCAGCATATCACATTACCAAATTGGGAATATATCGCTGATAACCTTCAACTACATAACCTCTGAGCTCGTACGTCTCAGAGAAGGGTGTTAAGCTAAAAGAATAAATTCTCCGCCACCAACAGAAATATATTTGAAAGAAATCGGCTTTATATCTCAATTTGTAATGTCAGACATACAATCCATACAAGTCTGTTCCGGGCTCGAACAAAACCGAAGGCACTTCTTACGAAGCCCTTGCAAATCCGGGTATTCACAATCCCGATCGAATTTCCCATCACTTAGGAGATCTCTATACCAGGAGCTACCCAGTGCAGAGACAATCGATAGGTCATCCAATCGCTTTCACAAATACTCGGTCTTCAACACCGATCTTCAAATGCAATTCATAACGACGTATCACATATTCGGAATGGGTTATACGACCCCATGGTCCTTTCCCGGTTAACCCGAATAGTGAGCGCTTATTCAAAAAAATAGTGTGGCATTCACATTCAAACGAATCACATCAATTACCCATTCAAAGGGAAATATTGATAGTCGGCTATTGAACTATCAATGGATATGCACAACATCACCAGATTCCAAATAATTTTCCAAATTATTTATTTTCCAAAATATCTTTACAAGATATATTATTTTCAATACTTCAAAAATAAATCAATATTTATTTTTTTAACAAATTCCACTTTCTTTTATAAATTCCATATTGAATTTACATTTCACAATATCTATGAATGTTCGATTTCAATTCTTCATTTCAATTTATCTTCAAAAAGATAAATTCTCTAATATTCACTTTATATTGGAAAAACATTCCCATACTTATTTATTCATAAGTAATTCACAAATTTTATTTATTTTCAACACTTGGAAAATATTCAATATACTTAAATCGAGATTAAGTATATATTTCATTCTTTAAGGAAATCATTCTCCTTAACATATTTATTTGGGCCAAAACGAATGTTACGTAAAACATCGTTACGACATCCCAAAATCACTAGTATAGGGATTCGAAATTAAATAGATATATAAATCCCAATACTATACAAAACATTTCCTTTCGGAAATCATTTACTATAACAACAGTGTTATAGTCCATTATTTCCTTTTATTTCTCGAAAACATCTATTTCAACAATAAATTTTGAAATCTATGGTTTCGAATCTCAATGCATTTAAAACATCGTTAGATCGTTTTAATTCTATTTAAAACATCCCGTTCAAAACAAATTCTTTAACATATTATTCACTATTCAAAAACGTGAATATACTACGTTAATCAATTTCATCTTTTCTATTCATTTTATTTTAAAGGATTATTAACAGTTCAAAAACGTGAATATAGCTCCATTTATAAGTTATAACAATTTACTTATCAGAATAAGTCGTTGGTGAATTTATAAAACAACGTTTATCAATTCCTTTTTAAAAAATTCCTTTATTAACCTATTCCAGTTTATAACTCAATTATAAGCTAAAGGTTCATATTATAAGTTAAATGCTTATAAAACGATTATTTTACAAAATCGTTCCTTTGAACTTCATAATTATAAATCTTATAACTTATAAGATTCAATGATTTATTCAAAACTATTCTTTTAATAACTTCACAAATTTATAAATCTTACTATTTATAAATTTCATTTATAACTTCACCATTTATAATTCTATAAATTTCATTCATTTATGAAATTCATTTTCACTTCATTCAAACACTTATAAAAACTCGTTTTATAATTTCAATATTCCAATTTATAAATATCCATTTATAAATCTCTTAATATAAATCAATTTATATTATTCTTTAAAACGTCTTTAATCTCCTTTATAATTTCATCCTTCTGATTTATAAAATAATTAAATTTTATAAATCCTATATTTAAGCTTTTCACAATAAATTCTAAAATTCCGATTTAACTATTTTTTTTAAAATCATTAGCATCATATTCTCAAAAATCAGTTTTTAACTATATTTCTCAAAAATCATAATTTTTATAACATAAAAATTATAACGTTTATTTATTTAAAATGGATCAATTCCAAAATTATTTTATAAAACGTATACTTTTCAAAAATCACTTTAAAAAATCATTTTAAAGTTTCAAAATTTGGTCCAATGATGCTATACACCAAATAGTCAATCACGACAACAACGACATCATATATCGATATGATAGTCCATCAAATATCAAAATATCTGAAATCAAATAAATACTGTTGAGGAATCCAGTTGGATCCCTCCAACCTGTTTTTCTGCATCCACAAACATTAGCACAATACCAATTTCGCTCCAGTACGAAATTATCGCGGTATATGGGATTTAAAATATTATCCGCTTAATAGACGGCGCAATAGAGTCTCATCCGCTAAACAAAAAATGCGGGAAATCAATAACTCCAATATATACATATGCCAATATATATATATTGCTATTATATATAATACCAATTTCACTGTTTATGAAATATTCGCGGTATATGTTTTTAATAAATAACATCCGCTTACTAACGGCGTATAATGTCTATTTTAACAATCAATAGATAACAATCATCATTCAAACATGCATTCAAATATTTTAAATCTAACTATTTAAAATAAAATCGAAACTGATTCGATTGAGTGAGAAGTTCTCACCTTGATTTTATTTCCGTTTTAGCGATTTATTTCGAATAAAATTAAACGTGCGTTTAATTTTACCCAAAATTCTCACTAACTCCAAACGACTCCAAACTAATTTCATCGCGTAGTGCTCGTCCATACGATTCCAACGCAACTGGTTTCGCGCATTTTCGACCTCGTATGAAAAAGTTATGTATTTTCAAAGTTTTACACGATTTAAACTATATAATTTACAACAACTTTAATTAATTTTTTAACATACCCAAATCATAACCCTCCAACCTAAATCCTACGGCTCCCCCCTTTCTTCCTAACACACGCAAATTTGCTCCAGTACATCACGTTCTAGCCGAACCCAAATGCCCAACTAGGGTTTAAATTTTCGACCTCCATCACTCGACGAAACTTCGATCAGGTAGTTCCTTGTTGTAGCCTTCGAAGAGAGCTTCATTCGGCCCCCCCATGGTGGAGCTCGGCCCCCTATTCCCCCTCGAAAAACGTGCGCAGCCGGCCCCCTTCAAGCCCATTTTGTCGATGATCCGTGAAGCCGTTCGCGATCTTGACCGTTGAAGTCATAGATCTCGAGACGATCTATAACATTCATTTAGAGAGTTTCTTGAATTACTTGATGGATTTGAAGATTTGGAGGGAAGAAAACTGCAAATTCTCGGCCGTTGAAAATGGGGGTGGCGGCTGGTTAGGTTTTAGTTTTTTTTTTTTTTTTAATATGAAGGTGTTGGGTGCTATTTATAGAGAAAAACGAAACACTATTCATTCCGGAAATTCCGAACTCCGATTTACGCGTCGTAACCAGCGTTTCTAGGGTTTACCCCGCGTTCCGGACACAATGGAATAGGTTTCATAAGCTAATTCGGACATCTGTGCGAGTTATGGCTATAAACGCTCAATTTAATTTAAACCGATTTAAATCGATTTCTAGGCGTTTTAATTCGTATCGGACAAACGGTAAATCCAATTGACATGAAATTTGAAACCTTACAATAATATCACATTACGGATCCGATGAAACTGGTTTCGTCGAAATCCGAGACTTTTTGAAAAATGGCTATTTTAACTCGCCAAATTAAAATTAAAAATAAATCGATGCGTTTCGAGCTGCCACGATCAAACGATAGCTCCGATTGATACGAAAATTGAAATCCGGTAATAAATAACTATTATGGATCCAATGGAACTAGTTTCGTTCAATTCTGAGACTGTTCAAAAATTGGCTATTTTCACTAGTCGATTTAAATATTAAAATATTCAATTTTCACAAATTAACTTTTAATTCGATTTTAAAAGTTCTAAAATATCGTGCTAACTTCCATATGATAAAATAAAATTTTACAAATCATTTTCAATCATATTTAACTCAATTTTCAATTATTTCCATAATTTAACATATTAAATTATCGATTTAATTATCCAATTAAATCCAATAATTCAAATTAAAATTTATTCGACTAATAAATTTCACTTATTAATATTTAAAATTAATTAAATATTCAAATTTTAATTTCTAAAAATTCTGGGTCGTTACATCTCTGTTTTTGATTTGTGATTCTTCTTGTGCCTTTAAATCAGTTTGAGGTAGGTTTTCCTAGTTGGTTCATTGATTTTGTTTAATGATTTGTCGATAAGTATCCATTTTCTATGTTGATTACAAGATGCTCGAGTTGATTACGCTTTGATGGGTTGAGATAGCCAATCGGTCTTGAGTTTCTTTCAAAAACGACATTTGAGCTATGGTCCAACACTTGACACGTGTTTCTATTTTCATTCGTTAAACCTGAATTGACTTGCGTCTAGTTTTATAGCTGCTATACCACATCACGCACATTCACTTGTCGATCTTGATTTCTTTCAAGAATTCAGACTTATCTTGTTCACTCGTTGCACATTCGACGTTCCTGTAAGAAGAAGATTTTTTTGTGTCGCTTTGGAAAACGGATCCATTGTCGATTATTGATCGATAATGGGTAAGTGCACAAGAAGTAGACACAAAATTGAAAAACGAACTGACACGAGAAGTTCTTTTCTTTTTCTACTATGAGCGAACTATCTACACAGGATAGAGCGTTTGTAGTATACCGAGCACCAAGTTTATCCCATATAGATAGCACACTGCACTTGCCCCAATTTGGACTCGAAATCCGTCGTGTCGATTACAAGTTAATGTCCCTTCAGAATTCAAGTGTGATAGGGAAGATTTATGAATTTAAGATTGGTTTACCTAACCCTTTTGCGAATGCGAGTTCTGTTATATAGAATAAAGCAGCCATCAACATGCCGTAAGCCAAGCGGATGAAGCCGGCCTCTCCGAAGCTGAACCATCATCCACCTTGCAAGCCCAGTATGGTCAATTAGTTATGATTGGGCCCATCGTAGATTGCACGCTTCCCGACTTTCGATCCTGCTTAATCCACTTGAAAGAGCTCTTTCAATGGTTTCTGCCAAGGTTCTTCATAACATATGTACACAACTTGGGATTCCCAAAGAGGACACGCATCTGCCGACTAAAGACGAATTTGCTCATATGCCCCCCGGGGTATATTGCTTGTCATCGATACATGTGTTTGAATGGAACTCGTGCCTCCCTTCAACGATTTTCTGCATGAGATGCTCTCAAACTTGGGAGTTGCCCCATTCCAGTTTCATCGAATATTTATGCCATCCTTACTTGCTTACATGTCCTTTTCACACGGATATTCAACCGTGCTCCAAGTTTCAATGAGTTATGGTATCTTTTAGTGTTCAAGAGGAGAGACGATTGTCCCTCTTTGATTAATCAAGGCCCAGAGGAATCGAAAGATCGTCTTACGCTTGCAAAGCAACTTATCACAGTTTAAGGCGTAGTACTTTTTCATTAGATGCCCCGAGAGGTTCAACCGTCGATGGACGACATGGGGTAAGCTTTTCTTTTCCGTTTATCGAGCTCCGAGGGGTTGTAATGGAGTTTTTAACTAACTATAATTCTCTTGTTATTATCTCAAGGCCAAATAGAGATGTGAAACTTGCTGAAGTTTGCCAAACTCTAAACGCTATTGATGTCGAAGAGAGGTGCATTAAGGTTCTATTGACCGACGAGAACTTGCGTCGATACAGAGTGTTGGCTCCGGGTAGATCCGTCGTTTAAACTGAAACTCCCTCTCCTGGCCAATCCAAAGTTCACACAAGATCCGCTTCTTTATCCCATGGTTTCAAGGACGGTCAAGAGAGAGGTAACCCGTCCAGAGGATCACCAAGCGAGGCCCGTGAGGAGGAAGACGCTACTACGACTGGACTGAGTAGTTCAGTTAGAATGCCTTCAATCTTGAAGGAACCAGAAGATGAGTTCACACATAGAGAAGGCAAAGCTGCGTTGGACTTAGAGAAAGAAGGAGAATTCGAGAGTAGAAGCGACGATTCTACCGCTAGTGACTATTTCTCGTCAGAATCTAAAGGTGAAGACTCGTAGTCTTGCAATGAGACTCCGGGAATGAGTCCCAATCTCCTGTGTCTACCTCCTTCCAATGCAAGTGGCAGAGGCAAAGTCCTCGAAACCGTAAGACATCATGATACTTCGAGTAAGGATGTCGAAGCGGTATTTGGAGATTTCAACAATGTTTTTGTCGTCTTCGACGTGCTCATGAAAGGGGATTTTAAATTTGACACGATGCCTTCCTGTTCAGGCAATATCATGCCAGTAGTTAGCTTGGCCCCGCCTATATCAACCGAATTTAGTCCTATTTTACATGCAGCAGTCATTTGTCTGGTTCGTAACAACGTCTTAAGCCTCTATTAGGGACACACAACACATTGCACTAGGATTACACTTATTTCCATCTCTTCATATATTTGATCAGTTTGTATCATGCTTATTAAACCTTTTTTATATGTGTCTCATTTTAGGTATGATGAGGGGACGAGGCTTTTACGATGACTTCAAAGACTATACTGATTCACAACGGTACCCCAAGTGCCCTTTAGCCGCCATCAAGTCCGAGAGATGGAAGAAAAGTACAGAAGGAGGAAAGAACTCGAAGCTGAAACCTGCCGCCAAGGAGAGAGAGATCGGGCTCGTTCACATAAAGGTAGGTATGAGAAAAGAAGATCTCTTGAGGAAAGAGATGAACCGTCAAAGAAGTTGAAGTTTGATTACCGCCCCTATCCTTCAGAGCTCGGTTTGAAGTATTCTTCCACGGGTCAAGAAATTCCTATCACTTCATCCCTAATTCTGCCCCCAGCTCATATTTCATCTTTTTCCCTTGTTACTGCTGCTCCTGGTGCTTCTCACCCTCATCGAAGGCCTGCCTACATTCTTCCTTTGGGTCCCCCCAAGCTTGAGGCGGTGCTTCCGGGTTGGTTCTTAAAGGGGATTAAGTTTGACCTGGATCTCCACCCTGTTCGCATAGATTCTTTCATGCCTCATCTCCAAGCTATCCTGAACGACCTAGAACAGGTTGAGTGATGAGAGAAGCTCTACAAACAGCTGGCTGATATGAATAGGAATAACTATCAATAGATCCTTTTCTTCGAATCTCAAAAAGATGATTTCAAGAAGGCGTTGGTCGATCGAGATGTTAAGATCAAATAGTTAGAGGAGGAGGAGGCGACGCTTCGTGAAAGTAGGAGAACCACCGGCTTGATGAAGGAGTTGAATGAGGCTCATGAAAAAGTTGATATTGTCTAGAGGGAAGAGATTAAAAAGACTCAAGCAGGGGAGGCGAAGCTAAAAGAAGAAGTGGTCACTTGCAATGCTATTATTGAAGCTCAAAGGAAAATAATTGCCGACTATGATCTAATTGTCGAGGGGCACAACAAAACGATCTTCAACCAAGCCAAGACCATCGCTAAGCTACAGGCTTAGGTCACATAGTTTAGTGCCGACAAGACTGCCGTTGAAGTTGAGAAGGCTATGGTGCAGGTTGATTACTTAGATATCCAACATGCCTTCAATAGGAAGATGGAGAAGCTGGATGTGACAATTTTGAACTTTTATGTTAACTCTTTGTTGCTCCAGGGGAGCCTCAGTTATCTCGGCTCATATTATCCATGCACACTTGCTCTTGTTTGGGAGGAAATCTTATCTCGCTTTGTGGAAAGCAGCAACGTTTATTCAGATCAAAAGTTGTGATCCGCTTATCTTAACGATGAATCCAAGAAAGCGCAACTCAAGGGCCAGAAGATCCTCCGGGTTGAATGGGAGAAAGAGGACACCGATGTTTCCTTGATGACCACCACCGATGTGCTTAACAGGCCTTCTACCTCCGACGTAGGCGAACCATCAGAGCAGCTCATGACCAACCAACGAATTCAGAACTTGAAATTGTTCCTCATGTGGTGGAGCCCTTAAAAGAAGGTGACGGTGGTGAGTTTGAGGTCGCCATTCATGATCGTTCCTCTGGTGCAGGTAACACCCATGCTTCTCCCCGATTCCAGAGCCTCCATCTTATGCCGCAAGAGCAAGAGGAGTTTAATGCTTTCCTTTTTGATTTTATAGGTCCATCCACTTTTCCTATTGACGTGCTAAATATTTCGGCGCCCGTGCCTGCTACCATCTTCACATCTTCTGCGGTTATACCTATTCCTGCTCCGGTTCCCACATTCACGTCTAGTTCGCAGCTAGGGCCAGAAGCCGAGAAGATAGCTGCGCTCTACGGCCTGGATGACCCTTAGGCGTCTTTGGAAGGTGATATAACTGTAGTAGAGGACAAGGAGTAGGAAATGCAGATGGAGCAGCCATAGAAGACTCGGCATGATTTGGTTACCGTCAAGAAGGAAAAGGTGGAGGCAGTCAAAGCTTCAAAGAGCTCCCAAAAGTCAACAAAACACAAGGGAAAGGGAAGCTCTTCTAAAAAAATTAGAAGAAGGAGGAGATTGCCCTCGAAGTGCATGTTGACATTACTGGCAGCGACACCTCTCCTGAAAAGAAGCAGAAACTACCAACCAAAGGTGGAAAGGGAAGCGGTAGCAAGAAGCATTGAGTGGCTGGCGTGAGGATGGACTTGATTTTGACCAACAGGTTGTAAGAAGACTGACCTGTTTTTTTTTTTTAGTCATTTTGTTCAATTGCAGAGTCTGCACTTTGCATCTGCACTTTGCATCCTTACTATAGAGTCTATATTTTCCTTTTGTTAGCCGTTGTTGTGTGGGTACGACTTCCACATTTTGATCATGTGTACAGAAAATTGCAAGCAATTCACTGATATTTTGATTGTACTTTTGTCATATGTTTTTCTACTTGTGCTTGTTTCATATCATACTTTTCTAGTTCTATGATTATAGTCAAAGCCCTTCATTTCAAGCGACAGAACTTAGAAATTATCAACACGTTGGAAGTTAATAGAACTTTAGAAATTAACAGAACTTAGAGAATTTTTGTTTTAGAAATTCATAAAACTTCTAAAAACTCTAAAACTTTGAAATTTCTATTTGGAATTTTAAAACAGATATAGACTTTTTTTTGGAAGTTCATAAAACTTTGAGATGGAACTTGTGAAATTATTGTTGTTTGAGTGACAGAACTTGTGAACTTATTGTGTTCACGTGTTTCTGTCTCAGTACAGGTGTATACCCCCAGTTCACAGGGCTATTTACTTCAAACAATTTTCAAGTATTCAATAACTATGGGTTTAGATAATCTCTGTTGAAAATCTGGCTAAGTTATGACTTGATTTTACTTACTTTGGCAGTTTTGCAACCTTAGCATGCAGTCTCAGTTTCCGGCAGTATTCATGTAAGTATGCAATTCACGCATGGGTTTGTATTGTCAATCATTGAGTGCCTTCCTTGTAGCGCCATCTATTCCTAGCTATATGCGTGGTGTTTCTCACGCTCCTTGGCGATTCCCATATTCGGGTCATGTGAGGGACTATTATTTTGGGATTTAGCGTGCCGCTTGTGTAGTACGCGACATTCGGTGCTCCTTGATGTCGCCCATCTATGAGTGACATAGGGAGCGTAAGCTGTGATGCTTTTCGGCGTTGCCTATCTCCGAGCAATGCAAGTGGTTTATATTGAGCTTCCTCTACGTTGCCTATCTTCGGGTAACGCGAGAAGTTGGTTTTCGATGCTTTTCGGAGTTGCCTATCTCCAGGCAACGAAAGAGGTTTATTTTGAGCTTCCTTGGCGTTTCTTATCTTCAGGCAACGTGAAGAGTTCTTTTTTTAAGTTACTTAGCGTTGCCTACCTCCGGGCAATGCAAGGAGTTTGTTTTTGATGTTCCACGGCGTTGCCTATCTCCGGGCAACGTGAGGAGCTTCGGCTTGAGTGCACAGCAGTTTTGATGTTTCTAGCATCTTCGAACACATTGACGTTCTCTTCCATCTGATTGCCTTGCCGCTCCATCTTCTGAATCAGAGAGATTGACAGCTATATCTTCTTGTAGGGTTTTGGCCCTTTGATTCAAATTCAAGATCAATTGCCTTGCGACGGGTGAAGTATTCTCATCCTCCTCCATGTTGCATCCTGTTGTTACCCTTCTTTGTGGCTGCTTTCCGTTCCTTCTATGTAGGCCATAAACAGAGGAATTATCTTGTTGTACAGTGGTCACTGGTTCAAGTACAGTTCTTAGAGCGGGGTTTATTGTAGGGTCAACAGAGTGTTGATCTCCATTAGTGCCTTTTGACTATTTTCCATTTTCTGGTTGATCTCCTTGGCCATCTTATTCAGCTCGTCCCTGGTGGCGACTTCATGCTGACTGGGGGATGTAGGTACCTGGTTTCCTAAGTTAGCACCATTGACTTCAGCTTGTTGGAGACTAGCATCTTCTCCAGCTATTACTATCCCTATGGTTCTCCTAGAGGCAGTTTTTCTCCTTCCAAGAGCCATTGTTCCTAAAACAGCGAGTTCTTCAAGCAAAGATTGGGGATCTAACTTCTGGACCTATGGGCCCCAAAGTAGATAGCTGGATCTAGATCTTGAGTTGGGTTCTCAATGAAAGCATCAAAATATTGACCTAAAAAATGGACCAACACCCTGGTTTGGATTTGAAAGCACCATCCCTGTTCTGACTGAGCAATATCACAGATAACAGATATCAAGAAAGAACAATAAAAGAAAGTAGACAGAGAACTTTTATAGTGGTTCGACTGTTAATGAAGCCTACGTCCACTTTATAGTTTTATTATAGACCGATTGCTGTTATAAGAGATGTGTGATTACAAGGCTTTATTTGTTTCCTAGCTAGATAGAATCTCTAGAGTTGGAATCCACTGGGGAATCACAGTGTATTCCTTTGGAAATTGTTATGAGGGAGGTTTAGAGTGAAAATAACTCTAGATGAGCTTTAGAAACTATTCTGGAGAAGATCCCGTTTATGTTCCAAATATGATGGTATTTATAAAGATCAAAGAGCTTCTGGGTTAGGCCTATCTTCACCAGTTCGCAGGAGGTAATAGGCAACCTAGGGGTACTTTGGCTCGCAAAACGAGTCAAAACCAAGGGTTGACCTGCAACATAAATGGAATCTTCTCCAGACTGGTTGCTGAAGCTCTTCTTAAATTTTTCTTCACTCTTTACCTCCTTCATAACAATCTCGAAAGGAATACACTGTGATTCTCCAGTGGATTCCAACTCTGGAGATTCAATCTAGCAAGGAAATAAACCAAGCCTTGTAATCATACATCTTGTGTAACATCAATCAATCTATAATAAAACTATAAAGTAGACGTAAGCTTCGTTAACAGCCGAACCACGATGAAAATTCTCCGTCTACTTTCTTTTATTGTTCTTTCTTGATATCTGTTATCTGTGATATTGCTCTGTCAGAACAGGACTGGTACTTTCAAATCCAAACTAGGGTGTTGGTCCATTTTTTGGGTCAACACTCATGCTACTGACGAGAGAAGAATGCAATGATTTTTGTAAATTCATTCAAAGTGTTAGATTACCGAATGGATATGCTTCGAATATTAGTCGATGTGTAATGGGTAATGATAAACTAGGAGGAATGAGAACTCATGATTGTCATGTTTTACTTCAAAATATATTACTAGCTGCATCACTTCCTTTTCTGACAAACAACATTTGTGGTGCTTTGATTGAACTCTACCAATTCTTTCAAAATATTTGTGCACAAACATTACAAATTTATGACATAAAAGAATTTAGGGATGGAATTGTAATCATTTTATGCAAGTTGGAAAAGATATTTCACCATCATTTTTTACTATATTGGTTCATCTTTGTGTGCTCCTAACCGATCAAGTGTTGTTAGGTGGTCCAGTTGCTTCGAGATGGATGTTTGGGATAGAATGCCATATGGGTTTGTACAAAAATATGTAAGAAACATGTCTCGGCATGATGGTTCAATAGCAGAAGCTTTTTTAATATATGAAGATGTAACTTTCTTGTTAAGATATGTTTCTAACATAGAGACAAGATTCTCAAGACCTGAGTGTAATTGTGATATACCTTCTCCAAATCATAAGATTGATGTTTCAACTCCAATGTTCATCCATTAGGGGCATATACTATCAAATTGCTACAGAATTGGAGAAAAGTCGTTCAATGGTATATATTGAACAATTCTATAGATGATATCCAATATTTTCTTGAGTAAGTAACAACTTTTTACTTCTTTTAAATTATCTCAACTATATATCATTCACTTAAATAAATTTGATATGTAGTGATCATATAAAGTTGCTAGAAGAAAAAGGTCTTACATATTCAGAAGTTACCTTAGAGCATAAAGAACAATTTCATTCATGGTTTAAGAATATGGTTGTAACGACCCGTATTTTTATCTATTTTTAATTATTAAATTTAAGGTGATTATTAAATGAAAATGATTATTAATGTAATTTGTTAAATAATTTAATATTGGAAATTATTTGAATAATTAATTTCTGAATTTAATATGATAGAAAATGATGTCGTAAGTTGATTTAAATTTTATATAGACAACAATTAAGATTGTTAATATTTAAAATTGGATTTAAATGTGAATAACTAAAATTGAAAATTTTATATTGTAATTAATGAGTAAAAATAGCCATTTTGGGCACTGTTTCGGATTTCGACGAAACAAGTTTCATCGGATCTGTAATAGTGAATTATTGCAGGATTTCAAGTTTTGTAGCGTTCGGACTTGTCGTTTGGCCGTGTGAGCTTGAAACATGTAGAATTTAAATTCAGAATTTAAATAAATAATTCGATTCGAAAAGCTATCTTCTTCATACGATTGAACTAGACCTCGAGACTAGTTCCATTGCATTCGAAATGGGGTAAAACATTACGAACGACAGGCGGCATGCTTCGTTTGGGGTTCGGATTTATGCGGACCACTCGGGCTAGATATTTTCAATATAATATAGTTTTTTATTTTCTAATTAGCTCTTTCATTCCTGATACTTTCTTTCATCCGTGTATTCCTCCACCCCCTCTTTTTCTTTTGATTTTGAACGAGATTCAAATCAAAAAAAATAAACGATCGAGAAAAAAAATGGCTGCGAGTTTGATACGCGATGGAGAGGAGGGCGACAAGGCAAGGCCTCGGCGATTTGAAAATAAAATGGAAGGGCGTATCGCGAGTCGTTCGATCGGAGGAGGAAGCGTGGCAATAATGGCGTGGAGGGCAGGCACTCTCAGGCCTATGGGTTCGTCTCGCGAATGGCGCGATAACAGAGAGTAGGGCAGCGAGAAGGAGGCGCAGTCTAGGGTTTCGGTTCGAGACTTGGAGATCGCTCGCGTACGAGCATGCGAGGGGACAGAGACTGCATGGCTGTGGTGATCGAATGGAAAAAAAGTGTGGATAGAGATGAAGTTGCGTACGATGGAAAGGAGGGGGATTAATGTGATTTTAGGACGTGATTACGGTAATCAAAATTTAATTGTCAATTTGTTAAGTTATTTAAATCTAGTTAATATTTGAATGTTTACTAATTTAAAATTCCTTCGTACGAGGTCAGATTTGTATATGGTTTTTGCATGGAGTAATATCGATAAGTTGTATGCTATGGAGCTGATTTTGTATCGATTGGCTAGTTTGAATTTCCAGATTCAAACGAAGGTGTTTTATGTTCACAATTGACTAAAATAATTTCTGTTAGTTAAATTTATATTCTGAAGTGATATAAAATTTATTAACTGTTGTTTGGTAGGTTTAATTATCATTTATATTGATATATGATTTAACTGATAGAATTTAAATTGACCGTTAAAATAAATTTAAATTTAATTGGCAGTATTATACTCGATATTGATAATTATAAAATTGTTGTGAATTATATTGACTGTATGGATGATTGGTTGTGATGGATGCTATTGGTTGTTAATTTGGATGTTTATTTATTTTGATACTTCATGTTATCTCCCATATATAATTTATAGCATGTAAAATTGTAAATTAAATTAATTCGAATATATTAAGAAATAGGTTGAAATGATACGTAACTAGGACATTATTGGATTAAAATGTTATATATCCATCTTTGGAATTAAATTGAATTAATTATTTCACTTGGCTATAGGATATAGAATTAAATACGGACGCCGGGTTGGTTAAATTAAACGATTTCAAAATTTTGATTTGAAATTATTTATATGATTTGATTTTAAGAAATAAAAGAAAAAATTGAATTTATTGAAATCAAATTATTTTCGAATTGGAACTCGGAATATAAAATTTTAAATTTTATATGAAATTGTTTAATTAATCGAAGTTGACATTTTTAAGTTATAATCGAAATATAACGTAAAATTTAGAAATTTATTTGTTCAAGGATTGGACTTTTATTTTGGACTTTGAATATTGTTAAGAAAGGTGATATAAAACGGTATTTTGAAATTGAACTTGGATTTGAATTATATTTAAAGATTTGGCTTTTAAATTAAATATTGAAGGAAAATTTGATTTAAGTATTTTGAATCGATGTTTTTTTGAAATGAACTCGGAATTAATATAAATTGAAATGGTTTAAAATTTGGAGTTGGGATTAATTTGAAATTGGAATTTAAATTATTTTGAAATTAATTTGAAATTGAGGTTTAAATTAATTTGGAATTGAAATTTAAAGAAATCTGTGAATTGAAACCGAAATTTATGTGGAACCAAAATTTATTCGAGTTGGATTCGGAATTGAACCGATTAAATAGAAATGGAATTTGGAATTGATTTGGGCAGGAAATTGGGAAGTTGACCGGTTTGACTTCAGAATTATGTTTAAAATGAATATTTTAGTAAAAATGATTTAAAATCTATATTCTTTAAATATTCAAATTATTTTGATTTTTCCAAACTATTTTACTATATAAACCATTTTTTTGTATTCAAAGTATTTTTGATTAAACTATTTAAATATTTTCTATTAATCTATTTTAACAATTTAACTATTTTAAACCATTTAAACTATTTTCAAAAATTCAAACTGGTTAAAGGGTAAATTGTTTATATTTAAATCTTGGATTTAAATATGGACTAGGTTAAAGTGAAGAATATAACCTAAATTGAATTCGAATCAAATATTGGAAGTGGAATTGATTTATCGGACAAAATTGATAATTTTGAATGTATGATAATTTCAAAATGGAATTGACGTTGAAGCGAAAATATGTTGATTTCGAAATGGTCTTGATTTTGTAACGAATATGATATTTGATATCAAGTGCAAATTGTTTTCGAAATGTAAAATAACCAACCAGTGTGTAGAATGACGATTGGTTGTTAAAGAGACCAGGGCCTCTTATTGGAATACTCTCTGTCAATATTGGAACCACTTTAGCAACCGTGTACGTGGTGGATGATATCCAGAATGTAGTGGTTGAATTGGCGACGTTTACTGAAATGAAGAGAACGATGATGGATAGCCTTGACACTTGTGTCATAATTAAAATGAATAAAATAGGATCCTATGTCTGGCCATTGAGGCTAGCTACCTCTAGCGATGTCGATCCTTCGTATTACTATTGTGATTTCATATTCGATGGGTACACCTTTTGTTCATTTGGATTGATTTTCGCGGTCGGCTACGAATGGGTTACGACTAGCCAGAAAGGGTAAACTGGCAAAATCTTACCTTAGGCATTGCCTCACGTGCCTTGTCATATTTATCCCTATACGAGCCCATTACGACTTTGATTTAGAACTGTAAAAATGTATCAAGGTGGATCAATGTAAAGCCTTAACGCTATTTTGATATTTATTTTACTGATAGGCATTATCTATTATAGCGTATACTATTATATATAAATAGTTTAGCGGATCCTTAGAAGTTGGAAAATCCCGTAATATCTCTTAAGTTATTGCACTCATATTTGTGATATTGATTTGACTTACATAAGAGTATTTTAGTCCTGACTCAAGTGTTTTTTTTATTTCATTATGCTCGGGTCAGTCTTGAGTTTTTCAGTGTATTGAAGACTATTCTTTGGAGGGCGAAGACGGAGTTTTGGTATATTACTACTATTATTATACCATGTATCATGCTATTCTACTGTATTGATTATTTCTCCTTGCTGTATATTTATTACTCTGATAAATGTGTAAAGATTAAAATCAAATGTATAGTAAACAACTTCATGAATTGTTTGTTTGATTATTATATTTTATCATTTCTGCTGTGAGATTCTACGTTTTGTTTTCTTCTTCTCTTCGTATTTTTCTTATTTAACCTCATTGGTTATCTACGTTCCGGATTGTTTAAGTCAGACATGTGTGGGTTATTTTCGATTTAAACCTTTCGAAATATGGGTCGTCACAGTTGGTATCAGAGTGAAGATTTAGCGACAACCTTGGCTTTGTAGGATTTGACTCATTAGAGATAAGATAGTAATACCCTAGAATGAGTCAGTTTGAGTGTATATATGAGAGAGCGTACTTATTAATGTTATGAAATGTTTTATATTGTGTTTACTTATCCGTTGAGTTGTTTATGAATTCTAGTCGATGTGCGGGATGTCGTGACATCAATAGGGGTTTCTAAACACATAAACGAGGCAAGTCGACATAATATTGTTTTAAAATTGGGTAAATGAAACAATTTTTCTGAATTATATATATATATATATATATATATATATAACGATAATTTTTAATGAAACCATTGTTAGGAACTGATAATATTTTAATTATCATCAATTACTGGTTGAATTAAAATAAAACTAATATTTAATGAATTTTATTTATGAAGCATTTGATAATTGAATTGAATTGAAATAAATTGAAATAAGAATTGGTTAAAATAACCAAGTTGTAAATTAAAGGGATATTTTGATAATAAGTTAAGGAAATTTGTAAAAGTATATTTATAATATTTCTTATATAAAGAAATGATTGTAAAAAAAAAATTGAGAAATTTTAGGATTTAAAATCCCTTTTGTTTTCGTAGAATTTAAAATTAATACTAATATTGTTTGGAAGAGTTTTAACGAGAAGAATATTTTGAAAGGATTTTTGTAGAAATAAAAGCATTAAACTCGCTTGGTCGTTGAAAAATAATTCTGGGGATGACTGCAGCATCGCCAATGTTCATTTTCAAGTTTCCAAGTGAGAATTTTTACGAAATGAAATTAATTTTCGATTAAAACAAGTTTTGTTGTGAAAAATGTTCTAAATATGATTTGATAAATATATGAAAGTAGGTTTGAACTATAATTGGAAATAGTATATAAGAAATAAGTTTATAACTTATAAATTTAAATCCAACAACCATTCACGATTTTTCCTACAAGATTAATATGCCAAATAAAAAAATAAAAACTAGTTTGACCTAATTTTTATTTTGTTAAATGTAAATATTTGCACTTTAGAAAGTGTAGGTGATTGCACTTTGTATAGAAATGGTTGAATCTTATATGTTTACTATGTGTATTTTGCATATTAATTTGTTTTTTTATTTTGCATTCGAATTGATGGTGGTATGCAAATTGAGTTTTTTCCTTTCAGTAAATGTGTATAGACATACACTATTTTACTATCGTCATTCATATTTTTTTTAGATTATATTATATCAAGTTGAAAAGAGAAACTATTTCTTTTCATAAACCGAAATATAAACTCATTTCTGTCATACAGTTATGCATGGTCTTTCCAATGAAATTCATCGCTACAAGTAAAATTTTATCTAAAATTTTGTACAATTTTCATCAAATGTTGTGAAGTCAAATACATGCATAAAAAAAAATTGATCCCACTTTCATTATATACTAAATGGTCAAACATCAATGTATGTTGCTAAATCTTGTACCATCATATACTAAATTGTAGCTTGCATTAGAAAACATGGTTAATTTGAAAATTAGCTACTTTAATTATCAGATGTGTATGCTCCAGTAAAAAGGATTGCAGATTTTTGTACTTGTATGAACAATTTTTGTAATATATTTAACAATGATTAAATTAGATAATATATGGATATTCTCATGATAGCGAAATTATTTACATGCCCCGAACAACTATTCCATATTTTTTTATATTGCAAAAACCAAAATGTGTACACTTCTATGTAGTATTTTTTTTAAAAAAATCTAGGGCTGTTATAATATTGGCAAAGATGATGAAAGTTTGGACATAAAGAAATCTTTGTTTTCTATACCTGCTTAGTTTACGTTTTAGAACCTTTAGACTCATTGATAATGTACAGAAATATAGTAGTTCATTCTTCTATCGCAAGATAGTTGATTATTAAACTTTGCATTCTTTTACTTGTCACATATTATAACATTAATTTACTAAAATGAATTTTTTTTATAGATGCATGAATGTGACTTGAATGAATATTAAGCAGATGAATTGTTAATTAGATTCTGGTATATCACACGGTTCTTATAATATACTAACAAAAAAAATCAACACCTTTACATAGTCTTTTACAGATTTACATGGTAATATGTTATAAGAAATAAAGACTTTATCATTATCACAACACAACTGACAAAATTAAGCAATATAAAGAATAGTGAATAGTAGCTATACCAATATGCTCTTTTATCAAAAATTACTTAATACAATCCATATCCTGTTTTTGATAAATCTGTATCATAGTGGAAAAAAATGTAATTGTTCAGAATTAGTGACAGCAATAATTTCCAAGAAGATATTTTAAACTTTCAGTGTATTTTCTTTAAGTTTCAAATACATTAAGTTTTTAGACTTCAAATATATGTATATGTTTAATTTCAGGAGTATATGTTTCAAGTATACATAGTCTCAAATATATGTTATTTCGAATATATACGCGTATGGTTGTAAATATGTGCATTTTATATAATGACCTTGAAAAAGGTTAATTTTGAAAGAAAAAAATGCTTTTGAAATAAGTTTCATAAATCTACGATATCAATTAGAGTTTAGTATATATACATAGTTTAGTATGTATAAGATTCTAATGGATATATAGCCTTAAATGTATATTGTTTGGACATATCAGATTTTAAAGATATAATTTTGAATACATGCATGGTAACGAATGCACAAAGTTTCATTTATAGATCTAGGTATTCACATAAGAGCTTTACGTATCTATTAGTTTTTAAGCACCGGACTTCTCATGTAGGTTTGAATAAATGTATCAGGTTTTCAAAAAGTAAAAATGGATTGAAACCAAATTAGTTGAATGTAAATCAATTAAAAGCGAATGAATTGATTATAAATCCATTGTATGATTAACGAAATGAATATTAGTAAGTGAATGTGAATCAATTTTAAATATATGGAATATGGTATGGAATTGAATTACTAAAATGTAGTTAATTATATGAATGATTGAAATAAAATAATGGAAGTGAAGAAAAAAGATGACTGTAATTATAAATGAGTGTAAATAAAAAGAAAGTAAATTCATTAATGTTGATAAGTGCATGCAAACTAATTTGAAGTAAATAAACTGAATGAAAAATCAATAGAACATGAATCTAATTGATTAAAAGTTGGTTGAATGCAAACAAATCGAAATGAATCAATTAAAATGTTAATGAAATGAATGCAAAAAAGAGATGAAGAGTATAGAATTAAAAATTGACATTTAATAATGAAAAATTCACATTGTTATGAATTGATTGGACGGATATTGATGATTAGATGATTTCTTTTTTTGCAATCCATTGTATTTACTGTTTTGATTGTATATGATTATTGCATGTTATGTATATATGCTTATGATTATTGTTTGAGTTCAAAATCCATGTTATATGTTTATATTAGACTTATACATGCTTCTATATCGTTGTATGTTAACTAATATTGTTAATTGGTGTTGAGATAAGTACATACGAAGATCGTTTGGGCGTATACGTGGGTTTTACATGCTTTTGCTTGTTTAATATGAGCGAGCTCGCTAATATTATTAATAATAAAGTACGTATCTCGAATACATACCGCGATTTTATATTTTTGCCCTTCGGGATGCCTCATCATTGAGATGAGATGCATATTTGATATATATTGGTTATATTTGTGTTATATATTGAATTGTAAAAATTTTCCTATCATGCCTCACAAAGGAGACTCTGCTGAAATTTTCCGTAAATCCGGGAGTTAGAATTTTTTTAAGTTTTAAAATTTTTATAACTTTTTTATATATGTGAGTTATATTTTTCATAAAAATGATATCGGAGTGGGTTAGTTGAAGCATAGTAATAGTTTCACATATAATATTGTTATGTTTTATAAGTTATTGTTTAAATAAATATATTGTATGCTAAATTCCTTACTTAACGCCTTTTTGAGGATGAAAAGTTTTGAGTGGGGGAGTATGTAACGACCCATATTTTTTGCTTTTTTTAATTATTAAATTTAAGGTGATTATTGAACGAAAATGATCATTAATGTAATTTGTTGAATAATTTAATATTGGAAATTATTTGAATTGTGACGACCCGACTTTTTCTCCACAAAAGTCGTATCATCTTTAAGAAAGAAAGGGATAGAAAAGAGAAAAGAAAGAAGAAAAAGAAGAAACAACACCAGAATCTCAACAGCGGAACGAATAAATTATATTAATAACATAAGTATTACATAATATACAACACCAATCAGAGTTACACAACTTATACAACACATACTAGACAGTTATAAACACCTGTCTAGTTATACAACTCAAAAACAACTCAACAAATCA
Organism: Allium cepa; assembly: GCA_030765085.1. NCBI lineage: Eukaryota > Viridiplantae > Streptophyta > Magnoliopsida > Asparagales > Amaryllidaceae > Allium > Allium cepa. The sequence goes on from CM060940.1 coordinate 288,728,846, forward strand.
ACACAGAGAACACACATCAGAAACTATATATCTAATGCCGAAGCCTCCTGCTCCATTGCTCCTCCAGAATTCGTCAAATCTAACCTAAATCCCTTGGCTACTCGTAAAAATTTGAGTACCCAAGAGTTTAAGAAAAACAGAAATAAACTCCGGGTCAAACATGAGTCTGGTGTGAGTAACAAGTTAAGGTTGCTTAACTTTGAAAACCTTTTAAAACAAAAGGTATCACGTAAGGCTCCCCACAAATAAAAATGGGTAAGTTTTTTACCTTACGCTAACCAAAACATTTGATAGAAAATCCAGGGATATTATAATAGTGTCTAGGGTTTTCAAGTAAATAAGAAATAGCCGAAATTGTTACATTCATTAAATTCCAGCTACTGGCCACAAAAGTGGGTAATACAATCAAAACCGTAAGGGCACGTAGGAAGAATGAGTTTCCATCAATGGCAGGGCTACTTGGGTACCACCTGTCACAGTACGTGGCCTAGATCATCGTACTGAGAATCCACCCTAAATTCCCTGTAACACAAGGCCGGAACCATCCCTTATTGGATAGTCCCAAACAAGACAACCCCGCATTTGTTTGCAACCAACTACCCACACGGCTATAAAGGGACTTCTAGACAGGGGTAAATCTCGTATTACTTGGGCATGACCCACTTAACCTTGCTGCACCTCCCCTGTTGTAGCCATTCCCGGTTGATGAGGCTTAAGGCTATGATTACCTTTAGAGAACACATCTCTTAGAATGCTCATCGTCCACCTGACGATGTTGTGAAAGTATTCAATCCATACAAGTTCGTTCTGGGTTCAAATGAAACCGAAGGCATTATCTCGTTATACTCATTTTGGAATCACCCTCGGAGTTAACGACGATAACCCTTGCACTCTGAATCTTCATCTTCACTTGAGATTCACGACCGATCGTTAATTTGATCGATGTGGTTACCGGATATCCAAATCTGGAAACCCGATCCCGGTCTCATCGAAATCCAAAACACCATCTTTTAGGTCCAAGTTATTTTAAAGTTAAAACAATTCAATTCTATTATCTATATTCACACAGATAGATAATTCACAATATCACAATAGATAATCTACATTATCATCACAAATAGATAATTTCACATTATCATCACAAATAGATAATTCATATTATCATCACACTTCAACCAAAGCATCCATATCACACAACATTACTTATCTCATATTTGAGATCTCAAACCATTCAAGGCAATCAATAGCATCCATCCATACATAAGCAAGGATTAATCACTGTCTATAATTAATTTAAAATGAATTAAATTAATTACTTCATCTCTAATTAATTTAAAATAAATTAAATTAATTACTTCATTCTATAAATCCTACTAACATAGCTATTAATTGATTTCAAATCAATTAGTTAATCATCTTCTAATTATTCATTTAAATTAATTAACCTTGATTAATTATCCTTTAACTACATTTAAGTAATTAACCTTTAATTAATTTCATAAAGTAATTATCCTTAACCAAATACAGTAATTAACCTTAATTACTTCATTGATTAATTAATTACATTAATCCTTAATTAATTACATTCATTAATTACTTCATAATCACTTATTATTGATTAATTAATTTTAATTAATCAACCCTTAATTACATCATTAATTACATTAATTAATGATCCCTTAATTACTCCTTCAATTAATTATTAATCAATATTTAATAGTTAATTTTTAATTAATCTTATTCATTAATCCGCCTTGATGGGTCACAATTAGTAATTAATTATCCTTAATTACATCATTAAATAAATAAATTACTCCTTAATCAATTTCATTTAATAATTAATTAAATTTTTTAATCACCCTTGATTAATCCCATTAAGTAATTAATTATCCTTAATTAATTACATCACTTAGTTATCTTCAAATAACATTATTAATCAATTCTTAAATTAATTACACTAAGTAATTAATTATTGATTACTTTCTTTAAGTAATTATCCTTTATATTAATTACACAAGGTAATTAATCCCAAATCTTTCCCATTAATTAATCATCCTTCAATTAGTTACACAAAGTAATTAACCCAAATTACTTCCATACTTCAATTAATTACATCCAGTAATTATCAACTAATTACTTCAATAAGTAATTACACTTCATTAATTACATTAAGTAATTATGCTTAACCAATTATCCAGTAATTATTTTAAATTAATTAAACTTAATTAATTAACTTAAACTAATCACATTACTATAATTAATTACATTGAGTAATTAATTCCTTTAATTACTTTCATTAAGTAATCATACTTAAAAAATTCCATAAATGATTATCTTAAATTAATTAATATAATTAATTATTAAAATTAATAACATTAATTAATTATTTAATAATCCCTAGTTAATGATCTTCATTAACCATTAATAATTCTTTAATTACTTCACTTAAGTAATTAAACTTAGATTATTCATTATTAATTACAAATTAATTAATCCTTATTAACCAATTAATTAATCTCTAATATTTAATTAATTAAGTGTTAACTGTAACTTAATTAATCTTTAATTACTTGATTAATTAATTCTTAATCATAAATTAATAATCTTATCTAATTAATGGTTTCTTAATTACAAATTAATTAATTCTTAATTACTTTACATAACCCTTTAATTAATTAAATTAAACCCTTAATCACTTAATTAATTAATCCAAATCATAAATTAATTAAATTAATTAATTATCGATCTTAATAATTTTAATGAATTATAAATCATTAAATTCTAATTAACTTTATGATAAACATTAATCCAATTAATGATTGAATTATGATTAACAAAGCATTTAAAAACAATTTACTTTTAAATTTACTTTAAAATTCCATTTTAATTTTTAAATTTAAAATGAATACAACTTTGACAAAGTTTAAAACATAATTTAAAAACCTTTTTAATCAAATGCTAAAGAACACTTATTTTATAAAGAAATTTAAAAGAGTTTCAAAAACCAAATTCATTTCAAATTCAAACCATATTTAAATATACTTTAACATTGAAAGTTGTTTTAAAACATTTTAAATTCAAAAACTTTATTTTATTTTAAACTAGGATTCAATTCATTTTTGAATCCAGATTTTAAACTTAGATTTAAAAACCTGTTTAAATCTTTATTTTCAGATTTTAAAATCATTTTATAAAATACTTTAACAATTTTAAGTTGTTAACACATTTCATTTTATAAAACTTATTTATTTTAAAAACTAGGATTCAAATTCATTTTTGAATCCATACTTTAAATCTGCTTTAAAACTGTGATTTAAAACCTGCTTTCCACATTTAAATTTAGTTTAAATTTAAAAACTTAAAACACTGTCAGGTTTTTTTTTTAAAAAAACCGTAATCTAAAAATATTTGACTCGAGCCAGGCCTAAACCACTTCGAGCCAAACCTTAAAACCTTCGAGTAAAATACTCGAACTACTCGGGACAAACTCGTGCACAACCCTGCCTCCACACAAACTAAACAAAATTTCAGATCACCAGAAACAAGTGCACCGTGCACATGCACGGTGCCGCCGACCACCTCCGGTCATCACCAGAACATCGAGCACGTCGACAATCATCCACAAACCATTCCCCGACCACCAGAACTTCACCATCCACTCGAATTCAAAATCGAGCAAATAAACCCAAACTGGAACCATAACCAAAACCTGGAATCATCTCGTCTTCACAACTCCGACCACCGTGTCGTCTAAAACTCCGGCCAATGATTCAATAGCTCACTAACTTCCACCACCCAAAATCCTACTGCACTCGATCAACTAAAGAGGCCGTGTCGATCAAATTGGCCGAGCAAGTCAAAACTAGGGTTATAAACTTATACCGATCACTGCCGTCGCCACACTAACTTGATCACCATACAAGCATTTTTCCATGATTGTCCGATCATTCTACTATCACCAGAAGAAAACTCGAACCTCCATTGCATCCAGATGACCAGAGATAAACCAAAACACCATTTCTGGTCAAACCAGAAATGTACATTCACTCCCAAACTAAAAATTTTGTTTTTAGTTTTAAAATTCATGATTTTGAATAAGCTTTCAGATTTTATACTTAGTTCAGTGAATTAGTATGTTTGAAATTTAACATAAATAAGCTTGCACTGTTATACCGAGTTTTCCAGAGACATGCAAGTTTATTTTAACTTGATTCAATTTTTTTAAGCCTACTCTATGATCTAACAAACATGTTTTGTTTGATACTTAAATCCAAATATAGATTGGACCAAGAGGAAAACGATTTGACCAAAACTTGCTTGAACTGGAAATATATATGTCTTAAGAGAAACAGACTTGCACACATATTCATACATTCAATACATATATGCAGAACTACCTATAAATATTCACATGCAACCATCTTTCATTCAAAACTTAACATGCAACCCAAAATCAACTTAAGTTATTTTTTTAAACAAAAATGTTACTCACCTGTTCTAAGTTGATAAACAAAGCACCTCTGATTTCGAAAACAGCTTTTGAATCCTTTAAAACTGGAATGGCCTTTGCTTCTTTGATTTCTTTGAAAACTGGTTGTTATTGAATCTTGCTTTTGATTTTGCTTCGCTTTTCAAAACTGCATGCACTTTTCCAGATTTAGTTTTGATCTTTGCAAACTTGGTTACAGGTTTGCTTTTTGAAAAATGACAATGAATTTCAGGCTTTTGATTAACAGGTTTTTGGATCTGATCTTCATTTTGAGAGTGGATTGTATTATGAAGATGTTACATGCTTTTGATACCTTTCAGATTTGAGGAGGATGATAGGTTATTGTTTCTGGAAATTTGAAAGTGGTATGCATGCTTGATTTAGAAAGTAGATTAAGGTTTGAAGAAAATGATTTCCAGATTTTAGATTTCTAGTTTGTGCAGTGGATTTGCAGATTTTGTTTTCTGGTTTTGTGTAAGTGAATTATAGATTTGATTTGTGAGAGTTTTGGTTTGGGTTTCTTCTTAGTTTTAGAAAAAGAATAGAAGGAGAGGAAGAAATGTGTATTTTATAAAGGCTGAAATTGATTTTTTTTTTTTAAAAACAAAAGAAAAATTACATTAAAATGTGACACTTGTCATATATCTTTGTTCACTAATTAACACATGTTATTTAGGTTTCTTATAACACTTGACTTTTTAAGTATTTTGTTTTAAATTGTTAATAAAAGCTTTTAACTTACATTATTAATTCTTATGTAAATGTATATGTGAATTTCTTATGTAAAGAAAATGTAATAAAAACAAATTATATATAAATAAAAGCTTATCCGAATATTTTTAAGTATCTATTCTTTTGAATTTCAAAATAAATTCCAAATTCAAATTAGACTTTTAAAATCCAAATTAAAGTCAACTTATTCAATTTGAAATGATAATTCCATTTTCTTATTTAATTCTTTTTATATTTATATAGAAAAATAATACATTATTAATATAGTTTGAAAATAACACATTTATCAATTTTAAATAATTTATAAAAGAAATTATCTTATTATTATTTTCAAATCATATTTATCAAGAAATATTTAAATTGAAAATAAAACAAACCTTATAAACATTTATCTTAAGTATTTTAAAACATATAGTTATTTATTTAAATAGCTTTGGAAAGCTTAATATTAATTTAAATCATAATTCCCAAAAATATTAAATATATTATTAGAATTTGAAAACAAGACTTTATTTATTTATTAATATCTATAATATATACAATTATGTATACATTAAAAATAGAAAACATTTTATTAGCTTTTAAAAGATAAATTCACCAATTAAATATTTCTCAAAGAAGATTATTAAATCAATTCAAATTTTATTAACAAAAATTATCAAATCAATTTAATTTTTAATACAGATTATTAAATTTATATTGCCCAAAATTCCGGGATATTACATTCCTCCACCCTTAAAAGAATTTCGTCCCCGAAATTTAAAAGCAAAGGTAATTTAATAATCTCATTAAATATTTTAAAACATAAGCATATTATATCAATCATATGCTAACAGCCATAGCAACCAATTCACTTAAACAAACAAAACTAACTATCCAGGCAAATTCTGGATAGAATTTCCTCGAGTTTCCCAAGTATAAATACTAGGATACCCGCCTTACAGAATCCAAGCAATCTAAACTACTAAGATATAGTGCTCCTACTCATCTAAATCTACAAAACTAAATAGGATATCAGACTACAGACAGGTCTGACTCAACTACCAAATCTTCCTGAACTACTGGCTCCAAAACCAGAGATAGATCATACACGTACTCCCTCAGAGATGCGTGAAACACAATGAATCCCAGTTATCCAAACTGGTAATTCAATCCTGTAGATCAAACACTTATCATCATAAGAACACAGGAAAGATCCAAAACACCTCGGAGCTAGCTTCCCAGTCTTACCCAAATCTTATAGCTCCTAAAACCGGATAAAACTTATCCAAAATCAAATCTCTAACTTCGGAATCCAAATTCCTTCATCTCTAATCCACAAAACTCTTCTGACGATCCAGGTTCGCCTTCATCCTTCCTGATAAGCTCAACCTTCGCTGATGCTTCTTAAAACAAACTGGACCAAAAACAACCCAACCCAATGATCCTCCAAGATCAACCAAGATCAAGAACACCGACTCTACTCACAACCATCAAAAGAAAACAAACTTCTCCTATCTGGAAAAGAATAGCAGATGCACTCCCAAACTGCTTCCGTTGCACATCTCTGATTTGGAGTAGAAGAAAATGCCGATGAAGAACATGAGCACAGACTAGACAACACATCCTAGAGATATGGTTCAACAGATCCATAAAAAGAAAACTTAGAAGTTCCACGAAAATCTGAGCTGCTTCACCAAAAATCTCTCTAGAAACCGTCCTTCTACTAAATTGAACCACCGATATCACTCCCTAGAGATGTCTCGATCCAAAGCAAAAGATAACCCAAGAGAACACAAAGCTATCGCAAGTCACTTTTGCGATCAATCCAGACTAATTCCAAAGAAACTATTCTCTCTTTACCAATAAGAACAGCTTACACTTATCTAGGCAATCCATTGAAGAAATGGATCCACTGTGCTACTTTTGAACTTCACCTCTAGAAAACTGCTAAGCTAGAAGATTTCCTTGCCGACACACAGAACACTCTGAGCTGCACTACTGACACAGATGCCAAAGACTTCCTAAACCAAAGCTCTTCGAGAAACTCGGACCTCAGACCAACACAAACATCTTTCTGAACTCAACCACAACACCGAAGCAGACACACTTCCTTGAACTTATTCCAAATAAACATCTTCGGGAACACCCATAGTCACTGCATCTCATCACGCAGCTACTACTTCTTGAGGTAGCCAAGATACCATCACTTGCTTCTGCCCAACCGACAGATCCAAACTCTCACTCATCCAATTCAAAGATGGACTCCAAACCTTTAAAAGATTTCCTTCAGAGATTAATGAAATCCGTCACCACAACAAAGCTTACTCGAGACGGTATTAGGTCTACAGTCTCGACAGATACACTTCCAACCTCAACATTTGGACTCCTTCCATTGGTAGTAGTCGTGCTACACACACCACTATTTTCCTACCTCAAAAACTTATATTGGAAAACCCGAACAGGTAACCCAATAAATAGGTAGAAATAATATATATATATATATATATATGTATGTATGTATGTATGTATGTATGTATATAAACACACACACAAATACAAGTACGCTCTCTCAAGAAAGAAATCACTCCAAAGCCTAGGTATTCACTCAACCTAGCGCTCTAATACCAACTGTGACGACCCGACTTTTTCTCTACAAAAAGTCGTATCATCTATAAGAAAGAAAGGGATAGAAAAGAGAAAATAAAGAAGAGAAAGAAGAAACAACACTAGAATCTCAACAGCGGAACGAATAAATTATATTAATAACATAAGTATTACATAATATACAACACCAATCAGAGTTACACATCTTATACAACACGTACTAGACAGTTATACACACATATCTAGTTATACAACTCAAATACAACTCAACAAATTGACACAGAGTACACATAGCGGAAACTATATATCTAACGCTGAAGCCTCCTACTCCATTGCTCCATCGGAATTCGTCAAAGCTAACCTGAATCCCTTGGCTACTCGTAAAAATTTGAGTACCCAAGAGTTTAAGAAAAACAGAAATAAACTCCCGGTCAGACATGGGTATGGTGTGAGTAATAGGTTAAGGTTGCTTAACTTTGAAAACCTTTGAAAACAAAAGGTGTCACGTAAGACTCCACACAAATAAACATGGGTAAGTTTTTTACCTTGCGCTAACCAAAACATTTGATAGAAAATCCGGTGATATTATAATAGTGTCTAGGGTTTACAAGTAAATAAGAAATAACCGAAATTGTTACATTCATTAAATTCCAGCTACTAGCCATAAAAGTGGGTAATACAATCAAAACCGTAAGGGACGTAGGAAGAATGTGTTTCCATCAATGGCAGGGCTACTGGGGCACCGTCCATCACAGTACGTGGCCTAGATCACCGTACCGAGGATCCACCCTAAATCCCTTGCAACACAAGGCCGAAACCATCCCTTACTGGATAGTCCCGAACATGACAACCCCGTAGTTGTTTGCAACCAACTTCCCACACAGCCAAATATAAAGGGACTTCTAGACAGGGGTAATTCTCGTCCTACTTGGGCATCATGACCCACTTAACCTTGCCGCACCTTCCCTGTTTTAGCCATTCCCGGTTGATGAGGCTTGAGGCTACGATTACCTTTAGAGAATACATCTCTTAGAATGCTCATCGTCCACCTGACGATGTTCTGAAAGTATTCAATCCATACAAGTTCTTTCCGGGTTTGAACGAAATCGAAGGCATTATCTCGTTATACTCATTTTGGAATCACCCTTAGAGTTAACGACGATAGCCCTTGCACTTTGAAACTTCATCTTCACTTGAGATTCACGACCTATCATTAACTTGGATCGATGTGGTTACCGGATATCCAAATCTGGAAACCCGATCTCGGTCTCATTGAAATCCAAAACGCCATCTTTTAGGCCCAAGTTGTTTTAAAGTTAAAACAATTCAATTCTATTATCTATATTCACACAGATAGATAATTCACAATATCACAATAGATAATCTACATTATCATCATAAATAGATAATTTCACATTATCATCACAAATAGATAATTCATATTATCATCACACTTTAACCAAAGCATCCATATCACACAACATTACTTATCTCATATCTGAGATCTCAAACCATTCAAGGCAATCAATATCATCCATCCATACATAAGCAAGGATTAATCACTATCTATAATTAATTTAAAATGAATTAAATTAATTACTTCATCTCTAATTAATTTAAAATAAATTAAATTAATTACTTCATTCTATAAATCCTACTTACATAGCTATTAATTGATTTCAAATCAATTAATCAATCATCTTTTAATTATTAATTTAAATTAATCAACCTTGATTAATTATCCTTTAATTACATTCAAGTAATTAACCTTTAATTAATTTCACAAATTAATTATCCTTAACCAAATACAGTAATTAACCTTAATTACTTCATTAATTAATTACATTAATCCTTAATTAATTAGATTAATTAATTACTTCATAATCACTTATTATTGATTAGTTAATTTTAATTAATCAACCCTTAATTACATCATTAATTACATTAATAGTGATCCCTTAATTACTCCTTCAATTAATTATTAATCATATTTAATAATTAATTTTTAATTAATCGTATTCATTAACCCACCTTGATTAATTAATTATCCTTAATTACTTCATTAAATAAATAAATTACCCCTTGATTAATTTCATTTAATAAATAATCTTTAATTAATTAAATTTATTGATCACCCTTGATTAATCCCATTCAGTAATTAATTACCCTTAATTAATTACATCACTTAATTATCTTCAAATAACATTATTAATCAATTCTTAAATTAATTACACTAAGCAATTAATTATTAATTACTTTATTTAAGTAATTATCCTTTATATTAATTACATATGGTAATTAATCCCAAATCTTTCCCATTAATTAATCATCCTTCAATCAATTACATAAAGTAATTAATCCAAATTACTTCCATACTTCAATTAATTACATCCAGTAATTATCCACTAGTTACTTCAATAAGTAATTACACTTCATTAATTACATTAAGTAATTACGCTTAACCAATTATCCAGTAATTATTTGAAGTTAATTAAACTTAATTAATTAACTTAAACTAATCACATTACTATAATTAATTGCATTGAGTAATTAATTCCTTTAATTATTTTCATTAAGTAATCATACTCAAACAATTCCACAAATGATTATCTTAAATTAATTAATATAATTAATTATTAAAATTAATCACATTAATTAATTATTTAATAATCCCTAGTTAATGATCTTCATTAACCATTAATGATTCTTTAATTACCTCTCTTAAGTAATTAAACTTAGATTAATCATTATTAATTACAAATTAATTAATCCTTTTTAACCAATTAATTAATCTCTAATTATTTAATTAATTAAGTGTTAACTATAACTTAATTAATCTTTAATTACTTCATTAATTAATTCTTAATCATAAATTAATAATCTAATGTTATCTAATTAATGATTTCTTAATTACAAATTAATTAATTCTTAATTAATTTACGTAACCCTTTAATTAATTTAATTAAACCCTTAATTACTTAATTAATAAATCCAAATCATAAATTAATTAAATTAATTAATTATTCATCTTAATTACCTTAATAATTTTAATGAATTATAAATCATTAAATTCTAATAAACTTTAAGATAAATATTAATCCAATTAATGATTAAATTATCATTAACAAAGCATTTGAAAACAATTTACTTTTAAATTTACTTTAAAATTCCATTTTAAATTTTAAATTTAAAATGAATACAACTTTAACAAAGTTTAAAACACAATTTAAAAACCTTTTTAATCAAATGTTAAAGAACACTTATTTTATAAAGAAATTTAAAAGAGTTTCAAAATCCAAATTCATTTCAAATTCAAACCATATTTAAATATACTTTAACATTCAAAGTTGTTTTAAAACATTTTAAATTCAAAAACTTTTTTTTATTTCAAACTAGGATTCAAATTTATTTTTGAATCCAGATTTTAAACTTAGATTTAAAAACCTGTTTAAATCTTTATTTTCTGATTTTAAAATCATTTTATAAAATACTTTAACAATTTTAAGTTGTTAAAACATTTCGTTTTATAAAACTTATTTATTTTAAAAACTAGGATTCAAATTCATTTTTGAATCCATACTTTAAATCTGCTTCAAAACTGTGATTTAAAACCTGCTTTCCACATTTAAATTTAGTTTTAATTTAAAAATTTAAAACACTCTTAGGTTTTTAAAAAAAAAAACTATAATCTAAAAATATTTGACTCGAGCCAGGCCTAAACTACTTCGAGCCAAACCTTAAAACCTTCGAGTAAAATACTCGAGACAAACTCGAGTACAACCCTGCCTCCACACAAACTAAACAAAATTCCAGATCACCGGAAACAAGTGCACCGTGCACATGCTCGGTGCCGCCGACCACCTCTGGTCATCACCAGAACATCGAGCGCGTCAATGATCATCCACAAACCATTCCCCGACCACCATAACTTCACCATCCACTCGAATTCAAAATCGAGCAAATAAACCTAAACTGGAAGTAGAATTAAAACCCAGAATCATCTCATCTTCACAACTCCGACCACCGTGTCGTCTGAAACTTCGGCCAATGCTTCGATAGCTCACTAACTTCCACCACCCAAAATCCTACTGTCAAAACTAGGGTTATAAACTTATACCGATCACCGCCGTCGCCACACTAACTTGATCACCATACAAGCATTTTTCCATGATTCTCCGATCATCCTAATATCACTAGAAGAAAACTCGAACCTCCATATCATCCAGATGACCAAAGATAAACCAAAACACCATTCTGGTCAAACTAGAAATGTACATTCACTCCCAAACTAAAAATTTTGTTTTTAGTTTTCAAATTCATGATTTTGAATAAGCTTTCAGATTTCATACTTAGATTAGTGAATTAATATGTTTGAAATTTAACATAAATAAGCTTGCACTGTTGTACCGAGTTTTCCAAAGACATGCAAGTTTATTTTAACTTGATTAAATTTTTTAAGCCTACTCTATGATGTAACAAACATGTTTTGTTTAATACTTAAATCCAAATATAGATTGGATCAAGAGAAAAAGGATTTGACCAAAACTTACTTGAACTGGAAACATATATGTCTTAAGAGAAACAGACTTGCACACATATTCATACATTCAATACATATATGTAGAACTACCTATAAATATTCACATGCAACCATCTTTCATTCAAAACTTAAAATGCTATCCAAAATCGACGTAGGTTATTTAAAAAAAATGTTACTCACCTTTTCTAAGATGATAAACAGAGCACCTCTGATTTTGGAAAAAGCTTTTGAATCCTTTAAAACTAGAACGACCTTAGCTTCTTTGATTTCTTTGAAAACTGGTTGTTATTTGAATCTTGCTTTTGATTTTGCTTTGCTTTTTAAAACTGCATGCACTTTTCCAGATTTAGTTTTGATCTTTGCAAAATTGGTTACAGGTTAGCTTTATGAAAAATGACAATGAATTTCAAGCCTTTGATTAACAAGTTTTTGGATCTGATCTTCATTTTGAGAGTGGATTGTCTTATGAAAATGTTACAGGCTTTTGGTACCTTTCAGATTTGAGGTGGATACAGGTTATTGTTTCTGGAAATTTGAAAGTGGTATGCATGCTCGATTTAGAAAGTAGATCACAGGTTTGAAGAAGATGATTTCCAGATTGTAGATTTCTGTTTTGTGAAGTGGATTTGCAAATTTTATTTTCTGGTTTTGCGTATTACAGATTTGATTTGAGAGAGTTTTGGTTTGAGTTTTTTCTTAATTTTAGAAAAAGAATAGAAAAGAATTGAAGGAGAGGAAGAAATGTGTATTTTACAAAGGCTGAAATTGAATATTTTTTAAAAAAAAACAATAGAAAAATTAAATTAAAATGTGACACTTGTCATATATCTTTGTTCATTAATTAACACATGTTATTTACGTTTCTTAAGGAATTAACACTTGTCTTTTTAAGTATTTTATTTTAATTTAAATTATTAATAAAAGCTTTTAACTTACATTATTAATTCTTATGTAAATGTATATGTGAATTTCTTATGTAAAGAAAATGTAATAAAAAAATATTATATATAAATAAAAGCTTATCCAAATATTTTTAAGTATCTATTCTTTTGAATTTCAAAATAAATTCCAAATTCAAATTCAAATTAAACTTTTAAAATCCAAATTAAAGTCAACTTATTCAATTTGAAATGATAATTCCATTTTCTTATTTAATTCTTTTTATATTTATATAGAAAAATAATACATTATTGATATAGTTCGAAAATAACACATTTATCAATTTTAAATAATTTATAAAAGAAATTATCTTATTTTTATTTTCAAATCATATTTATCAAGGAATATTTAAAATGAAAATAAAACAAACCTTATAAACATTTACCTGAAGTATTTTAAAACTATATAGTTATTTATTTAAATAGCTTTGGAAAGCTTAATATTAATCAAATCATAATTCCCAAAAATATTAAATATATTATTAGAATTTGAAAACAATAGTTTATTTATTTATTAAATTTCAAACCTAAGCTTATCTATAATATATACAAATATGTATACATTATAAATAGAAAACATTTTATTAGCTTTTAAAAGATAAATTCACCAATTAAATATTTATCAAAGAAGATTATTAAATCAATTCAAATTTTATTAACGAAAATTATCAAATCAATTTAATTTTTAATTCAAATCATTAAATTATATTGCCCAAAATTCCAGCTATCACATGAATAATTAAGTTTTGTATTTAATATGATAGAAAATGATGTCGTAAGTTGATTTAAATTTTATATAAACAACAATTAAGATTGTTAATATTTAAAAATGGATTTAAATGTGAATAATTAAAATTGAAAATTTTATATTGTAATTAACGAGTAAAAATAGCTATTTTGACCACAGTTTCTGATTTCGACGTAACCATTTACATCGGATCCGTAATTGTGAACTATTGTAGGATTTTAGATTTTGTAGCGTTCAGACTCGTCGTTTGGTCGTGTGAGCTTGAAACACGTAGAATTTAAATCCAAAATTCGATTCGAAATGCTATCTTCTTCATACGATGGAACTAGACCTCGAGACTAGTTCTGTTGCATTCAGAATGGGGGTAAAACATTATGAACACTAGGCGGCACGCTTCGTTTGGGGTTCTGATTTACGCGGACCATTCGGGCTAGATATTTTCAATACAATATAATTTTTTATTTTCTAATTAGCCCGTTCAATCTCGATACTTTCTTTCAGCCGTGTATTCCTCCATCCCCTCCTTTTCTTCTAATTTTGAATGAGATTCAAATAAAATAAACGATTGAGAAAAAATGGGCGCGAGCGCGATATGCAACAGAGAGAAGGGCGACATGGCGAGGCATCAGCGATTAGAAAAATAAAATGAAAAGGCATATCGTGAGTCGTTCAATCGGTGGAGGAAGCGTGGCAATCGCAGCATGGAGGGCAGGCACTCTTAGGCCTGTGGGTTCGTCTCGTGAACGGCGCGATAGCAGAGAGGAGGGCAGCGAGAAAGAGGCGCAGTCTAGGGTTTCAGTTCGAGACTTGGAGATCGCTCGCTTACGCGCGTGCGAGGGGAGAGAGAGTGCGTGGCTGTGGTGATCGAACGGAAAATAAAGAGTGGATTGAGATGAAGTCGCGTACGATGGAAAGAAGGAGGATCAATGTGATTTTACGATGTGATTACGGCAATTAAAATTTAATTGTTAATTTGTTAAGTTATTTAAATCTAGTTAATCTTTGAATGTTTACTAATTCGAAATTCCTTCGTACGAGGTCGAATTTTGTATATGGTTTTTGCGTGGAGCCGTATCGACAAGTTGTAAGCTATGGAGCTGATTTCATATCAACTGACTGGTTTGAATTTCCAGATTCAAAGGAAGGTGAGTGTTTTACGTTCACAATTGACTAAAATGATTTTTGTTTGTTAAATTTATATTCTGAAGTGATATGAAATTTATTGGCTATTATTTGGTAGGTTTAATTATCATTTATATTGACGTATGATTTAATTGATAGAATTTAAATTGACTGTTAAAACAAATTTAAATTTAATTGGCAGTATTATACTCGATATTGATAATTATAAAATTGTTGTGAATTATATTGACTGTATGGATGATTGGTTGTGATGGATGCTATTGGTTGTTAATTTGGATGTTTATTTATTTTGATACTTCATGTTATCATCCTGTATATAATTTATAGTATATAAAACTGTAAATTAAATTATTTCGAATAAATTAAGAAATATGTTGTAATGATACATACCCATGACATTATTGGATTGAAATGTTTTATATCTATCCTTGGAATTAGATTGAAATAATTGGTTCACTTGGCCATAAGATAGAGAATTATATACAGACACCGGGTTGGTTAAATTAAATGATTTTAAAATTTTGATTTGAAATTATTTATATGATTTGGTTTTAAGAAATAAAAAAATTGAATTTATGGAAATCAAATTAATTTTTAACTGGAACTCGGAGTGTAAAAATTTGAATTTGAAATGAAATTGTTTAATTAATTAAAGTTCAGATTTTTAAGTTATAATTGGAATATAACGTAAATTTTTGAAATTTATTTGTTTAAGGATTGGCCTTTTATTTCAGACTTTGAATATTGCTAAGAAAGGTGATATAAAATTATATTTTGGAATTGAGCTTGGATTTGAATTATATTTAAAGATTTGGCTTTTAAATTGGAAATTGAAGGAAAATTTGATTTAAGTGTTTTGAATCGATATTTTTTTGAAATGAACTCAGAATTGATATAAATTGAAATGGTTTAAAATTTGGAGTTGGGATTAATTTGAAATTGGAATTTACATTATTTTGAATTTGTAAATTAATTTGAAATTGAGGTTTAAATTAATTTGGAATTGAAATTTAAGGAAATCTGTGAATTGAAATCAAAATTTATTTGGAATCAAAATTTATTCGAGTTGGAATCGGAATTGAATCGAAATGGAATTTGAAATTGATTCGGGTAGGAAATTGGGAACTTGACCGGTTTGACTTTGGAATTATGTTTAAAATAAATATTTTAGTATAAATGATTTAAAATCTATATTCTTTGAATATTCAAATTATTTTGATTTTTCCAAACTTACTATATAAACCATTTTCTTGTATTCAAATTATTTTCAATTAAACTATTTAAATATTTTCTATCAAACTATTTTAACTGTTTTAAACTATTTTCTAAAATTCAAACTGGTTAAAGGGTAAATTGTTTATATTTAAATCTTGGATTTAAATTCGAACTTGGTTAAAGTGAAGAATATAACCTAAATTGAATTCGAATCAAATGTTGCAAGTGGAATCGATTTATAGGCCAAAATTGATAATTTTGAATATATGATAATTTCGAAATGGAATTAATGTTGAAGCAAACATATGATGATTTCGAAATGGACTTGATTTTGAAATGAATATGATATTTGATATCAAGTGCAAATTGTTTTTGAAATGTAAAAGAACCAACCGGTGTGTAGATTGACGATTGTTTGTTAATGAGACCGGGGCCTCTTATTGGCATACTCTCTGTCTATTGGAAACACTTTAACAACCGTGTATATGGTGGATGATAGCCAGAATGTAGTGGTTGAATTGGTGACGTTTACTGGAATGAAGTAAGAGAACGATGATGGATAGCCTTGACACTTGTGTCATAATTAAAATGACTAAAACATGAGCTTATGTTTGGCCATTGAGGCTAGCTATCTCTAGCGACGTTGATCCCTCGTATTTCTATTGTGATTTCATATTCGATGGGTGCTCCTTTTATTCGTTTAGATTGATTGTCGCGGTCAGCCATGGATGGGTTACGACCAGCCATGGATGGGTTACGACCAGCCAGAAAGGGTAAACTGGTGGAATCCTACCTTGGGCATTGCCTCACGTGCCTTGTCATATTTATCCCTATAAGAGCCCATTACGACTTTGATTTAGAGCTGTAAAAATGTGTTAAGTGGATCATGTAAATCCTTAACGCTATTTTGATATTTATTTTACTGATATGCATTATCTATTATAGCGTTTACTATTATATATAAATAGTTTAACGGGTCCTTAGGGGATGGATTATCCCGTAACATCTCTTAAGTAATTGTACTCTTATTTGTGATATTGATTTGACTTACATAAGAGTATTTTAGTCTGACTTGAGTGTTTTATTTTTTTCATTACTCTTTGGTCAGTCTTGATTTTTTCAGTGTATTGAAGACTATTCTTTGGAGGACGAAGACAGAATTTTGGTATATTACTATTATTATTATACCCTGTATCATGCTATTATGCTGTATTGATTATTTCTTCTTGCTGCATATTTATAACTAAGATAAATGTGTATACATTAAATTCAAATGTATAGTAAACAACTTCATGAATTGTTTATTTGATTATTATATTTTATCGTTTCGCTGTGAGATTCTGCGTTTTATTTTCTTCTTCTCTTCTTATTTTTCTTATTTAACCTCATTGATTATCTATGTTTCGGATTGTTTAAGTGAGACATGTGTGGATTATTGTCGATTTTAACATTTCTAAATGTGGGTCGTCACAATGGTAAGAGATTATCATTAATGGTTTCTTACTAAATTCTTAAGTCGTGGCATCATTCATTCATAATATAAATTCATTCATACTATAGGTGTCTCAAATGCGAGTTCAAAAATCAACTATTATCAATGATGACTTGTACTCTTTATCTGAAGGTCCACTTGAACGGTACAACATTTGCCAAAGTTATATTTTAAATGGTGTTCGACTTCGATGTAAAGAGTTTGACAATACTCTTAAGACACAATGTTCTTGAGTTTGAACTGAAGGTGATCATGATAATATTAATATCCTATATTATGGTGTCCTAATTGAGATTCTACAGTTGTCATTCGTATTAGATTGGAAGGTGTTCTTATTTCATTGCAAGTGGTATAACTCCAATCCAATAGATAACTCCAATCCAAAAGGTAGATCAATTGTTGTGGATCATAATTTGACTTCCATCAATACATCTACCGATTGGTATTCTAATGAACCATTTATTTTGGCATCTCAAGCGTAACAAGTTTTCTATTTTCTTGATATGAAGCATGGTTAAAATTGGAGGATTATTCAAAAAGTAAATCATCGATCTATTTATGACATTGCTAAAATTATGGAAGACACAGTAAATAATGATGTGTTTCAAGAAGAAGAATCATGCCAATTGCCACCATTTCAACCAATTGAGGATTTCATTGAAAGTTCGTCTTTAGTTTGATTAGATGTTCCTTCTCTAACTCTCTCAGGCTAACTTGTTGTTGATTTATTTTCAAACCAAAATCAAAATGTTGATAAGGAAGTTGATTTAGCTGAAGATTTTGATGTCAGAAATGTATTTTGTAATAATGAAACATTTCTCCCAAGTGATGACAATAAAAGTGCTATAGAATAAGAATGTGACGACGATGTAGATTCTTAAGTCATATTTAGTTTCTTAATATTTGTATATATTCATTTTAATTATTATGTATTTCACTTAGTAATCATTTTGTATATTTACTTTAATTATTACATATTTTATTGACTAATTATTTTGATTTTTGGTTTATTTCACAGAATTTCTGTTATGGCACTTGGTCGTTGCATCACTCGATCTACTGTTTAGAGTCAACAAGTTGAACCAGTCATTGATCCTCCTACTCCACTTGCACAAGTCGTTCGCACTACTCGCTCAACTTTAGAGAATCAACAAATTTGTTGCACCAATCGATCTAGTGTATAATGTCAACTACCTAGAATCACCACACAATCTAATGTAGAGAGAGAACACCATCAAGGCTCCACACACTCTATTGTACAGAGTGAACAAGCCAATGTGATGACCCACTTTGATGCCGAAAATGATAATCAATCTTCCCAAGTTCCATATGGTAAATTTAATGTCTTTCATGTTCATTTCTTCTGTAAATTTCTATTTATATCAATTAAGATTATATTTTATTATAGTACAAACATCTTCCTTGAAGCCACATGGAGCTACTCGCGGCTTGACAACTTTAACTATAGCTAAGGCATCATCAACTGGAAAGTTGTCAGTGACTTTTGATGCTAAATGTCATCAACCAATTTGTACTAATGCTGAGAAATTTAATAATGAAATTGGATTCATTATTCGGAATCATGGTACATTTCATTATAAAAAGTGGAGAATAGTCCTTGAAGATGTGAGAGCTCTATTGCGACATTATCTTTTGGTAGGTCATTTCAAAATATTACATTTATATTTGTAATATTTGTAATTAATAGTAATTTTTTTAAAGGAACATTTTGACATCTACTTGAATGATGAGACAACCAAAAAAGGCATTGATGAGAAAATGAGAAAAGCTTAGAAGGGTTATAAGTGCAAGCTACAGTTATACTTCAAAGAAATTGGAGGAGTAAATGATGTTGAGATGCCAAGAGAAAATGTCATCTGGACTTAAAAGGAGAATAACAAGAAGATTGGATGATTTTGTGTGATTGCTGGTGCTCTTCTAAAGGTAACATTTTTATCATAATATTGCTATTTGATTGGAACGAAAGGCCTAACATACTATTTATATATTGCTATTCTTCTTAACATCTAGCCTTCTGTTATTTTTTTTGTTTTATTCAATTTTTATATATAAATATATATCGATATTTATAAATAAACGATAACTATCAGGTTTTTAGAATTGGTATGAGGTTTGGTTCAATAGTTGTTGCTAGTATGAAATTTTCTAATATACAAAATGCTCTCTATGCAACCTAACACTACTATATCTTTACATGCATGTATATGTAGCTAAATTACGTGTATATACACCCTATTTAAAATGTCCATTTATATCTAGCTAAACTTATGAAACATTTTTATATATTACATTGAAAATGGTATGATTTCATTGAAGAGCATGTATGACAACACTAGCTAATAAGAGATATGAATTGTGGCTTTCGTAAATACATAAGTCATACGATAGAAACAACATATTCTCTTTTTGATATTTTTTGTCTTTGGTTTGCAGATTTAAGCGCTAAAATGTTCAATAAAGTTTGTGATAAAAAGATAGTTGTGCTGTTCAAAAGAAAAGGCCGGGTAAGATTTTTTTTCTAACAAATTTTATTTGTATTTTATTTCTTCAGGAAAGAGCATTAAAGAATATTACTAATCAATCAAATAGGAAATGGGAGTCGAAAAATGTTTCAATCTCTACACTGCGACATCACATTCGACGTAGAACGGCGTTAACTTCTTCTATCGGTCAAATTGAGACATGGCGTCTAAAGCATTATGATGCTGAGAAGGGATGGATTGGAACAGAACTCGGGCCATTATATGTAAGTAATTAAAAAATTTATTTTAAAAGTTGTTATAGTTATTATAATTCTTACTATTAATTATTAAATATATTATTAGGATAAAGTGATGGAGTTAAGAGGTCAACACCCTTCGGAAGAATTGTTTGATGAAGAGATTATGGAGCATGTACTTGGACGTGATTCGGTATACTTGCGAGGGTAAGGGCAGTCTTCTAGTGTTACAACTTCTACTTCACGTTGTGAAATATTGTGGGTAATTAACCAACTTATGAAGAGTTAGATGAACGACTTAACGATACAACTTCTCACCTTAATTGTATTAACGAACAACTTAGTGTGGTTATGGATATACTTCATCGTAACAATTTGATGGCACCACCTCCACCACCCCCAATAGACCAAGCTTCAGATGCAAATTTGAGAGAGTCACCATCTTGTTTAGTTCGGGAGTCACACGATGGTTCTTAGTTTATTTACATTAATTTGCTAAGTAATGAACTTTATAAAGTATTTTTATTTTGGTAAGGGTAACCTTAAAAAGTTAACTTTATGACTTATTCTAGTATTGAACATTATGAAGAATTTAACATTAAACATTTTATTATTGTATGTTTTTATAGTTTATTTCTAATATAGAACATTTATAAATAACTATTATAATCTTTTACCTATTTATAACCATTAAATTTGACCAAAATATGAATTGTGAAACAGACCAATAAAATGATGCCACATGGGCTAATAAAATAATGCCACGTGGTCTAATAATATTGTGCAACGCAGACCAATAAAATGATGCCACGCAGAAAATCGGATAATGCCACATGGATTAATCAAATGATGCCACATGGCTTAAGAAAATGATGCCATATGTACAAATCACGATGACACGTGGAAAAATTATTGTTTGACACATGTGCCAACCACAAGATGCCAAGTAGCGACATTGATGTATGCCACATGTATGCAACCGTATCAACCATGTCAGCAGCCACGTTGGATGACACGTCATAAAACACATCAGCCGATGACTCATCGTTTGATTCACAACTTAGTTAGGTCCATTGATTCTTTTACCTACCAGTATCAATAAGTATATGTAAAGACTCTTTCCCTACTAACCTTTACCTACCAATGTCTACCAATTCAATATTGGTAGCTAAAACTTATTACCTACCGTTAGGCTAGTTTTACCTACACTTACAATTGAGAGGTAAAGACCTCATTTCCTTGTAGTGAATAAACATATGATCAAAGCATGAATCTTTTAACAAAATTTCAAGTGATATTTTTACCAATTTTACCACTATTCTCTCTCTTAGGGGTAGGTATAGATAGCTCCTATTTGTTAAATATTAATACATAGAACTTACTAAAATATAGTTAGTAAAATTGTATTAATGTAAGTTACAGCTGAAAGAACCATATTTATGGTGTTTTGATGATAATAACCAAACAATAATGCCACTAAAGATCTTCATCAAGTACATTACAGGTTTAGAAAGCATTTAATGAAGAAACAAGAATAAAAGTACATATCATAGGATACTTTGCTTCACAATAATACTATAGGAGAACATGAGCTTTAGAAAACCTATAGTGGTCTTAACAATTCTACTGGATTGTAAGATACACTCGAGTAAAGATCGTAGAACTCAAATGTGAAGGAGTAAACAAAAAGTCAGTTGATTGAATGTACCTCCCAATTGACTAAGAGCAGTCAACTAATCATATATTTAGTCTACTGAATTTAGCTATGCTCTCTAGATTGTTTTCTACAAAGAGGTAGTCGACTGAACTTCATATCCCAAATGCACAATAAATGGCTAGCTTTTGAAAAGGTGTCTTCACATCTCTTCGCGCCTGCGGTTGCTTCTCTTCATTCCTAGATACTTGTGAAAGGTTATAGACCTATTTATTATCCCTGTAACACCTATAAAATCTCCTAATGATCCCTGAATCATATATAACTCTATGATTTGAATTCCATGCCTAAAACTCTTAAACCGAAAAGCAATATTCTACTCTTTACAAGATTCATTTGATTCAGATAATATCGACTAGTGTGTTTTATCTCCACCTCTCACATTCTAGTCGAATAAACTTCTTAGCCTCTATACCCCCACTAAATATCATTTGGTTTGGTCATAGGAGTCCTTGTACCAAAATAGACAATCTGTATATAATAGATACACCATGTCAAGAAGTAACTTTTTGTTACATTGGTTGTTAAAGTCCTATTTCTATAGCTTCGGGCAGTTATCGTAAGCTTATAACTCCAGGCTAAATGAGGGTGTTTGATTAATGAAATTTCAAAGGGTGCTTTGGGACTGGACGTAGGATAAGAGATTTGAACCAGTATAAAATCGACTTTGTGATATACTAAATTATTTTCGCTCTATTTAGATGGTTTATTACTGTTGGATATCTTCATTCCTATGCATAGCAACTAATAACAGCCTCCGAGAAAGAAGAATAACAATGAGCTTTTTAGATTTTGATACAACTTTATAATTTGTAAATGGCTTACTCAGCTTAACATTAACTGGAAAGCTGCATCAATTGAAAAATGTATTAACAGAAGATATAAAGATAATGCTTCATACACACACATGTTAATACTATAGATATTGATTTTGATGACAACAAATATAAAAATATAGATACCAATGATTTTCCAATTTGTAGAATATTTTATAGGATATTATACAAATTATTAGAATTTTATAAACTCTTTAAATAGATTATTATTTTTCAAATTTATAAAGGGTATGTCGACATATGTACCGTTAAAGTGGTGTTTTTTGAATTTTGAATAGTTGGTTACATCTCTTCTGGAATAGACACATCCCTTCAAACACTATATAAAGGGGACTGGAAATAAATTTTATTAACTACTTTCTCTACTTTCTTCTTACACCAAAATTCTCATTATATATTCACAAATCCACTCTCAGTACTCCTCAAATTCACTCAAATTCAATATCTACTTTACTACATTCATTCTTTACAATCTGCTCACTAATTGAAAGCATTCTCTTATCAATTCAAAGAGCAAAGTGTTATCAAAAGGGATATAGGATATTTTGCATCCAAAGTACAACTGTTTGTATTTGGAATCAACAATTCTCTGCTATTATTTGTTTGGATGTGCTTGTTGCCTATTCAAATCAAGTGGGTGTGTTTGTTGCCTCTTGAAATCAAGTGAGTGTGCTTTTTGCTTGTTCAAATCAAGGGGGTGTTCTTATTGCCTGTTTAAATCAAGTGGTTAATCTTGTTGCCAGGTTAAATCAAGAGAGTCTACCCTGAGATTGGAAAGTCGGGATGGTGTATCTCTTTGTCTTCAAATCGAAACTATATTCTGGTTTGCTTACTACTTGTTCAAAGTAGGCGTTGAAAAGAAAATGTGTACATACACTATACATGACTAGATGTAGAATTGCTTAATCCGAACCAGTATAAAACTCCTGGTGTCATCTCTTTAATTTTACTGCATATATATATATATATGTATGTATGTATGTATATCTCTATGATTGCCTGTTAATGTGTATCTTTGTTGATTATCTGTGTTTGAATTTAAATTTTAAAATAATTTAGAAAAGGTTCATATAAGTTATAAAACACTAGTCATCCACCCTCTGGTGCCCTCTGGATTTGAAGTAGCCTTAAGATCCATTCACTATTCCCACATTTAGTATCAAAATAATAGGTTTTCAAAAATTCATTACTTTATTTTTGAAAAGTATAAATAACAAGCAACACTGGTAGTATTTTTTTTAACATTGTTGAAGAAAAACATAGTTGTAAAATCCTTATGATACCCTCAAATAGATTAGGAACTCATAATATTAAAAAGTCACTTAATTATTTGGCAGTACATAAAGTAAATTTACAGGAACATGTATGTTATATGGCAGATATTAAAGAGACACTTAATAACCTTACATTATAAATCAAGAAGGACAAATGGATACTAGACGGTGGATGCTAAAGAAACATGATTGGAAATCCGGAGACCTTAAAGGACATTGTTTACAAAGATGGGGGAACAGTTAACTTTAGAGACAACTCAAAAGGATACATCATCGGCATCAGCATCGGCAATGTCAATAACTCTAAAACTCATATTATTTCTAATGTTTTATCAGTTAGGAATTTAAAACACAATCTGGTTAGTATTAGTCAATTATTTGATTAGCGTTTCAAAATTAAATTTGAAAAACACATTTCCCATATTGAGGACAATGAGTTTAGAATTATTTTTAAAGGAGTTAGGAAATGTAGCATTTACATTTAAAGTATGAAAGTGTCTAACGATAATATCTATCTTTTGGCCGAATCTAACGACCCTTAGATTTGGCACAAATAATTTAATCATTTAAATTTTAAACATTTATCCAAAAAAGGTCAGATATGAACTTGTTAGAGGACTTCAAAAAATGAGTATTAGTAACAATAATCTATGTGATGCTTTTCAACTCGAAAAAATTCACAAAAAGTTCATCTAAATCAAAAGATACGAGTTCGAGTATACATCCATCAGAACTTCTTCACTTAGCTCTTTTTAAACCATCACAAGTTCAAACTATAAATAATAGTAGATATGTTTTTGTAATAGTAGATGATTTTTTAAGATATACTTGGATAATATTTCTTAAACATAAAATTAATATATTTTAAATGTTTAATTTTTTTACTAAGAATCCAAAATCAAAAGACAATTAAAATTAAAACTATATAAGCGATCTTAATGAAGAATTCAAAAATGAAAATTTTGAAAAATTTGGTGATAAGAAAAGAATTACACATAGCTTTTTTTTATTAGAACTCCTTAACAAAATGAAGTTAAAGAATGTAACGACCCAGAATTACGAACACTTCGTATTTAAATACAAATTGTTTAAATATTTGAATCTTGGATTAATTGCTATTACTTTGATTTAATAATCTTATAAACCCTCTTTTAAGTCATAAGTAATGATGATAAACTTGTTTGGTAAAAATGTGTACAAAAATAGTTACTTTGAAGAAATACCGATAATGTGGCCGAAAATCGTTTAATCGATAAACAGCTTTTTACTCGTAGGAAGTTGTTCAAACATTTTTTGCATACACTTGTTTTCTTAGAAAATCATAAGAGTGAAATAAACATATTTTTCCAATTACGGAAATAAAGTTTTTTATGATGCCATGGGTGATGTCACAGGAAATATTTTGAAAATAATCTTTTAAGAAAAGTCTTAAGTGTTAAGTAAGAGATGTAAATGTGTAAAGGTAGCATGTGAGAGGGAGGCTCCTTTATGACATTTCATGGAAGGTAGAAGCTGGTTGTGACCTCTTGGAAAAGTCTATAAATTCACCCTCAAGGGTTAGGCTAATCGCTTTTAATAAATTAAAAAAAAATGGTGGAAGTGGACTAGCACCAATCCACTTTGTTCTTCACTAACTTCCTCTAATTAACTAAAATCTCTTCCAAAATTCAACAAAGTTTTATCAACACCTTAGAACACCTTAGAAAGCTTAGATCTGAATTAAAAAGTGGAAGGATGTGGGAGAAAAGAGGGAGCATGTGTTTGGCTATGAGCATTGAAGAGAGGGGGAGGTTTTGCCATGGTTTGGAAGTGCTAAAGCTAAGGTCTTTGGAAATTTGGTGATGGTAGGAAGTGTTCTTGGCTATGTGAGTGTTTAAGCATGTGTTTTCCTTGGATCAAGTGAGTTATCTCACTATCATGTTTGTGTATATTTTTGTATGTGTCTCCAAATGTAAAGTTAAAGTGACATTAACTAAGTAAAGTTATGAACTTTGGACCCCTCTTGCTTTTGAAAGAAAATAGCTACTTTATATTACATAAAATTACTTCTATTACCATCTTAAACATATGGGTTAGCCTTGAATTGATGTTTGAATGTTTGTTTGGCATGTGTGTTGAATTGAAGTATGTTTGAAAGTGTTTGAAGCGAGAATAGCCGCTATAAGTGCACTTTGATATCCCTTAACTTTAACTTGTGTAAAGCGAAGATCTATGAACTTAACTTGGGACAATTTGATTTGATTTTTCTATACACATATTTTGGGATATGGGAAAGTAAAGAAATGGTTTGGAAAATTATAGAATTGTGAACCAAAGTTGCAAAAATTTATAGCAAGACGGTCGCTATATGAGCAATTTAAAATATCCTATTTTTTGGAATTTTTGTAGATAAATTAGAAGACATCCTTAAGGGTCTAATTGAATTTTTATTAAGAAATATAATTATAGTTCTCATTGGAAAAATTTCTTGAGTTTAGAAGGTTTTGGAACTGGTCAAACAAAGTGGCTAAAGTTAGAGCAAAAAGGTGGTTATAAATACACTTTATAAATATTGCTTGTTTTTTGGAATTTTTATAAATAAATTGGTAGATATCCTTAGGAGTTTATTTCCATAATTTTTAGGTACCCTAAGAATAGTACTTACATTAAAATTTTCAAGTATTAAATCATTTTTTAAGTGGTTAAAAGTAGTCGCAAAAATCATGCTTTTCTATGTTGATTCTTTAACAAGACTTTTAACAGCGTTTATGAATGTTGTAGTAAGTTGCTTATGATTTTGAGTATTTCAAAAATGATATCTAAGTTTGGTATTTTTGTTTAATATTTTTAGGAATATTTTCTAAATTACTTTTTAGTATATTAAAGCGTGTTTTAAGTTTAATTATATTTTTAATATTTATTTATGAATTTTGGATGTAAGGATGTTTCAAATTATAAAACATGGTCTTTAATTATTTTCATCAAATTGTAAATTAGTTATTTTCAAGTAATATTTTACATAGATATTTAAAACCTATTTATGCATATTTTTAATATATATTTATATATAATCTTTGAGAAAGAAAATTAATTATGCTTAACAGTAAAAGTCAACGAAGTAGGCTTATCTATTTGCGAGTGTTAAGATTGATATTCAAGTAGGGACAGAAGCAATAGTGGTCTAACATACCTACTTCCCTCTTGACCGAGGAGTAGATAAGTTGGGAATGTCAAAAACATGTTAATTGAGTTGATTCTTATTCGTTTATGAAATTCATTAATACTATATTTAACATTAAAAGCCGACGAAGTAGACTTATTTTTTTTGAGAAAAGACGAGGTAGACTTATCTATTTGTGAGATTCAAGAATGATGTGTCTAGACAAGGCTTTGATATGCAACCGGTGCTCTAACTTACCCAGGTTCACTCTTGAACAAGGATAGTATAAGTTGGAATAAGTTAAGTATACGAATCATAATTTTTATAAGTTGGAGAGTCGATTAGTTGACTATCGAACATAACCAAATATTATCTTAGATCTTTAAAAGATTTTTTTTAAAGATAATGCAAGTATGGAATGTTTTGGTGCTTTTTTGTGACAGTGTGTTAACAACCTTCATCTTTAACCCTTTTTGGTTATGCTTATGAATTTAAATAGATCTTTAAAAGAATGTTTTAAAGATAAGCATAAGTGAAATAGTTTTGGGTTGGTGACAATTTGTGAGCAATATTAGTCTTAATACTTTTGAATGGATTTGTAAAAGCACTTAGATCCTTAATGGATAATTTGGAGGAATTTATAGGTATGGAATCTTTCGGAATAATATGGAAAAAGTAAAGGTTTAAAGTAAGAAATCTTGTTAATGATTTGTGAATATAATTTTACAATTTGAGATAGGTATATGAATAATTTTTGAAGCATTGAAAGAGTACAAATGAATAGTAGGGATTGATAAATGAAATTTTATTAGGTAAAAGAATTTTTATTAATAAAAGCAGTTTTAATTAATGAAAATATCAATTAAATAAAAAGGGGATTAGAAGTCGCTTATGTAACTTACTCCTGCTTTATATGACTTGATTGTGCTCCATGTGTTTGTTCGTTTGTGAAAAGTATTTAGTTATATACTTAACACTAAAAGTCGATGAAGTAAGCTTGTCTATCTATGGGAGTTAGGGCTGATGTTCGAGTAGGAAAATAGGCAATAGTGCTCTAACCTACGGGCTTCCCTCTTGACCGAGGGATTGTTTTGGATGAAAAGGTCAGAAACATGATAAGTACACGAGACTTGGTTTTCATATGCAATTTTATATTTTGAACTTGATAGTCGATTAGTCGACTATCAAACATGATTGAAAATTCATTGAACTATTTTTGTAGAGACCAGGATCGGTAATTTTTTACTTATTGAATACCACTTCTTAATTGATGTACGTGTTCTAAGTTTTGGAAGTGGTTGTGAAGTGGAATGCTTAAGAGTTGAACTGTCCATCTTAAGGTTAAATCTAAGAAAGGGGTCAGTGTTAGCATTCGTCGGTTAACTTATGTTAGGATCCTTGTGGACATTCGTGGACCATTCGAGATGCTAAGATCTTTATGGGATTCGTGTTCTATTCAAGCGATGAAGACTCATGTGAAAGACATTGAACACAACTGTAACATTCCCGGATTTTAGCCAAATTTAAATTGATAATTAATTTAAATTTTGGAAATAAATTGTGAATTTATTGGTAAATTAATTAGAATAAATTCCAGAATAAATTAAAATATGTGTTTGTTTACATAAAAAGATAAAATTTGTAAAGGAATTTTAATCTGGGAATTTTTAAAGGTAAAAATTTTGGGTTGAAATTCAAAAATAAGTATTTTATAAAATTGTATTTGATTTTTCCAAATTAAATAAGATGTATGTTTATTTATTTAAATAAGTGGATTTTTTTATTTGAAATCTGATTTTGAATTTAACAAATATATTGAAAGTAAACTGAATTTAAATATTCTATATCTTAAGATTAATAAGATTCGTTTTATATATATATACACGCACACACCAAGTGATATTTTGAATTTGATATAGATAATTTTTTCCAAAAGCTATTTAAAGAGTTAAATTCAAATATATATGCATCTACATATTGGTGTTTAATTAATTATTAAATTTTTTTCTTTTAAGTTATGAATATATATAAATAATACAAAAGGAAATACAAATAGAAAATAGTATAAACAATTTTATAAATATATTAAAAACCATTTATGCATGCCATAATACAAGTGTAAGTATTTTAAAGATGTATTAAGACATTTGTAATCTTTTGAAAATATGTTTTTACAAGTGTGATATGAAGATTTACAAGTGGCAAAAATAAGATTTTCTTTAATCAAAAAATTATAAAATATGAATAAATGATAAACTAGGTTGTTTTGAAACTTCTCAAAAATGAAATCAAAATCAGTAAAACAAAAATCATCTCAAACCAGAAATAAAACGCACTTAACACAAACTACAAACTAGAAAAATTCAAAGTAATCAAATAGGTTTAATTCAGAAAAAAAATCAAAAGCCTGCATTCAAAGTTCAACCTGGAAACAACAACTCAAGTAGTAGATATGATTCAAGCTGAAAACTTCCTAGAATCAGATAACAATATATTCAAGTTCAAACTGGAGATCAATTCAACATCAAAGTAAATAAAGCTTCAGATTTAACAAGATCAAAGAAGAACTGAAATCAGGTT
Source organism: Allium cepa (assembly GCA_030765085.1). Classification (NCBI taxonomy): domain Eukaryota; kingdom Viridiplantae; phylum Streptophyta; class Magnoliopsida; order Asparagales; family Amaryllidaceae; genus Allium; species Allium cepa. Next base: position 288,759,012 of record CM060940.1, read on the forward strand.
TGGATTCAAATCAATAAAAAATCAAACTCAGGGAGATCAAAATCCAGGCTTCCAAAAGAGCAGATCAACATATTTTTCGAGGCTTTGTCCTCTGTTTCAAAATCAATTAGGTGAGTAAACTCCATTTTTTAAAAACCCAATTCTCTATACTTATCTATATTTGTGATGATGAATGAGATTAGTGACTTGGAATTGAGTTTTAATGTGTTGCATGTGGACATATCTAAGGATATATGTGTATAAGCAAGTCTGTCTATATGTATTTATGTTCTCTGTTATACTGCAGACTCAAACTTGCTAAGGAAATTTATTTACTCCTTATATAATCAAATTTTGCTTTTGATTTCTAAACGAAAAATGATTGTGAGATTTTAATATTATTTTTAAAAATATTTATAAGAAAATCAAAAATGTATTTTAATGGAAAGTAAAGATTTACAGTGAAGCTTTTAAAATTTGAAAAATTAATATTCTCAGATTCGTGCTTTGATTTGATAATTGGATTCACACTAGAATATAATGAATTTTAAGATAGAAATCAGGATTTTTAAGAATGTGAATGTGAAAATCTCTCGAGATGATCGTTTTATGGGTTTTGGTCAAATTCCGTTGATCAACGTTGAATTAGGTGTCATGTTTGATCATGATGATAGTTGAAAGAATGACAATCATCGGAAAAATAATGGTTGAATTTATAAGGCACTATGGAGGTGGCGCGGTATCGAATTAGGGCTTGATTTACTATTTCAGTCGACTAGGTTTAAATGGCTACCGCGGCGTCAATGGTTGATCGTTGTCAATCGCATCTAGGGGAAATGTTTATGGGTTGGAGGGGCAACTTTGGTCGAAGTGGCGTGGTTCACTGTGGACGAGGTCGTCGGTAAAGGGGGTAGTTTGGTTGACTGTGTTGTTCCAGGAAGGGGATTGATGGCTTGTTTTCGGTCTCTGATGATCTTGCATAGCAGGGTGGTCGAATTTATTATCGTGGTCGTAGGTGACTTGTTGAAGGTCTCGGCGACGATCAATGATGGTCGGAGTAGGCGTCCATGTTCATGCGTGCACATAGATGTCAGGAAATTTGAAAAGGAAGAAGAAGGAGGCGACTCGAAGTCGAACACGGAAAAATGACGGTGTAGCTCGAAGTTGTTCTCGAGTTCGTTTGGTTAGATGCCAGAGTTAAATTTTTTTTAACAGGTTTCAAAATTTTGAAGATAAAATTTGTATCGGGTTTTAAATAACAAAAACAAATATGATACTAAGGGTTTAAACTAAAGATATGAACAAGTTTTCAAAGGAAAAGGATTAAGGTTAAATATGTTAAATATGTTTGAAAATTAATTGATTTTGGAGTAATTTATATGATGATAATGAATGAGTTTCTAAGTATCTTTTTTATGGAGTTTGATAATGCTTGAATTAATAAGTGTTTGATATAAATATATTAGAAACTTTAATTAAGAAATGATTTCGAATAAATTTATTCCAATTTAAATAAATTGTAATAATATAATTAAGTGATTAATTAAGGAATATGGGTTATCTTAATTATGTAAGGTTTTTTGTAATTGAAAAATATAATCTCTTAGTTAATTCAAGTGTGATTACTTAAAATAAGTAATTAAAAGTTATTTGATGGAAATAATTAAGGAATGGTTAATTACTTAATTACTTAAAAGGATTTAATTTAGGTGATTCATTAATTAAGTGATTAATTCAAAGATTTATTAAGCGATTAAAGGTTAATTACTTAATAATTAAAAGTTAATTAATTGATGATTAAAGTTAATAAATTTGTAATTACTTAATATAATTAAGGGATAATTAATTAAGGTTAATTTATGAAAGTATTTAAGGGTAACTAATTACTTAAGGATAATTGGTTATTGTAATTAATTAAGGATAATTAATTTAATGATAATTAATTAAGGTTAATTAATGTAATTAAGGGTAAGTAATTAAGGGTTAATTTTTTAATGATTAGAGATTTATTCATTTATTAATTAAGGTTGACTAATTAATAATTTAAAATTAATTTATTATTAAAGGTTAATTAATTAAAATAATTTGTAACTGATTAATTAACCTGGATTAGTGATTAATCTGGTTTCAATTAATCAGATGATCAATTAACCTTACTTATGGATGCTTGAATTGTATGAGCTGTTTTGAATTGTTTGATATCTCTACCATGTGATATGAATTGTTTTAATTTAAGCTGTGATGAATGTAATTTATTTTATCTGTGATGAATGTATATTATTTATCTATGAATCTGTGTATGGAAGATAAGCGTTATAGGAATATACCGCTTATCGATTTTAATGTTCTTGAATCTGCGATGATTGATGATGTTGCACTATTGTGTGAAACCCCTGGACTACACTATACACACACAAATATGGATTGCACGAGGAAATTAGTTAAGTCACAGATTTTTGAAATGGTTTTAAAGTTGAAATTTTGAATCCAAACGGTTTCGGAAATAGAATTGGGTTAATGTGAAAGGCTTTTGAAAAGTTGTTTTGAAGATAAAAGTTATTTTGAATAACTTGATGAAGTTTTGAAATTTAAATAATTTGATTTAAAATTGAATTCAAAATTTGAAAATTGAATTCCATGTTTGGAAATTATGGTTTAAAAGATTATACGAGTTATAAATGTGTTTATATGAGTCTTAAACCATTTTAAAAGTATTGTTTTGGAATTTGAATTTAACCCAAGGACTTTAACTTATATAAATGAAATCGAATTTTCCCGAAAATGAAAACTATTTGTTTTCAAATAATAAAAGCTTTCATATAAGGAAGGAATTTCCATTTTGTGTTGAAAGGATTTCAAGTTTGAAATGAAAATGTTTTTCCAAGTTATGAATGAATCTTTGGAAATGGTTTGCTATGAATTAAACCTTTGATTTAAAGATTGGATGAGTTAATCTAATTTGAAAGGAAATTTGTTTTGGAAAGCTATGAAGTAATCTTTGTGAAATATGAGTGAACTTTGTGAAGTGAATCTTTTTGTTTAAAAAGATATAAAATGGCATATCTTAGGTGTTACTCCCGGGAAGGGAGTAAACCGGCCTTGTGTTGGCAGAGAGCCAGGTAGGTTCTTGGGGAGTCCCTCCAGAGGCGTTCCCATGTGGTAATAGGAAGTTTCTTAGCCTGACCATTTGTTGGAAATCCAATCTCCAATATGCGCCTTGTATGGTTTTAGTTGTATAACCTGCCATTTACTTATAGTGATCACCACTGTTTAGATGATAGCTATAGTAGGCATAGTTCGAAATGTCTATGTTGGCTAAGATTAATATTATACTTTCGAAAGATTTTCTGCACTATGTATTAATAATAATATCAAATGATTTTTTCGTAACAAGCATTTTTGACTATTATAAGGAGAAATCTCCTCCAATTCTGCGTTTGCATGGTGCGTGCGGCGGGAGGCCTTATGGTAGTTTCATTTTCTAAAAAGCATTGCAGATTTCTTTCTAAATTCGTTTTTTTGCTTTGTTTAAAGAAAACTGTTTTTCTTTGCTCATACCAGTCCCATGACTGAACCGGAGTTTATTGCTCCCTTTCTAAACTCTGGGTGTCCATAATTTTCCACATAGGCAGTTTAGAGTTGGGTTTTTTAGATAATCAGATAGTAGGAGTAGATTCGATAGTATCCAGCCTTTGAATTTGGTAATAAAATTTGTTCAAGTTGATTGACCTTGGTTAATACAAAGTGATGGGGGTTTCTCACTTCGCATTTGGAAAGCATGTTGGTGGATCTAGCTTTTGGAGTTTTTGGAGCTCTAGCTATGGAGTTGCAGTTTGATGTTGGAGTTCTCTTTTGGAGCTTCTCTACTGATGTTTATCTTTCCACTGTTGTATTATTATGTCTGATATTGTTGGGGTTCATATTGTATCAGATATTGTATCAATTGTTGTATATCAATGATATATCTTTTCTTCTTCTGTGTTGTTGTACTTAATGTGTTATAAGCTCCGGCACGAGTCATATTTCAACGATTGAATCTGCGGCATTAGAGTACAAGTGAAGTACGGGTGTCGATTTTCGAACGTTGAAATTTGGGTCGTTACATTTTGGTATCAGAGCCGAAGGTAGAAACTTTAACTCAGGAGTATAACAAATTAGGTAACTCATTAGAGATAGGGTGAAGTATACCCTAGAATGAGTATATCCCTAAGATATCCGTTCGTGTGCCTTAGTAAATTCTCTTACTATCCACTGATAGTGAGTATGAATGCAAGAAGAGGACGAGATAGGGGACAGGGGAGTACGACCACAAATGGTCGATACCCTACAACAACGGAAGTAACTTTTCTCTATCAATCTCCTTTGATCCGATTTCAAATTCTCTAATGTCTTCGTGGCAGCTCGAGGGAGAAGCTTTGGTGCGATGGTGGCACTGCGAATCGTGTAAATAAATTCCTAATTCGTATTCTCTTCATCAGATTCTTATCGGCCTTTCGTTTTTAACTCTAACAAATTTGAAAATTTATTTAAAATAAATTGGTAAAATAAAATATGAAGATTTGTAACGATAAACCGATTTCAACTAAAACAAAATTTGAAATTTTATTGTAATTTCTTGTGAGTATCAAAGTCTGAAGAGGGACAAGTTGGTGTATACTTTGAGATATTCCAACCTGGATTGAGTATCAATTATTTGTTCTGTTGGGTCCAGATATATTCTATGAACGGTTAGTTACCTTTGTAATAACCAGTGCCCCTGTTTATTTCGTAAATCTGGCGACCCGAGTATCTTATGAGATATAGAATGAGTTTGTTCTTATATTTATTGTTGATACTCTAATTTGGTAAGCCAAGTGCAGAATAGATATCTTAGTTTGATCTGAAAACTGTTTCTCTATCTTCGTATATCCATCCTTTTTTCCCTTTCTTGGAAATTTCGAGGACGAAATTTTCTTAAGGGGGAATCTGTAACATTCTCGGATTTTAGCCAAATTTAAATTGATAATTGATTTAACTTTTGGAAATAAATTTTGAATTTATTGGTAAATTAATTAGGAAAAATTCTAGAATAAATTAAAATATGTGTTTGTTTACATAAAAAGATAAAATTTATAAAGGAATTTTAATCTGGGAATTCTAAAAGTAAAAATTTTGGGTTGAAATTCAAAAATAAGTATTTTATAAAATTGTATTTGAATTTTCCAAATTAAATAAGATGTATGTTTATTTATTTAAATAAATGGATTTTTTTATTTGAAATCTGATTTTGAAGTTTAATAAATATATTGAAAGTAAATTGAATTTAAATAGTCTGTATCTTAAGATTAATAAGATTTGTTTTATATACACACACACAAAGTGATACTTTGAATTTGATATAGATAAGTTTTTCCAAAAGCTATTTAAAGAGTTAAATTAAAATATATATGCATCTGCATATTGGTGTTTAATTAATTATTAAATTTTATTCTTTTAAGCTATGAATATATAAATAATACAAAAGGAAATAAAAATAGAAAATCATATAAACAATTTTATAAATATATTAAAAACCATTTATGCATGCCATAATACATGTGCAAGTATTTTAAAGATGCATTAAGACATTTGTAATCTTTTGAAAATATTGTTTACAAGTGTAATATGAAGATTTACAAGTGGTAAAAATAAAATTTTCTTTTAATCAAAAAAATTATAAAATATGAATAAATGATAAACTAGGTTATTTTGAAACTTATCAAAAATGAAATCAAAATCAATAAAACGAAAATCATCTCAAACCAAAAATAAAAATGCAAACCTGAAATGCAAACTACAAACTAGAAAAATTCAAAAGAATCAAACATGTTTAATTCAGGAAAAAAATATCAAAAGCCTGCTTTCAAAGTTCAACCTGGAAACAACAACTCAAGTAGTAGATTTGATTCAAGCTGAAAACTTCCTGGAATCAGATAACAATATATTCAAGTTCAAACTGGAGATCAATTCAACATCAAAGTAAATCAAGCTTCGAATTCAAGAAGGTCAAAGAAGATCTGAAATCAGGCTTGGATTCAAATCAATAACAAATCAAACTCAGGGAGATCAAAATCCAGGCTTCCAAAAGAGCAGATCAAAATATTTTTCCAGGCTTTGTCCTTTATTTCAAAATTAATCAAGTGAGTAAAATCCATTTTCTTTAAAACCCAATTCTTTATACTTATCTATGTCTATGATGATGAATGAGATTAGTGACTTGGAATTGAGTTTTAATGTGTTGCATGTGGATAATATATGTGTATAAGCAACTTTGTGTATATGTATTTATGTTCTCTGTTATACTATAGACTCAAACCTGCTAAGGAAATTTAATTACTCCTTATCTAATCAAATTTTGCTTTTGATTTGTAAATGAAAAATGATTGTCAGATGGAAATATCATTTTTAAAAATATTTATAAGAAAATCAGAAAGGTATTTTAATGGAAAGAAAATTTTTACAGTGAAACTTTTAAAATATGAAAAATCAATATTCTCAGATTCAAGTTTTGATTTGATAATTGGATTCACACTAGAATATAATGAATTTTAAGATAGAAATCAAGATTTTTAAGAACGTGAATGTCAATATCTCTCGAGATGATCGTTTTATGGGTTCTTGCCAAATTTCGTTGATCAACGTTGAATTAGGTGTCGTGTTTGATCGTGATGATAGTTGAAAGAATGACAATCATCGAAAAAATAATGGTTTAATTTATAAGGCACTGTGGAGGTGGTGCGGTATCGAATTAGGGCTTGATTTACTATTTCAGTCGGCTAGGTTTAAATGGCTACCGCGACGTCAATGGTTGATCGTTGTCAACCGCACCTAGGGGGAAATGTTCGTGGGTCGTAGGGGCAACTTTCGTCGAAGTGGCATGGTTGACGGTGGACGAGGTCGTCGGCAAATGGGGTAATTTGGTTGACTGTGTTGTTCCAGGAAGGGGATTGATGGCTCGTTTTCGGTTCTTTGATGATCTCACGTAGCTGGGTGGTCGAATTTATTGCTGTGGTCGTAGGTAACTTGCTGAGGATCTCGGCGACGATCAATGATGGTTGGAGTAGGCGTACACATTCATGCGTGCACATATGTATCAGGAAATTAGAAAAGGAAGAAGAAGGAGGCGACACGAAGTCAAACTCGAAAAAATGACGATGTAGCTCGAAGTTGTTCTCGGGCTCATTTGGTTAGATACCAGAGCTAAATTTTTTTTAACAGGTTTTAGAATTTTGAAGATAAAATTTGTACCAAGTTTTAAATTATGAATACAAATATGATACCAAGGGTTTAAACTAAAGATATGAACAAGTTTCAAAGGAAAAAGGATAAGGTTAAATATTTTAAATTTGTTTTGAAAATTAATTGATTTTGGAGTAATTTATCTGATGATAATGAATGAATTTCTAAGTATCTTTTTTATGGAGTTTGATAATGGTTGAATTAAATAAGTGTTTAATATAAGTATATTAGAAACTTTAATTAAGAAATGATTTCGAATAAATTTATTCCAATTTAAATAAATTGTAATAATATAATTAAGTGATTAATTAAGGTATATGGGCTATCTTAATTATGTAAGGTTTTTTGTAATTGAAAAATATAATCTCTTAGTTAATTCAAGTGTGATTACTTAAAATAAGTAATTAAAAGTTATTTGTTGGAAATAATTAAGGATGATTAATTACCTAATTACTTAAAAGGATTTAAATTAGGTGATTCATTAATTAAGTGATTAATTCAAAGATTTATTAAGCGATTAAAGGTTAATTACTTAATAATTAAAAGTTGATTAATTGATGATTAAAGTTAATAAATTTGTAATTACTTAATATAATTAAGGGATAATTAATTATGGTTAATTTATGAAAGTATTTAAGGGTAACTAATTACTTAAGGATAATTGGTTATTGTAATTAATTAAGGATAATTAATTTAATGATAATTAATTAAGGGTTAATTAATGTAATTAAGGGTAAGTAATTAAGGGTTAATTTTTTAATGATTAGAGATTTATTCATTTATTAATTAAGGTTGAATAATTAATAATTTAAAATTAATTGATTATTAAAGGTTAGTTAATTAAAATAATTTGTAATTGATTAATTAACCTGGATTAGTGATTAATTTGGTTTCAATTAATCAGATGATCAATTAACCTTACTTATGGATGTTTGAATTGTATGAGCTGTTTTGAATTGTTTGATATCTCTACTATGTGATATGAATTGTTTTAATTCAAGCCGTGATGAATGTAATTTATTTTATCTGTGATGAATGTATATTATTTATCTGTGAATCTGTGTATGGAAGATAAGCGTTATAGGAATATACCAGTTATCGATATTAATGTGCTTGAATCTGTGATGATTGATGATGTTGCACTATTGTATGAAACCCCTGGACTACACTATACACACACAAATATGGATTGCACGAGGAAATTGGTTAAGTCACAGGTTTTTAAAATGGTTTTAAAGTTGAAATTTTGAATCCAAACGGTTTTGGAAATGGAATTGGGTTAATGTGAAAGGCTTTTGAAAAGTTGTTTTGAAGATAAAAGTTATTTTGAATAACTTGATAAAGTTTTGAAATTGAAATAATTTGATTTAAATTTGAATTCAAAATTTGAAAATTGAATTCCATATTTGGAAATTATGGTTTAAAAGATTATACAAGTTATAAATGTGTTTATATGAGTTTTAAACCATTTTAAAAGTATTGTTTTGGAATTTGAATTTAACCCAAGGACTTTAACTTGTATAAATGAAATCGAATTTTTCTGAAAATGAAAGCTATTTGTTTTCAAATAATAAAAGCTTTCATATAAGGAAGGAATTTCCAATTTGTGTTGAAAGGATTTCGAGTTTGAAATGAAATGGTTTTCCAAATTATGAATGAATCTTTGAAAATGGTTTGAAAGCTATGAATTAAATCTTTGATTTAAAGATTGGATGAGTTAATCCAATTTGAAAGGAAATTTGTTTTGGAAAACTATGAAATAATCTTTGTGAAAGATGGGTGAACTTTGTGAAGTGAATCTTTTTGTTTAAAAAGATTTAAAATGGCATATCTTAGGTGTTACTCCCAGGAAGGGAGTAAACCGGCCTTGTGTTAGCAGAGAGCCCGGTAGGTTCTCGGCGCGTCCCTCCAGAGGCGTTCCCATGTGGCAATAGGAAGTTCCTTAGCCTGACCATTTGTTGGAAATCCAATCTCCAATACGCACCTTATACGGTTTAAGTTGTATAACTTGCCATTTACTTATGGTGGTCACCATTGTTTAGATGGTAGCTATAGTAGGCATAGTTCGAAACGTCTATGCTGGCTAAGATTAATACTATACTTTCGAAAGGTTTTCTGCACTATGTATTAATAATAATATCAAATGATTTTCGTGTATCAACATTTTTGACTATCATAAGGAGAAATCTCCTCCAATTCTGCGTTTGCATGGTGTGTGCGGCAGGAGGCATTATGGTAGTTTCATTTTCTAGAAAGCATTGCGGATTTCTTTCTAAATTCTTTTGTTTGCTATGTTTAAAGAAAACTGTTTTTGTTTGCTTATACCAGTCCCATGAATGACCCGGAATTTATTGTTCCCTTCCTAAACTCTGGGTGCCCATAATTTTCCACATGGGTAGTCTACAGTTGGGTTTTTCAGATCGTCAGATAGTAGAAGTAGATTTGATACTATCCAGCCTTTGGATTTGGCAATAGCATTTTTTCAAGATGACTGACCTTTCTTAATACAACGTGATGGGGGTTTCTCGCTTCGCGTTTGGAAAGCATGTTGATGGATCTAGCTTTTGGAGTTTTTGGAGCTTTAACTATGGAGTTGCAGTTGCAGTTTGATGTTGGAATTCTCCTTTGGAGTTTCTCTGTTGATGCTTATCTTTCTGCTGTTGTATTATTATCTCTGATGTTATTGGGGTTCATATTGTATCAGATATTATATCAACTGTTGTATATCAATGATGTTATCTTTTCTTTTTCTGTGTTGTTGTACTTAATGTGTTGTAAGCTCCGGCACGAGCCAGATTTCAACGATTGAATCGGCGGCATTCGAGTAAAAGTGAAGTATGGGTGTCGATTTTCGAACGCTGAAATTTAGGTCGTGATAACTACCTCAACATCATAAATGACTAAAAAAACAGTAGGCCTCATAGCCTGGGGGTTTACCTAACCCACGACAGGATATTATCACTCCATATCTAGAGTGTGCTTATAGATGTTGCCTGTAAGGGGTGATGATATGTGGGATCACGTGTAAGGGCATGGACCAGCTATATTTACCAAGAGGTATATTTTACCTAAAGATATATAATACTCGGAGGTTTTTTTTGACTGTTGGCCAAGAGATTGGATTCGGCTTGTTGGTTTTGATTGTACCTTCTAATATGTTGTTGAATGTAAATATAACTATTTCGGTTATGTTATATATTTATATCCATCACCCTAGATATTATCTAATATATCACCTTATGTACTTATTAGATGAGTGTTCTTTTGAGAATAACCATTACGGCATTCCATGCAGTCTCAAAAGTACCGTTATATGCTGTACATATATTTTTAGAATTTTTCATACTAAACTTATGTCTGATCCATGATTTTTGTTTTCCCTAAATTCCTTAAGTGCTCTTTGAGTAGTCTTAAAAGGGGCAGGTTTTTGTTGATGTTTATTGGAGCTTTAAGAGACGAACTGGATGTTTCATCTAACGTAGTATTCTTATTTCAACTGCATTACTATTGTACTTATCAGCATTGTGAGGACATGTTGTTATAACTGTCTAGACTGATGATAATAATTAGAATTGTAACTCTAAAATGTTGTGTATCTTAGCATGATAGTTTGTACAGGCTTTTCATATTATATGTTATCCTTTCTGCCCACGGTAAGATTCTGATATTGTATTCCTTCTTTCTTGTTCAGTTTCTTTTTTTATTTTACCCTAACAACCTATCTTTCTGGAACTTAGGTGCTTTGCACGTGAATACCGTGGATGTATTAGTATTGATATTCGAGGGTCAGAAAGGCCAATCATTACATGCGGTATCGGAGCTGAAGGTTGAGCGTGAACCTTGGCTTTGGTTGGGTATAACTCAGTAAGAGATATGCCAATGGAATGCCCTAGCATAAGCTAAGCGTACTATAAATATAAGAGCATATTTGTATTTATATAAATGTATACCTTGAAGGTAATTACAAATGTGAAAATAAAAGACCTTATATAAGGTAAATTATATATGAATTATTAAAATATAGTTCAATTAATGTAGGGGTTAATAATGTTCATTCGTTAACCCTCATTAATTAGTTTAGCCGTGCTCGACCAGTTTATGGGCATTGCTATTCTTTATAGAATGATTTAATGTGCTCGAATAGTTTATAAGCATCATTATCATTTATAGAATTATTAGCTTAATATTGCTTAGCCAGTTTGCGAGCATTGCTATATTATTGATTTGTGTTCGACCAGTTTATGAGCAGTTTTACCTTTTCACTACATGGGTTGGCTAGACAGTATTTGTAAATGTATTGCAAACACTTTATGTATTGAATTTCATAGTTTGACTATAAGACTTTTGGTAATAACGTTGGGATAAAAGTTATCTTTAATAAAGGACGTTTATTTTGATCTAAAGGGTAGATAAGATATATTGTAAAATAAGCATTTGTGAAAATAGATTTTATATAAGAAAGTGATTTTGCGTAATTATAGTTTATAAAATATGGTTTATAAATGAAGAGGATCCAAATTGATATTTTGAGAACTTAAATCCCAGTGTCTTTGAAAATGTATTTCCAGACTTGGAGAAAAATAATAGTAGTATTTTTGAAAGTAAATATTTACGAAATTGGTTTATGAGATTGAGATCATGATACTTAGTACTACTATGAGAAGTACTTGATACTGTTCGGATGCGATTTTAGCTAAGTTCAAAAGGCATAACTGGATGTACTGAACTTACTTCTATCGCTTAAAAATAATTCTGGTGATGACCGCAGCATCATCGACTTACATTTTCGGGTTAATAAGTGGGGGATGCTACATAATTGTTTTGGTAAAATAGATTTTGATTTAATCCTGAAAGTATATTTCGATATACAAAAGGTATATGTATATATTATTATTTAAAATGATTTGAAATAAAATCCGGTGTTTATTTTTAAAGTTTTTCTCTAAAAGAAAGTTGATACAAACCCTTTGGTATAGAATTTTTTTATATGTATACTATGTAGGGGGCCTGAGTGGTAGTGGCATAGCCTTGAATAAATGAATAAATCTTTTCATTTTTTCACTTTATGGTAAAATTTGTTTGATAAAATAAGTAAAAATTTATTAGGTTATTTTATGGACACATGTGTCCTATGCATTAGGATGATATGGTATATGCATCATATTATGATATGTTGTTTGTGTAACTCTATATGAGTGTATCGTGTAGTGTATATATATGCAAGTATAGGTGAACTAACTGTATAATGTATCTAATATAAACTTGATAGATGACAATAGCAAAGTAAATGGAAATAATCACACCAGGATTTTATACAGGTTCGTACCTCCCGTCCTACGTCCAGTCCCGAAGCTCCTCTTCGGAATTCAACTATCAAACACCCTCACTTCGCTCGGAGGAATAGGCTTGGTTACAAAAGCTTGTTCTTGTTAAGTGTGTGTTCTGTAACACGAATATTGACTGTTGAGTACAAATGCTTCCAATATATATATATATATAATATTGATTGAAGAGTTATGAGTATATGGAAGACTAAAATACAGGTATTAGATTGCTAGAGATCAAGTATTAATCAGAGTATAAGAGTAAAGAGTATAAGCGAGTAAGGTAAGATCTTCTCTTGAATTCCTGATGCTATTTATAGTGGTAGAGAGATCCTTTGTGTAGTTGCATCTGTTAGTAAGTGCTCTAAGGTCGCTTCTAATGGTGATGAAGAGTTGCAGCGAAGAGGAGTGAACGTGTCTTTTCTATTGTGATAGTTGTACTTTGAATATACATAGCCGAGTTCAAAATCAGACGTCTGGAAAATATTTCAGGCATCTGGCTTTCGTATATTTTTTGTACGTGGTTGCTTTTTAGACGTTTGAGTATATTAACCAGACGTCTGATTCTGTCTAATTTGCGAACCAGATGAATCAATCAGACATCTGGCTAGTGCACTCAGACGTCTGGATTTGTGCAGGTTGCTTTTCCTGTGCCTATGTCATTCCTCTTCCGATTCTATCGACTTGTAGCCTCTTGATACTTATTTTGAGTCTTTTTCTTGTCACTTTGGTGATGTTTACTTTAACAATTACCTGTAAATATAGATATATATATATATATATATGCATACTTGATTTCCATTGTATAGTTGTTATCATCGAAACCATAGAATTGATTTCCTAACAATCTCCCCCTTTTTGATGATGACAACTATTCAATGTACTTATATATAGATTATAAATCTCCCCTTGAATATGTGCTTATTTTTAATGTTTTATGATTATACTTATATTTCTTCCCCTTTGGAATCATCAAAAAGAATTATAAAAGTGCAACCAATCATCAAACAAAAAGAAAATTTCATTAATAACTTGAAGTTTGATTACAGACATAGATTTGTACAAAAATTAATATTCCAAAAAACATAAAATCTATGATTCCCAAAATCTATGATTCCTTTGGAGAAGCTTTATTTTGATCATCTTCCTTTGGTTCTTCTTTTTCAAAAGTGCTAGCCTTTGTAGGAGATGTCAAAGCTTGCTTGAGAGGTTCATCCTCAGAGAGTTTGGAATGTTTTGCAAGAGGAGTAGGTACTGGGGTTGGCCAATCTTCAGAAGGTGGTGTTGGACTGCGAACTCATTATAGTACTTCTTTAAGAATCGACAAGTCGGTCGGTAGAGATTCTTCAACTGTGGCTAGACGTGTAGCAAATGATGTTTCGAAGTTGTCAATTAGCTTAGCAAAAAGTTTTTGATTTTAGGATAGAATATGTTGGTTTCGAAGGGTGAGATCTCGAACACTTTCATTTGGATTTGTATCCGTTCGAGTCTCCATAATTTCATCTTGTCCCGGATAATCAAATGGTGCGGGAGGAGGTGGAGTTGCTTCTCGATGTTGTTCCTCCTCTTGGGATGGTTCAATGTGTGGTTGAGGAAGAGGCTCAACTCATCCAGATTGACGATTGTGCGACCAATCTTCAAAGGCCATGAATTCTGGGGGAATTTCTTGTAGGTGCATTAGAGAGATGAATTTGGTGGAAGCATATTTAGGCAAGATTTCTTCGAAGGTTGATAGGTAGGATGGAATGTTATGTGCAGGAAGAAGTCTCATAATACAAGTTGGGTAAATAATTGATGGCCTGATCGAGTCTAAAAATGCTTGAGCTCGTCGAAGGTGAATTTGGCCCAATTTACCCTTGTTCCACTAAATAGAGCATATAGGGCTTTGTGCTCTAATTCGGTGATTTGCTCGTGACTTCCCATGCGTGGGACAATTGTATAATTATCATTCGTGTTAGGTATCGAGCTTTTGGACGTAGATATTTGGAGGCAAATTTTGGCATTTCGTCCTCCCAAATTTGTTGAGTAATACTGTTTCATGGCTTGAAGCGCATATCGGGAATGTTGTATAAATCTTCCCCTATGTCAGAGCACCCTAGGGTTCGACCTATTATGCCTGGAGTTAATCTAATCGTGTTCCCATACAAGCTAGACCAGAGCTAGTTATCCTCATTTTCAGTGTTCCACACTGAAGTACTGTCTGAATTCGCAGAGAATAGAAATATGGCTAATTGGTCTATTTGGATATCATTAGAAGTGAAAGAAATTAGGGTTTCCAACCCGACATTTTCACATAGTTCATCCAAATCATATGTAGAAAATTTAAGGAGATTGTAGAATGGACCTATGTGGAGTTTTTTCTTTTAGATGTCTTCATACCTTTTGATGGAATGCGGTGCTTTATTCAGCCACCTTTTGATCTGTTCATCGAAGCACACCTAAGGATTTGAAGATGAGGTCGGTTGGTCTTGTTTTTGTTTTGACATCTTGGGATTCCTAGTGCGAGGAGACATTATGATTTGATTTGCTTAAAGATGATGTTTGGGAAAGAAAATCATGTCTGAGAAAATAGTAGGTTTTAACAATTTTGAGATAAAAGAAAAAAATGATGTTATCTGGGCGAATTTAAATGGTCGATTGGGAATTAGACATCTGGATTGGAAATCAGACGTCTGGTTTGCCCTAAATTGAGCACATCAGATAAATTTAGACGTTTGGTTTTCCATTTGGACGTCTGGTTTGATCGAATTTGTAAAATTGGAGAGGCAGAGATTTTTATCAGACGTCTGGGTATAAAAACCAGATGTTTGGTTTGGTTTATTTTTGAAAAACTTTGTGGTAGAGAACTAAGGCAGACGTCTGGATCTTATTTCAAACGTCTGAAATTCTTTGATTTTTATTTGTAGAAGACAGAGCAAAATTTCGGACGTCTGGGGGTATATCGGACGTCTGGGGGTATATGAGACGTCTGACATATGCACAGTGCTTAAATTTTAGACATATGTCATTATGTCAGACATCTGAAGGCCATAGTCAGACGTCTGAAATAAGCAGTGTGGCTAAAAATAGCCTAAAATTTGATGGTTTTGCTTATTTATTGAATGTTTTATAACAAATAATTTTATTGTTGTGAAATAAAAGAATAGATAATCATAGATACATACAATAACAAATATAATTTATTAGAAGGCGATGAAGTTTTGCGATCTCTTGACTTGTCATCCGTCCATAGTTTAAGTGGAGACCATATATTTCCACGTTCATGGGTTCTCGGGGAGCCAGAATATCGTCTTGGTGAAGGGTCCGAAGGAGAACAATATGAAGACGAGGGATTCAAAGAACTACAAGGTTTTGGTAGCGGTTCATGGATATCTTTTTTCCGTGACGATCAAAACTTCATCGCTACTTGCTCCAAAAAGTTTAGCCGACGTGTTGTAACTTTTTGTTCGAAATATAGTTCTCGTTGAAGATCTATCTGTTGTTTCTGATAATGATGAATTTCATCAATTTTCTCCTTTATGTTAGGAGAGACAAACAGAGATCTTTTGGTCTTCTTGTTATCGGGAGTAAAACCCGTATGATACGAGGACCACCTATTCGTTGGCTCCTGCTTTGGTATAGGTGCAGGAAGCCGTTGTGGCATGTCAGCCGAGCTATCCATCGTTGGTGTTGAAATGGAGATGGATATATAAGAGTCGCCAAAAGACATGGCTATATTTTGTTTCTTTAAGGAAGATATGAATTGTGTGTATATAGTTTTGTATACCTCTTTGTATATAAGTTAAAAGAATTATTTATAAACAAACTAACTGTCTAAAAAATTAAAGGTTCATAAATTATTGAGTATAATTTGTGATAGTAAAATAAACAACTAATCATAGCCTTAAAGTGAAACATTGATTAATTTTAAGGAAGAAGATCTTGAAATGAGCAAATACCTAAATTTTGTCGGAGGTTAATAAAAGTTTGTTCATTTAGTGGTTTCGTAAAGATGTCTGCTACTTGATTTTTCGGTATTTACGTATTCTAATGAAATAGTTCCTTTTTCAACATTGTCACGTAAAAAAAGATGGCGTATATCTATATACTTAGTTCGTGAGTGATTAACAGGGTTTTTTGATAAATTTATAGCACTCGTGTTATCACAATATATTGGAGATTTGTTGATAATTTTGCTGAAATCCATTATTGTTTGTTGCATGTATATCACTTATGCACATGCTAGAGCTGCGGAGATGTATTCAGCTTCGAAAATATATAAAGAAACACAATTTTGCTTTTTGCTAAACCATGAAACTAAAGATTGTCTGATAAAATGATAAGTTCCACTAGTACTCTTACGATCTGTCCTACATCCACCGAAATCCGCATCGCTATATGAAACTAGTTCAAACGATGATTCTTTAGGGTAAAACAAACCATAATCTCTAGGTACTAGATAGATAACATAAAATACGCTCAACAGCTCTTAAATGAGATTCTTTTGGTTTTGCTTGAAATCGAGCACATAGACATACACTCATCATAATATCGGATCGACTAGCTATTAAATAAAGTAAAGAACCAATCATGCTCTGATATAATTTTTTATCAAAATCTTTCCCATTATCGTCTTTTTCTAAGTGAACAGTGATACTCATTGGTGTTGGTTTTCTTGAAGTTTTATCCATTTCAAAACGACGTAATAGATCATTATAATATTTTTCTTGATGAATAAAAATTCCATTTTCAAGTTGTTTTATTTGTAAACCTAAGAAGAAATTTAATTCTCCCATGTGTGACATTTCAAATTCATTTTTCATAATTTTGAAAATCGACTACATAGATTTTCGTTGGTTGAACCAAAAATGATATCATCAACATAAATTTGTACAGCTAAAATATCATCATTTTCTATTTTAATAAACAAAATTGTATCTATTTTGCCTATTTGAAAACCAGATGTTATTAAGTGATTTTTAAGACGTTCGTACCATGCACGAGGGGCTTGTTTTAATCAATATAGTGCTTTGTGTAATTCAAAAACATGATCTCGATATTTTTCGTGAACAAATAGTGGAGGTTGTTCTACATATACATTTTCTTTGATAAATCCATTTAAAAAAAAGCACTTTTGACATCCATTTGAAATAATTTAAAATTGTGATGAGTTGCAAAGGCAAGTAATGTACGAATGGCTTCTAATCTAGCTACTGGGGCAAATGTTTCGTCATAATCGATACCTTCTTCTTGATTATAGCCTTGAGCAACTAAACGTGCTTTATTTCTAACAATATTTCTGTTTTCGTCTGCTTTGTTTTAAACGTCCATTTTGTTCCTATAACCGATTGATCTTCAGGTTATGGTACTAATTCCCAAACATTATTACGTTCAAATTGATTTAATTATTCTTGTATAGCAATTATCAAAAATTATTATTTGAAGCTTCTTTATAATTGTTTGGTTCAAAATTTGATACAAATGCTATATGGCTTATCTAATTAAGTTGATTTCTAGTTACTCTAGAATTGAGATCTCCAATAATATTATCTTTTGAATGATTCTTAAGAATTCTAGGGGGTGATACCAAAGTGTTATTTTGAACATTTGTTTCATTATTAATAGAATTTGTTGAATTTGTTTGTGGG
The DNA here is from genome assembly GCA_030765085.1 of Allium cepa. NCBI lineage: Eukaryota > Viridiplantae > Streptophyta > Magnoliopsida > Asparagales > Amaryllidaceae > Allium > Allium cepa. The sequence goes on from CM060940.1 coordinate 288,777,199, forward strand.
ATAATTTCTTCTTCATCATTAGTATGATGATTAAAAATATTTTCGTCAAACGAAACATGTAAACTTTCTTCAATAGTATGATTTCTTTTGTTAAAAATTCTATATGCTTTACAACAATCGGAATATCCAACAAAGATACCTTCATCGGCCTTCGGGTCAAATTTACCTAATTTATCTTTTGTATTTAATATAAAGCATTTTGAATCGAAAGTTTTAAAGTATGGTACTTTAGGTTTTTTACCAAAAAATATTTCAAAACAAGTTTGTTTAGTCATAGGACGTATTGTTACTCGATTCAATACATAACAAGCTGTGGCAATAGCTTCAGCCCGAAAGTGTTTCGGTAGACCACTACTATTTAGTAATGTTCGTGCACATTCTTGTAGTGTACGAATTTTTCTTTCTACAACACCATTCTATTGAGGTGTGCGAGGAAAAGAGAAATTTTGAGTTATTCCTTTCTTATTACAAAAACTAGTAAAAAGATCATTTTCGAATTCCCCTCCGTGATCACTTCGAATATTTTTAATTTTTAAATCCATTTGTGGTTTAATTCTTTTAGAAAATATCTTAAACATACCAAAAAAGCTTCGCTTTTATGTTTTAAAAACAAAGTCCATATGTTTCTTGAAAAATCATCAATTATTACAAAGACATATTTGTTATGATTTATAAATCGTATTCGTGTTGGACCAAATAAATCTAAATGTAATAATTCTAATGGTTGTTTCGTAGAAATATTATTTTTAGATTTAAAAGAGCTTTTCTTAAGTTTTTCAATTTGACAATCATCGCATAAATTTTCTATTTTGTAATTTATTTTAGGTAAACCTCTAACTAGTTCATATTTTGCCAATTTATTAATATTTTTAAAATTGATATGACGGAATCGTTTATGCCATAGCCATGGATCATCATGTTTGGCGGTTAAACATAAATTCAAATTTTTATTTATATTCATGTTTAATACATAAATATTTTTGTTACTAACACCTTAAAAAATAAGTTGTTTGTTATTATCTAAAATATTACATCTATCTTTTTCAAAATTTATTTGAAAACCTTTATCACATAATTGACTAATACTTAGTAAGTTGTGTTTTAGATTTTCTACTAATAAAACATTTGTAATAATAGGAGAGTTAGATACACCAGAGTTGATGACTTCTCCAAAGTTACGACATATCCTTTTGAATTATCTCCAAAGGTTACCATTCCACCATTGATGAATATTATATTTGATAACATTTTTGAGTTTCCGGTCATATGCTTGGAGCACCCGCTACCTAGTATCCATTTCTCCTTATTTTTTATTTTGGGTACCCGCAAAATAAAAGATGCTTCAATTGGTACCCATATATTTTGTTAGGGTCCTAATTGTTAGGAGAAGGTAACCATACCCAAGATGGTTTGGTACCTTTATAAATATAATTTTTATTATAGACTACATTCTCTAAGAAATTATTAATATGCTTTTGTCTAATCAAATTATTATTTGTCTTAGGAATCCAAATTTTCATATTTTTCGTATTCATTTTAGACTTAGGTAAACTTTGAGTTTTTATATAACTAATATTTTTAGCATTATTTCCTTTTTGTTTAGAAGGATTTTTAAATCCTATTCCATTTCTATTGCCTGATGGTTGAAGTTTTGATAGGATTTTCCAAATCTTGTTTTCGTTTATTAAATTTTGACATATCATTTGTAATTTTATCTAATTTTTCTTTTAATTCTATATTTTCAATTTTTAATATTTCAATACTGTTTTTTAAGTCAACATTTTCTTTTAACAAATTATTCTTCACTATTTTAATGTTTTCAAAATCAATAGTAATAGCTTCACTTTCTATCAAATTATTTTTGATTTTATCTTGAGATCATTCAAGTTCTTCTTCTAGGATAATTTTTTCATCTTTTAACATTCCTACTTCTAGTTCTAGTCTGTTTATTTCGAGTATATATTCTTTGTTAAATTTTTTAATTTGTCTAAATTTATCATCTAATTCCATGCCAAGTTCTAACAATTCGTCATAGCTAAGTTCTGGACATACCTCATCAGTTTGTGCCATAAAACACAGATTAGCTTGTTCTCCGTCACTATCGCAATCACTTTCAGATGATGAAGAGACTGAGTCATCCCAAGTTATTTTGAAAGCTTTCTTCTTTTTGAAATTTGTTCTTCTTTTTATCATTGTTGAGTTTTGGACAATCGTTCTTCATATGTGCGTATTGATCGCATTCATAACACTTGATTTGAGATATGTTTATTTTGTTGGACTTTCCTTCTTTTTGGAATTTGGTCATCTTTCTAAATTTCTTGAATCTATTATAATTCTTGGCAATGAAGACTATCTCTTCTTCATCTAAGTCAGAGTCATCATTCTTTATTGCTGGGAATGCTATGTTCTTTTTCTCCGAATTCAGTTCTTTTCATGCCTGCAAATTAGCTTCATAGGACATTAAATTTCCTATCAACTCTTCAACTTTGAGAGTAGAGAGATCATTAGCTTCTTCAATAGCTAAAACCTTCCTTTCCCAATTTAATATTAAAGAGTTGAGTATTCGAGAAACTAGATCAAAATCAGTAAACTTAACTACTAATGCCATCAGATCATGTTGGATAGTTTGAAATCTAGAATACATGTCAACAATAGTTTCATTTTGAATGACGAAAATTGGTTTTGAAAAATTGAAATCTTAGTTTGTTTGACCTTTGTTGTACCTTCGTGTGTATTTTGTAAGGTACGTCAAATGTCAAATGCAGTTGTGCATAACATGACACGTGAAAATTCATTTTTGTCTAGAGAGCAAAATAAAACATTCATAGCTTTAGCATTATTTGATGCTAAGGTCTTTTGTGCATCGGCCCGTGTGTTCATAGCAGTAGTAGGTGCTTCATATTTATCTTGTGTAGCTGACCAAATTTCAAGACCATTTACTTCCATAAAAATTCTCATACGTGTTGACCAATATGCATAGTTAGATCCATTAATAATGGGGGTCGTGTTCTGGATTGTCCTTCTTGAAAAATACTTGCCATATTAAAGTGATTCAAAAACATGTTACTGTTCTTTGATCAAACTTGGCTCTGATACCAATTGTAAATCTATATGAGTGGATCGTGTAGTGTGTATATATGCAAGTATAGGTAAACTAACTATATAATGTATCTAATATAAACTTGATAGATGATAATAGAAAAGCAAATGGAAATAATCACACCAGGATTTTATACTGGTTCGGACCTTCCATCCTACGTCCAGTCCCGAAGCCCCTCTTCGGAATTCAACTATCAAACACCCTCACTTCACCTGGAGGAATAGGCTTGGTTACAAAAGCATGTTCTTATCAAATGTGTTCTATAACACGAATATTGACTGTTGAGTACAAATGCTTCCAATCTATATATATAGATAATATTTATTGAAGAGTTTTGAGTACATGGAAGACTAAAATACAGGTATTAGATTGCTAGACATCAAGTATTAATCAGAGTATAAGAGTAAATAGTATAAGTGAGTAAGGTGAGATCTTCTCTTGAATTCCTGATGCTATTTATAGTGGTAGAGAGATCCTTTGTGTAGTTGCATCTGTTAGTAAGTGCTCTAAGGTCGCTTCTAATGGTGATGAAGAGTTGCAGCGAAGAGGAGAGAATGTGTCTTTTCAATTATGACAGTTGTACTTTGAATATACATTGCCAAGTTCAAAATCAGACGTTTGGAAAATGTTTCATACGTCTGGCTCTCATATATTTTTTGTATATGATTGCTTTTCAGACGTCTGAGTATATTAACCAGACGTCTGATTCTGTCTGATTTGCGAACCAGAGGAATCAATCAGATGTCTGGCTAGTGCACTCAGACGTCTGGATTTGTGCATGTTGCTTTTCCTATGCCTGTGTCGTTTCTCTTCCGATTCTATCAACTTGTAGCCTCTTGATACCTCTTTTGAGTCTTGTTCTTGTCTCTTTGGTGATGTTTACTTTAACAATTACCTGTAAATATAGATATATATGCATACTTGATTTCCATTTTATAGTTATTATCATCGAAACCATGGAATTGATTTCCTAACAGTTTGGTAGATTTCATTTGTTAAAATGAAATGGGATTTTCGACGATTTTGGACAATCATAAACTTCTAAATTAATATAGAAATTGAAGCCAAGTGTTTTTGTGAAAGTATAAAAGTTGGGTTTTTGTAACTCTTGAATTGAGAAGGTAATAACTTAAAACAAGTATGAATTTGTTGAACATACTTGTTAAGTTAGACAAATTTGATGTTTGGTATATACTCTTAAGATGTAATGGAGTATTATATGAGTGTGAACTTAAGCTATAAAATGTTTATAGACTTGAAGTTATGTTTTTATTAAATGGTTCATAAATGGTTTTAGTATTGAATGATATTATTTGTGTAAAAATGTGATAGAAAGGATTCTTGGTATAAATTAAGAAACAAATAGGATATTATGTAAGTTGTACGTAGATCGTTTTATTTGCATGACTGTTCTTAATCCAGTATTCGATTACCTGGTTTCTTGGTGATCTACACCGTCCTGAACAAGGACTTTTCACTCGATTCTTAACGACAAACGCTTGATACAGATTCTTGATATGATTCTGATGTTTTCTATCATACTATATGGCTATGTAAGGAGAATGAAGGTTTCTAATCAAGGAACCTAATTGGAGTCCACACTAGAGAGGTCAAGTGATTTATACTAGTTTAGAAGTGAAATTTATGTGTTTGAGCAAGCTATCGGATCAAATATTGCGGATCAATGGCTCATGTGCATCTACGGGCTTTACTTTGTTTGCATACTATGTTTTTTGGCTTATGGAGAGTTTAGGTGACGACTCTTTGATTTGTTATGAGGTATTATAAGTCATTGATTAAGCAATAACCTGAGGCTGTTAAGCTAACATTGACTTAGTAGATTTTTTGTCATCCTTGTGGGATTAGAGGGTATTAGAACCTGGACTATCCAAGAGATACATTTGCTAGCAATCTTGAATACTGTTGAGTATTGCTATGTGGTTGTTTCTTTTTTATTTTTCTCATGTTGAAATTTCGAGGACGAGATATTCTAAGTGGAGGAGAATGTAATGATCCAAAATTTTAGACATTTTGTATTTAAATATCTGAATTATTTAAATATTTGAATCCTTAATTGAATGTTATTTCACTTTATCGACATTTCTTTGATTAAATCGATTAAATAACCTTGTTAATCCCCTTTTAAATGATAAGTAATAATGGTAAAAAAATTTTGGAAAAATGTTTACAAAAATAGTTACTTTAAAGAAATGTCGATAATGTAACCGAAAATCATTTCATCAATAAACAGTATTGTACTTGTCAGAAGTTGTTCAAACTATTTTATATATACTTATTTGTTTAGGAAATCATTGAAATGAAATAAAAATATTTTACCATTTATGGAAATAAAGTCATGGGTGATGTCATAGAAGATATTTTAAAAATGAGCTTTTAACGAAAATCTTAAGTGTTAAGTAAGTGATGTAAAGGTGTAAAGTTAGAATGTAATGGGAGGCTCCTTTGTGACATTTCATAGAAGGTAGAGGGTGGTTTTGACCTCTTGAAAAAGTATATAAATATACCCTTAAGGGTAAGGCTAACCACCTTCTATAAATTAAGAAAATCGCATAAGAAGATTAGCACCAACCCACTTTGTTCTTTACTAACTTTCTCTAATAAACTCAAGCGTCCCCAAACTTTTAGTAACACTTTGGGAAGCTTAGATCTAAAGTCAAAAGTGGAAGGATGTGATATCCCGGAAATTTTAGCAATATCAATTTAATAATCTGTACTTAAAATTAAATTGATCTGATAAAATTTTAATAAAAATTTACTTGATTTAATAATCTAATAAAATAAATGTGTAATTGATGAATTTTATCTTTTAAAAATAATTGTTTTCCTATTTATAATGTATGTATATATATTTATATATATATTGTGAATGGATAAGTTTTGATTTATAGTTAAATGAACAAATAAAATATGGTTTTTAAAATTCTAATATTCATTTGATAATTTGAAGATTATTATTTTATTTAATAAATAACTAATTGGTTTAAAATACTTAAAGTAATTATTTTAAATTGTATAATTGCATTTTAAATATAGTTTAAATTTTAATAAGATAAATAAAAGTTTATTTTATTTGTTTTAAATATAGCTTAATAATTATAATTTGGAATTTTATGAAATTTAAATACCTTTTATATATTAAACATTAATTCTTTTAATTAAGATAAATAAGACAAGTAATTTATGATTTCTTTTATAAATGATTTAAAATTGATAAATGAGTTATTTCCAAATGATAAATGTATAAATATAAATATTGATAGATTTTAATAAAGCAATATTATTATTTTTAAAATTTAATATCTTAATATAAATTAGTTTTAAAATTGGATTTTAAACATATCAATAACATTTGGAATTGAATTAATTTTAAATTCAAATAAATAAACATATATAAATCTTGTAAGTAAACTTTCATCTTATATATAAATTGTTTCATTTCATTTTCTTTAAAAAAAATGCATATGCATTTACTTATGAAAATAAATTATATATATATGTATTTAATAAATAAAGAAAAGAGGATTTCATTTATCTATAAATTAAATAAAAATAAGTAACATAAGTATAAAACAAGTGTTAATATTTTATGTAACTAATGAGACAAGTGTGAACTAATAACCAACTCATATTGACAAATGTAAGAATTTAGTATATGTGTCATATTTATTTTTAATTTTTCTTTTAACTTTTAATTAAATCATTTATACTTATTTAAAACATGTTTTCTTCAATCTTCTCCTTTTCTAATCTTCATTTTTCAAAGTTTAAAAAAGAAAAGAAAAGTTTCAGCTCATAATTTATTCAAAACCAAGAACAAAATCATGTTCAAAATTTGATTTTCTTTTCAATACTCAAATTCCTCACAAACCATGATCAAATCTGAAAGTTTTATCCTCAAACTAGAAAGAAATCTGCAAATCTATTCTCTGAATCCAATTCTTCAATCTGTTCTGTATGCCTGCACCAGAAATCTGTAATGCAAACGTAAAGCATAAGCCTGCATGCATCTTTCACCTGAATTTTTAAAACATGCAAGCGTTTTCTTTTCAACCTAAGTTTTAAATCAAGCAAGGCCTCTGTTAAAACCTCAAGTTCAAAATGCAACTGTAAATTCCATTTCCAAAAGCTAGCCTGCAGTCCTCTGTTAAACCTTTTCAAATGCAAAAGAAATAGCCTGCACCTGAAATTCATTTCAAAAAGCATGCATGCAAATTTAAAAGCAAAGCAACTCAAGTTTTATCAAAGATTTAAAGAAGTTAAAGCATCCAAAATTGAAGTTTCTTTTTAGCAAAGAGGGGACACTGGGTTTTAAATCAAAAACAAAAGCTTTTCGGATAATTTGGGCTCTGTTTCATACATTTCCAGGTGAGTAACTTCTTTTTCTTAAAATTAAAACTTAAGTATAATCTGTTGCTTGTTTTATGACTGAAATGAATATGCTTGTGTTTATATACCTGATAGCATGTTGAATGGAGTGTTTATGAGTAACACTTTCTGTTTAAAAACTTAAATATTAAATTTTTGCTTGATTGATGACTTGTGCATATCTGGTTGTATGTTGATTTTTATATTGATAGTAACCTCATAAATTTTATAATTTAAGTAGATATGAAGTGCATGCTTGTTCCTGTAATAAAAACTGTATTTAGTATAGGAGTAAGATTTCTGTTTTGTGATATTTACGTTATTCTTCTAAGTTCCAGGTCCCAAATTTTAAAAGAAAAACTTAAGTGTCTTTAAAATTAATTTTTAATAATATAAGAGATTTGGTCAATGTATGTTTAATATATCATAAATGATAAGCTTAAGATTTTGTTCAAGATGAAATGAAAAAAAAAATATACCTGTAGTTTACTGGAAACAAAGTTATAACAAAGTAAATTAAAATCCGCCAAAATCCAGTTGATTGTTAGTTTCAGGTGTTTGAATCAAAAGTTAAAACTAAATTGTGATTATTTAAAAACAAATTGAAATTTTTAGTGATGGATTTATGTGCATTGCTGTTCTCTCTGGAAAAGGGGAAAGGTTATAAACCTAGTTTCTATGCAGTGGGAAATTTTGATCGGCACGAAGACTATAGTGGTTCGAGTGCAACTATTTTTGGGGAGGTAGTTGCTTGGGTGTTGAGGAAGAGGTGGACGAAGTTTCTACGTCTCCGATGGTCGGCGTTGAGGAGTCGAGCTGTTTTCAGGTTTGATGATGGGGTTGTTCCATACTATTGCTGCCAGGCAAGTTAGTTTGGGGGAAACCCGAATTTGATTTCGAGTGAATTGAGGGGATTTGATGGTGGCGATGTGATTCAGGAATGAACGTCGACATCATCGTTGACGGGTGGTGGCCGGAGGAGGCCAAGACCTCCGTGCACATGCACTGAGCAGAGGAAAGTATCAGGGAAGTTTGGGATTTGCTGGAGTTTGTACTCGAGTTATACTCGAGTAAATTCGAATTTTGCTCGAAGTTATCTAGTTTGCGACTCGAAGTAAATAGAGGGGGGTCTCGGGTATCTCCAGTAGTTACAGGTTCCTTTGAAAACCTGTATAAATTTTCAAATTCAATATGTTTAAATCTGAAGCCAGTTTTTAAAACAGAAATAAAATTTAAATTTAAATTATGGTTTTCAAACTGGGTATGAATCCAAGTTTTAAAATCTAATTAAAATTTTATTAATTAAAATGTTTAAACAACTTCATAAGAATTTAAATAATTGAATTTAAAGTTGAGGCTTTAAATTTAAAGTAGAAGATTTAAACATAAGTTTAAATCTGGAAACAAGATTCAAATTTGAATCATGTTTCGAAAATAAAAGAAGTTTTCAAATTTTGAAATGTTTAAAACAACTTTGAATGTTTAAGTTAACTTAAATTAGGATTTGTATAAAATTGAGTTTAAATTTCCTTTAAACTTCTTTATAAATAAGAAATTATTTAGTAGAAATTTTAAAAAGGTTTTAAATTGTTTTTAAAACTTTGTTAAGGTCAAGTTTGATTTCTTTTTTTAAATTATAAATTTAAAATGTAATTTGAAAACAAATTTTAAGTTAAATTGTTTTAAATTACTTTGTTAATGATTAAGTAATCATTAATAAGAAAAGTTTTATTTTAAATTAAAGATTTAATAATCTTTGTTTCATTTAAATTAGTGAGATAATTTAAATAATTTAATTAATTTATTTAATTAATTAAAGATTTGAAATAAATTAATTAAAGTTAATTAAATTTGTAATTAATATTAATTAATTTAAGTTAATTACTTAGAAAAGGTAATTAAAGAATTGATGATTAGTTAATAAAGATCATTAACTTGTGATTATTTATTTATTAATTAATGTAATTAATTTTGATAATTAATTGGATTAATTAATTTAAATAATCAATTATGAAACTTAATTAAGTATGATTACTTTATGGAAATAATTAAAGATATTAATTACTCTTTGTAATTAATTTATTAATTGGATTAGTTTAAATTAATTAATTAAGTTTAATTAATTTAGAATAATCATTGTATGGGTTGATAAGTAATCAATGAGGAATAATTACTTAGAGAAGTAATGAAGTTAAGTAAATTACTGGAGGTAATTAATTAAAGTAGTGAAGAATTTTGGGAATTAATTACTTTGTGTAATTAATGTGAAGATAATTTCTTTATGAAGTGATTAATAATTAATTACTTAATGTAATTAATTTAAGCATTTATTAATTAAGTTATTGGAAAATAATTAAGAGATGTAATTAATTAAGAGTAATTAATTACTAATGAGATTAATCAAGATTGATTAATAAAAATTAAATGTAATTAATTTAGAAGTAATGAAGGAAGTACTTAAGGGTAATTAATTACTAAATGTAATTAATCAAGAATGATTAATAATTGTGATTCAATTAAAGGTTAATTACTTAATGTAATTAATTTAAATATGTAATTATTTTAAATTTAATTTAGGATCATTAATAAATATTATTAATGATGTAATTAAGGATTAATTAATTAGGATTAATTAATCAATGATGAGTGATTAAGGAAGTAATTAATTAATGTAATTAATTAAGCATTAATATAATTAATTATAATTAATTAATTTATGAAGTAATTAAAGGTTAATTACTGATTTTGGTTAAGGATAATTGATTTGTAAAATTAATTAAAGATAATTACTTGAATGTAATTAAGGGATAATTAATCAAGGGTGATTAATTAAGGTAATTAATTTGAGTATAATTGATTGATTGATTTGTGATCAATTAAGGGTTAAGTAAGCAAGTTTTAAATGGTGAAGTAATTAATTTAATTCATTTTAAATTAATTAAAGATAGGTAATTAATTTAATTCACTTTAAATTAATTAGAGATAGAAGTAATTAATTTAATTCATTTTAAATTAATTATAGATGGTGTGATTATAGATCTTTGCTAATGAATGGATGATATGGTTTACCCTGAATGGTTTGAATCTCAGACATGAGATAAATAGTGTTGTGTGTTATGGATGCATTGGTTGCATTGTGATGATGATATAAGTATCTATTTGTGATGATAATATAGATTATCAATTTGTGATGATTACCTGTTTATGATAATATTGATTATCTATTATGATGATATGAATTATCTATCTGTGTGTATATGGATAATTAGATTGAATTGTTTTAAACTTAAAACAACTTGGACCTAAAAGACACGCTTGGGATTTCGATGAGACCAGGATCGGGTTTCCATATTTGAAATCCGAAAACCACATCGATTCCAATTAAACGTTAGGTCGTTAATCCAAGTGGAGCAAGTGAAGACTCGAGGTGTAAGGGCTATACGTCAGTATAACTCTGTGGATGATTCCGTAATGAGTTTGAAGGGATAGTGCTTATAGATTCGAGATGATGAATCAGAGTGCAAGGACTATGGTCGTTGACCCTGAGGGTGATTCCAATAATGAGTGCAATGAGATAGTGCCTTCGGTTTCGTTCGAACCTAGAACGAACTTGTATGGATTGAATGCTTTCAGAACATCGTCAGGTGGACGATGAGCATTCTAAGATTTGATGTCTTATAAAGGCAATCGTAGCCTCAAGCCTCATCAACCGGGAATGGCTAAAACAGGGGAGGTGCAGCAAGTCTTCGTGGGTAGCCCCCACTGGAGAGCAAGATTTACCCCTGTCTAGAGGTCCCTTTATATTCGGCTGCGTGGGCGGTTGATTCGCGACAACTGCCGGGGTTGTCTTGTTCGGAACTATTCAGTAAGGAATGGGTCTGGCCTTGTGTTGTAGGGGGGTTAGGGTGGCTCCTCGATATGGTGATCTAGGCCACGTACTCTGACGGGCGGTACCCCAGTAGCCCTGCCATTGTATGGAATCCAAAATCCAATAAGTGCCAACGGTTTTGATTGTATTACCCACTTTTGTGGCTAGTACCTGGAATTTAATCATGTAACAATTTCGGCTATTTCTTATTTACTTGAAAACCCTAGACCTATTATAATATCATCGGATTTCCTATCAAATGTTTTGGTTAGAGTAAGGTAAAAACTTTTCCATGTTTATGTGTGGGAAGTCTTACGTGATACCTTTTCTTTCCAAAGGTTTTTAAAAATTAAGCAACTTTAACCTGTTACTCACACCAGACCCATGTCTGACCCGGAGTTTATTTTTGTTTTCCATAAACTCTTGGGTACTCAAATTTTTTACGAGTAGCCAAGGGATTCAGGTTAGCTTTGATGAATTATGGAGGAGAAAATGGAGCAGGAGGCTTCTGCGTTGTAGTTATATAGTAGTCCGCTGTGTTTGGTATCTCTGAGTTATTTGTGATGTTGTACCATGTTGTAATAACTAGACAGGTGTTTATAACTGTCTAGTATGTGTTGTATTATCTGTGCACTCTGATAGTGGTTGTAAACTATGTAAATATTTTATGTATTAATATAATTTATTCGTTCCGCTGTTTAGATTCTGATGTGTTGTTTCTTCTTTCTTCTCTTTCTTTCTCTTTTTCTATCCCTTTCTTTCTTATTAGCGATACGACTTCGTGGAGTCTGGAAGTTGGGTCGTGACAGTGTATCAGAGCATTAGGTTGAGTGAATACCTAGGCTCTGGAGTGGTGTCTATCTTGAGAGAGCGTATTTGTAGTTTTGATATATATATATATATATATATTTATTTATTATTTCTACCTATCTGTTGGGTTACCTGTTCAGGTTTTTCCAATATAAGTTATAAAGGTAGATAAGGAAGTGGTGTGTGTAACACGATTACTACCATTGGTTGGAGTTTTATGTTTGAGGTTGGAAGTGTATTTATCGAGACTGTAGACATAATACCGTCTCGAGTGAGTTGTGCAGTGGTGTAGAGATTTCATCGATCTCTGAAGGTTACCTGTTAAGGTTCAGAGTTTATCTTTGAGGATGAATGAGTTGAGTTTGGATCTGTTGGTTGGTAGAAGAGTGTGATGGTATTTTGATACCTCAGGAAGTAGTAGCTGCGTGATGAGATGCAGTAAATATGGATATTTCCGAAGATGTTTTCTTTGGAACAAGTTAGGAAGTGTGTCTACTTTGGTGTTGTGGCTGAGTTCAACAGGATGTGGTGGTTGACTTTGAGGGCTGAATTTCTCGAAGAACTTCAGCTAAGGAAGTTTTGGCTTTGGTATCAGCAGTGCAACTCAGAGTGTCTGTGTTGGCAGAAGTTTTTTGGCTGAGTAATTTCTGAAGATGGAGATCGTGTTTTCTTATCGACCGGATTCCAGGAGTGCTACCGATGAATCAGCTAGTAGAAGGATGATTCTTAGAGATAGAGTTGGGTGAGGCAGCTCAGGATGGTGGAACTTCTGAGTTTTCTTTATGGATCTGTTGAACCATATTCTGGGATATGTTGTCCAGTCTGTACTCATATTCTTCATCAGCAGTGTCTTCTGTGCCAGATCAGAGTTGTGCAGCGGAAGCAGTTTGGGAATGTTTCTGTTTTTTCTTTCCTGATAGAAGAAGTAAGTTTGTTCTTCTAATGGTTGAAGAGTGGAGTTGGAGATCTTAGTCTTGGTTGATCTTGAGAAGATCGTTGTGTTGGGTTGTTTTTGGTCTAGATTGTTTCTAGAGGAATCAGCAAGAGTTGAGCTTATCAGTTTGGATATAGGCAGCCCGGGATCGTCAAAAGAGTTTTGGAGTTAAAAAATTAAGGAATGTAGATTCCGGAGTCGGAGTTTTGTTTTGGATCTCTTCTGTGTTTTGGTTGGATTGGTGTTTGGTTTTCAAGAGTTGAATTGCCAGTTTGGACAATTGGATGTATGAGTTTCACGTATCTCTGAGGGAGTACGTGTATGAGCCATCTCTGGTTGTGGAACCAGCTGTTCAAGAAGGTTTAGTGGTTGAGTCAGACTCGTTTGTAGTCTGATATCTTGTCTAGTTCTATAGATCTAGATGAGTAGAAGCTCTGTAGCTTCGTAGTTTAGATTGCTTGTATATTGTAGGGCGAGTATCCCGGTATATATATATACTTGGGGAAACTCGTGGGAATTCATCCAGAATATTATCTGGATAATTAATTTGTTTGATTAGATAAATTGGTTGCTATGGTTGTTAGAATATGATTAATGTATGCTTGTGATTTATAATTTAAAATCTTAAATGAGATTATTAAATTACCTTTGCTTTTAAATTTCAGGGACGAAATTCTTTTAAGGGGGAAGGAATGTGATATCCCGGAAATTTTAGCAATATCAATTTAATAATCTGTATTTAAAATTAAATTGATTTGATAAAATTTTAATAAAAATTTACTTGATTTAATAATCCAATTAAATAAATGTGTAATTGATGAATTATATATTTTAAAAGCTAATAATTGTTTTCCTATTTATAATGTATGTATATATATTTATATATATATATTGTGAATGGATAAGTTTTGATTTATAGTTAAATGAACAAATAAAATATGGTTTTTAAAATTCTAATATTCATTTGATAATTTGAAGATTATTATTTTATTTAATAAATAACTAATTGGTTTAAAATACTTAAAGTAATTATTTTAAATTGTATAATTGCATTTTAAATATAGTATAAATTTTAATAAGATAAATAAAAGTTTATTTTATTTGTTTTAAATATAGCTTAATAATTATAATTTGGAATTTTATGAAATTTAAATACCCTTTATATATTAAACATTAATTCTTTTAATTAAGATAAATAAGACAAGTAATTTATGATTTCTTTTATAAATGATTTAAAATTGATAAATGAGTTATTTTCAAATGATAAATGTATAAATATAAATATAGATAGATTTTAATAAAGCAATATTATTATTTTTAAAATTTAATATGTTAATATAAATTAGTTTTAAAATTGGATTTTAAACATATGAATAGCATTTGGAATTGAATTAATTTTAAATTCAAATAAATAAACATATATAAATCTTGTAAGTAAACTTCAATCTTTTACATAAATTGTTTCATTTCATTTTCTTTAAAAAAATGCATATACATTTACTTATGAAAATAAATTATATATATATATGTATTTAATAAATAAAGAAAAGAGGATTTCATTTATCTTTAAATTAAATAAAAATAAGTAACATAATTATAAAACAAGTGTTAATATTTTATGTAACTAATGAGACAAGTGTGAACTAATAACCTACTCATATTGACAAATGTAAGAATTTAGTATATGTGTCATATTTATTTTTAATTTTTCTTTTAACTTTTAATTAAATCATTTATACTTATTTAAAACATGTTTTCTTCAATCTTCTCCTTTTCTAATCTTCGTTTTTCAAAGTTTAAAAAAGAAAAGAAAAGTTTCAGCTCATAATTTATTCAAAACCAAGAACAAAATCATGTTCAAAATTTGATTTTCTTTTCAATACTCAAATTCCTCACAAACCATGATCAAATCTGAAAGTTTTATCCTCAAACTAAAAAGAAATCTGCAAATCTATTCTCTGAATCCAATTCTTCAATCTGTTCTGTATGCCTGCACCTGAAATCTGTAATGCAAAAGTAAAGCATAAGCCTGCATGCATCCTTTCACCTGAATTTTTAAAACATGCAAGCTTTTTCTTTTCAACCTAAGTTTTAAATCAAGCAAGTCCTCTGTTAAAACCTCAAGTTCAAAATGCAACTGTAAATTCCATTTCCAAAAGCTAGCCTGCAGTCCTCTGTTAAACCTTTTCAAATGCAAAAGAAATAGCCTGCACCTGAAATTCATTTCAAAAAGCATGCATGCAAATTTAAAAGCAAAGCAACTCAAGTTTTATCAAAGATTCAAAGAAGTTAAAGCATCCAAAATTGAAGTTTCTTTTTAGCAAAGAGGGGACACTGGGTTTTAAATCAAAAACAAAAGCTTTTCAGATAATTTGGGCTCTGTTTCATACATTTTCAGGTGAGTAACTTCTTTTTCTTAAAATTAAAACTTAAGTATAATCTGTTGCTTGTTTTATGACTGAAATGAATATGCTTGTGTTTATATACCTGATAGCATGTTGAATGGAGTGTTTATGAGTAACACTTTCTGTTTAAAAACTTAAATATTAAATTTTTTCTTGATTGATGACTTGTGTATATCTGGTTGTATGTTGATTTTTATATTGAGAGCAACCTCATAAGTTTTAAAATTTAAGTAGATATGAAGTGCATGCTTGTTCCTGTAATAAAAATTGTATTTAGTATAGGAGTAAGATTTCTGTTTTGTGATATTTACAGTATTCTTCTAAGTTCCAGGTCCCAAGTTTTAAAAGAAAAACTTAAGTGTCTTTGAAATTAATCTTTAATAATATAAGAGATTTGGTCAATGTATGTTTAATATATCATAAATGATAAGCTTAAGATTTTGTTTAAGATGAAATGAAAAAAAATATAATTGTAGTTTACTGGAAACAAAGTTATAACAAAGTAAATTAAAATCTACCAAAATCCAGTTGATTGTTAGTTTCAGGTGTTTGAATCAAAAGTTAAAACTAAATTGTGATTATTTAAAAACAAATTGAAATTTTTAGTGATGGATTTATGTGCATTGCTGTTCTCTCTGGAAAAGGGGAAAGGTTGTAAACCTAGTTTCTATGCAGTGGGAAATTTTGATCGGCATGAAGACTATAGTGGTTCGAGTGCAACTATTTTTGGGCAGGTAGTTGCTTGGGTGTTGAGGAAGAGGTGGACGGAGTTTCTACATCTCCGATGGTTGGCGTTGAGGAGTCGAGCTGTTTTTAGGTTTGATGATGGGGTTGTTCCATACTGTTGCTGCCAGGCAAGTTAGTTTGGGGGAAACTCGAATTTGATTTCGAGTGAATTGAGGGGATTTGATGGTGGCGATGTGATTCAGGAATGAACGTCGACATGATCGTTGACTGGGTGGTGGACGGAGGTGGCCAAGACCTCCGTGCACATGCACGGAGCAGAGAAAAGTATCAGGGAAGTTTGGGATTTGTTGTAGTTTGTACTTGAGTTATACTCGAGTAAATTCGAATTTTGCTCGAAGTTATCTAGTTTGCGACTCGAAGTAAATAGAGGGGGGTCTCGGGTATCTCCAGTAGTTACAGGTTCCTTTGAAAACCTGTATAAATTTTCAAATTCAATATGTTTAAATCTGAAGCCAGTTTTTAAAACAGAAATAAAATTTAAATTTAAATTATGGTTTTCAAACTGGGTATGAATCCAAGTTTTACAATCTAATTAAAATTTTATTAATTAAAATGTTTAAACAACTTCAAAAGAATTTAAATAATTGAATTTAAAGTTGATGCTTTAAATTTAAAGTAGAAGATTTAAACATAAGTTTAAATCTAGAAACAAGATTCAAATTTGAATCATGTTTCGAAAATAAAAGAAGTTTTTAAATTTTGAAATGTTTAAAACTACTTTGAATGTTTAAGTTAACTTAAATTAGGATTTGTATGAAATTGAGTTTAAATTTCCTTTAAACTTCTTTATAAATAAGAAATTATTTAGTAGAAATTTTAAAAAGGTTTTAAATTGTTTTTAAAACTTTGCTAAGGTTAAGTTTGATTTCTTTTTTTAAATTTTAAATTTAAAATGTAATTTGAAAACAAATTTTAAGTTAAATTGTTTTAAATTACTTTGTTAATGATTAAGTAATCATTAAGAAGAAAAGTTTTATTTTAAATTAAAGATTTAATAATCTTTATTTCATTTAAATTAGTGAGATAATTTAAATAATTTAATTAATTTAATTAATTAATTAATTAATTAAAGATTTGAAATAAATTAATTAAAGTTAATTAAATTTGTAATTAATATTAATTAATTTAAGTTAACTACTAAGAAAAGGTAATTAAAGAATTGATGATGAGTTAATAAAGATCATTAACTTGTGATTATTTATTTATTAATTAATTTAATTAATTTTGATAATTAATTGGATTAATTAATTTAAATAATCAATTATGAAACTTAATTAAGTATGATTACTTTATGGAAATAATTAAAGATATTAATTACTCTTTGTAATTAATTTGTTAATTAGATTAGTTTAAATTAATTAATTAAGTTTAATTAATTTAGGATAATCATTGTATGGGTTGATAAGTAATCAATGAGGAATAATTACTTAGAGAAGTAATCAAGTTAAGTAAATTACTGGAGGTAATTGATTAAAGTAGTGAAGAATTTTGGGAATTAATTACTTTGTGTAATTAATGTGAAGATAATTTCTTTATAAAGTGATTAATAATTAATTACTTAATGTAATTAATTTAAGCATTTATTAATTAAGTTATTGGAAAATAATTAAGAGATGTAATTAATTAAGAGTAATTAATTACTAATGAGATTAATCAAGATTGATTAATAAAAATTAAATGTAATTAATTTAGAAGTAATTAAGGAAGTACTTAAGGGTAATTATTTACTAAATGTAGTTAATCAAGAATGATTAATAATTGTGATTCAATTAAAGATTAATTACTTAATGTAATTAATTTAAATAAGTAATTATTTTAAATTTAATTTAGGATCATTAATAAATATGATTAATGATGTAATTAAGGATTAATTAATTAGGATTAATTAATCAATGATGAGTGATTAAGGAAGTAATTAATTAATGTGATAATTAAGCATTAATATAATTAATTATAATTAATTAATTTATGAAGTAATTAAAGGTTAATTACTGATTTTGGTTAAGGATAATTAATTTGTAAAATTAATTAAAGATAATTACTTGAATGTAATTAAGGGATAATTAATCAAGGGTGATTAATTAAGGTAATTAATTTGAGGATAATTGATTGATTGATTTGTGATCAATTAAGGGTTAAGTAAGCAAGTTTTAAATGGTGAAGTAATTAATTTAATTCATTTTAAATTAATTAAAGATAGGTAATTAATTTAATTCACTTTAAATTAATTAGAGATAGAAGTAATTAATTTAATTCATTTTAAATTAATTATAGATGGTGTGATTATAGATCTTTGCTTATGAATGGATGATATGGTTTACCCTGAATGGTTTGAATCTCAGACATGAGATAAATAGTGTTGTGTGTTATGGATGCATTGGTTTCATTGTGATGGTGATATAAGTATCTATTTGTGATGATAATATGGATTATCAAGTTGTGATGATTACCTGTTTATGATAATATTGATTATCTATTATGATGATATGAATTATCTATCTGTGTGTATATAGATAATTAGATTGAATTGTTTTAAACTTAAAACAACTTGGACCTAAAAGACATGCTTTGGATTTCGATGAGACCGGGATCGGGTTTCCATATTTGGAATCCGAAAACCACATCGATTCCAATTAAACGTTAGGTCGTTAATCCAAGTGGAGCAAGTGAAGACTCGAGGTGTAAGGGCTATACGTCGGTATAACTCTGTGGGTGATTCCGTAATGAGTTTGACGGGATAGTGCTTATAGATTCGAGATGGTGAATCAGAGTGCAAGGGCTATGGTCATTGACCCTGAGGGTGATTCCAATAATGAGTGCAACGAGATAGTGCCTTCGGTTTCGTTCGAACCCGGAACGAACTTGTATGGATCGAATGCTTTCAGAACATCGTCAGGTGGACGATGAGCATTCTAAGATTTGATGTCCTATAAAGGTAATCGTAGCCTCAAGCCTCATCAACCGGGAATGGCTAAAACAGGGGAGGTGCAGCAAGGCTTCGTGGGTAGCCCCCATTGGAGAGCAAGATTTACCCCTGTGTAGAGGTCCCTTTATATTCGGCTGTGTGGGCGGTTGATTCGCGACAACTGCCAGGGTTGTCTTGTTCGGAACTATTCAGTAAGGAATAGGTCTGGCCTTGTGTTGCAGGAGGGTTAGGGTGGCTCCTCGGTACGGTGATCTAGGCCACGTACTGTGACGGGCGGTACCCCAGTAGCCCTGCCATTGTATGGAATCCAAAATCCAATAAGTGCCAACGGTTTTGATTGTATTACCCACTTTTGTGGCTAGTAGATGGAATTTAATCATATAACAATTTCAGCTATTTCTTATTTACTTGAAAACCCTAGACCTATTATAATATCATCGGATTTCCTATCAAATGTTTTGGTTAGCGTAAGGTAAAAACTTTTCCATGTTTATGTGTGGGAAGTCTTACGTGATACCTTTTCTTTCCAAAGGTTTTTAAAAATTAAGAAACTTTAACCTGTTACTCACACCAGACCCATGTCTGACCCGGAGTTTATTTTTGTTTTCCATAAACCCTTGGGTACTCAAATTTTTTACGAGTAGCCAAGGGATTTAGGTTAGGATTCAGGTTACCTTTGACGAATTATGGAGGAGAAAATGGAGCAGGAGGCTTCTGCGTTGTAGTTATATAGTTGGTATCTCTGAGTTATTTGTGATGGTGTACCATGTTGTAATAACTAGACAGGTGTTTATAACTGTCTAGTATGTGTTGTATTATCTATGTACTCTGATAGTGGTTGTAAACTATGTAAATATTTTATGTATTAATATTCGTTCCGCTGTTTAGATTCTGATGTGTTGTTTCTTCTTTCTTCTCTTTCTTTCTCTTTTTCTATCCCTTTCTTTCTTATTAGCGATACGACTTCCTGGAGTCTGGAAGTTGGGTCGTGACAAAGGAAGTGGAAGAAAAGGGGGAGCATGTATTTGGCCGTGAGCAACGAAGAGAGGGGAAGGTCTTGCCATGGTTTGGAAGGGTTAAAGCTTGGATCTTTGGAAGTTTAGTGAAGGTAGGAAGTGTTCTTGGTTGAGTGCCTTTTAAGCATATTTTGGCTTAGATCTAAGTGAGTTTTCTCACTATCATATATGTATATATTGTGTTTGTGCGTCTGTATATATATGTATATTTCTCTTTGCACAAATGTAAAGTTAAAGTGACATTAACTAAGTAAAGTTATAAACATGGGACCCCTCTTGCTTTTGAAAGCAAACGACAATTTTATATGGTATAACTTCACTTCTATTACCCTCTTAAACATGCTTAATTGATGCTTAAATGGTTGTTTGGATTGTGTGTTGGATTGAAGTATGTTTAAAAGTGATTGAAGCGAGAATAGTCGCTATAAGTGCACTATGATATCTCTTAACTTTAGCTTGTGTAAAGTGAAGATTTACAAACTAACTTGGGATAATTTGATTTTTTCCTGTACACATATTTTGGTGTATTGGAATGTAAAAAAATGATTTTTAAATTATAGAATTTTGAACTAAAATCGAAAAAAATTATAACGAAAAGAAGGTCGCGATATGAGCACTTTGAAATGCCATGTTTTTGAGAATTTTTGTAGGTAAATTGAAAGACATTCTTAGGAGTTTATTTGCATTTTTAATAAGCACTATAATTGTACCTATTACTGGAAAAATATGGGAGTTTAAATTTTTTTGGAACTAATAAAACAAAGTGGCTAGAGTTAGAGCAAAAAGGTGGTTATGAATACACTTTGTAAATATAGTTTTTTTTCAGGAATTTTTATAAATAAATTGGATGATATCATTAAGAGTTTCTTTCCTTAGTTTTTAAGTACACTAAGGTTAGTACTTACAGTAAAATTTTTAAGTCATAAATCAATGTTTAAGCGGTAAAACTAGTGGCAAAAATCGTTCTTTTCTATGTTGATTCTTTAACAAGACTTTTAACAACATTTATAAATGCAGTATTAAGTTGGGTATGGTTTTAAATGTTCAAAAATGATACCTAAATTTGGTATTTTTTCTAATCATTTTAGGAATATTTTCTAACATATTTTTAGTATGTTAAAGTTGGTTGAAGTTCAAATAATTTTTTAATATTTATTTATGAATTTTGGAAGTAAAGGGGTTTTAAATTATAAAACATGGTTTTAATTATTTTCGTCATACTATAAATTAGTTATTTTCAACCAATATTTTATATAGATATTTAATACTTATTTGTAAGTATTTATATACAAGTAAGTTTTGAAAAAGGAAATTAACTATGCTTAACACTAAAGGCCGACAAAGTAGGCTTATCTATTTTTGAGTGCTGAGATTGATATTCGAGTAAGGACAGAAGAAATAGTGCTCTAACCTACCGGCTTCACTCTTGACCAAGGAATAGTTATCAAAAATGTCTACTTAATGTTAATTATGTTGATTTCTTATTCGTTTATGAAAGTCATCAGTACTATACTTAACACTAAAAGCCAACGAAGTAGACTTATCTATCCGTATGATTCAAGAATAAAGTGTCCAGGCAAGGCTTTGAACTGCAACCAGTGCTCTAACTTACCTGGGTTCACTCTTGAACTAGGCATAACATAAGTTGGAATGTAGGAAATGAGTTAAGTATATGAACTGTGAATTCTATAAGTGAGTTTTTAAATTGGAAAGTTGATTAGTCAACTCTCGAACTTAACACAATATTATCTTAGATCTTTAAAAGAATGTTTTTAAAGATAATGCAAGTATGGAATGTTTTTAGGTTTGCTGTGACAATGTGTTAACAACATTAATCTTTAATTCTTTTTGGTTATACATTTGATGTAAATATATCTTTGAAAGAATGTTTTAAAGAAAGAATGTTTTAAAGACAAGCATAAGTGAAATGTTCTTGGATTTATAGTGAAAATATTTGAGTAACATTAGTCTTAAACCTTTTGAATGGATTGGTGAAAGTACTTAGATCGATAAAATGGATATTCCAAAGGGAATTATAAGTATGGAATCTTTTGGAAAAATATAGAAAAAGTAAATGTTTAAAATAAGAATTCTTAATAATGAATTGTGAATATACCTATACCATTTGAGATAAGTACATGAATACGTTTTGAAGTATCGAAAGAATACAAATGAATAGTAGGGATTGATAAACGTAGTTTTAGTCGGTAAAAGAATTTTTACTAATAAAAGAAATTTTAATTAATGAAAGTATTAATCAAATAAAAAGGGATTAGAAGTCACTTACGTGACTTAATCATCTTTGTGTGACTTGATCGTGCTTTGTGTTTATTCGTTTAAGGAAAGTATGTAGTCATATACTTTGCACTAAAAAGCTAATGAAGTAGGCTTGTCTATCTAGGGGAGTTACCATTAATGTCAGAGTATGGATATACGCAATAGTGCTCTAGCCTACCAACTTCACTCTTGACCGAGGGATTGTATGAGATGAAAAGGTCGAAAATATGATAAGTATACTAGACATGGTTTCCGTATGTGGTTGTTTATGTGGTTGTCTATTTTGAACTTGATAATCGATTAGTCGACTATCAAACTTGATCAAAAATTTATCAAATTAGTTTTTAAGAGACCTGGATCGGTAAATGCTTTACTTATCGAATACCATTTCAAAACTGATACACGGGTTCTATGTTTTGGAAATGGTTGTGAAGTGGAATACTATAAAGTTAAAATGTCTATCCTAAGATTAAGTCCAAAGGAGAGGTCAATGATAGCATTCGTCGGATGACTTATGTTGGGACCCATGTAGAGATCCGTGGACTATTCAAGATGCTGGGATCCTTATGGGATTCGTGTTCTATTCGAGATGCCGAACGTACCCTCTACATCGAAAATGACAAAACAAAGCAGGTCTTATAGCCTGGGGTTTAGCTAACCCATGTCGGGATATTATCACTCTATATCTAGAGTATGCTTATCAATGTTACATGCAGGAGGTGAGGATATATAGGATCACATCTTAAGACATAGACCAACTATAAATACCTAAAGTATATTTTATCTAGAGATATACAACCCTTGGAGATAGTTTGTTACCCTTGTGTAGTAGATTGGATTCAGCTTGGACGAAGAGATCTCCATGGAAAATCCATTATGCGAACGTACCTTTTCAGTTTTGATTGTACCCTCTAATATGCTATTGAATGTAATCACTGTAACCATTCTGCCTATGTAATATATTTATATTCTCCACCCTAGAAATTATCTAATATATCACTTTATGTACTTATTAGACGAGTGGTTCTTTGAGGGGATAACCGTTATGACATTCTGTGTAGACTCAAAAGTACTGTTATATGTTGTACACATGTATGTTGAGTTTCTCATACTAGACTTATGAATGGCGCTTCATTTTTATTTTACTATAACAATCCACCCCAAAGCGGAGCTAATTTTGACCCAATAAAAGCCTATCGAATATTAGTCCCTTCTCAGGATGAGTTTTTAAGTTGATAAAATTAAAACATTGCACAGTACACAGAGCTATCTATATATACTTTTAGAATCTCATAGTAGAATGGATAAAATATAATATCAACAAGTACCCTTTTTATAAAGAAAACCATTTCATGAACAAAACATGTTAAACATACAACATGCTTACATAAAGCCACCAAAGTGCAATAACATAACTGTTTGAACTGGGTACAATGTAATACTTAAAAAGCGTAAATAAGTAGATAATTGCATAAGTCTTCATCTCCACCTTTTCTCCTAAATCGACCTTACTTTCTCCAACCTGTGTTGTAATGAGGAGTAGGTCAGAAAAACAAATGTCCGATGAAATGAAAATCTCAAACTTTATCATAATTGTACTTGGGAAGTATTTTTAAATAAGAAATATGTCTTACATATTAAATTGTCATATACGTATGTAGTCAACTATAGACCTAAAGGCACTTCCAGCCCAACTATACAAAAGTCAACTGTAAGCCAGATGGCTCTTCTAGTTTGACTATACACAGTCTTTGTAACTAGCATATACAATGTACAAGGAAATACCAAACCACTTACTACCTTTTTTCTAATGGGGCTTAGGCAGACTATAATTATGTCAGACCTACAAAATAGGCAAATCCTCGTCATTTAATACCTATCCTACATGGTTCCTCCTTGCTAATACCATATGAAATCCTATCAGGTCACTTAATACTTCACATAAGAAAGAGTAATACTTCACATAAGAAAGAGGTGGACCTTACCCTAGCCACTTAATACTTTATCCCAGAAGCGAACCCTCATAGAGATTTCGCCTACTGAATCCAAAATGCTATTTATGACCCATACCACACTTATAACGTCTCACATTAGTCTGATATTCATAGGTACTAGTAGCTAGATTAACTAGGAAGGTTTACCCTACATAATTAATACTAACCTTGCATCTACTGGAATTATTTTCTTATAGACAATGTCCCGTTGGTAGCTAGATTTAGCTAGGCAGGCTTCCATATAGCTTTGAACTAACCTTGCATCCCTATTACTTAGTCATAACTTATACATATATCCACTATACACATACATCGCCCTACATGAATAATAATTGCAGCCATATAAAGTATCTCTTTATTATGCCCCTAATTGGGGATTGATTCCCTAATTTACTCTAAGTCCCTTTTTACATATTAATATTACTTAACTGTTCTAATAATACCAATTATCATGTCTAATACGCTATAATCAACACGTTATATATATATATATATACACGTACATACTCACACACATGGAATTTATGGTCTAATAATTATTACAATAATTCAATAATAATTCGCTTATAAGATATTTTGAAATATCAATCTCATACCACTCAATAATTTCAACAAGAACTGCTACTACCCATAGCCAAATAAAAAAGATTTGTACAAACATGACATATCTACACTTGTTCCATATGAATACACTAGAATCCTTTTTCTATTTTAAAGAATAGATCAACACAAATTAAATCACCTATATTCAATTCAACATTTTTATACAATATTTTGAAGTGAGAAAGGAATTCCTTATTTATTAAGTGATAAAAATAGGCGATGCAAACTACAAACAGTTGGATTCTTAATTTACACCTCAGTTCTAATTTATTTTATTTTTGAAAACTATTACACTTTAATTCTAAAGAGGGACTATATTAAATTAACCATAGTTTATCCAACTCCAATAGTTAACTAGATTCTAATATGCCAATACCAAAAACAATTATAATTTCAACATATACAAAGATTGATATTTACGAAAATTCTAGGGGTAGGTATTATGTTTTCGTTTCTAAAATTTTCCAAGGCATACATCAAATCCAAATAAAAACTATTGAATTACAAAAATATGGAAAACTTGGTATTTTCACTCACAGTGAATAGTTTGCTTCCTAACTGGATTTCATTTCACCACGCCTAATTCTCTTTAAGATTTTCCACTTTTAAAATATACGGCAAATTGAATTGTATACAGAAATTAGATTTCGAATCAGAAACTAGAGAGGTATAGGATTAGAAATCAACAAAAGTAAACATATAATCCTCTTATCTAAAAACCCTAACTGATTCTAAAATCGAAAGAGGAAGAGAAGAGATCCGATTTCTACCGCTCCTAATTCTCTGTTAGATCTTCCCTTTTTTGAATATACAACAAATATATTGCACATATAGATCAGACTTTAGAAATTATAAGATAGAGATAAGAAGGATTAATTTAAATTAGAGAATAGAAACTGGAATTACTTACTGGAAAAGTTTACTGTTCCTAAAATCTTAAGGGGAGAGATTTTGACAGGGCTTCGACATTGCTATATAATTTTTATGAAGGAAAAGTGGGGGGTCTAGGGGTCTATTTATAGAGATGAGAAGGAATGACAATTCTTGGACTAAAAACAAACAATTCTAAACCCTTCAAAACATCGAAACCCTAATCACCACCCATATTTCTACTTCCCACCAATCGACCGCCTCGACCCACTGTTCGACCACTACCTATGACCTTATGTTTTATTTTGTCCTCTTTTAATTTGTTACTTAATTATTTATTTCTCTAATTAATCTAATCAATTAGACATTAACATTTAATCCTGCTTAACCCTTAAGATTCTAATGTTAACTTTTCAAACTCAAACATTCAAATTTTAAACTTTTAATTCAAATTCAATTATTTCAATTTTAAATTTGAAAACTTCAAATGCCCATAACTTTTTCATTTTAACTCCGATTTCAACATATTATTTATGGAAATTGATGAAAATATTACCACAGATACAATGATGCAACTCCCGTAGTCAAATTCCGATATTCACAAAATTTCCCTTTTTAGCCTTATTTTTAGTTACTTAATTTCTTATTAAATTTTAGAAGGTGTTACATTCTCCCCCCATAAAAAGGATTTCGTCGTCAAAATCACCAAGGGAAGATAGCGTAGCGGGCACTCAATAACCATTTTATACAACCAATTTATTTATAATAATCTAAACAACCATCTACACAACTAGAAATGCAATGTGATTAGATATGCAAACATACTATAAGTAAGCTCAATCCTAGCGTGTATGCAAGGTCATGACATACATGCATGTATGCAAGAACCCTAAATACATATAAAATTTTATATGAGTGCAAAAGCAATAGTAAAAAGTATGGCAATCATCTCCTACCATCCTATCTAGCAACCACGATGCAACCAAAAACCTATATTTTTGAAGAGAAAAATTTACCAAAGGAAGACTTGGGACGAGAAACGTTCATCTTTTCCTCAGGTTTCCATGTGCCTTCCGCTAGGTTGTCTCCCCATCTACTCAAATCAACCTAATATTCATCGATATGAAGCCTCTCAATACCGTGCTCCTTTATATGAGTGAGAGCATGAGGGGGCGATAGGCTCCGTTTCGACATCAATTAACTGATCAGGCTCTACTACAAAGGCAATGTCATGTTGACATGTACTCAATTATGGAACATGAAAGACGTAATGGACTCCCGCTAACTAGTCTGGATGCTCCACCTAACAAGCAAGTTTCACTCGCCTACCCTAAAATTGGGAAAGGCCCTACCTAGGCACTAATTTCCGAGAAGGACCAAACCTTATAACCTTTCTAAGAGGGGGGACCTTAACGAATACTATGTACCTAGTTCAAAACTCCAATTCCTATCTTTGCCTGTCAACATAGGACTCCTGACGGTCCTATGTGGCCCTGAAATGCCGTCTTAACATTTCTACCTTTTCTAGGGCCTTCCAAAACCCATAATGCAAGCTTTCCATAATTATTCAAAAAATTTGTTTACCCTTTCCGTCTAACTGTTGGTCTGTGGGTAGTAAGCGGTGCTAAGATCAAATGTCGTTCCTAAAGCAGATTGTAAGACTCCTCCATAATTCTCTAATGAACAAAGGGTCTCTATCACTGATAATGCTAATTGGAACTCCATGTAGTTGCACCACTCCTTTCACACACTTTGTGCTAGAGATGCTACATTCCTATTACTTCCAGCCAAAACAAAATGAGCCAATCTACTATAAACTGTATAGCTTCATTGTTTTTAGGTAACCCGTCTATAAATTATATCAATATATGCTTTTATTTCCAAGTTGGAATCTCCAGTGGTAATGACAATCCTCCAAGCTTGACCGGTCTTAGTTTTAATCCTTTGGCATGTCAAATATCTAAAACTAATTCAGTGGCTCTTTCTTCATCCTTAACCAGTTAGAAAATTCTCTATACACCTTATCACATTCGAGGTGAATGGTAACGCTCCACAAATTTTGAGTTTGAAGCATTCTAACATAATTTTCTTACAAACTTCCAGTCTAGTTTTAGGTTCATTGCTAGCTAAGTGTCCTTATGAAATTTTCTAATTTATGATGTTACTTAATATATATTTAGTGGTCTAGTCCCATCTCTATAATTAACACAGTGATAAAACATGAACATGGCTTATACCATATCAAATATTTTCCCCCGAAGAGACAAATTATCGATTTTAACCAAAAACTCTAAAAAAAAATGTTGCTGGAAGTTGACCTTAATCATTAACTAGTGTTAGTGATGTTGGGGTCTTAATGCTCCTTACCAATTTAAGATGGACATTCCTAAAATGCCATTCCACCCTTACCCACCTTCCTTAATTTATTTTTTTTAGTTCTAATAATTATCCATTACATATAATAACAGGTCCTTAATGTCAAAACTGATAATCTTTAATTAATCCTTATTTAATCTCTTTAAATCCATTTACTAGTTTCAAAATCTACCTATAATGAGTATTCAATCCTTCCATAAATACCATGTTAGATTCCTTGATCAGTCCTTATTTATTGTTTTGTCCTTTATTAATTACAAACTTATTGCCCATTAAATCTGTAATTAATGTCCATCAATCCTTGTTCTATAATTACTATGCTGTTTATAATTAATACAAATACCATTATAAATTACGCTATTTATGTGTTTCTTATTTCTAATTATTAATTTTTAAACTATAACATTCCTCTACATATTTTATTTTATTAGAGCTATCCTTTTGAAAAGGATTACTGTAATAATCGTTCATAAATTAACCACAATGATATTTTTTCTTTGTTTGAAATTACAAGGGATTAATTCTTTTTCTTTTATTGAAATAGACATTGCAAACTACGAAAAAGAATATCCATTCTTACACTTCGCTTTCCTTTTTGGCATACCCTTTGTAAATTCAAACGCCGCTCTTTTATACATTTAAGGAATTAGATAATTTATGAAAATTACAAGTTACCTGCCCCTAATAAATAAAAAAATAGAAATTCACATTCCAAGGGCAACCTAATTTACAACCTGTAACGACCAAGAATTTAATCTCTATTTAAATAAAGGTTTAATTATATTTTAAATAATTAATAGATGGGTATTTATTAACAAATAAAAATATTTCAAATAATTTTAACGACGATAAATTCATTTTCAAAATTTGTTTACCAAAATATATAGTTTATAGAAAAATATAAAATTCGACAAAAGTTATTTTTTGAAATATCGATTTTTCATTCGTTAAAAGTTGTTTTAAATGTCATAACACTATGTTAAACACACATGCACACATTACAAACAATTGTAAACATGTTGTGCACATGTACGTATGCATGTACATGTTTCCTCCTTAAGTATATAAATTTATAAGAATAAAAGAAATTATTTTATAAAGAAAAGTGTATACATATACATATAAAAAAACACATTTTTCAACCAAAGTACTCATGGTGTAGCATGAATTGTGGAAACTAAAGGGGAATGGAATATAGAGGATGAATTTGAGTGGAGGAAGGAACTATATATGTGCATGCATATGTATATTTAAATATAAAAAATTATTATTATTTTAACCAAATTCTAAACCTATTGTAACAGCCTGCATACCCGAACCCCTTTGAGCCGACAATATTCTCCATCAGTTCAACTCAAAGTGGATGGAAATATAAACCATTAGGGTTAAAGACGAAAGAGGTAGAAGAAAGAAATAGAAAACAATATCAGAATCTCATAATTGCAGCAAATCCGTATATAATAGATAAATAATTGATCTTTATATAGAAAGAATTATATTTATTTTATACAATACATCATCATAATACAACACAACCAATAGAAAAATATCGGACAGTTATATTAACTTGTCCCCACACAATAGAATACACAGCTTATACTGCATAGCAGGATATACATCAAGTACGTGATACGTCTCGTCATCCAGCTCGTCCCCTGAGCTCCGTAGCTTCCTATCCTGTATTTTATAATACTCGGTCTGACCCGAGCATTATAATAAAATAACACCCGAGTCAGTCTGGAAAACCAGCATGTGAAAACAAACTCAATTGGATTATTAAAGTTTTCAAAACCCTTTGAAATCAAAGGTATGTCGTAAGACTACGCCACAAATAAACATGCTGGGTTTCTACCTTACGATAACCAAAACATTTCTATCAAATTCGTCTGATATTATAATAGTCTCTAAAGAAAGTAAAATAGAATCTAGTTGAAATGCTTGCATTTCGCGTTCCAGCATAGTTGGGCACAATCAAAACTGTACAGGCGCTAATTGGAGATTGGATTCCATACAATGGCAGGGCTACTGGGGTACCGTCCGTCACAGTACCTTGTCTAGATCAGAGTACCGAGGATCCCTCCTGCAACACAAGACCGAAGCTACCCCTTACTGGATAGTACGAATAAGATCAATCCACGATTGGGATCAGCAACCGCCCACACAGCTGAATAAAAGGGACATGTAGACAGGGATGACCTTACCCTAATTGGTTGCTAGCCATTTAGCCGAGCTGCACCTCCCTTGTTTTAGCCATTCCCGGTTGATGAGGCTTGAGGCTATGGGTTACCTTTTTAACACACAATCACTTAGAATGCTCACCATCCTCCTGACGATGGTCTGATAGCATTCATCCATACAAGTTGCCCTGGATCTGGACAAACCGAATAACCTTCTTCATCATCTTCACGGTCTTCATTCACAAAACATTCAAACCGGATCGAAATGGTTTTCGGAAATTTAATTCCGATCCCGATCTCTTCAAAATGATCAGCGCATTAGCCAATATTGATAGTCGGTTTTTTAACTATCAAATAACATCCACAAACAACCCTCAGGCCCTAATAATTTCTCAAATTTTTTATTTCAAAATATATTTGCAAGATATTTTTCTACACTTCAACCCTTTGAAAATAGTTTTTAAATCACTTTTTCTCTCGCGGAATAAATTTTCCACCCAATTTTTATATTTCCACTGAAAATCATCAAGTCTTAATACTTTAGATTTTTAAATAATTTAAACCACTTGTCCAAAAATATATATATTTTAAAACATTTAAAATAAAAACTACTCAAACACTTTATTTAAAATACCAGTTATAAAATTTATAATAATTTCTCATGTAAAACTTAAGGCAAAACTAATTTAAAAAAAAGTTGTTCTATAAGGTATAAATATTAAATAATTATCTTTTAAATCATATTACTAGTTAAACCTTTAAAATAATTTACTTATATAATCAACTTAATAGACATTTACTTTTTTAATTTTTTTTAAAACCACTAAATGATAATTTCTTTCTAAAACATTCTTTAAAACCACTTTAAAACCTTTAACTTATACTTGAAAATCTTTCTTTGAAAATGTACTTGTCTTTTCAGGGAAATACACTTTCCATTCAAATTTAGCCATCTAATCATTTATCAAAATTTAATTTACGCCCCCATCCGTAAATTTCTTTTCCACACTGTAAAGACCCGTAAGTCCGTACTCCTTGAATAGACACTAATCTCTTTTGTTTAATTCAAGATGAACGAAAATACGAACCCTTAGGGGTTTTTTTAAGAAAAATTTAAGAAAAGAAGAAGAGAGAAAAAGAAGAAAGAAAAAAGAAAAAGAAAGAAGATAGACAATTTTTTTAGAAAACAGAGAAAGAAAACAGAGAATAGAAGAATTTTAAAAATAGAACGGGACAGAAAGGAAACAACAGAACAACAACAGAATCTCACAATTCGTAGCGGAACAACATATAATAATAAATGAATAATCTTTAAACAAAGAACTATCAGTTATTACATTACATTTCATTACATCATATCATATCATCAGAGTGTACAACATCATACAACAACAAACAGTGCAGCGGAAAAAGAAATACTATATAAACTAGTAATACGCCATGCCATCCAGCTTGCCTCCAGCAACTCCAGAATATCCAGAATATCCTGATAAACCTAACTCTTCACTGCCCGTGTGGAAAATTGGTGGGCACCCAGAGTTTAGGAAGGAAAACAATAAACTCCGAGTCAGTCATGTGACTGGTGTGAGAACTCAAAACAGTTTATCTATCTTTAAAATCAAAATAGAGGAATATTTTTAATCAATTCGCAATGCTTTTAAAAATGAGACTACCATAAGGCCTCCCGCACACACACACAATGCAAACGCAGAATCGGAGGAGATTTCTCCTTATGATAGTCAAAGATGCTTGATACACATTTAAAATAATATTTGATATTATTACTAGTGCATAGTATAGAGAAAATTTCATTTCAAAAGTAGAATATAAATCTTAGCCAACATACGACCATTATCGTATGCCTACTATAGCTAACTATGTTCAATAGCAGGTTACCGCCACATTCCATAGCAGGTTCTACAACTAAAACCGTACAAGTCACGTATTGTTTCTTTGGATTTCCAACGAATGGTCAGGCCAAGGAACTTCCCATTGCCACATGAGAATGCCTCTGGATGGACATTCCCGAGAACCAAACCGGATCTCTACCAACACAAGGCCGGGTTACTCCTAACTGAGTAACAACTGACCGAATATGCCATCCCCCGGTCCTTTGGGACCTTTTCACCGAGCGCTCGTAATCAATTCACACAATCATAAAGTGTTTTCAACATGAGTAAGTATCTGGGCTCCATACCATGATACCACCCTTTTCCAGAAGGAAATGGACACATCCTAAAGGGTGCTACCCCTCATAACCTTGCTGCTTCTTTCCTGTTTTGACCATTCACGGGGTGTGAGGCTCGACGAATTCACGTCCACAAAAACATACTTTATACAAAAGCCATGCTTTGGGTCAACAAATGATCAACACAATGATCACAAGGATAGACGATCAAATAAATGATCCTATCACAAATAATCAACACAATGATCATTTCAGCATCACTCAGCATGTCACATTACCAAACTGGGAATATATCGCTGATAACTTCAACTATATAACCTTTGAGCTCGTACGTCTCAAAGAAGGGTGTTAAGCAAAGAATAAATTCTCCGCCACCAACAGAAATATATTTGAAAGAAATCGGCTTTATATCTCAAATTGTAATGTCAGGCATACAATCCATACAAGTCTGTTCCGGGCTCGAACAAAACCGAAGGCACTTCTTACGAAGCCCTTGCAATACGGGTATTCACAATCCCGATCGAATTTCCCATCACTTAGGAGATCTCAATACCAGGAGCTACCCAGTGCAGAGACAATCGATAGGTCATCCTATCGCTTTCACAAATACTCGGTCTTCAACACCGATCTTCAAATGCAATTCATAACGACGTATCACATATTCGGAATGGGTTATACGACCCCATGGTCCTTTCCCGGTTAACCCGAATAGTGAGCGCTTATTTAAAAATAAGTGTGCATTCAAATTCAACAATTCACATCAAATACCCATTTAAAGGGAAATATTGATAGTCGGCTATCGAACTATCAATTGATATGCATACATCACCAGATTCCAAATAATTTTCCAAATTATTTATTTTCCAAAATATCTTTACTAGATATATAGTTTCAACACTTCAAAAATAAATCAATATTTATTTTTAACCAATTTCACTTTTCACATATAAATTCCATAATGAATTTATATTTCAAAATATTCGTGCATATACGATTTCAATAATTCATTTCAATTTATCCTCCAAAAAGATAAATTCTAATTATTCACTTCATATTGGAAAACATTTCCATACTTATTAAATAAGTAATTCACAATCATTTCTTTTCAACACTTAGAAAATATTCAATATACTTAAATCGAATTAAGTATATATTTCATTCTTTAAGGAAATCATTCACTTAACATATTTATTTGGGCCAAAACGAATGTTGCGTAAAACATCGTTACGACAACCCAAAATCACTAGTATAGGGATTCGAATTTAAAATAGATATATAAATCCCAATATTATTCAAAAATATTTCCTTTCGAAAATCATTTACTATAACAACAGTGTTATAGTCTACCATTTCCTTTTATTTCTCGAAAACGTCTATTTCAACAATAAATGTTGAAATCTATGGTTTCGAATCTCAATCCCTTTTAAAACATCGTTAGATCGTTTTAATTCTATTTAAAACATTTCATTCAAAACTTTTCCTTTAACGTGTTATTCACTATTCAAAAATGTGAATAAACTTCGTTAACAAATCTCATCCTTTTTATACATTTTTAACTTAAAGGATTATTCACAGTCTAAAACGTGAGTATAACTCCATTTATAGGTTATAACAATTAACTTATCAAAATAGGTCATTTGCGAATTTATAAAACAACGTTTATAAATTCCATATCTATTTATTTATAAAAAAACTTCCTTTTTATAAATTCCTTTATTAACCTATTCCAGTTTATAACTAAATTATAAACTAAACGTTCACATTATAAGTTAATTACTTATAAAACGATTATTTTACAAAATCGTTCATTTAACTTCCCAAATTATTAATCTTAACTTATAAGATTGTTTATTTATCCAAAATTCATTCTTTCGATAACTTTATAAATTTTATAAACCTATTGCTTATAAAATTTCATTTATAACTTCCCAGTTTATAATTTCATAAATTTCATTCATTTAGGAAATTCATTTTCACTACATTCAAACACTTATAAAAACTCGTTTTATAATGTCCATAATTCAATTTATAAATATCCATTTATAAATCCCTTAATATAAATCAATTTATATTATTCTTTTTAAACGTCTTTAAATTCCTTTATAATTTCATCATTCTCTTGATTTATAAAATAATTAAATTTTATAAATCCTATATTTAAACTTTTCGCAACAAATTCAAAAATCCCATTTTAAACTATTTTATAACATCATTAACCCGTATTTTCAAAAATCAATCTTTTAACTATATTTCTCAAAAATCATAATTTTTTATAACTTAAAAAATTATAACGTTTATTTATTTATAATGGATCAATTCCAAAAATATAGTATATTTCAAAAAATCACTTTAAAAACATTTCAAAATCCCAAATCTGGGTCCAATGATGCTACACACCAAATAGTCAATCACGACTACAACGATCCATCATATATCGATACGATAATCCATCAAATATCAAAATATCTGAAATAAAATAAATACTATTGAGGAATCCAGTTGGATCCCTCCAACCTGTTTCCTGCATCCAAAAACATTAGCACAATACCAATTTCGCTCCAGTACGAAATTATCGCGGTACATGTTCTTAATAAATATTATCCGCTTACTAACGACGTAATAGGGTCTCATCCGCTAAACAAAAAATGCGGGAAATCAACAACTGCAATATATACATATGCCAATATATATATATTGATATTATATATAATACCAATTTCACTGTTTATGAAATATTCGCGGTATATGTTTTTATTAAATAACATCCGCTTACTAACGGCGCATAATGTCTATTTTAACAATTAATAATTTACAGTCATCATTCAAACATGCATTCAAATATTTTAAATCTAACTATTTAAAATAAAATCGAAACTGATTCGATTGAGTGAGAAATTCTCACCTTGGTTTTAATTTCCGTTTTAGCTTTTATTTCGAATAAAATTAAACGCGCGTTTAATTTTACCCGAAATTCTCACTAACTCCAAACGACTCCAAACCAACTCCATCGCGTAGTGCTCGTCCATACGATTCCAACGCAACTGAGTTTGCATTTTTTCGACCTCGTATGAAAAAGATATGAATTTTACAAGTTCGTATACGATTTTATATAAACCTTTACAACATTTATTCAACTATCTTCATACCACAGCAAATCCTAGCCACTAGATCTGCATCCAAGGCCTCTCCTCCATCTTCCCCACTCACGCACAAATCTACAGGTATACGTATCATAGCCGAACCCATTTGTAGCTATTAGGGTTTCATTTTGCAACTTCAATACTCAACGATACTTCATCACACTACCACCAACGCGAAGCTCTCGACAAGAGCTATCTCCACCTCCCACCATGTCAGGCTCGGCTTCACCTAGGTGCATGCGCACGTCACTCTACAGCCCACGTTCATACACCATTTGCTCCGCCATCGTTGCTCCATTCCCGATCATATCCGTATGGATTTAAAGCTCATCTCGTGCTCTTCGATCTTCGTGTTGAACACCTCTCCTAATTCTTTGTAGATTGGAAGAGATTGAGAGTTTAAATTGGGCAATTTCTGGCCATTCAATTGTAGGTGGCGGCTGGACATATTGGCTAGGGTTTTGAATATTTTTTTTTTTTTTTTAGAGTGAGGTTGTATTTATAGGAAAAGCAAGCGTAAACACTATTCATCCCGGGAATTCCGAACTCCGATTTAGACGCCGTAACCAGCGTACCTAGGGTTTATCCCGCGTTCCGGACACAATGGAACAGGTTTCGGAAGCTAATTCGGAAGTATGTGCGAGTTATGGCTGCAAACGCTCAATTTAAATTAAACCGATTTAAACCGATTTCTAGGCGTTTTAATTTGTACCGGACAAACGGTAAATCCAATTGACTTGAAATTTGAAACCTTACAATAATATCACATTACGGATTCGATGAAACTGGTTTCGTCGAAATCCGAGACTTTTTGAAAAATGGCTATTTTGACTCGCCAAATTTAAATTAAAAATAAATCGATGCGTTTCGAGCTGCCACGATCAAACGATAACTCCGATTGACACGAAAATTGAAATCTGGTAATAACTAACTATTACGGATCCAATGAAACTGGTTTCGTTCAATTCTGAGACTGTTCAAAAATTGACTATTTTACAGTCGATTATTTAATATTAAAATATTCAATTTTCACAAATTAACTTTTAATTCGATTTTAAAAGTTCTAAAATATTATTCTAACTTCAACATGATAAAATAAAATTTTACAAATCATTTTCTATCATATTTAACTCAATTTTTAATTATTTCCATAATTTAACATATTAAATTATCGATTAAATTATTCAATTAAATCCAAAATTCAAATAAA
Source organism: Allium cepa (assembly GCA_030765085.1). NCBI lineage: Eukaryota > Viridiplantae > Streptophyta > Magnoliopsida > Asparagales > Amaryllidaceae > Allium > Allium cepa. The sequence continues at coordinate 288,814,226 of CM060940.1, forward strand.
AATTTATTTGACTTATAAATTCACTTATTAATATTTAAAATAAATTAAATATTCAAATTTTAATTTATAAAAATTCTGGGTCGTTACAATCTTTCCCCCTTAAAAGAATTTCGTCCTCGAAATTACAAGTAAGAAAGTTACAGAATCTATTAATTTTCCCAAAATCATAATTAAACTTCTTACAAATCTTTACTAAGTTTTCAAATCATACTTAGTTATGTTTTCAAAAACAACTACTATTGTTTAACTTTCAATTCCAAATCAAAGTTAAAGTTTTCAAAAAATTTCCAAATTTTCTCAAATTTTTTCTAACGCCTTAAATTTTCGGAAAAATTCGCCATAGTCTCCTTTGCGCGGCTCGATCCGAAAAAAAAAATGACAGTATATATATCACAAATATACATCTCATCAAGTAATGAGGCATCCCGAAGGGAAAAAAGTATAAAAGTGCGATATTTAATCCGAGATATGTACCTTATATTTTATTAGCAAGCATATACGGCTAATATAGCGCTAAAGCGAACTCCAAATGCGAAGCAAACGCTATCCGCACCTACTAAACTCAACAAACAACATGAGAATCATGCATATATGTAAAAAATCTCAATATACAACATATAGCAACATAATAACTATATATGTCACATAGCAAATGCAACAATAGCAATATATATTCAACCATCAACCAACTATAATCCATAACCAATAATATTCATTCATATTCTCATTAATATTCAATGAATTGGTTTTCAATTTAAATCACATTTGATTTATTCACATTGGATTTACTAACATTCATTCTCATTTAAATTAGTTAACATTTACTAATTAAATCCAATTAACATTCAATTTTATTCAAATTTATTTACTTTCAATTTGAATTTAATCACATAGCTTTCAATTTCATTAATACTTAATGAATTACATACTATCAACTAACAATCATATAACAACCAATGTATATTAATTTACAACCAAATTCCTTTGCTTATGTTCATTCAATTATTCAACTTCCAATAACATTAGATTTTAATGAATTAACATTTATATTCATTATTCCATATCAACTTAATTTACATTCAATTGGTTTAACATTCAATCCATTAATTCAATTCAATTACTAAAGTCGAATTTCATTTATATAACTCAAGTTCACATTCATTTAATCCGCTTGATTATTTACAACTCATATTCATATAATTTTACTTCTTATATATATATAAGTTTATTTCACAATTGTAAATCACTTTAATTATAATTCATACTTATAATTCTTTTGCTTATATAATTATTCTTTTATTTAGATTATTCAAACAACCTAACAATCACTTATATACAATTTAATAATTTTGAAAAATTATTCCTTTATATATAAAATATAATCAAGGTAAAATTATTTCATTTACCCAATTTAAAATCAATATTGTGCCGAATTGTTCTATTCAAGTGTTTAGAAACCCTTTCGGCTCAGTTTCGAGGCTGTGCTGACGAAAGTTCATATGCCACTCAACAAACCAATCATCACAATATAAAACAAATTTTATATTCACTAACAAATACGCACTCATAGCTATTATTACACTCAAACTCATTCTAGAGTACTGCTGACTCTATCTCTAATGAATTATACCCTACAGAACCATGGTTGTCGCTTAACCATCAGCTCTGATACCAACTGTAAAGACCCGTAAGTCCGTACTCCTTGAATAGACACTAATCTCTTTTGTTTAATTCAAGATGAACGAAAATACGAACCCTTAGGGGTTTTTTTAAGAAAAATTTAAGAAAAGAAGAAGAGAGAAAAAGAAGAAAGAAAAAAGAAAAAGAAAGAAGATAGACAATTTTTTTAGAAAACAGAGAAAGAAAACAGAGAATAGAAGAATTTTAAAAATAGAACGGGACAGAAAGGAAACAACAGAACAACAACAGAATCTCACAATTCGCAGCAGAACAACATATAATAATAAATGAATAATCTTTAAACAAAGAACTATCAGTTATTACATTACATTTCATTACATCATATCATATCATCAGAGTGTACAACATCATACAACAACAAACAGTGCAGCGGAAAAAGAAATACTATATAAACTAGTAATACGCCATGCCATCCAGCTTGCCTCCAGCAACTCCAGAATATCCAGAATATCCTGATAAACCTAACTCTTCACTGCCCGTGTGGAAAATTGGTGGGCACCCAGAGTTTAGGAAGGAAAACAATAAACTCCGAGTCAGTCATGTGACTGGTGTGAGAACTCAAAACAGTTTATCTATCTTTAAAATCAAAATAGAGGAATATTTTTAATCAATTCGCAATGCTTTTAAAAATGAGACTACCATAAGGCCTCCCGCACACACACACAATGCAAACGCAGAATCGGAGGAGATTTCTCCTTATGATAGTCAAAGATGCTTGATACACATTTAAAATAATATTTGATATTATTACTAGTGCATAGTATAGAGAAAATTTCATTTCAAAAGTAGAATATAAATCTTAGCCAACATACGACCATTATCGTATGCCTACTATAGCTAACTATGTTCAATAGCAGGTTACCGCCACATTCCATAGCAGGTTCTACAACTAAAACCGTACAAGTCACGTATTGTTTCTTTGGATTTCCAACGAATGGTCAGGCCAAGGAACTTCCCATTGCCACATGAGAATGCCTCTGGATGGACATTCCCGAGAACCAAACCGGATCTCTACCAACACAAGGCCGGGTTACTCCTAACTGAGTAACAACTGACCGAATATGCCATCCCCCGGTCCTTTGGGACCTTTTCACCGAGCGCTCGTAATCAATTCACACAATCATAAAGTGTTTTCAACATGAGTAAGTATCTGGGCTCCATACCATGATACCACCCTTTTCCAGAAGGAAATGGACACATCCTAAAGGGTGCTACCCCTCATAACCTTGCTGCTTCTTTCCTGTTTTGACCATTCACGGGGTGTGAGGCTCGACGAATTCACGTCCACAAAAACATACTTTATACAAAAGCCATGCTTTGGGTCAACAAATGATCAACACAATGATCACAAGGATAGACGATCAAATAAATGATCCTATCACAAATAATCAACACAATGATCATTTCAGCATCACTCAGCATGTCACATTACCAAACTGGGAATATATCGCTGATAACTTCAACTATATAACCTTTGAGCTCGTACGTCTCAAAGAAGGGTGTTAAGCAAAGAATAAATTCTCCGCCACCAACAGAAATATATTTGAAAGAAATCGGCTTTATATCTCAAATTGTAATGTCAGGCATACAATCCATACAAGTCTGTTCCGGGCTCGAACAAAACCGAAGGCACTTCTTACGAAGCCCTTGCAATACGGGTATTCACAATCCCGATCGAATTTCCCATCACTTAGGAGATCTCAATACCAGGAGCTACCCAGTGCAGAGACAATCGATAGGTCATCCTATCGCTTTCACAAATACTCGGTCTTCAACACCGATCTTCAAATGCAATTCATAACGACGTATCACATATTCGGAATGGGTTATACGACCCCATGGTCCTTTCCCGGTTAACCCGAATAGTGAGCGCTTATTTAAAAATAAGTGTGCATTCAAATTCAACAATTCACATCAAATACCCATTTAAAGGGAAATATTGATAGTCGGCTATCGAACTATCAATTGATATGCATACATCACCAGATTCCAAATAATTTTCCAAATTATTTATTTTCCAAAATATCTTTACTAGATATATAGTTTCAACACTTCAAAAATAAATCAATATTTATTTTTAACCAATTTCACTTTTCACATATAAATTCCATAATGAATTTATATTTCAAAATATTCGTGCATATACGATTTCAATAATTCATTTCAATTTATCCTCCAAAAAGATAAATTCTAATTATTCACTTCATATTGGAAAACATTTCCATACTTATTAAATAAGCAATTCACAATCATTTCTTTTCAACACTTAGAAAATATTCAATATACTTAAATCGAATTAAGTATATATTTCATTCTTTAAGGAAATCATTCACTTAACATATTTATTTGGGCCAAAACGAATGTTGCGTAAAACATCGTTACGACAACCCAAAATCACTAGTATAGGGATTCGAATTTAAAATAGATATATAAATCCCAATATTATTCAAAAATATTTCCTTTCGAAAATCATTTACTATAACAACAGTGTTATAGTCTACCATTTCCTTTTATTTCTCGAAAACGTCTATTTCAACAATAAATGTTGAAATCTATGGTTTCGAATCTCAATCCCTTTTAAAACATCGTTAGATCGTTTTAATTCTATTTAAAACATTTCATTCAAAACTTTTCCTTTAACGTGTTATTCACTATTCAAAAATGTGAATAAACTTCGTTAACAAATCTCATCCTTTTTATACATTTTTAACTTAAAGGATTATTCACAGTCTAAAACGTGAGTATAACTCCATTTATAGGTTATAACAATTAACTTATCAAAATAGGTCGTTTGCGAATTTATAAAACAACGTTTATAAATTCCATATCTATTTATTTATAAAAAAACTTCCTTTTTATAAATTCCTTTATTAACCTATTCCAGTTTATAACTAAATTATAAACTAAACGTTCACATTATAAGTTAATTACTTATAAAACGATTATTTTACAAAATCGTTCATTTAACTTCCCAAATTATTAATCTTAACTTATAAGATTGTTTATTTATCCAAAATTCATTCTTTCGATAACTTTATAAATTTTATAAACCTATTGCTTATAAAATTTCATTTATAACTTCCCAGTTTATAATTTCATAAATTTCATTCATTTAGGAAATTCATTTTCACTACATTCAAACACTTATAAAAACTCGTTTTATAATGTCCATAATTCAATTTATAAATATCCATTTATAAATCCCTTAATATAAATCAATTTATATTATTCTTTTTAAACGTCTTTAAATTCCTTTATAATTTCATCATTCTCTTGATTTATAAAATAATTAAATTTTATAAATCCTATATTTAAACTTTTCGCAACAAATTCAAAAATCCCATTTTAAACTATTTTATAACATCATTAACCCGTATTTTCAAAAATCAATCTTTTAACTATATTTCTCAAAAATCATAATTTTTTATAACTTAAAAAATTATAACGTTTATTTATTTATAATGGATCAATTCCAAAAATATAGTATATTTCAAAAAATCACTTTAAAAACATTTCAAAATCCCAAATCTGGGTCCAATGATGCTACACACCAAATAGTCAATCACGACTACAACGATCCATCATATATCGATACGATAATCCATCAAATATCAAAATATCTGAAATAAAATAAATACTATTGAGGAATCCAGTTGGATCCCTCCAACCTGTTTCCTGCATCCAAAAACATTAGCACAATACCAATTTCGCTCCAGTACGAAATTATCGCGGTACATGTTCTTAATAAATATTATCCGCTTACTAACGGCGTAATAGGGTCTCATCCGCTAAACAAAAAATGCGGGAAATCAACAACTGCAATATATACATATGCCAATATATATATATTGATATTATATATAATACCAATTTCACTGTTTATGAAATATTCGCGGTATATGTTTTTATTAAATAACATCCGCTTACTAACGGCGCATAATGTCTATTTTAACAATTAATAATTTACAGTCATCATTCAAACATGCATTCAAATATTTTAAATCTAACTATTTAAAATAAAATCGAAACTGATTCGATTGAGTGAGAAATTCTCACCTTGGTTTTAATTTCCGTTTTAGCTTTTATTTCGAATAAAATTAAACGCGCGTTTAATTTTACCCGAAATTCTCACTAACTCCAAACGACTCCAAACCAACTCCATCGCGTAGTGCTCGTCCATACGATTCCAACGCAACTGAGTTTGCATTTTTTCGACCTCGTATGAAAAAGATATGAATTTTACAAGTTCGTATACGATTTTATATAAACCTTTACAACATTTATTCAACTATCTTCATACCACAGCAAATCCTAGCCACTAGATCTGCATCCAAGGCCTCTCCTCCATCTTCCCCACTCACGCACAAATCTACAGGTATACGTATCATAGCCGAACCCATTTGTAGCTATTAGGGTTTCATTTTGCAACTTCAATACTCAACGATACTTCATCACACTACCACCAACGCGAAGCTCTCGACAAGAGCTATCTCCACCTCCCACCATGTCAGGCTCGGCTTCACCTAGGTGCGTGCGCACGTCACTCTACAGCCCACGTTCATACACCATTTGCTCCGCCATCGTTGCTCCATTCCCGATCATATCCGTATGGATTTAAAGCTCATCTCGTGCTCTTCGATCTTCGTGTTGAACACCTCTCCTAATTCTTTGTAGATTGGAAGAGATTGAGAGTTTAAATTGGGCAATTTCTGGCCATTCAATTGTAGGTGGCGGCTGGACATATTGGCTAGGGTTTTGAATATTTTTTTTTTTTTTTTTTAGAGTGAGGTTGTATTTATAGGAAAAGCAAGCGTAAACACTATTCATCCCGGGAATTCCGAACTCCGATTTAGACGCCGTAACCAGCGTACCTAGGGTTTATCCCGCGTTCCGGACACAATGGAACAGGTTTTGGAAGCTAATTCGGAAGTATGTGCGAGTTATGGCTGCAAACGCTCAATTTAAATTAAACCGATTTAAACCGATTTCTAGGCGTTTTAATTTGTACCGGACAAACGGTAAATCCAATTGACTTGAAATTTGAAACCTTACAATAATATCACATTACGGATTCGATGAAACTGGTTTCGTCGAAATCCGAGACTTTTTGAAAAATGGCTATTTTGACTCGCCAAATTTAAATTAAAAATAAATCGATGCGTTTCGAGCTGCCACGATCAAACGATAACTCCGATTGACACAAAAATTGAAATCTGGTAATAACTAACTATTACGGATCCAATGAAACTGGTTTCGTTCAATTCTGAGATTGTTCAAAAATTGACTATTTTACAGTCGATTATTTAATATTAAAATATTCAATTTTCACAAATTAACTTTTAATTCGATTTTAAAAGTTCTAAAATATTATTCTAACTTCAACATGATAAAATAAAATTTTACAAATCATTTTCTATCATATTTAACTCAATTTTTAATTATTTCCATAATTTAACATATTAAATTATCGATTAAATTATTCAATTAAATCCAAAATTCAAATAAAAATTTATTTGACTTATAAATTCACTTATTAATATTTAAAATAAATTAAATATTCAAATTTTAATTTATAAAAATTCTGGGTCGTTACACACACTTTTAAAAATAAACCACTATTTATTTTTAAAAAAAATCAACCTTTCCTTATAAATTCCTATCATGAATTTTTACTTCCAAATTTATTTACTGATAAATATTCACTTTATTTATAAACCCCATTTATAAATTCCATAATCTCATTCTCTTTTTAATCACAATTTCAACACTTAATTGATTTCCAAATCGATTTAAAAATTAACTCCATTTTAAAATAAATTCCTTTACTGACCCTAATCTATTCCAAAACCCTTAATTTCAAATTCATCCTTTCATTACAATCTAAAATCTTATTTAAATCTGACATTATCAACTTCACACTTCTTTTCAAAATTTCCCCTTTTAAATTCTTCCAAACCATTAAAACCCCGAACTTCAAAATAAATCACTTATTTCTTTAAACAATATAACTTAAGTTCCAAAATTCATTTATTCCCATTTATTCAAAAACCTCTTTTCCCATATTCGGAATTTATTTGATAGAATTTTAAATCAATTATTTATCCTTTCCTAAATTCATTCTTTAATTTATCCAATTTTACTATATTTATTTTACTTAGAATTCCCTCTTCTATTTTCCTTTAAATCCAATCTTTATATGTTTGACATCTCAATATACCCCAATATATTTAGTCAAACCATAGCATTCAATATTTTCAATTCCCAATATAATCAATATAATCTATCTCATATCATCAAATAAAACATATCACTGAATATGAAAATAAATTCCAACATTTTGAGGAATCCAATGGGATCCCTCCAACCAGTTTCCCCGCATCCACAGATGTCAGCACAATATAAAAATACTAATCCCACTTGGAGGGGGATATCGCGGTGTGAAGGGTCATTCGCTATTATGCAGGGAGAATAGGGTCTCATCCGCTATATAATGCGAGAATATCAATCACTCCAATATATATATATATATATATATATATATATATATTATATTATATCACATCCAGACAATTCAATCAATCAACCCTATAATTTAAATTTTAACTATTTAAATTAACCGATAATCCAAATGAGTGAGATTAACTCACTTTTGTTTTGTTTGCAATCCACTTTGATCTTGACTTGGTTTCTTCACGATTTTGGACATTGAATAAACATTTTACGGTTTATTAACATTTTAAAACATCGAACAATCAATCACCATTTAATAAATTTAATTAACGAATAATTTAATTTAAACCAATTTTTCCTAAATAAATAAATTTTAAGTTACGAAAATAATTAAATAAGCTAATCTCCCAATACATTATTTTAAAATAATCTACTAAATTGAAAATGTGTAAATGTATATATATTTTTGAAACTACAAACACTTAGAAACTTAATTTATCGATTCAAAAATCTAATTTTTTATATATGGACTTTTCAACATTTAAAACTCCTATATATTTTTATATGTATTTTCAAAATCTTTCTGCATATATATATTTCACTGACTAAAGAAAAAGAGTTTCTGTTAAACCTTATATGTATACTCCAATCTGTGTATAAATTTATTAAATCAACATTAATTAATTAAAAAAAATGAAATCGAATACCTCTTACCATCGCCAGTGCCAAGACCGTGACTACTCATGCCCCCCAGGCCATCGAGGATCGAATCCGTTTCCCCTTCGCTCGCAAACGAGATTCGCCAAACCCCCTCCAACAATCGCCTATCTTCACCCCTCCACGACCCAGAAGGCTGCCATGACTCCTCCCATTGCGCACGCGCGTCGACCTAGAGTCGCGATGCTCATCCCACCTGGATTCGAATTACCTCACAGCCGCCTACTCGAGCCTTCGCCCATCTGCTCATCGCCACCATGCGCACTCGAGACCGAAGACAATGCGACCCCCTCAAACCTTCTCGCCCACGCGTCGCAACCTCACTTGCTCACGCTCGAGCACGAGCTCGACTAGCTGTGAGTTGAATCGACGTCTCCTCCCTAGCACTCGCCCCTAAGGTATGAATTGAAATCGATTTTCGATTCCCGTACGAGTATTATATTTTCGAAGAATCGGCCATTTTTTTCTACGTTGAATCATCTTTGGCCATTTATTTTATTTTTTTGGAAATAGGCATTTGAAATCGAAATAGAAGAAAAGAGGGGAAGACATTACTCTGTATTTAGTTTTGTTCGGCATTTTTTTAAAAGAAGATGCGTGTGTTATACCTGGTGAACGCGTGTTTAAAATTTTCTTATGTGACTGCAAAGGCCTACAACATTGGTTGAGAAATGAAAGCAAAAAGCATTGATGGGGGATGTACTGACTAGTCCAAATATTTTTTTTAAAATTTTAAATTTTAAATCGTCTCGAAAATGCGACTTAAAATTTCAGACTCTTATCGAGGCATGCGGCCAGGCGTTTATAATGTTATACCCCTATTACGAACACGATAGAAAAGGTTTCGGGTCCTAATTCGATCGTATGGAGAAGATAGCTTTTTGGACCCAATTATTATATTAAATTTTCGATAAATTTCAGCGTGTTTACTTACCATACCATCACACGACAACTCCAAACACTATGATATTTGAAATTCGATAATAAAACATTATTACGGATCCAATGGAACTGGTTTCGTCAAAAACCAAGGCTGTGCCTCGAAAGGCTATTTTAAATATCATTTTAATCGATATAATTTCAAAACTGAACAAATCACCTTAAAATTCAATTTTAAAACTTTTATTATCTTTAGTATATGAATATATATTTTATAAGCCTTTAAAATAATTTTAACAAGCTCGAAACTCCAAATTTCATAATTTATCCAATTATCAATTATTAAATTCAATAGTTTAAATTATCCAATAAACAACGATATTTGAAATTCAAGTTAAAAACTCACTCTTAATTATTTAAAATCAATTAAATATTCCAATTTCAAATATGCAAAGTTCCAGGCCGTCACACCTATATATACTCTTTTATCTTCATGTTTTCATTTTTGCAACCCTCTTCTTCCTTTCAAATTCCTAAGACCTTAAGTAATATTTATCATGACTTCCTCTTTATAATTTCCAAAATGATAAAACAACTTTTTGCTAAAATCCCTTTTTTAATTTATAAAGTCTTTCTACAAATCATTCAACATCTCCTCTTCCAAAATACAACACTCCACTGCCCAAAACCATAAGGGCCATGCCCAAATATTCCAAGGCTGAGCTCAACAATGCTTAGGCTAAGCCCAAACACTACTTGGCCAAGCCCATTTCAAGTATTCAACAGTCCAAGAGTTTTATTTTTGCGAATTTTGAAAGTGTTTTCAAGTTTTGGCAAAAGTTCATTTTGATTTAGAAAAATATTCGATGAGTAAAACTTTTGATTTTGGAAAATAAATTAACTTGATTTTGATGGACTATATGTTGCGAAAATATGGTGATTTTTATGTTAAATTGTCATGTCGTATTGATGGCATATGATGACATGTTTATGTTTGAACTTAGATTTGGTGATTGGTTGATATGTGGATATGTTTGGATAAGTATATGGATATGGATATGTGATATTGGGTATGATATTATCGTAGTATGTTTATGAAAACAAAACCATGTGTATATGATGTAAATGTTGTGAAGTTTGCACCTTGAAAAGTTGCAAAGGACTTGAGATCCGATTTGAAAACGAAAGCTATTTTCTAGCTTAGGATTTTTGAAAATGTTTTCCAAGTTTTTACTTTTGTTTTTAGTTTTTTAGAACTTTTAAATTTTTGTTTCGAATATGTTATAGCTAGAGCTAGGTGAGATTTTCACCAAGAAATTAATTCTAGCAAACTGTGCCTATAGCGATAGTCTCTATGGATGCAGATCAAGAAATTTCACGATTTCAAGTTTTAAGTGTTTTCCTTTTGGATTATCTTTGAAAAATCATTTCAAAATAATTAAGTAAGTCAAAAATTTTAAGTTTTAAATAATTAATAATTAAATTAATTAATTTACTAATTAGGGTAATTATTATTTAATTAATTAAGTAATTGGGTTAAGTAATTAAAATTGATGAAATTTTAAACCAAGTTAATTATTTTAAATTATGTAAGTTTAAAAAAGGATTAACAAAGATAAAAGAAAATCAAATTTTATTTAATCAAGTTATTTATTTTAATTAAATATTTAATATGAGTTAATTATTTAATTAGTTTTTATTTAATTAAAGCATACTTATCCACTTAATGAGGGTTTAAGAAATTAAATAAGTATTACTTATATAATTAAGGTTTAACTATAAATAAAAGGGTTATTTTTGACTTAATTTGATTTAATTAAGATTGATTAAAGTTTTAGTTCAGTTTTAAACTTATGATTTAATTAAGGTTTATTTATTTCAAAGCTTCTTTTAAACTCTATCGGTTATCTATTTTAAACCAATTTTCTTATTTATGTAAATTGTTTGAAAACCAAAGGATCTCTTATCCATGCTATTAAGTAGAAAAATAAATTATTTGAAATAAAACATTGTCATGTTTTATTGAAAGTAAGTCAACTTGTACTTATCACAAATACCGTGCTTCTTAAATGTGATGGATACAAGGGGGTTAATTTCGATAAGCGGGTCATGATAATATAAGCATATAGAATGTATGTTCATATATAAATCCTTACACCCTAAAAGTGGAATAGTCCACTCTAAACAACTTGGCCTTTTAGAACAATCGAATGTTGGTTTAGAGAGACCGGGATCAGATATTAGTTGTTATTCGAAAACCACTTTGAACCAACGTAAACGTTCGAATTGGAAATAGTAAAGGCTAGGTCCAAGATGAAGACTATTAAGTACCTTTGGTTCATTCATCTCATGAACGACTTGTATGGATGAATGATGACTTTATGTCAACATCTGGAAGGCAATGTTAGCCTTCCAAGTGGTATTGCTATAATAAAGGTAAACGTAGCCTAAGGCCTCATCAACCAAGAATGACTAAAAATGTGGAGATGCACCAAGACTAAGTGGGTTGCTTCTTATGTAAGGCTTACACTAACCTTAGAGGAAAACCATTTAAGGGGATCGATTCTATCATGGAAGTGCAAGCTTGGTTGCGATCTTACGAAAATATTTTCAAAGGTCTAGATTTATCCGACGAATAGAAGAGATTTTTAGCAGCATGGAAACTGCAAGAGGGAGCAGCTGCATATTGGGACTCCCTTACTGCAATTGTTCCTATGGAAGAATTTTCGTGTGCCCGATTTAAAGAAGTTTTTGAGGACCAATTGTTGCCGGTCAGGAAGAACCCAGATGTACCGCAACTTTATGGATTTAGAGTAGGGGATCTATTATAGCAGAGTATGAGACGAAGTTCAATGAGCTATCACATTTTGGACCGAAATTGATCGACAACCGATTAAAGAAGAATGAGATGTTTTCCTTAGGCATGAAGAAAGAATAACATAAGAAGATGACCGCTCATGTTAAAGGTAATTTTGTGGATCTAGTTGACATGGCCCTGAGGTACAAGGCCATAGAGAAGAAGAAGCCTACTCCAGTAGCAACTAGTGGAAATACTGGTGAAAGTGGTTCTAACAAGAGAAAGTTTAATCCGAATTAGAAGAACCAAGAAAAAGGGAAGTAGGGAGAAGTTCAGGGAGGCAAGCCTAAGGATAGTGGTTGTTATATTTGCAGGAAAAAAGGGCATATTGCCAGGTATTGTCCGAATCCTGAAGTTCCAAAGTAGCAACATCAAAGTGGACTTATCTCTTCGATGGCCCAGAAGACTATTTGTTTTAATTTCCCTCAGCCCGAGCATATGGTAAAGGACCGCCCACTCATGAAGAAGGTGCAACAGCCCAAGGTGTACACCAGTAAGAATGAACCGTCTACTTTAATAGATCTAAAGGGAAAAGAATCCTTGAAGGTACCTTATTGATTAATGGTATTTTTGTTTGAGCATTATCGAATACCAGTGTCTTTCATTGTTTTATCTCTTGTGAATCAATAGGTAAATTTCATCTCATTCCTAGTATTGTAGAAAATCTTATGTGTGTGTCTAACCCCAAAAGATGCGTAACCTAATATGCTTTGTGAAAATATGTCAATTTCCTATCTTCTCATCACTTTTCTTGCGATCCGTATGTCTTAGACTTTAAGGGATTTAACATTATTCTTCGTATTGATTGGTTATGAAATATGGAGCTATTTTAGATTGTACTGAAAGAACTATATCATTAGTAACCAATTTGGGAAGAATCACTAAAGTACCATGTAAGGAACCCAATATTAATATGTGTAGCTTCTTGTATGCCCTGGAGGCATCCTAAGAAAATTTAAAATCTATTGAAGTTGTTTAGAATTTTCTGGATGTATTCAAAGAAGTTAAATGTTTACCCCCGCACGACGAGATAGAGTTTCACATTGATTTGGTCCCTGCTGCAAGACCTGTAGTTCAACCTAAGAAAAGGATGGCTCCAAGGGAGAGAGAGGAGTTGGTAAGTCAAACCTAGGATCTGTTAAGGAGAGGATTGATTAGACCCTGCGTTCGAGTTGGGGGTTTGCTATAGTGTTTGTGGCTAAGTTGATGGATCTTTAAGGTTGTGCATGGACTATAGGGAATTGAATAAGCTGACCATTAGGAAGAAGTATCCCTTACCCCGTATCGATAATATTTTTGATCAACTTCATGGAGCTACGATATTTCCTCATATAGGTCTAGCTACTGGATTCGATCAATTGAGAATTGCTGAAGATAGTATACCTTAACTGCTTTTAGAGGTTTTGATTATTTCTTTGAGTGGTTGTTTATGCCTCGGGATAACCAATGCACCCACATATTTTGTAGATCTCATGAACTGTGTTTTCGTATACGTTCTTAACAAGTTTGTGTTAGTTTTCATTGATGACATCCTTATTTACTCCAGATCTGAGGAGGAGTGTAAACATCATTTGGAAGTTGTGTTAGAGACATTGAGGTGACTGTCTTGAAGGCGAAATTTTCTAAATGCCATTTTTGGAAATCAAAAGTAAGATTCTTAGGACATATTGTGATAGGAGATGGCATTTCAGTGGATCCAGTGAAAGTGGAAGTTTTTCAGGAATGGAAGCGAACGTGGACTCCTACCGGGTTTGCAGTTTCTTAGGTTTGGCTTGATACTTTAGGAGGTTTATTCAAGATTATTCCAAGATTTCCTCCCATTTGACTAAGCGAACTAAGACGGAGGAGAAATTTGTATGGACCCCTAAGTGTGAAGAGGCATTTTTGGAATTGAAGAAGGATTGACCAGTGCACCTGTTTTGGCTGTTCCAGATGGAAATAGTGGGTTCATGGTTTAAATGGATGTGTGTGGAGTAGGACTTGGTGCTGTTCTGATGCAGCATGGTAGAGTTATTGCATATGCAAGCAAGTAGTTGAAGCCTCACAAGAAGAACTATGCTACATATGACCTCGATTTGCTAGCCGTTGTCTTTGCATTGAAAATGTGGAGACACTACTTTCTAGGTAAGGATCTATTCTTTTTCGTTTTTGTTAATATTTAGAAATTTTAGGGATAAATTTTCTTTCTTTAATTAGGCGAAAATTTGAACTCTTCACGGATCATAAATCCCTGAAGTACCTTTTTACTCAGAAGTATCTGAACCTAAAGCAACATAGATGGTTGGAGTTTCTGGTGACTTATGACTTAGGTGTTCTTTACTTGCCTGGGAAAGCTAATGTGGTGGCAGATGTCTTAAGTAGGAATGCTGTTTTGACTATTTTGGAAGTTACCCAAACTTTACTGGAAAGAACAACGAGCAGGAAAAGAGAGGATAGAAGCTTAGTGGCGATCATCAAGAGGGTAAATGTACAAGTTTTAAGATTGACAACATAAGAGTTTTGAGAATGAATGGATGGATCTGTGTATCAAATGTCAACGGTCTTAGGTAGGAAGTTTTGTTAGAATGCCATCGTTTCAAGTTGAGCATCCACCCAGGTGTCTCAAAGATGCATAGGGATATGAAACAGATGTTTTGGTGGAAAGGAATAAAGAGAGATATCTCTACCTTTGTTAGTAGGTGTTCCAGCTGTCAACAAATCAAAGGCAATCATCAAAAGACAGTCGGATTATTACGACCTTTGGAAATACCCAATTGAAAATGGGAAATAATATCGATAGTTTTCCTAGAATCGGGAAAGGAAATGAAGGGGTGTGGGTTATCGTGGATTGGTTAATGAAGAATGCACATTTTATTCCGATGAAACCAACAAGGATCGCTGCTTCTTTAGCTGAAATTTTCATGAGGGAGATAGTTAGGTTGCATGGAGTTCCTGTGAGTATTGTAAGTGATCGAGACCCTATATTTATTAGTCATGTTTGTGAGTATTGTAAGCATAATATATCACCCACAAACTGACAGACATACGGAGTGGGTGAATTGGATTCTAGAGGATCTCTTGAGGGTGTGTATTTTTGATTTTGGTGGATCATGGGAGGATCATTTGTATTTGATTAAGTTCTTCGACAATAATAGTTTCCAAGCAAGCATCAGGATGGCACCGTAAGCCCTATATGGAAGACCGTGCAAGTCACTAGTATGTTGGGTTTAGATGGGAGATAGATTAATTCTTGGACCGGACATGATCAGAGAGGCTATAGATAAATTTGCAGTGATTAAGAAAAGAATGAAGGGGGCACAAGATCGCCAAAAGTGTTATGCGGATAAGAGGCGAAGGAATTTGGATTTCATGCTTGGGGACTTGGCGTTCGTAAAGATTTCACCAATAAGTGGAGTGGTTAGATTTGGAAAGGCTGGGAAGTTAACTCCAAGGTATGTTGGACCTTTTCATATTCTTGAGAGGATCGGATCGCTTGCTTATAAGGTCTGGTTTCTAAAGAAATTGGCGGTAGTTCATAATGTGTTCCACGTGTCCCATTTGAGGAAATACGTTCATGACCCGTCTTTGATTTTGGAGCCATCAATTGAGGAATTAGAGATAGAACTAAACTTGACAGTTGTTAGACAACTAGTTTATGTTGTGGATCACAATAAAAGGAGATCGCGTAATAAGGTGGTGCGACAAGTCAAGATTCAGTGGAGCGGGGATCCTAGAGACTGCACTTGGGAGATGGCGGATCGTATGAGAGAAGCCTATGCCAAGTTGATGTTAGGATAGCTAATCGTAGGTTGTATGTATAGTGTATGGTGTTTTTTATGGATTCTTAGTGTATGTATTTGTATGTGTTTTATGATATGAATATAACTCTTTTTGCATAGTTTGGATTATATCCTTGTTTGCAAATTTCGGGACGAATTTCTTTCGGGGGGAGAGTGTAACGACCCATAATTTAATCGCTATTTAAATGATATTTAATTATATTTTAAATAATTAATAAATAGGTATTTATCAAAAGATAAAACTATTAAATAATAGTTAATGACGATAAAATCATTTTTAAAATTTGTTTACCAAATTATATAGTTCATAAAAAAATAGAAAATGTGACCAGATTTATTTTCCGAAATATCGATTTTTCATTCGTTAAATTTTTTTTAAACATCATAACACTATGTTAAACACACATGCACACATTACAGACTATCTTAAATATGTTGTGTACATGTACATGTTTCCTCCTTAAGCAAATAAATATATATAAGAATAAAAGAAATTATTTTATAAAGGAAAGTGTATATATATACGTATAAAAACACACATTTTTCAACCCAGATACTTATGGCATGGCATGGCATGGTTAGTGGAAAGTAAGGGGGAATGTAGGGGATGGATTTGAGGGGAGGGAAGAAGTATGGATGTGCATGCGTATGTATATTTAAATATAAAACACTTATTATTATTTTAATTAAATCCTAAGCCTACATATGCCCCTTTATCTTCATGTTTTCATTTTTGCAACCCCCTTTTTCCTTTCAAATTCATAAGATCTTAAATAATATTAGTCATGGCTTCCTCCTAATTATTTTCAAAGTTGAAAAAAAACTTTTTGCTAAAATCCCTTCTTTAATTCATAAGTCATTTCTACAAACCATTCAACATCTCCTCTTTTAAAATAAAACACTCCTCCACCCAAAACTACAACGGCCGAGCCAAAACATCCCAAGGCCAAGCTCAACAATGCCTAGGTTGAGCCAAAACACCACTTGGCTGAGCCCATTTTAAGTGTTCAAGGGTCCAAGGGTTCTATTTTTGCAAGTTTTGAAAGTGTTTTCAAGTTTCGGCAAAAGTTCACTTTCATGTAAAAAAAATTTGGTGAGTAAAACTTTTTTTTGGAAAAGAAATTAACTTGATTTTGATGAAGTATATGTTGTGAAATTATGGTGATTTTTATGTTTAGTTATCATATCGTATTGATGGAATATGATGATATGTTTATATTTAAACTTGAATTTGGTGATTGGTTGATATATGGATATGTATATGGATATGGATATGTGATGTTGAGTATGATATTATGATAGCATGTTTATGAAAACAAAACCATGTGTATATGATGTAAATGTTGTGAAATTTGCACTTTGAAAAGTCCTAAAGGACTTGAGATCCGATTTGAAAACAAAAGCTATTTTCTTGCTTTGGATTTTTGAAAATGTTTTCCAAGTTTTTACTTCTGTTTTTAAGTTTTCAAAACTTTTATATTTGTGTTTCAAATATGTTATAGCTAGAGCTAGGTGTGATTTTCAAGAAATCAATTCTAGTGAACTACGCTCATAGCGATAGTCGCCATGAATGCAGTTCACAAAATTTCTTAATTTCAAGTTTTAAGTGTTTCTTTTAGGATTATCTTTGAAAAATCATTTCAAAATAATTAAGTAAGTCAAAAAGTTTAAGTTTTGATTAACTAATAATTTATTTATTTATTAATTAGGATAATTATTAATTAATTAAGTAATTAGGTTAAGTAATTAGAGTTTAAGAAATTTTAAAGCAAGTTAATTATTTTAAATTAAGTAAGTTTAAATAAGGATTAATCAAGGTAAAAGAAAATTAATTTTTATTTAATCAAGTTATTTATTTAATTAATTATTTAATTAGAGTTAATTATTTAATTAGTTATTGTTTAATAAAAAGTTAATTATCCACTTAATGAGGGTTTAATTTCTTAAATAAGTGTTATTTAATTAAAGTACGATGAAGGTTTAGTTATAAATAAAATTAGGGTTATTTATGACTTAATTTGATTTAAGTAATGTCGATTAAAATTTTAGTTAAATTTTAAACTTATGATTTAATTAAGGTTTATATATTTCAGAGCTTCTTTTAAACCCTATCGATTATCTATTTTAAACCAATTTTTCTTACTTATAAATTGTTTTAAAATCAAAGGATCTCTTTATGCTATTAATTAGCTAGATAAATTAAAGTAGTTGAAATAAAACATTGACACGTTTTATTAAAAGCAAGTCGACTTGTACTTATCACAAATACCGCACTTCGAAAATGTGATGGATGCAAGGGGGTTAATTCCGATAAGCGGGCCATGATAATCTAAGCATACGGAACATATATTCATATGTAAGTCCTTACACCCTGATAGTGGAATAGTCCACTGTAAACAGCTCGAGCCTTTAAATTATCGAATGTTTGTTTGGAGAGGCCGAGATCGGATATTAGTTGTTATTCGGAAACCATTTCGAACAACGTAAATGTTCGAATTGGAAATAGTAAAGGCATGGTCAAGATGAAGACTATGAAGTGCCTTCGGTTCATTCGTCTCCTGAACAATTTGTATGGATGAATGCTGACTTTGTGTCAACATCCGAAAGGCAATGTTAGCATTCCAAGTGACAATGCTACAATAAAGGTAAACGTAGCCTTAGGACTCATCACCCAGGAATGACTAAAAAATGGGAGATACAGCAAGGCTAAGTGGGTCACTCCTACTAGGATAAGGTTATCCCTATCTAGAGCCCCTACTTCAATTCATGTATGCTTCGGTATAGTTGCTGATCCCAACCGAGGGTGATCTTATTCGATACTACCCAGCAAGGGGTAGGCCGGTCTTATGTTGGCAGGGATTCAGACGAGGTCCTTGATGTTATTTTATCTAGAGATGCACCATGACGAGTGGTACCCTAGTAGCCCGGTCATTCTATGGAATCCATTTCCGAATAAGTGCCTTTGGCCTTAGTTGTATACCTATTATGCGGGAATTTAATTAATGTTACAATTTCGTCTATGTGAACTATTTGTTTGAAAATCCTAGACATTATGATAATACCACTGGATTTCTATATAAATTGTTTTGGTTATCTTAAGAAAAAAACATGCTCGTGTTTATGTGCAGCGTGATCTTACGAGATACCTTTGATTTCAAAGTGTTTTATAAAAATAAAATTTAAGTTTTTTGAGTTTAACTCACACCAGACCCATGCCTGACCTGGAGTTTTATTTTCTTTTCCTAAAACTCTTAGATACTCAAATTTTTATGAGTATCCAAGTGATCTAGGTTCATTACAGAAGCATTTTAAACGAGCTAGAGCAGATGGCTTCATCGTAGCTTATTATATTTATTTCTACTATGTTTATGTATGCTCTATGTATTATGTATGGACGAGTAGTTACAACTGTCTAGTTGAAGTGGTAATGTAAAGATTCTGATGTATTACTATTATGGAATGACTATGTAATATCCTAGGTTATCTATTATATGTTGTTTTGTTTCGTGATGCAATTATGTGATTGTTTAGTTTCTTCTTATCTTTCGTTTTCTTCTACCCTGAATGGCTCGTCTTTTGGTGTAGGAAAGGCGGTCGTTACACAACCCAATTTTAGACTTAGAATACCCAAACAACTTTACCAACATTTTAGAAATAAGTGCTTGGGAATGATTTTAAATTTCCAAATCTACTACTTTTATTTCATTCATTTCTTGAAACCTTCAATCCTTCTTACTTAGATAGTGGTCCCTATCTACTCCATAAAATAAAAACTTAGAAAATCATATTACGTTAATGTGCAACCCTTCAGATTCAAACTTACAAAAGAATTTCAAAATCTTAAAAGAATACTTTAAAGATTCTTTTAAAAGAATTTCCAACTTGAAAATATATTTTGGGGACTAAATTCCCAAAAGCATCTAAACCTCACATTTTATCTTATTCCATATATCTATTCCATTTTTATTAAACATTTGGATATATCTTTCCAAAAATATTTTGACCCAACTTTTCACACTTTCTCAAAACATTTACCTCTTTATTCATAACCCTAATTTAAGGATTCTAAAATTTCATAGTAAAATAATTTACCTTTCTCAAATTCTTTTACCTAAAGGACTTACTTCCTTAAAAGTAGGATTTCTAGCCCAAAACGTTCAAAAACAAAATTATTAAACCAAACTATCTAAATTTCAAAAAAGATTGCTTAATTCTAAAAAGAAGCAAAGTAATTCCGCCTTTTTTAAAAACTTTCTTCATCAAAGATTTACTCCTTTTAAAGTTAGTCATTTAGTTCAAAATATTCAAAAACATCTTCTATAATTTTAAACAATAATTAGAGGAGAAACATGGTAAACTCTTGTCCCAACGTTTTCCTATTCCATTCTCATTATTTTTCTCCTACACTATCTCTAACTAAAATACTAATCATATTTTATAAGTTCCTAGCACTATTCCTATTCAAATCCCCCACTATTGCTTTTGTTTATATTTTTCCTACTTAAATGGCTTCTTCATCATTTTAAATCAAGTTTCATATCTATTTTAAAAAGAAGAATTTTAAAGAACTTCAAAATTTATGAAATAGAATATCATCAAGTCCAATCGCTCTATTTTACATCTATTTTGAAAAGAAAAAAAAACCACTTTATCGAAAAATCTTTAAACGGGAAACTTTTAACCCAATAAATTTTCAGACCCAGAGCTTCAAAATTGGAAAACCCTGTTTACCAAAAACCTTTTAATCAAAACTTTTGACTCCATAAACCTTTGCCTTAACAAAATTTCTATTTATGAATCTCCAAAATTCCATTTTTTCTTTCAAAACAATAGCTTCTCAAAAAAACCTTTGAAAACAATTTCAAAATATTTCAAGAAAGTTTCCAAAGAAAATCTTTTGTCAAATCCTTCATGTAGAGTTAAATTTTGGAAAATCATTTTCAAAACAACTTTTTAATAATTGTCTTCTGTAGTGCATTTTCTTCTCCTTTAATCCCTCACTTCTGAATTTTTACAACTATTATCCCGCCTTATGCAAGGACATGACACCAAAAGATTAACTAGAAACCAAAAACAGTTCTCATCGATTACCAGTTATGTAAAGGTCGGTTATGGATATTGTTATACCGTCTTATGGCAAGGACGTGACACCAAAAGATTAACTGGAAACCAAAAATAGTTCTCCTCAATTTCCAATTATGTAAAGGTCGGTTATGAACGTCGATAAATTTTAACCGAGTCCGGATCGAGCTACAATTGATATGACGAGACAAGCAAGGCCATGAAAGCCAACATTCCATATTTCAAGTCAATCCGAGTTCGTTTGCTCAAGATATGATCAATGCAAAATTGAACATTGTTCTCTTTCATATCCATCGGGTTTAGTGCACTTCATATCCACCGATTCGCGGGCCTTGTTCATATACACACAGCATACACTGTTCGTATCCATCAAGTATGCCCCACTTCGTATCGGTCCGAGCTCATCCCACTTCGCATCCATCATTGCCGGCTAATTAGTATCCATGGGCAATTGTCATTTCATGTCGATCATTCTGTGTACTTAGTATCGTTCCATCCGTCCACGTATTTCGTATCGGTCGGCCATTGATTGATACGAAGAGCACATAATGGATCGACATGAATGTTATCTCTTTTCGATTGATATGAGAAGGTTGTTGAATCACCGATACGAAATAAGCATCCTAGGATCAATACGAAGAATGGAGTCCATTAGGTCGATACGAACGAGGCGTAAACATTGGAAGGACTCGATCGATTCGGCATCGAGAGTGGATCGATCCTAAAAATAAGTGCCCCGTGAACTCACAGACACGTGCCCTGATCGATACGAACAAAGGCAACGCGAAGGCGATGAATACGAATTGTACAACCTACAGAAAACCCTAAATTGCATCGATCATAACTCACAATCTACATGTCCAAATGCTACCAAATTTTCACAAGAGCTTACGTACGACCTAAGGAATGTTCATGCCAAGTTTTGACTCGATTGGGAAAATCTTGATCGATACGTAATTGGTTCGTATTGATCATGGACCGAGTGCAAATTACATGAGATTGATCGTGTGGGCCCACACACGTGCTAGAAGAGGTCTCCCGAGATCTAAGTGAGATATTTGCATCCTACACCTATAAATAGCATCCCAGGGTCTACAGAAAATGGACTTTGGATTCTTCTATGTCCAGACTCTGCCGAATTCGTTTTTTGCACTTCAAGGCTATTGTTGTACTTGAAATTAATAATTGTAATCACTGTAATCAATTATTCTTAGCAAGAAAACATCAATAAAGTGATCAACTTTAAAGTGGATGAAGGCTGGATTGCCGAACCACTATAAACTCTGTGTTCTTTACTATTTTCTTCTTAATTTTCTAAGCGTTCTTCAGTTTCATTTCTCTACATACTTGTTATCTGTAATATGTGACTGTGAACTGGTGCTTTCATCGACAGTTGGGTGTTTGTGACTAATTTTTGCGTAAACATTTTGGCGCTTTCATCGAGAAGGCAAGCATTTAGGGATTCTATAACTTGGACTTTGAATTTGAAGATTGAAGACTTAGATCTGGAAGGTTATGGCCAGACATTCAAAAAGAAGACAGAGGACTGAGAGAAGCCAACACGAAGGAAGTCATGAGGCTTCCTCAGGAGCAAATCAAGCCTCAGTTTTCATCACCCGGGACGAGATGGAAATGATGATGGGAGCTATGCATGAAGAGATTCTTAAAAGACAAAGGGAGATGATGCGGAATCTACATCGAAAAGCTAGACAAACTGGAATGTAGAGTCAAGGGAATGCAACCGCAGAAGATGCTAAAGATAGGAGTCAGGAGCACGGAGCAACCAGGGTTTAGAATATAGAAGGACCATCAGGAGCAACACCAAAACTTAGGGGCACTTGCCCAGAGCATATTGATCCAACCTCAGGCAGGATACCAGGTGGAGCTGTTCAGCACGGCATAGATGGAGGAATGGATGCTCGTCTAGGAGACCAGATTCTAGGTTTCCCTCGTGAACTCAGGGGGAGGGGGCATGTCAGAGGCAATGGACAAGGAAAACAACATGACAACAGTGACAGACTGGCGGAATGGTCCGATGAGCCATGAGGGACGGACTAGTGAATATAGATCTGGAAGTCGTAAATAGGAGCCCCTTCGCTCCCGCAATCAGACAGGCTAGGAACCCACCATAATTCAGGCTACCGACACTGGAGACATATGATGGGAGGACGGATCTTGTAGTTCATTTGACATGATACATGAGGCATATGAAGGTGTTGGGCGCATCAGAGGAGGTCATGGCCTAGTGCTTTCCATTGTATTTGACAAACATTGCAGCGCTATGGTTCAGACAACTGGAGAGAGGGTCCATTGGAACATGGACCAATTCAACTGAGAAGTTTATGAGGCAATTCAGAGTTCACATCACGAGACCAAGAATGTGATGAGTTTGGCAACATTAAAGCAAAGAACCGGGGAATCTTTGAGGAGCTTTCTGGCGCGATTCAATGCAACGGCAACATCGGTGGATCGACCGGATCCATCCATGGTTTTGATGGCAGTTGTATCTGGCATAGATGATGGCACGGAATTCAAGAATTCATTGACAAGGGATCCCCTTATGGATCTAGGAGAATTTTATCATGAGGCTGAAGGATTTTAACAATTAGAGGATGCAAATGCCGAAAGAGAGGAAGGAGAAGGAGTTGATATTTATGCAGTCAAGGGCGGAAATCCTTCTAAAAAGATTCAGCAACTGATAAAGGGAAATGGAAGGCCAAGGATAATGATGATGGACCAACGCGACCATGAAAGGAACCAAGATTCACCTCTTATACGGAGTTGAATGAGATTTTGGAGAGAATCTACTAGGATATCGGGTGCAGATTCCTTATCGAAAGCCAATGAGAAGGGATTTGACCAGCAATGAGAGAAGATCCGACAAGTATTGCTTATTCCACGAGCTAAATGGTCATAGCACAATGATTGCAGGCACTTGAAGGATGAGGTTGAAGGGAATATCCGGAATGGTCTGCTATTGCAGTATGTGAGAAGGGAAACAACACCGGTGGAACTAGAGCAGCCACCACCTGCGTTAACTTGGAACGGCTCAGGATGGAGGCATCAGCTTGTCATCAACTGATTGAAATAATGATGGATAGGTGGAAAACTGCACAACAATACAATTAAGTCATTTACACATATACAGGACCACGAACGATCCTCAGGCATGCTCTGATACGACTACTACTTGCATTAGTGTAGATGTTTGCACTTTGATGTCTCTGTGTTGCTTTTGTTTTCTATTTCATATATTTGGATTTTGTTTTGTTGGACATTTTTGTTGAAAAACTTATTTTAAATGTAAATCTGCTATTTGTGATTCCATAACGGCTAAGCCACCTACACATGTACGGGATCGCGAACGGTCCTCAGACATGCTTTGAGATGGATATAAACCACCACCACAAACAATTCAGAAAATCACTCGAATGTGAAATCTGACGTTAATGATACTTAGTCCCCCCGGGCACAAACAAATTACCTCAAACGACACCCGATCATGAACGACCACAACTCACCTTGAATGGTACCCGACCGCGAACGGTCACAATTCGCGACGAACGACACCCTATCATGAACGATCACAAATCTCCTCGAACGGCACCTCGACCGCGAATGGTCACCATTTACCGTGAAAGGCATCCAACCTCGAACTGTCACCATCACCTCAAATGACATACGATCTCGAACGATCATTATTCAAAGTCAGGTAAGACTATCAATCTCTTTTACAGGTCATTGATGGGATATGAACATCCGACTTATAGTATTATAAAACACACCTTCCTACCATAAGGCATGTTTTGGGGAGAAAGTGTTATCCCGCCTTATGGCAAGGACATGACACCAAAAGATTGACTGGAAGCCAAAAACAGTTCTCCTCGATTGCCAGTTATGTACAGGTCGGTTGTGGATGTTGTCCTCCTTATGGTAAGGACGTGACACCAAAAGATTGACTGGAAACCAAAAACAGTTCTCCTCTATTACCATTTATGTATAGGTCGGTTATGGATGTCGATAAATTTTAACCGAGTCTGGATCGGGCTCCAATTGGTATGAAGAGACAAGCAAGACCATGAAATCCAACATTCCAAATTTCAAGTCTATCTGAGTTCGTATGCTCAAGATATGATCGATGCAAAATTGAACATTGTTCTAGTTCGTATCCATCGGGTTTAGAGCACTTCGTGTCCATCGATTCGCGAGCCTTGTTCGTATCCGCACAGCATACACTATTCGAATCCATCAAGCATGCCCCACTTCGTATCAGTCCAAGCTCATCCCCCTTCGCATCCATCACCACCGGCTAATTCGTATCTATGGGCAATTGTCGCTTCGTGTCGATCATGCCGTGTACTTCGTATCGATCCACCCATCCACGTATTTCATATCGGTCGGCTATTGATCGATACAAAGAGCACATAATGGATCGATACGAATGTCACCTCTTTTCGATCGATATGATAAGGATATTTAATCATCAATATGAAATAAGCAACCTAGGATCGATACGAAGAATGGATTCCATTAGGTCGATATGAGCGAGGCGTAAACATTAGGAGGACTCGGTCGATTCGGCGTTGAGAGTGGATCGATTCTAAAAATAAGTGCCACATCAACTCACAAACACGTGCCATGATCGATACGAACAAGAGCGACTCGAAGAGGATGGATACGAATTGTACAGCCTACCGAAAACCCTAAATTGCATCGATCATAACTCGCAATCTATAGGTCCAAATGCTACCAAATTTTAACAGGAACTTACGTACGACCTAAGGAATGTTCACGCCAAGTTTCTATTCGATCGGGCAAAATTTTGATCGATACGAAATTGGTTCATGTCGACATGGACCAAATGCAAATCACATAGAATCGATTGCGTAGGCCCACACATGTGCCAGAAGAGGTCTCCCAAGATCTAAGCAAGATATTTGCATCCTACGCCTATAAATAGCATCCCATGGTCTACAGAAAAAGGACCTTGGATTCTTCTACGTCCAGACTCTGCCGAATTCGTTTTTTGCACTTCAAGGCTATTGCTGTACTCAAAATTCATCACTGTAATCCGCTGTACTCAATTGCAATCAACAAGAAAACATCAATAAAGTGATCAACATCAAAGAGGATGTAGGCCGGATTGCCGAACCACTATAAACTCTGTGTTATTTACTGTTTTCTTCTTAATTTTCTAAGTGTTCTTCATTTTCAATTCTCTACATACTTATTATCTGTAATCTGTGATTGTGAACTGGCGCTTTCATCGACAATTGGGTGTTTGTGACCAATTTTGGTGCAAACAACAACTATCCTGCCTTATAATATTTAATCGATACTTAACATTTTTATTTATCATTCTCATAAATATCACTTGATCCATATTAAATGGTTATTGACTTAACAGATGTTTCCTAAAGGCATTTATTTACTTATTCAGCATTTACCTTAGCGGTCTCATTAATCCATTTGATTCCTTATAACTCCTCACTTATTACATGTTCATTGTCTATAAATTTTTTTGGAGTGACAACCTTTTGACTTTTATAATCTCATAATTACCTCAACGGCCACTTTAATTTAGTCATATCCTAATTAAATTATTGTAATCCCCTATTTATTTTACATTTATTACCTTAAAATTTTTAGAGTCACAATCTTTTCCATTTACGTTCCTTATAATACAACCCACGTCGCCCATTCCCTATACTATTCATTTTTCCAACCCATAGCCTTCTCACCCATTCTTTCGGAATATGGTCACAGCTACTTCTACGGTCGGAAAATATAGGGTACTTTCGAATTAAGTACACATACACACACATATAGTTGATTTTTGAAAAATACTTTTCAAAATAACAAATATACCACTCATACATATACCTATCCGCATTGAACGTGTGACCTAAGCTCTAATACCAAGTGCAAAACCCGCCCCAAAACAGATCTAATTTTGTTCCAATAAATATCATCGAACCTTAGGCCCATCTCAATGCAAGTTGTTAAGTTGATATTATTAAAACATTACAGAGTACATTTAGGACCTGATCATTTGAAAGTATTTCCACATCTTAATGGTATTTAGGACCTAATCATTTGAAAGGCCTATCCCAAAAGGCAGGTCCCTACATGGTTCCTCCTTGCTAACACCGTAATAAATCCTATTATGTCACTTAATACTTCACCTAAGAAAGAGGCAGACCCTACCCTAGCCACTTAATACCTCAAACTAGAAGTGGACCCCTCCTAGGGAATTCACCTATCGTATCACCAACGCAATTTATAACCCATAACCCACTTGTGACGTCTCACATTTGTCGACTATTCATGGGTATTGGTAGTAAGATTAACTGGGTAGTTTTACATTATAAAATTGGGACTAACCTCGCGTCCAATGGAGTTAATTTATCATAGGCGATGTCCCACATTAGTCCGCAAAGTCACACCATTGGTAGCCAGATTTAACTAGGTAGGCTACATGGTAGATTTGGACTACTCTTGCATCCCTATAACTTAGTCATAACTTATACGTATATCCACTATATACATACATCACTCGACATGAATAATAATTGAGGCCATATAAGTTATCCCCTTGTTATACACCTAATTAGGAATTCATTCCCTAATTTACTCTAACTCCCTTCCTACATATTAATATTACTTAATATTCTAAAATACCAATTATCACGTTCAACACACTATAACTATATATGTATATATATGTGTGTGTGTATAGACACACACACACATGGAATTTAAAGCTAATCATTATGTTACAATAATTCTATAATAATTAGCTTATAAGGTATTTTGAAATATCAATCTCATATCAATCTATAGTTGCAACAAGAACTGCTACTACCAATAGCTAAATAAAATAGACTATACAAACATGAAATATCCACACTTGTTTCATATTAATATACTAGAATCCCTTTTCTATTTTAAAAAACAAATCAACACAAATTAGATCGCCTATATTCAGTTCAACCTTTGTATACAACATTTTGAAGTGAGAAAGGAATTCCTTATTCATTTCACTGGTAGAAATAGGTATTGCAAACTACAAACAATTCAATTCATAATTTGCACACCATTTCTAAATTATCTACTCTTTGAACCCTTTAACACTTCAATTAAAAGGAGGGAAAATAGGTTAAATTAACCATAGATTATCTAATTCTAACAGTTAATTAGATTTTGATATACCAATACCAAAAACAATTACTATTCCAACATATATAAAGACTGATATTTACTTATGGAAATTCTGGGGGTTTAGGTGTTATGTTTTCATTTTCAATATTTCCCAAGGCATACGTCAAATCCAAATAAATACTATACAGTTACAAAAATGTGAAAAACTTGATATTTCCACTCATAGAGAAATGTTTGCTTCCTAACCAGATTTATTCTACCATGCCTAATTCTCTTTCAGATATCTCTTTTTAATATATAACAAAGTGAACAGTATACACAAATTAGAATTAGAATTAGAAACTAGGGAGTAATAGGATTAGAAACCAAAATAACTTAACATCTAACCCTCTTACCTAAAACTCCTAGCCGATTCTGAAACCCAAAGAAGAAGAAGAAGAAGAGGTCTGATTTCTACCATTTCTAATTCTCTGTTAGATCTTCCCCTTTTTGAACATACAATGTAAATATATATATATATATATATATATATATATATATATATATATATATATATATATATATGTATGTATGTATGTATGTACGTATTAGATTTCAGAAACTATAAGATAGGGAGAAGAAGGATTAATTTAAATCAGACATTAGAGACTAGATTACATACCAGAAAAGTTTGTTATTTCTGATAACCCTATGGGGGGTGATTTGGGCAAATGTTCACTGTTGCTATAGAACTTTTATGAAGGAAAAGTGGGGTGTCTAGGGGCCTATTCATAGAGGCAAGAAGGAATGTTGATCGTTGGATTAAAAATAAATAAATCCGAACCGTTCAAAACATCAAAATGCTAACCGCCACCTACCTTTCTACTTTCCACCAGTTGACCGCCTTGACCCACCTGCCGGCCGCTAACGGTCGACCGATCGTAGCCAAGCGGCCGACCGACACCTACCTATGACCGTACGTTTATTTTTTCTATTTTATTTTTTGATTACTTATTTATTTCTAAAACTAATCCAGTCAGTTAAATGTAAATGTTTAATCCATCTTAACTCTTAACCTTCTTAAGTTACCTTTTCAAATTCAAACATTCAAATTTTAACTTCGAAATTCATATTCAATTATGAAAATTTTAAATTCAAAAACTTCAAATGCCCACAATTCTTCATTTTAACTCCGATTTTAACATATTGTTTATTGAAATTGATAAGAAAATCACCATAGATGAAACAGTGCAACCCCTGTGGCCAAATTTTGACATTCACAAAATTTTGACTTTTAACTTTATTTTTAATCACTTAATTTTTATTAAATTTTATGGGGTATTACATTCTTCCCCTTAAAAAGGATTCGCCCTCGAAATCACCAAGGGAAGATAGTGTAGCACGCACTCAAAAACTATGTTATACAACCAATTTATCTGTAATAATTTACATCATCATCCACTCAACCAAAAATTCAATGTGATTATGTATGCAAACGTACTATAAATGAGATCGACCCTAACGTGGATGCAAGGTCATGACATATAGGCATGTATGAAAGCATCCTAAATATACATAAAATTCTATATGAGTGCAAAAACAACAGTAAAAAGTGTGGCAACCATCTCCTACCATCCAATCTAGCAAGCACGATGCGATCAAAAAACTATATTTTTAGAGAGAAAAATTTACCAGAAGAAGGCGTGGGATGAGAAAAATTCATCTTTTCCTCGGTTTCATCCGCTGGGTAATCTCCCCATTTACTCAAATGAACCTAATTTTCTTCATTATGAAGTCTCTCAATAACATGCTCCTCTATACGGGTGGGAGCACAAGGGGGCGATAGGCGCCATTTCAACATAAATTCACCGATCATGCTCCATTATATAGGCAATGTTTTGTAGACATCTCCTTAATTATGGAACATGAAAGACGTCATAACCTTGGTGCCAACTTCCCAGAAGCACCAAACTTCATAACCTTTATAAGAAGGATAACCTTAATGAATACTATGTCCCTCACTAGAAATTCTAATTCCTATCTTTACCTATCTGCATAGAACTCCTAATGGTTATTTGCGGCCATTAAATGCCACCTCAACATTTCTACCTTCTCCGAGGCCCTCCAAAACCATGATGCAAACTTTCCACAATTCCTCAAAATTCTTATTCGCCCTTTTCATCTAACCATCGACTTGTGGGTGGCAAGTAGTGCTAAGATCCAAAATCGTTCGCAAAGTAGATGCAAGACTACTCCACAATTCCGTAATGAACAAAGGGTCTCTATCACTAATAATGCTAATTGGAACTTCATGCAGTTGCACCACTCCAATAACACACTCCGTGCTTGAGATGCTACAATCCTATTACTTCCAACAGAAGAAAAATGAGCCAACCTACTATAACATGTATAGCTTCATTTCTTCTAATTAATCCATCTATAAAGTACATCAATATATGCTCTTACTTTCAAGTTGTAATTTCCAATGGTAAAGACAATCCTCTGGGCTTCCCAAGTCTTAGCTTCAATCCTTTGGCATGTCAAACATCTAGAACTAGTTCGGTGGCTCTTTCTTCATCCTTGACCAATTAGAAAATTCTCTATGCACCTTATCACATTCAGGGTGAATGGTGACGCTCTATAGGTTTTGAGTTTGAAGCATTCTAATATAATTTTCTTACAAACTTCCAGTCTCAGTTTTGATTTATCGCTAGTTAAGCGTCCTTATAAAATTTTCAAATTTACGATGTTCTTTAATGTATGTTTAGTAGTCTAATCCTATCCTAAAAATTAACATAGTGATAATACATGAGCATGGCTTATACAATATCAAATGTTTTTCCCTATAGGAACAACCTAGCAATGTCAACCGAAAAACTCAAAAAGATACCTTTTTCCTGGGAACTACCCTTAATCATTAATTGTTGTTGATGATGTGGGGTCTTAATACACCTTACCAATTTAAGATGAACATTCCTAGAATGTTTCAACGACCCATAATTTTATCACTTTGAATAGGAATATCTAATTAAGTTAAATATTTCATTGATTATTTTAAGTGATAACCAATCCATATTAATTATTTTATAATGACAATAAGTGATATTAATGGTTTTATAAATATATAAACTTATTTCACAAAGATATACAAACTTCGTCACGTTTTGGCAGATCGACATCGTATTTTTATAAATGGATTTTAATATTATTTAATATGGTTTTATAGCTTAAATAATCTTATTTTAATTATTTCAAGATGATGAGAAATTTATTTTCATGTTTTGTTTACATAAATGAAAGGTTTGATTATAAAATGAAAATAAGACTGGGATTTGATTTCGGATTTTCAACGGTTTAACCAGTATAAGTTATATTAAAATATTGTAGAAAGTTAAAGTTACATATATATGCACATATAGAAAATTAATAACATGTAAGTTAACTATAATTAATTAAAACAAAGTTTTATTGGTAAAAGTAAGTAAGGAAGATATTTTTTTTACAAAAGTTAAAATAAAAAAGAAAACTTAAAATCAACTCATCATGACATACACACCTACACACATAAGATATCATGAAGTGATGGAAGGCTCAGGGAGTGGGTGGGTTCGGCCGAAGCTATAATAGGAGGGGAGGGGTATTTTGGCAATTCCATGCGCAATAATTTCTACCTTATAAATGCACATGCATATCCTCTTCCTTTCCTCACAAATTCACTTCACTTCTCTTCTTCTTCTCAAGTTCTCTAGTAGCTCTTCGTAAAGGGCTTCTCAAATTGTAAAAATATTTCAACACCGCATCGAAGTTCTGCTAAAATTATTTCTATACACATACGATATTAAATCGCTTCAGAAAGTTTGACAAACTCCATCTATTCCTCACTAAAGTGCACGGCCCACACCACCACCATCTCAAAGTCGAGCTTAAACCGCTACACAATCTTGGCCGAGCATCCTTAAGATCCCGAGGCAAGTTCCATAAGTTTCGTTGTGGAGAAAGAGATCGTTTCTTCGATTAAAAAACACTTAGAGTCGAATAGCATGAATGTGAGAAAGCTACATCCATCCTATTTAAATTTTCCTTAGAATTATCTATGATTTGTGCTAAGCAAGTATATTTGATTAATTAGCATAGTTTGGATTCTAAAATTATTGATAATTGGATGTTTGGTTAATAATATGTTTGCTTGGTATGGAAATTATTCACAGTAAAATACACGTCGAATTTACATAAAGAATCACTTTCCTTTATGAATTATAATGGTATGCATAATATTATTAACCTCTTTAAAAATGGTTTATAAAGTTTTTATAAACATTAAAACTCATTTCGGTAAAGTTTCAATTTTTTTTTGAAAATAGAGTCAAAACCAAGTGCGTTGAGTAACGATAGTTCACGATTTCGTGCCATAAAAAGATAAATCCATGTATAGAATGGAATATGGATCAAAATTCTTTGAAGAAAGATTTTTCCTGACCCTTATAACTATAATTTTTAAATGGAAAAGAAATATCAAGATTTCATTTAGTGAAGTTTGAAATATGTCCAAATCAAGTTTTCAAAATCGCCGCGTTTTGGCAGTTCGAAAAATATTAGCTTCAAAATTTTGAAAATGAATATTTTTAAATCTTTAAAAATATGAAATAAATTCCATAAATATTTTAAATTTTTTAAAAGGTATTTTAGATATTAAAATGGACATACATATATAATGGAATAAGTATTTTGATCTATTAAGCTTTAAAATCACCATTCACCAACAATTTAAAACCTGAATTTGGCAATTTTTGATTAAATGTTTTAAACTTGGAATTCTCTTCCCGAGTCTTTTGGACATGTTTTCCAAATAACCATACAAGTACTTTAAAGGTTTAGAGATGATCAAATAACTTGAAGATCTTATGGGTGACAAAGAGGTCTCTAGGCTAGAGTTTGGGATACCAGTTGCCTACTTTCCCTAGCTATCCGGACTCACCCGATAGAGGGGATAGTTAATTTTATTTACTTAGGCAACATTTTTCCTAAGATAAAAGAAAAAGATTAGGGTTTTTTTTTCCAAAAGTTAAATAATATTTAAAATAGAATTTTGATGGTAAAGGGAACGTTCTAGTTAAACTCTATATTTAATTCCAAGAAGGGAACCCATACTATCCGTATGAATTTAAAAGGTGATTTCACCATTATTCGATGAATAGTACAAGATTAATACAAAAATTTGTATTGAGTATAATTAATTTAATATCCATGAATTCTTTTTGCTCAATACTCATTGGTTTGGGTATATAGTAAACGATGTCGTAAATAACATTATTTTTAACGCGTTAAAGGATATTTTTGGAAATAAGTAATCTCCAGTAAGATTGCGATTATACCAATAGTAGAAGATGGAAATATTTTTCCTAAGTACTTTAAAGAAAATTATTTGGTATTTCCAAAGTTAAAAAAAGAGGTGTAATAAATCTGTATATACCAAGAAGAAATGGTTTAAAAATATATCTCTAAAGATATTTTATTAGATATAAAGATGTTAATTGATTGAATGATGATCACAAATCACCCACATATTTAAAATCTTTTCTATTGATATTGGTTCAGAGAGACCGGGATCGCACTTGGTGATTCCTATCTGAAAACCACTTCGAACCAATATACGTGTTTGAAAGTGAAGAAATGTTAAAGACAATGATTTTGAAAACATAGATCTTCATAATGAAGGGTTGTTTGCCACTAACCTTGTGATTTCCATATTATATACATATTGGCAGTAGTGCCTTTATTTTGAAATCTTCAATGCAAGGACTGCTTGCTACTAATTCTAGGGGTGATTTCCAAACA
This sequence comes from Allium cepa, assembly GCA_030765085.1. Taxonomy (NCBI): domain Eukaryota; kingdom Viridiplantae; phylum Streptophyta; class Magnoliopsida; order Asparagales; family Amaryllidaceae; genus Allium; species Allium cepa. The sequence goes on from CM060940.1 coordinate 288,848,666, forward strand.
GGATGTAGTAGTACCTTCTGTTTGTCTGATACCTGAACAAATTGTACGGATATGTTTGACATTGCATTTCTAAGACCCCATAAATTTGTTTTTACAAACATACACCTATTTGGTGGTGTAGGAGGTAAACCCTTTTATACTTAACACCCTTCCCTAAAGCATATAAACTCAGGGGTTGTACTTTTGTGGAAACCAATTAGTGTGTCATTGGAAATGGAAGTGTGGCATTCAAAGTGGGATTTGATATTTTGAGAAAGGTAAAACGTTACCCCAAGCCTCACACATCGGTAATGGTAAAAATAGGGTATATGTGGCAGGGCTATGTAGGTCGCACCCATTAGGAGCTGATCATCACCATTTTAGATTTTTCTTATATATATCGGGTTTGCTGTGTATGTTGTGGCCAAGGATAGGTCGAGAACGGCCGAGGTGATGACATAGTCAGTACTATCTATTCTAGAGGTGGTTCGGTTCTATGTTGGTAGAGGGCAGCGGGGTTGTGCCTCAATACAATCCTCTAGAGATGAATTGTACCGAAGGTAGTCTCTTACCTTGTCGTTGTTGTAATCCATTCTCTAATATATGCCTTCAACAAACTTGATTGTATATCTAAATATGACGTTGAATTTAACAAATGTAACAATTCTGACTATTTTAATATGTTATTCGAAAGGATTTTCAAAGCAATGTCGTTAGAAATAATATTAAATGATTTGGTAAAAATGTTATAGCTATCGCCAGATAAAAACTCACTGCGTGTTTATATGTGGCGTGGTCTTACGAGATACTCTTGTTTTTAAGGTTTCTTTGACATCAAAGTCGATCTATGACACTGCCATATATATTTATAATTTATGTCTCTTGTTGGTTTGCCATGCCTGATCTGGGTATTTTTAATACTCGGGTCAGATCCGAGTAGTTTCAGGATTAGCTGAAGATGCTTGGAATTTGGAGAGGAGAGTTGGAGATCTTTATCAACAAATGGATGTAGTTTACCTTTCTACTATATTTGTTGTTTTTCTGCATTTGTAAGGACAAGTATTTATAACAATCGAGGCTGAGATAAGAATATACTCTGATATATGTATTTAAAAGTTTTTCCACTATAAAGATTATTATAAAAATATATGTTATTCCATTCGTGTGAGATTCAGTTCCGTCTTCTTTCATTCCTTTTACCCCTGACTATCCGCTTTTTCGTTCAATCTGGTTGGACAAGTGTTGCTCATTGTCAACCTAAACTGTACGGAAAGGTTTGTTGTTACGTGTGGTATCAGAGCATAGGTTGAGCGAACACTTAAGCTTGGTTGGCATAAAGTCTCATCGGAGATAGGTTTAACAACATCGTAGTACGAGTAACTCATTAGAGATAGGGTAAGTGACACCCTAGAATGAGTTCAAAGTATTATATATGAGCGTGTATCTGTTAATGCTATATATAAATGATTTTTTGTTTGGAAAATTGGTAAATGAAATATTTTTATCTATGATTATATTTTGAGTATAAAAGGGTCACCTTTCCAAAAGATATTGTTAATTACGGGATATTAATATTCAATTATTACCATGGATTGGTTAAAAGACACAAATTGGTATAGGAACATTTTATGATTAGAATTTCATAGTTTAACTATAAGATTTTTCATAAAGATGGTAGTTTAAGAAGTAAAGTTAGTAAGAAACTTGTTAAAATATGATGTTAAATTCAGGTTTGAATAGTTAAAAAGCTTAGTACACGTCTCTAAGTATTTCATGTCTGTTGTAGAAGCCTTCCGACTATGGTATGAATTATCCTAAAGGAAAATCCTCAAGAGCCAATTAGAGAGAAAAGGATGACTCAATAATCCTCTCTAGTGATAGCGAGGGAATAGAAAAAGGGTCACCTGAAAACCGTATACCACAGGCAAATGATGAGTTTGATGAACATACCCATTACAATGAGGATGGGTATCGCATGGCTACGATGCTAATAGAACCCAAGACTCTAAAACTAGAATTATTATCCAGTGACAAAGAAGTGTCCAAATAATGGATGATGTAGAAGTAAGTCAGGGATCATAATACAAAATGATGTGGGTTACGGATCTAGAAGAATCAAAACCTTAATAAGTCCTAGAATAGAATCTCAATATGATGGTAGAAAGGAATAGCCTAGAATTTAGCAGCATATAATTTATGGATGGACAACATCCCAAACGAATCAGAAGACAACAACGATGGTCGCATTATATGGGAGATGGTCATTCCCATAACCGAGGGAGAATTGCATGTTTTAGATATTGAATGGGAATGAATAACTTACAATGAGGAAGAAGAACTTCCAGACATCCTTTTGGGAAACCCTGTTGCTCAACCTTGGGTTCCCCAGGGACCACCTTGACATCCTATAGGGTGGAACCTTCAAAATAAAGAAGATGAGGGAGATGAAGAAGATAATGAACAGGAAGAAGAAGAGTTTGAAGTGGTGGTGCCCTTAGATTTGGATGGCCCGTCGGCCTCCGAGTATGATTGATTTGATATGCATTTTGGTAGGATTGGAGATTGCTAGGGAGTAATAGTATTTTGGATATCCTAAGCATATTAGGATGTTAACAAAATTACCATTGATATTCAAAACAATTAACTATGGTTTAAGTACGGATGGTTTGCAACTGTAATAGTTCGTTTTATGATATATATCTATGCATGATCATTATTATGACTTCTCTTATCTCATGTTTAAATGACTTAAGAAAAAAAATTATTCGAATTTTACTTCTTCGATAATTTTCTTTGTGAAGTAAAGTTATATCTTTATAAAAATGTCTGAATAAAAACAAACATAGTGATATTTTGAAATAATAAAATTGGTACTTCAATTCTTAAGAAAGTTGATTCAAAATATAAGTTTTTTGAAAAATTAATGTTTTAAAAAATGCTTTGATAAATGAGATTTTGATAAGTTAAGCTTAGTAGAAGATTGTAGTAAAGCCTATTTTATTAAAAGCCATGTTTTTATGAAAATTTTAAAAAGATTATTTAAATAAGAAGAATAGCTGTTAAAGATATCGGTGGTTTAAAAATATTTAAGATATACAAAAAGGTTTAAAACATTTGGATGGGATTTTAGGAAATGTTTTCATAAATAATTTTGGAAAAGAAATTTGATATAACTAAGTACGTATGAGATATGTAGATCATTTCGTCGCACGATTCTGACCTAAGATTTGAGTACGAAACTTTATGGTGTTCCCACCGATCCGAATAAGGATTTATCATTCGATTCTTGATGAAAAACACTAGTAAAAATTTTTAGTTGGATACTTGCATTTCTATCATAGTTGAGAGTAAGGGAAGCGAGAGTTTCTGATAAAGAAGCCTGATCAGAGTCTGCATTAGAGGAACAAGGAATCAGTACTAGCTTAGAAATGAAGTTGTCTATTTAAGTAGAAGATCTAATTCAATATTGTGGATGATCTGTGTATATCATATGAAATTTTGTATAAAGATAATATTTTAGGTAAAATCTTTGAATTTTGGGTTGTGGTGAAATTTTAGGGATGAAATTCTTTTAAGGGGGAAGAATGTAACGACTCGTTCACTTTGAATATGAATATTTAATTAATTATAAATATTCGATTGATTGTTTTAAATGATAAATAATCCATTTTAATTATTTATAACGATAATAATTGATTTATATTGGTTTTATAAATATATAAACTTATTTTATAAAGATATACAAACTTCATCACATTTTGGCAGATCGACGTCGTATTTTTATAAATAGTTTTTAATATTATTTAGTATGGTTTTATAGCTTAAATAATTTTGATTCAATTATTTAAGAGGATAAAAAATTTATTTTCAAGTTTTGTTTACATAAATAAATAGTTTGATTAAAAACTGAAAATATGAAAGGGATTTGGATTTCGGATTTTCAACGGTTTAAAAAATAAAGTTATATTTGGATATTACAACGTTGGAAGTTAAAATGACATATATATACACATATAACAAATTAATAGCATATAATCTAACCAAAATTAATTAAAACTAAGTGTTATTTGTAAAAGTAAGTAAAGAAGATATTTTTTTTATAAAAGTTAAAATGAAAAAGAAAAATAGAACCAACCCACCATCACTTACACACCTACACATGTAAGACATCATGAAGTGATGGGAGGCACATGGAGGGGTGGTTCGGCCAAAGCTATGACAAGATGTGATGGGTATTTTGTAATTCCATGCACAAGAATTTCTACCCTATAAATACACATGCATATCCTCTTCCTTTCCTTACAAATTCACCTCAGTTCCCTACTTCTTGAGATCTCTAATAGATCTTCTTCCATGAATTCCTAAATAGTAAAAATATTTCAACTCCAGGTCGAAATTCTGCTAAAATTATTTCCATAAACATACGTTATCAAATCGCTTAAAAAATTAGCCAAACTCCACCTTTTCCTCACTAATGTGCACAGCCGACACCACCACCATCTCAAATCCAAGCTTCCACCTCCACACAAGCTTGGTAGAGCATCACTAAGGTCTGGGGGAAGTTCTATAAGGTTCGATGAAGAAAAGGGATCGTTTTGTTGATTAAAAAACACTTAGAGTCGGATGACATAAATGTGAGAACACTACTTCTAACTTATTTAAAATTATCTTAAAATTATCTATGATTGTGCTATGTAAGTATGCTTGGTTGATATGATAGTTTACATGCTAAAATGATTGATTATTGGATGATTGGTTGATAATATGCTTACTTGATATGGAAATTATTCACAGTAATATACACGTCGGATTTACACAAAGGAATCACTTTGCTTTATAAATTATAATGGTATATATAGCATTGTTAACCCCTTTAAAAATGGATAAAGATGGTTTATAAATATTTTACAAACATTAAAACTCATTTTGGAAAAGTTTGAAAAAGATTTGAAAATAGAATCAAAATAAGCACCTCGCATAGTGGTAGTTTGGATTTCATGCCATAGAAATTTAATTCATGTATAGAATGGAATATGAGTCGAATTCTTTGGAATAAGAGTTTTCTGGACCCTTATACCTATAGTATAACTCAATTAAACCTTAATTAATCTTAATTAAATCCAAATTAAATCATTAATAATTCTAATTTTATCTATAATTAAACCTTAATTATACTTTAATAATTAACATTTATTTAAGAAATTAAACCTTAATTAATTGGATAATTAACTTTTTCTTAAATAATAATTAACTAAATAATGAACTCTAATTAAATAATTAATTAAAATAAATAAACTTGATTAAATAAAAATTAATTCCCCTTTGTCTTAATTAAATATTATCTAAAAATTAATTAAAAATACTTGACTTGATAAATAATTTCTTATACTCTAATTACTTGACCTGTTTAATTAATTAATTAATAATTACCCTAATTAATTAATTAAATTATTAAATGATTGAAACTTAAAATTTTGACTTACATAAATAAGTTCGATATAAGTTTTCAAAAGAGTTCAAAAGAAATCACTTTAAAACTCGAAATCGCAAAAATTTCCCAAAATGCATCCATAACGACTATCGTTTAAGTGTAGTTTGCTAGAATTGATTTCAGGGAAACTCTAGCTACTACATCTTTGAAAACACAATTGGGAAAGTTTTGAAATCTTAGAAAAACGAAAAAACTTGGAAAACATTTTCAAAAATCCAAACTAAAAAAACTTTCGTTTTCAAATCGAATCTCAAGTACTTTGCAACTTTTCAGGGTGCAAACTTCTCAACATTTACATCATATACACATGGTTTTGTTTCATAAACATACTACAGTAATATCATACCCAATATCGCATGTTCATATCCATATACATATCCAAATATATCAACATATCAACCAATCACACATCTAAGTTCAAACATAAATATATCATCATTAGCCATCAATACGACATGATAATTCAACATAACTATCACCTTATTTAACAACATATAGTCCATCAAAAATCTAGTTAATTTCTTTTCCAAAACAAAAGATTTACTCACCAAAATGTTTTCTAAATCAAAGCAAACTTTTGCTGGAACTCGAAAATGCTTTGGAATGTTGTAAATTTCGAACTTTTGGACCCTCGAACACTTGAATTACGCTCAACCAAGTGGAGTTTGGGCTCGACCTTGGGGTAGTGGGCTCGGCCTTGGGAGGTTTGGGCTCGGCCCTTATGGTTTTGGGTGGTGGATTGTTGTATTTTGGAAGAGGAGATGTTGAATGGTTTGTAGAAATGACTTTGTGAATTAAGGAAGGGATTTTAGCAAAAAGAAGTTATTTTTCTCGCTTTGGAAATTATGAAGAGGTGGCCATGACTAATATTACTTAATCTCTTAAGAATTTGAAAGGAAGATGAGGGTTGCAAAAATGAAAATATGAAGATAAAGGGGTATATGTAGGCTTAGGATTTATTTAAATAATAATATAAGTGTTTTATATTTAAATATACATATGCATGGACATCCATACTTCCTCCCTCCCCTCAAACCCGTCCTCTACATCACCTTACTTTCCACTATTCATGCCATGCCATGAGTACTTGGGTTGAAAAATGTGCATTTTAATATGTATATATATACACTTTCCTTTATAAAATAATTTCTTTTGTTCCTATATATTTATATGCTTAAGAAGGAAACATGTACAAGCATATGTATATGTACACAACATGTTTAAGATAGTTTGTGATGTGTGCATGTGTGTTTAACATAGTGTTATGACGTTAAAAAAAACTTTTGACAAATGAAAAATCAATATTTCAAAAAATAATTTCCGGTCACATTTTCTATTTTTCTATGAACTATATATTTTGGTAAACGAGTTTTGAAAACGATTTTATCATCATTAGTTATTATTTTACAATAGTTTTATTTGTTAATAAAATTCCATTTATTAATTATTTAAAATATAGTTAAACATTGATTTAAATAGCGATTAAAATCTGGGTCGTTACACTTTCCCTCCCTTAAAAGAATTTTGTCCCAATATTAGCAATTAAGGCGATAATCTAAACCATATAAAAACTATATATTCATATCATAAACGCGCACAAAGATATGTACTATGCATCCATATCAAACAAACATACACTATACGTACAACAGACAGTCAACTAACTACCCTAACATCAACTTGGGATAGGCTTCTCTCATACGATCCGTATTTCCCAAGTGCAGTCTATAGGATTCTCGCTCCACTGAATCTTAACTAGTCGCACCACCTTTTTATGCAACCTCTTTTCATCCCAATCCATAACATGCATCGGATGTCTAACCACTGTCAGGTTCGGTTCTATTTCTAATTTCTCATGAACCGATGGCTTCGCAATCGAAGATGGGTCATGAACATATTTCCTCAAATGAGACACGTGTAACAAATTATGAACACCCACCAACCTTTCTGGCAACTTGACCCTATAAGCAAGTTGTACGATACAGATGGGTCCAATTTACCTTGGAGCTAACTTCCCAACCTTTACAAATCTAACAGCCCCTTTTATTGGCGAAATCTTTACAAACACCAAGTCTCCAACCACAAGTTCGAAATATCTGTGCCTCCTATCCACATAACTCTTTTGGTGATCTTGGGCCTCCTTTATTCTTTTCTTAATCATTGCAACTTTCTCGATAGCCTCTCGAATCATGTTCGATCCAAGAACTAATCTATCTCCCATTTTAACCCGACATGGCGGTGACTTGCACGGTCTTCCATATTGGGCTTTATGTGGTGTCATCACGATGCTTACTTGGAAACTATTGTTGCAAGAGAACTCAACCAAATGCAAATGGTCCTCTCATGATCCACCAAAATCTAGAATACACTCCCTCAAGAGATCCTCTAGAATCCAGTTTACCCGCTCCGTCTTTCCATCTATTTTGGGGGTGATATGTTGTGCTTAAGCTTAACTTTGTTCCAAGGGTTATTTGCATTGCTTCCCAAAATTGACCACTAAATATGGGGTCTTGATCGCTTACAATGCTCACAGGAACTTCATGCAACCTGACCATCTCTATCATAAAATTTCAGCTAAGGAAGTAGCGGTCCTTGTTGGTTTCACTGGAATAAAATGCGCGCTCTTCGTTAGTTGATCCATGATAACCCATACTCCTTTGTTTCCTTTTCTGGCTCTGGGAAACTATCGATAAAATCCATTGATATCATTTCTCATTTCCAATTGGGTATTTCCAAAGGTTGTAATAATTCGGCTGTCTTCTGATGATCACCTTTGATTTGCTGACAGCATGAACACCTGCTAACAAAGACAGAAATGTCCTTATTCATTCCCAACCACCAAAATACTCTTTTCATATCCTTGTACATCTTATGAACTCCTAGATAAATACTTAACTTATACTTGTGGCATTCTGACAAAACCTCTTGCCTCATCCCATCCATATCTGGGAACATAATCATTTGTTCATCCTTAAATTACCTCTACCATCCATCCTAAAATTTGAACATCTACCTCCTTTGAATCCTTGAATTAATCCTTCCAATACCTCATCCTTTGCCTGATTCCTCATAATCCTTTCCGAAAGTGGCGGGGTAACTTCCAAAAGAGTCCAAATAGCATTCCTGCTCGAGACATCTGCCACCACATTAGTCTTTCCTAGCGTATAGAAAATATTCAAGTCATATGTCGCTAGAAACTCTAACCATCTCTGTTGCCTCGGGTTTAGATCCTTTTGAGTAAAAAGATACTTCAGGGTATTATGATCCATGAACAGCTCGAATATTTCACCTAATCAAAGAAAGAAAACTTACTCCTAAAGTCTCTAAAGATTAGAAAGAAACTAAGTGGAATAGAAGGATCCTTACCTAGCAAGTAGTGTCCCAACATTTTCAATGTAAAGACAACAACTAGTAATTCCAGGCCATGTGTAGCATAGTTCTTCTTATGAGGCTTCAACTTCCAACTTGCATATGCAATCACCCTACCATGCTGCATCTGAACAACTCTAAGTACAACTCCATATGCATCAGTGTAAATGGTGAACCCACTATTCCCATCTAGAACAGCCAAAACTAGTGCATTGGTCAATCTCTTCTTCAACACACTTAGGGGTCCATGCAAACTTCTTCTTCTTATTAGTTAGCTTAGTCATATAGGAGGAAATCTTGGAATAATCTTAAATAAACCTCTTATAGTAGCCAACCAAACCTAAGAAACTACGAATCTCGGTAGGAGTCCGCGGTTGTCTCTATTCCTGAACAGCTTCCATCTTCACTGGATCCACTGAAATACCTTCTCCTATCACGATATGTCCAAAGAATCTTACCTCCGATTTTCAAAAATTTCACTTAGAAATTTTTTCCTTCGGGACATGTCTCCAACACCACTTTAAATAATGTTTATGCTCCTCCTCAAATTTAGAGTAAATAAGGATGTCGTCGATGAAAACTAACACAAACTTATTAAGTATCTTGGAAAACACAGTTCATGGGATCTACAAAATATGCAGGTGCATTGGTTAGCTCGAAAGGCATAACCAACCACTCAGAGAAATAGTTGGGGCCTCTAAAAGCAGCTAAAGGTATGCTATCTTCAGCAACCCTCAATTGATGCAATCCAATAGCTAGATCCATTTGAGAAAATACCATAGGTCCATTAAGTTGATCAAAAAGATTATTGATGCAGGGTAAAGGATACTTGTTCCTAATGGTCAGCTTATTCAACTCCTTGTAATCCACGCACAACCTTAAAGATCCATCAGACTTAGCCGTAAACACCATTGTAGACCTCCAACCCGAACGATTGGGTCTAATCAATCCTCTCCTTAATAAGTCCTGGGTTTGACTTACCGACTCCTCTTTCTCCCTCGGAGTCATCCTTTTCTTTGGTTGAACCACAGGTTTGGCACCAGGGACCAAATCAATACGGAACTTTATCTCTTGGTGCGGGTATAAACTTTTAACCTCTTTGAAAACATCGGTAAAATCCTTAACAACTTCAATAGAATCCAAACTCTCCTTGGCTGCTTTTAGAGCATATAAGAAACTACACATATGAATACCAGGTTCCTTACATGATACTTTAACTTTCCTTCCTATATTAGTCACAACCTACAGTTCTATTATTACATTTTAAGACAGCTCCATATTTCGATAACCAATCCATACGAACAATAATGTCAAATTCTTTATAGTCTAAGACATATAGGTCACAAGAAAAGTGATGAGAAATGTAGGAAATTGGCACATTCTTACAAATCATACTCAAATGGGTTACACCATGTATGGGATTAGACACATACAAAGGGTTTTCTACAATACTATAAATAGGATGAAACTTATCTACTGATTCCCAAGAGATAAAACTATAGCTGACACCAATGTCAAATAATGCTCGAACAAAAATACTATTAATCAGTAAGATACCTTCAAGGATGCCTTTCCCCTTCACATTCGTTGGAGTCAATGGTGCGTTCTTAAAGGCGTACATCTTTCGCTACTGCACCTTGTCCATGAGTGGGAAGTCTTTACCATATGCTCGGCTGATGGCAATTAAAACAAGAGTCTTCTATACCATTAGAGAGATAGGTCCACTTTGATGCTGCTGCTGCTGTAGAATTCCAGAATTCTTGCAAACTTTGAGATGTGGCCCTTTTGTTGACACTTGTAGCAAACATCATCCTTAAAGCGACTTCTTTGTGCTCCACCACTAGGCTTTTCCCTTTCCTTGGTTCTTCCAATTTGGATTGAAATTCCTCTTATTAGAACCGTTTCCATCGGTATTTCCACTAAGTGCTATTGCGGTAGGCTTCTTCTTCTAAGTCTCGTACCTCAAAGCCATGTCAACTAGATCCGCAAAAGTATCTTTAACATGAGCTGCCATTTTCTTTTGGTATTCTTCCCTCATTCCTAAGATAAACATCTTATTATTCTTTAATGGGGTATCGATCAATTCTTATAACGTCCCCTATCTAGAGGCCCAAAACTAAGAGCTACATATACTACAGTTGTCATAGTATTAGCTTCTGGCGACTAAATATGGCTATGTTAACGGTTTTATAATATCAGAAGCGCTTGAATATGAAACAAAACACCGATTTCAAAACAAATTTTCTTCGTTTCATTTAAAACAGATGTTCCATATTCTTAATACAAAATCCCAATACGTTCCTAGACATAGATAAAATATATTTAATACTTTCCTAGGCACAGATAAAATATATTTAATACAAAATATGCCAAGTGCGGTATATAAGATACCCACTTGGATGATCAATGTTAGATGGTCATAGTAGACTTAACACAAACACGATGGAAATGCAACAAAACATAAAATTGCAACTCCTAAATAGCTATTCGTTTTCCTCCTACATGCCTCCGGTAGCTTTATTCGTCATCCTACTAAACCTAAAAAAGACCTTAACCCCTTAGTATACTCAAATTAATTTTGAGCACCCAAGAGTATAAGGGAAAAACATAAACTTCGAGTCAGACATAATGCCTGGTGTGAATAAGGTGCATAGAGAATTTTCCATTAAACATTTCCCATCTGGACCGTATGTCCTTAACTATATGTTAAATACTTCACTTCTGGATGGTCTATCCCAAACTTAATCATCTCCTAAATCTCCCCGACACTAATGGTTTTTCGGGCTCACCAATAACCTATTGTATACAAACATATATTCCTTTCGGTGTGTAACCATAATTTTAGTTTACCTGTGACAAAGCCCTGCACACTGGAATTTTAGACAACAATAGCTGGGACTATTAGCTAACGTATAGGGCGCGACCCCATACTAGTTCCATCTGGTTAATATCCGAGTCATTTTAACTTAAGGATCCTCTCCCATAATTTTACTTAAGAAAATTTTCAAAATGATTTAAAACCTTAAAATCAAACTTAAACAAGGAAAAGTAGATAATCTTTATACTTTACTACAAATCATATCACCATGTCATATATATATATATATATATATATATATATATCCTTTACTCAAAATTATTTGATGAAAACATTTAGCCAATTGAAAGAACCTCTTTCTATACCTTTGAAATCATCTCTTTCAAAACCAATATCAAACCTTTTGAAATCATTCCTCAAACCTTTCGAAATAATATATCAAACCTTTGGAAACCATTCTCCAAACCTTTCGAACCCATTAAAAAGCAAACCTTTCGAAAGCTATAAAACTTTAGACATCCTTCTTTAAAACCAATTTAAAACATTGACTTAGAAAAACCTTGGAAAACCACCCATTTAAACCTTTCGAATCCACTGAATTAAACCTTTCAAAAGCATTCAACTAAAACCTTTTGAAACCATTCAATAAACCTTTCGAAACCATTCAACTAAAACCTTTCGAAACCATTCAATAAACCTTTCGAAACTACTGAACTAAACCTTTTGAAATCATTCAATCGAAACCACTGAACTAAACTTTTTGAAATCATTCAACTAAAACCTTTCGAAACCATTCAATAAACCTTTCAAAACCATTGAACTAAAATTTTCGAAACCACTGAAAGCAACCTTTCGACTTTGTCGAAAACTCTGCTTCAAAAACTATAAACATATCATCTAAAACAACTCTTTCGAAAGCTTTGGGTTTTACTTCAATTTATTAAAACAAGGGTGAATCACCTAAGTTGAAAGCTTCCTTTCGAAAGCATGTAGAAGTGGCTAGTTTTTTAAAACAAGTAAACCTTTCATTTTTGTGAAAGGTTCAAAACAAAACATATATAAAGCGGCAGCAACCCTTCGAATATGTCGAAAGGTTTCAAAACAAAATAATTTTAAAACAGCAGTAATCGTTCGACTGTGCCGAAAGGATTAAAACCCTTACTTTAAACATTTGACCTGGTCGAAAGCAACCAAGTCGAAAGCTCTTATTCAAAAGCAAAGTAGGTTAAAGCTTTTGGTTATTAAAACAAACATACCCCAACCTCTTTGTCCATCAACCCTCCGACATAGAACCCTTTGACTATATCCAATTCATTACGTACCAAGTAGCTAGATACCATATGCATTGGTTTGATCTTGTCGAAAACTTTGAACCTCTTAACCTTGTCGGAAGGTCTGGGTTGGATGGTTTACTGCCCTAGAGGCTGAAACATATAAAAAATGTGATTTCTTTGTTTCTAACTTAAAAAGGAAATCTTTTCAGCTTACCTGCTTTTGTTTATCAAATTCTCATTGGTTAACAATTACTTTACAGAAATATGCTGCCACTATTTTTAAAATCAAGTAGTCATTTTATTTTACAAAATGCCTCTTCTCCTTAATTAAATATATAAAACATTTAAGTCCCATACCTTAAATAATTTTATATATTCATCAAAACTCTTAGGAAAAATCTAAAAAAAATCCAGAAATTCTATTTTAATATGTTTTCCAACATATAAAAATTTCAAACCGAAATAGTCATTGTTTTAGCCGTAAATAATTTATAACCCAATAAACAATTTACATCACCAGAAAATTAATATATAATCCATATCAATTCTGAAAATCATGCAAATCAAAACCCATGTTTAAAATATCCTTTCCGACTTGTATATAAATTTTCAAGGCATTTGGATGTCATTAAATAGGGTTTTCATGTCAAATATATCATAAAACTAACGTGAACATATATAATCCATCAACAATATATATATATATATATATATATATATATAATTTTAATCATCAAAACATGGAATATATTTGCAAAATCATTTCGGGTCTAATCTTAAAACCAAAAACTAAAAGAAATAGAGATGTTGTAATTATTCACCTTAGCTTTGAGATTATAGATATGGATTTTGATGTTGATTTAGTTGATTTTCTTCCTTCTTTTGAATCCTAGCTTCAACGTTCTTCTTGAGAATAATAATGGTAGTTGGCCTTAGGAAATTTTAGTTTGGGTAAAATGAAAGTGTACGTGGGTTACATTGCTAAGGGTTTAGGGTATAAGCCTCACCTATTTCCTATATTGCCCTTCTCATATCATAACACATCAACTTAGGTTATTTCATTTTAATTAATACACTACCATAGCATGACTACCCTTTGTTAATCAAATCTCAACCTTTTAATCTTTACATTATTTTATTTAATTTACCCAATTAGTTATTTTAGATATTGTTATAAAAATATGGGATGATACAATTCTGGTCCAAAACGAGAGAGTTCATTAAACTTTTTCTCATACTTTGCCGCCGATAGATCCCCCTACTTCAAATCCATAAAGTTGTGGTGAATCCTCATCCGTCCAACCGCTGGCAAGAATTGGTCCTAAAAAACTTCTTTAAATCGGGCCCATGGGAATTCTTCCTTAGGAACATTTGCAGCAAGGGAGTCCCACCATGCTGCTACTCCCTCCTATAGGTTCCATGCTGCTGAATATCTCTTTTGCTCATCTGACAAACCAAGACCTTTAAAAATCTTTTTGCATGACGGAAACCAAGCTTGGACTTCCATGATAGACTCAGTTCCTTTAAATGGTTTCCCTCCTAGGTTAGTGTAAACCTTGCATAAGGTTGCAAAGTTCACTCTTGGCTGCTCTGGTGCTACTTCTTCAGTAATCCAAACCCCTCTAAGATTTGGGTTCGACCATTTGTAGTTGTATTGCTACATTCTCCCCTACCTCGTCTTCCCCTATTACTTATGTCTTACTGCCTTGACATAGTAAGATAATTCTTAGAATACTTGGACCAGATAAACCTTGAAAGAAGGGTACTAATCAAACCTATCAAGCTGATCTATCTATCAGAGATACTTACACACATACATACATACATATATATGTATATGATTTTTTTTTACAAATATGCACTCTCAAGGTTGACACTAACCCAAAGCCTAAGTATTCACTTAACCTAGGCTCTGATACCATAATGTAACGACAGCCTTTCTTCATAGAAAGACAAACCATTAAGGGTAGAAGAAAAAGAAAGATAAGAAGAAACTTCACAATCATAGAACCTCACCACGATCAGAACAACATATAATAAATAACATAGGATATTACATAGTCATTTCCAAAATATTTAATATATCAGACTTCACTACATTAAAATCTCAATTGGACAGTTATAACTACCTGTCCATCACAAAATATGTAGATCATACATAAACATAGCGGAAATAAAATATAATTAGCTACAGTGAAGCTACCTGCTCTAGCTCCTTCAAAATGCTTTCGTAAGAAACTTGGATCACTTGACTACTCGTATAAATTTGAGTACCAAAAGTTTTAGGAAAAGAAAATAAAACTTCGGGTCAGACATGGGTCTGGTGTGTTTAAACTCAAACAACTTGATTCTTACTTTTATAAAACAATTTGAAAATCAAAGGTATCTCGTAAGACCACGCCGCACATAAACACGGTTGGGTTTTACCTTACGATAACCAAAACACTTTTTATAAAAAACCAATGATATTATAATATTGTCTAGGGTTTTCAAGTAAAATAGAACATAGCTAAAATGCTTGCATCTCACATTTCAATATATTTAGGCACAACTAATTCCATACGTCACTTATTGGAGAATGGATTCCATACATGACCAGGTAAGGAACTACCTTTCAAGGATGCACCACTAGATAAAATACACCTAAGGTTTGACAAGAACATCTTGCACCCCTGCTACATAGAACCAGTCTACCACATGACTAGTAGTACCAAATACATCACCACTATGGTTAGGATCAGTAACTATACCAGAACATAGAAAAATGGGTCAAATATCGATTCAAGATACGGTGGTGGCATATCCTTATGGAAGCGACCCACATAGCCCTGCTGCATACCCTGTTTTAGTCATTTTCAGTTGATGAGGCTTGAGGATACGTTTAACTTTGCTAGAGCACTGCCACTTAGAATGCTACATCACCTTTCAGATGTTGACACAATGTCAACATTCATCCATACAAGTCTTTCAGGAGACGAACGAATCGAAGGTGCTATTTCCACTACACCCATTTTGGAATCACTCTCAAGGTTAGTAGCAAACATCCCTTGTACTTCAAAGTCCTTATCTTGGACCTTGCTTTTACTATTTCCAATTCGAACGTTTACGTTGGTTTGAAGTGGTTTTCGGATAATAACTAATATCTAATCCTAGTCTCTCCAAACCAACATTCGATAATTTTAAAGGGTCAAGTTGTTTATAGTGCACTATTCCACTATCATGTAAATATTTACATATGGACATATGTTCCATATGCTTAGATTATCATGACCCGCTTATAAAAATTAACCCTTTTGTATTCATCACATTCCTAAAGCGTGGTATGTGCAATAAGTGCAAGTCGACTTACTTTCAATAAAATGTGTCATTTTATTACAACTACTTTAATTCATTTGGCTACTTAATAGCATGGACAAGATATCCCTTTGGTTTTAAACAATTTACTTAAACAAGGAAGTTGGTTTAAAATAAATAACCGATAGAGTTTTAAGAGAAACCTTGAAATAAATAGGCTTTAATTAAATCATAAGTTTTAAGCCTAATTAAATCTTAGTTAATCTTAATTAAATCAAAACTAAATCATTAATAATCCTAATTTTTTCTATAATTAAACCTTCATTATACTTAATCAAATAACATTTACATAAGAAATTAACCTTAATTAATTGATAATTAGCTTTTTATTAAATAATAATTTACTAAATAATTAAATCTAATTAAATAATTAATTAAAATAAATAAACTTGATTAAATAAAAATTAATTCCCTTTTATCTTAATCAAACATTATCTAACACTTAATTAAAAATACTTAACTTGATAAATAATTTCTTAAACTCTAATTACTTGACCTAATTAATTAATAAACTAACTAATAATTACCCTAATTAATAAATTAATTAAATAATTTATTAAATAATTAAAACTTAAACTTTTGACTTACATAATTAAGTTTCAAATAAGTTTTTAAAACAATTCAAAAGAAATCACTTCAAAACTTGAAATCGTGAAATTTCCTGAACTACATCCATATCGACTATCGCTATGAGTGTAGTTCCTTAGATTTGATTTCTAGGTGAAATCTTCACTTAAGCTCTAGCTACTACATCTTTGAAAACACAATGAAAAGTTTTGAAATCTTAAACAAATGGAAAAACTTGAAAAAAAAAATTAGAAGTCCAAACTAAAAAAAAACTTTCATTCTCAAATTGGATCTCAAGTACTTTGCAACTTTTCAGGATGCGAACTCTCAACATTTACATCATATACACATGGTTTTGTTTCATAAACACACTACCATAATATCGTACCCAATATCACATATCCATATCCGTACATATCAACATATCAAGCAATCGCCAAATCCAGGTTTAAATATAAACATATCGTCATATGCCATCAATACGACATGATAATTCAACATAATAGTCATCATATTTTTACAACATATAGTCCATCAAAAATAAAGTTAATTTCTTAAAAAAAAGATTTACTCACCGAAATTTTTTCTAAGTCAAAGCAAACTTTTGCCAAAACTCGAAAACGCTTAAGAATATTGCAAATTTGAAACTTTTGGACCCTTGAACACATGAATTGGGTTCGGCCAAGTGGTGTTTGGGCTCGGCTTTGGGAAGTTTGGGCTTGGCCCTTGTGGTTTTAGGTGGTGGTGTGTTGTACTTTGGAATAGGAGATGTTGAATGGTTTGTGGAAATGACTTAGCGAATTAAAGAAGAGATTTTAGCGAAAAGAAGTTGTTTTTCTCACCTTGGAAATTATAAAGAGGAAGCCATGACTAATATTACTTAGGCTCTTAGGAATTTAAAAAGAAGAAGAAGGTTGCAAAAATGAAAACATGAACATAAAGGGGAATATATAGGCTTAGGATTCAATTAAAATAATAATAAGCGTTTTATATTATACATATGCATGCACATCCATACTTCCTCCCTCCCCCCAAATCCATCGTCTACATCCTCCTTACTTTCCACTATTCATGTCATGCCATGAGTACCTGGGTTGAAAAATGTGCGTTTTATATGAATATATATATATATATATATATACATACTTTCCTCTATAAAATAATTTCTTTTATTCTTATATATTTATATTATAACGACTTGGGATTTTTAACCCTCGAAAATCGACACTAACACATCTTTGGTATTCATATGTCGTAAATCCAAGTACTGGAAACCCCGAACGTTAGGGGTGAAAAAAAGAAGATAGAATAAAAAAGAAAATAGAATCTCACACAAATGCAATAACATATATTATTTTACAGTGGAAAATTTTGAATACAATATCAGTGTCTAACCTAGATTTAGCCTGAAAAGTTAAAAACCCTCTATCCTTATAAATGTAAAAACAAATGCAACAGATGTAATGGATAATAGAATACATCCATGCGCAAATGACGATCTCCAGCTCTCCTCTGGAAACTCCAAGCATCTTCAACTAAACCTAAGACTATTCGGATAAGACTCGAGTATTAGAAATACCCGGATTAGGCTTGATAAACCAGTGTGAGACACTCAAAATTTTATATGTATAGATCATTCTAATGTCAATCAAAACCTTTGGGAAGAAGGGTATCTTATAAGACCTCGTCCATACATAAATACGAACGGGTTTTATTTTATGATAAGCAAAATACTTTATACTGAAAACACTTTGATATTATCTTTAATGACATTGGTTTCGAAAACATTTTCTAGGTAAATATATATTAAACAAGTATCAATACTCGAACTAAATCCATATCCGGACAGGGTCAAACGAAATATACCTAGACGGAATATATGATACAAAAGGGGCGGCCGAAATGTTTGCAAAGCATTATAGCTAATTTGGGACTAAAATCAAAACCTTAAAGCTTGTACTAGATTGGATTTCCTACATGACAAGGAACTAGTGGCCTTTTTTGCAGTGTTTTGGTTACAATAAACATATATCCAATGGCTTCACATCAAAGGACTCATAAGCCACTATATCATGCTGTCAACAACTGATGGGAATCAATATCAATGGCTACTCATCTAAGGACTCAGACACCACTTATTCTACCCATGGAAGGTTGTATTCTTTTTCGCATTTCATCCGATAGCCCGCAATTGTGTCTTGTAGACCATATAGTATCACATATCATTATCGGGTGGTAAGGCTACGCTCTTCTTTTTATAACGCCATGCTTTGTTTTTTTTACAAAGCTATGCTTTATTCTTCTACAAAGCACATTCCATTTTGGTTACCACATTGCCATTTCCGTTTATCAACTAATTGATTCCATAATAATACAACCTCCGAGCTCATGTCTCAGAGAAGAGTGTTAAGCTAATATGAGTTGCCTCCTATGCCACCAACAAATGAACATTTGTAAAAATCAACGCTCATGACTTAAAAATGCAATGTCAATCACTCATCCATAAAAGTCCGTTCGGGGACTGAACAAAACCGAAGGCTCTCCTCCTATACATCCTTATGAATCACCCCTTGGATCAGTAGCGAGGAGTCCTTGCAATTCAAAGATTTCAAAACACGATAGGGCCACTGCTGTAATAAATTTCTCTATATTGGGAGCAACCCAGAGAATGTCAACAAGAGTCTTTCTGTTACGAAGATCTTCGGTCTTCAATAATCATCATCTTCAACATGTCTTCATCATCAAGATGTCTTCATTTTCGAACGCATACATTAATTCGAAGTGGTTTTCGAATAGGAGTTATCAAATCCGCCCCGGTTCCTTCGAACCAATCATCGATAAAAAGATATCAGTATATAGGTGTTTGTCAAACAACCTCTAATCAATTAATCTTCATATTCAAATTTAAACTGCTCTTAGAGATAGATTAAATTATTCCTTTATCCTTTTCAGAGTACATGGAATCATTACGCCTCATTTTATCAAATAATTTGATTAATTAAAACTTTTTAAAATTTATAATAATTCTAAATCATTTCAACCTTTTACTTAGGAAAACATTTTCATATCATTTATTAAATCTTAATCAAAGATTTCTTATTCCAAAATATAACTTTTAAATGAGTCAAAAATGTTATTTAAGTCATTGTTTACTGTAAACTCAAAACAATAAATTTCAAGTATAGAAATTAAAATAATTCCAAATCATTTATTTAAATCTCATATTGGAAAACATTATTTTAGAGCATCCGGGCCTTCTCTTCGATCAGCTCCACCCCGCGTCTAAAAAGAGAAAATAGAGGCCAGGTAAGTTCATGGCACTGGTTGCTCCATCTCTAACGTTAGTTACACACCTCGTTTTACTTTTGTAGATCTCACAGGCAGGACAAATGTAGTAGTCATTTCTGCATACTCCTTTCATTTTTAAAAATGATTTATAAAACTTCCAAATCATTATTTAAACTACTTAATTATTCTTTTGAAAGCCATTTATAAAAGATATGAAAAGGAATGGTTTAGTTTATAATCATACTTCACAAGTTATTTACAGCTGCTGCGAAAAGTGCTGCGAAAAAGTGATGCAAAGTGTATTAAATTCTTTGATCAAAACCACATTTTGTACTTCACGTATGTTCATTTTTCCAATTCAAACCAGTTTTAAAATATTTAAAGGATTTATAGAATTTATTTCCTATTTTTAAACATTCAAAAATATTCATTCTAAATCAATTTCAATTTTGGGCTTTCAACCGCAAAACCGCCATTTTTCTGAAAACTTGTTTTTGATATATCTCAACTCTACCAAATGAAATCTTGATTTTTCTTTTCCAATTCAAAAATATGGCTACAAGGATCTGTAAATTTTTTATTTCATACATTTTTGACTAAGTTTGCATCCTACACATTGATTTAAAATTACGGGCCGAATATTACGAACTGCCGCTACGCGACGAGCTCGATTTTGACCATTTGGTGAATTGTTCCGAAACTTGTCCGAAAAACTTCATATATGTTTTGAAACCATATTAAAACTATTTTAACTTATTTAAAAAGTATTTTATTTTTTTAATTATTAAAGAGGCTAAACAACTTCATACACCTTTCGTTTGGAGTTATTAACTAATTATGGTTAGTTTACTAACTATTGCCTAAGTTGAATATTATTTTCACATCAATTGTTTATATAATTTCACAACCAAGTTATCAACCATCTTAACCTCCATAAAAGCAACCACATTATCATCCAAGTTAACAAACATATAATCATCCAACATGTTTAAAATTTCGCATCATTATTCTTGAAATATTTTTAGAGATTAGTTAGTAAAATGTGAGTACTCAC
Organism: Allium cepa; assembly: GCA_030765085.1. Lineage (NCBI taxonomy): Eukaryota > Viridiplantae > Streptophyta > Magnoliopsida > Asparagales > Amaryllidaceae > Allium > Allium cepa. The sequence continues at coordinate 288,869,860 of CM060940.1, forward strand.
CATAACCAATCCAAATCTTCCTACCAACATTCAAATCACCACAAAACTTCATCCAAAACTTTTCTAAACTTCATCTTAACATCACCAAACAACTCCACTTCTCTTCCAAGAGCTCGACCACCATCCGAAAATGCTCCATGCTTATGGCCCTTGCCTCCATTACCTCTAATACTTTCGGCCATAGCCTTTCCATTTTCCATTCTCTCGGCCAAGCCCTTTCCTCCACCATGCTCTCGACCATGGGTGGATCTAATGGTGGTCGTGGGTGTATGAAGTGTAGCAGAGGTGTTTGCACTAACTTTGGAGAAGAGTTTCTATAGTGGATATTAACATTTTTATTTATTTTTCTATATTTTCTCCATTATTTTATTAAGAGGGAAGCCACTGAAAAGCTTGAGAAAGAAGAGGAAGAAGATGAAGAAATGAATGAATAAAGAGGTGAAATGGTGCATTTACTTATAGGAAAAGTAAGAAATGGCGATTTACCAAATTAACCACTTACTAAATTACCAAAATGCCCTTGGATTTTTTTTTAAAAACGTCACATCCCCAAAAAAAACTTACCATCTCATTAATGCATTTCAAATCCTTGTCTAAATTGATGTGCGAATTTCTTAATCAAGTTGCAAAATACTATATCAAATCCAAAATATCACTTTATTTCATTTCGTTTGTTAATACGCGTCAAATCCACACCAAATCTTGCTTTATGTCTTTTCAAATATTTAAATATATATCATATCAAATCTTTTTTATAACGGTGATTAGATAGTTGCTTTTCCATTACCTATCTTTTGAATAAAGCATGAATCGGCATGATTTGATGTTTGTGTTTTTTTATAAAATTATCTTCCTTAATTACTTTTAACAATTATATTCTTGAATCTTCTAATGATACTTAGTAAAAGTAAACTTGTTTAGTTAAAAATGTGTACCTATATGTTAAAACATGTTAAAAAAGGTGCAATAACGTTGCGACAACTAATATCGGATAAAATGGACAAAATGTTTATACTCGCATTTTGATGTTTTTGTTAAACGTCATATATTTGTAAACAAAACAAAAAAAATAAGTTTGTCATTATAATTTATTATACAAAAAATGATTATTAAGTTTGAAAATTCTATATTTTATTTAAACTTAATTAAATGTTCCTTTTAAAAGTTATAAAATTGCGGGTCATTACATACTTCCGCCTTAAAAGAATTTCATCCCCAAAATTAGACCAATACCAACACCCGATATACTTACTCAAAATAATCTTTAAACTCAATTTTGTATGATATAAATAGATCATTTATATGTGATATCTGATTCGATCTTTATTTGAATTCACAACTTTACTTTCGAACTAGTATTGCTCCCCCGATCCTCTAGTACGGACTCTAATCAGGCTCTTTGATCTGAAACCTTTGTTTCTCTTACGTAGCTCTCAACTATGATAGAAAACGTAAGTATCCAATTATAAACCCTCATCAATGTTCATCGTCAAGGATCAAGTGATAAATCCTTTTTAGAATCGGTGTAAACACCTTAAAGTTTTGTACTCGAATTCTTGATCAAATTCTACGATGAAATGATCTACGTACCTTGTATGTACTTATTAACATTCAAAAATCTTTATGAAAACTTTTCATAAAACTTTTATTTTTCAAAAATGCTTTTTTATATATAATCACTCTAAATATTTATTTCCAATATTTTCCTTAAAGGAAAACATTTCACCTAAAGGAGTCATTTTAATTTTTAACATAATTTACCTTTTAGTTTCCAAAATTACAGTTAGCTTCTCTCACTATAATATATTCATTTTTAACCAACCTCGATATTAATTTATCAAATAATAATTCAAAGTTATCCTTTTAACTTAAGGAAAATCATATAGATCAATAACTCCAAAATAATACCTAGGAATTGGGTACTACCAATATTATTCTATATCCCCTTAACAAGAAGAGTAATACATAAGAGAAGTGTTTACCATCCGAACATATCTCTTGCCCATTTTTAGTTACTTTCGAGCCACTCAAACTAGTTATCATTTAAGACTTTCTTACTTTTCAAATTTCTTATTTGAAATGTCATTTCAAAAATCCATTAGAGGTTATTTTGTTTATAAAACCCATTTTGTAAATTCCATTCATAAAATCATCTTATATTAACTTACTTCCTTTTAAAATTTCATAATTCTTTTCCAAAATACCCAAAATTTAGTTTCTCTAAATTTATATAACATACCTTTCATATCAATATTTTTCAAAAAAAATTTTTTCTGTAAAATACATTTTATACCACATGCTTATTTTATTATCTTATATAAATTCATTAACCTTAACCTCATAATTTTTTCAAACATCTTATAGTTAAATCGTGAAACTTAATTCACAAGATGTTCGTTCAATCAACAAATGACAATAACTAAATATTATTATTCCCTTAACCATAAATCGACACACATAAATATCTATATCTTTCAAAAGATATTCCTTTATACTTATAATATAATCCTTTTAAATTTTCAAAAGATTAGGATAGGAGTTCTTAAAATTCCTTTTTAATAAACATATAACTTTTACACTTGAAACAGAATATACCAATCATAAAAGATTTTTCTTTCTTCTTTTGCTTTGCTTTCCTTTTATTCTTTTCCTTTATTTATTTTTATCCTTACACAGATCTGCATAATGCACTTTTACCGCAACTGTAACAAAAGATGCCGGTAAAAGACCATAGTTTTAATTTCTCTTCTCCCTCTTTTTGTGCATGTATTCTTTGTGCTTGCTTTGGTTTAGCCCATAACTCATCACCGACATATAATAAGACATCTTTACCTAAATGATATACTATGTCATTATTAGAGTTTTCATAGCACTAATTTCTTGACTTATCTAATTTACTTGATTCATACGTTCGGATTTGAACTTGCCTTGATTGTACAATGATAAGGAGAATAATTTATCAAGTGTTCGATACCATTCGCCCAAGCCAACATATGATTGATACCAAGAAGATTACTCCTAACATCACCAAACAGATCAAGACCTTATTCTTCGAACTTCCTAAATGGATAACATTTTATAAATTTTCCTAATCACCCAAATATTTATACTTTTGTATATATAAAATATACTTCTTTTAAAACGGTGTGTCAATTTTCCTTGTTTAAGTATTTAAGAATCTCTATCGAATACATGTGGCCACCTTGCATCGACCAAAATTCATAAATCACTCATCAGACCAATCAACACAAAATATTTTTATATCAAATAACAAATACGTGCTCATATATATGTATTACTCTCAAACTCATTCTAGGGTGTTACTAACCCTATCTCAATTGAGTTACTCATTCTAGGTATTTCTAACCTTATCTATAATGAGTTTTACCCCACCAAAAGCCTAGGTGTTCGCTCAACCTAAGATCCGATACCAAATGCAACGACCTGGGATTTTTGACCCACGAAAATCAACATTAATACGTCCTCTGTATTCACATGTCGTAAATCCAAGTGCTGGAAAGCCCGAACATTAGGGGTGAAAAAGAAAAGAAGATAGAATAAAACAGAAAATAGAATCTCATACGAATGAAATAATATATATTATTTTAATATATAATCTTTACAGCAGAAAATTTTGAATACGATATCAAAGACTAACCTAGATTTAGGCTGGACAATTATAAACCCTTTATCCTTATAAATTTAAAAATAAATGCAATAGATGCAGCAGATAATAGAATACGTCCATGCGTAAATGAAGATCTTCGGCTCTCCTCTAGAAACTCCAAGCATCTTCAACAAAACCCGAAACTACTTGGATCTGACTCGAGTATTAAAAACACCCGGATCAGGCTTGATAAACCAGCATGAGATACTCGAAATTTTAAATGTATAGATCATGTTGATGTCAATCAAAACCCTTAGAAAGAAGGGTATCTCATAAGACCTCGTCCACACATAAATATAGATGGGTTTTTATCTTAAGATAATCAAAATACTTTATACCGAAAACACTTTGATATTATCTTACATGAAATTGGTTTTGAAAACAATTTCCAAGTAAATATATAAAACAAGTATCAATACCCGGACTAAGTCTCTGGTAATATACCCGGACTAGGTCAAATGGAATATACCAGGATATAATATATGATACAAAAGGTGTAGCTGAAATGTTTGCAAAGCATTATAGCTAGTTTGGGACCGCAATCAAACATGCAATGCTCGTATTAGGATCGAATTTCCAACATGACAGAGAACTATTGGCCTTTTTTACGGTGTTTTGGTTGCAACAAACATATATCCAATGGCTATACATCCAAGGACTCAGACGTCACTATATCATGCTGTTAAAAACCGATGGGAATTAATATCAATAGCTACTCATCCATGGACTCAGACGCCACTTATTCTACCCATAGAAGGCTGTAGCCTTTTCTTCATTTCATCTGATAGCCCGTAATTGTGTATTGCAGACCATATAGTATCTCGTATCATTACCGGGTTATGAGGCTAGAGAGACTACGCTCTTCTTTTCGTAAAGCCTTGCTTTGTTTTTTACAAAACTACGCTTTATTCTTCCACAAAGCACATTCCACTTAGAATGCCACAATGCCATTTTCGTTTATCACTAATTGACTTCCACAAAAAATACAACCTCCGACTTGTATGTCTCAAAGAAGGGTGTTAAGATAATAGGTTTTTCCTTCTATGCCACAAACTGATGTACGTTCGTAAAAATCATCGTTTGTGTTAAGGAAATGCAATGTCAAACACTCATCCATACAAGCTCATCCTAGGACTGAAAAAAACCGAAGGCACTCCTCCTACCACAACTTAAGAAATCACCACTAGAATCAGTAGCAAGTAGTCCTTGAAATCCGAAGATTTCCAAACACGATAGGACCACTGCTATAATAGATATCTCTATATTGGAAGCGACCCAGAGAATGTCAACAAGCAGTCTTTCCACTATGAAGATCTTTGGTCTTCAATAATCATCATCTTCAACATGTCTTCATCATCATGATGACTTCATTTTTGAGTGTATGCATTGGTTCGAAGTGGTTTTCGGATAGGAGTTACCCAAATCGATCTCCAGTTCCTTCGAACCAATCATCGATAAACAAATATTACGTATATTGGTGTTTGGCAAACAACATCCAATCAATTATTCTTTTTATTCAAATTTAAATTGCTCTTAGCGATAGATTAAATTATTCCTATATCTTTTTCAGACTATATGGAATCATTAAGCCTCATTTTATCAAATACTTTGGTTAATTAAAATCTTTTAAACTTTGGAATAATTCTAAATCATTTCACCTTTTTACATAGGAAAACATTTCCAAATCATTTATTAAATCTTAATCAAAGATTTTTTATTTCCAAAATATAACTTTTAAATTGGTCAAAAACGTTGTTATTTAAGACATGGTTGACTACAAACCTAAAACAATTAATTTCAAGTATAGAATTAAAATAATTCCAAATCATTTATTTAAATCTCAAATTGGTAAACATTATTGTAGAGCATCCGGGCTTTCCCCTCGATTTGTTCCATCTCTCGCCTAAAAAGAGAAAACAAAGGCCAATAAGTCCAGGGCCTTGGTTGCTCCATTCCTAACATTTGTTACACAGCTCGATTTACATTTCTATATCTCACAAGCGGTAGTCGTTTCCACACACTCCTTTCATTTTTGGAAATGACTTATAAAACTTCCAAATCATTATTTAAAATACTTAATTATTATTTTAAAAACCATTTATAAAATGTATGAAAGGGAAAGGTTTAGTTTAAAATCATATTTCACAAGTTATTTACAAGTGTTGCGAAAAAATGCTGCAAACAGTGTACTAAAGCTTCTTTGATCAAAACAACATTTTTACTTCATATATGTTCATTTTTCCAACTAAAACTACTTTTAAAACATTTTAAAGGATTTATATAATTTATTTCATATCCCTAAACATTTAAAGATATTCATTTTAAATCAATTTCAATTTCAGATGTTAAACTGCAAAAACGCTATTTTTCAGAAAACTTGTTTTGGACATAACTCAACAAATGAAATCTTGATTTTTCTATTTCATTTGAAAATTATGGTTACAAGGATCTATAAATTTCTTATTTCAAAGATTTCGACTAAGTTTGCATCCTACACATTGATTTAAAGTTACAAGTGGAATATTATGAACTGTCGCTATGCGACGAGCTCGATTTGACCATTTGGTGAATTGTTCCGAAACTTGTCCAAAACACTTCAAATATGTTTTGAAACCATATTAAAACTATTTTATTTTTTTTAATCATTAAAGATGCTAAACAACTTCATACACTTTTCATTTGGAGTTATTAACTAACTATGGTTAGTTTACTAACCATTACCTAACTTGAATATTAATTTCACATTAATTAGTTATAGAATTTCACAACCAAGTTATTAACCATCTTAACATCTATAAAAGCAATCACATTATCATCCAAGTTAACAAACATACAATCATCCAACATGTTTAAACTTTCACATCATTATTCTTGAAGTATTTTTAGAGATTAATTAGTAAAAGGTCAGTACTTAACATAACCAACCCAAATCTTTCTACCAATATTCAAATCACCACAACACTTCATCCAAATCAGTACTGAACTTCATCTTAACATCACCAAATAACTCCACTTCTCTTTCAAGTGCTCGACCACCACCGAAAAATTCTCAATGCTAACGGCCCTTGCCACCATCCCCTCTAATGCTTTCTGCAATAGTAGCCCTTCCCTTCGCCATGCTCTCAGCCAAGCTCTTTCCCCCACCAAGCTCTCGACCTGGGGTATATCTAATGGTGATTGTGGGTGTATGAAGTGTAAAGGAGGTTTTTGCACTAATTTTGGAAAAGATTTTCTATAGTATATATTTACATATTATTTTTATTTACTTTCTATATTCTTCTCCATTATTTTATTAAGAGGGAAGTCATTGAAAAGCTTGAGAGAGAAAAAGAAGAAGATGAAGAAATGAATGAATGAAGAAGTGAAATGGCGCATGTATTTGTAGGAAAAGCAAGAAATTGCAATTTACCAAATTAACCCCCTTACTAAATTACCACAATGCTCTTGGATATTTTTTTAAAACTTCATATCACCAAAAGAAAACTTACCATCCCAATAATGCATTTCAAATCCTTATCTAAATTTATGTGCAAATGTCTTAATCAAGTTCCAAAATATCAAATCAAATCCAAAAAATATCACTTTATTTCATTTCCTCTATGAATACGCATCAAATCCACATTAAATCTTACTTTATATCTTTTCAAGTATTTAAATATATGTCACATCAAATCTTTTTTTATAATGGTGATGTGACGACCCGGGTTTCTAAGCCCAGAAAACCGTTTCGTCTTGAAGAAAGAAAGGGGTGAGAAAATAGAAAAGATAGAGAAGAGAGAAAAACAACATCAGAATCTCACAGCGGAACGAATAAATTATAATAATCACATAAGTATTTACATAATATACAACATCAATCAGAGTTATACAGATAATACATCACATACTAGACAGTTATAAACACCTGTCTAGTTAATACAACACAACTCAAACAAATAACTCAAAGATACCAACACAACGGAACTATATATACATACATACATATATATATATATATATATATATATATATATATATATATATATCTACAACGCTAAAGCCTCCTGCTCCATTGCTCCTCCAGAATTCGTCAAAGCTAACCTGAATCCCTTGGCTACCCGTAAAAATTTGGGTACCCGAGAGTTTATGATAAACAAAAATAAACTCCGGGTCAGACATGGGTCTGGTGTGAGTAACAGGTTAAAGTTGCTTAATTTTGAAAATCCTTTGAAATAAAAGGTATCACGTAAGACTCCCCACACATAAACATGGGTAAGCTTTTACCTTACGCTAACCAAAACATTTGATAGGAAATTCAGTGATACTATAATAGGTCTAGGGTTTTCAAGTAAATAGAAAATAGCCGAAATTGTTACATGATTAAATTCCAGCTACTAGCCACAAAAGTGTGTAATACAATCAAAACTGTTGGCTCTTATTGGATTGTGGATTCCGTACAATGGCAGGGCTACTGGGGTACCGCCCGTCACAGTACGTGGCCTAGATCAACGTACCGAGGATCACTCCCGACCCCCTGCAACACAAGGCCGGAACCATTCCTTACTGAATAGTCCCGAACAAGATAACCCCGCAGTTGGTGTACATCCAACCGCCCACACAGCCGAAATAAAAAGGACATCTAAACAGGGGAATATCTTTTCCTGCTTGGGCATGACCCACCTAACCTTGCTGTACATCCTCTGTTTTAGCCATTCCCGATTGATGAGGCTTGTGGCTACGATTACCTTTAGAGAATACATTTCTTAGAATGCTCATCGCCCACCTGACGATGCGTTGAAAGCATTCAATCCATACAAGTTCGTTCCGGGTTCGAACGAAACCGAAGGCATTATCTCGTTACACTCATTTTGGAATCACCCTCAGAGTTAACGATGATAACCCTTACAATCTGAATCTTCATCTTCACTTCAGATTCACGATTTATCGTTAATTTGGAATCGGTGTGGTTTTCGGATGTTCCAAATAAGGAATCCCGATCTCATCGAAATCCTAAACGTGTCTTTTAAGGCCAAGTTGTCTATTTAGTCTTAACAGTTTAATTCAACATTATCAATATACACACAGATAGATAATTCATAATATCACAGTAGATAATCATATCATCATCATAAACAGATAATCAAAATTATCAACCCAATGAAATAATAATATACTATCATACTTAAACCAAACATCCATGTCACATAGATATTATTCATCTCATATCTGAGTTCACAATCATCAAATGAAATATCAATATCATTCATCCATAAGCAATGATTTATAATCATACCATTTGTAATTAATTTAAAATGAATTAAATTAACTACCTTTATCTCTAATTAATTCAAAGTAAATTAAATTAATTACTTCATCTATAAATCCTGCTTATACAGTCATTAATCAAATTAATTAATCATCCTCTAAATATTCATCTTGGTTAAACACCCTTGATTAATCATTCTCTAATTACAATATGTAATTAGTCTTTAATTAATTTCACAAATTAATTATCCTACATCATTCATAGTAATTAAAATTTAATTACTTTATTTATTAGTTAAATATAATTAATTATATTTATTGTTAATTAATTACATAAATTAATCACCACATTATTAATTATCCCTTGATTAAACAATTCTTAATTTACATCATTAGCTATATTAAGTAATGATCTCTAATTCAGATTTAACTTAAATTACTTTATTTAAATTAATTACATTAAGCGATTAAACTTTAATTAAACACAATTATTAATCACCCTTGATTAATAACATTCCAGTAATTAACTATCCTTAATTACTTATATTAATTATTCCATAATTAATTATCTCCACTAATTAATCCCTTGATTAATTACAAAAGTAAATATCCAAATTACTTCATTTACAAATCATCTTGTATTAATCACATTCAGTAATTATCATCTAATTACTTCCCTAAGTAATTATACTCTATTAATTACACTAAGTAATTACACATATCAAATCATTAAATGATTAATTTAACTAAATTAATTAACTTAAATTAATCATTTTATCAAAATTAATCACAAGCAGTAATTAATCTCTTGTTTACTTTTGTCAAGTAATTACACTTAACCACTTTACAAATGATTATCTTAATTAATTAAACTAATTTATCACATTAATTAATTATTAATAATCTTTAGTTAATTATCTTCGTTAACTAATAACATTTCTTAAATTACTTTCTTAATTAATTTCTAGTTATAAATTAATCTAAATTATTTGTACATAAGTCATTTCTTAATTAACTTATTCGTTTAATCATTCAAATATCTTAATTATTCCTAAGATAATTTATTTCTTTATTAATGACTTTATTAATATTAAAGTGTATTAGAACATTACATTTTAAATTTAGATTCAAAATTTCATTTTGAATTTAAGATTCAAAATGATTATTATTTAAACATTTAATTAACAACTTTGATTTAACTTGCTTTTAAAAACTTGATTTCTAATTCTCGATTTAAAATCCAAATTTATTTTTTTAAACCCTAGATTCAAAAGTTCTTTTGAATCTATACTTTAACTATGAATTTAAATCACAGTTTAAATTCTGTTTTCAAACTTTAAATTAATTCAAAATTTGAAAACCTGTCCGGTTTTTGAAACCTGTAACCCACCTTTAATCATTTCAAACTTTGATTTCATTTCAAATTTGAATCCAAAAATAACCCTGAATTCAAACTTAAATCTGGATTTAAGCTTTGTTAAATCTAGTTTACAAATTTAAAGTTTCACTAGAATTTGATTAAAAAAAGATTTTGCTTCCAGGTTTACAAAGCCTGAGACAACACTACCGAGCCAAACAGCAATTACTCCGAGTCATCCTCCCCCTTGCTCCGAGTTATGCGCTCGAAGAACCCGAGTTTTTCCCAAGCTAAAAACTCTGCAAACCAAAAACAGTGACAGTTTCAAACCTGGAACCAACTCAAATTCAAACCCACTTCGTTGCTTCATGTTCTCCATCGCGCTGCTTCGAGTCACATACTCGAGTGACTCGAGTATTTCCTGGGGCGAAAACTCCGCACACCGAAAAGAACAACCTAGCACTTCAATGGCACGGTGCACGTGCACCGTGGCCCCAGCCAACTCCGGCCACCTTCCTGAACTTTAACATGTCGCCGACCGCCTCCAGACATGATCGCGACTACCCAAAAACATCACAGCCACTCGAATCGAAAACAAGTTCAAAATTCAAACCTGGAAACAAATCAGGTTCCCTCTCGAACCCATCAACGCTTCACCCCTCCTCCTCCGACCTCTAGAGAACCACCACCACCGGCAACGTCTTCGACTTTCACCCCTCTACCAATCCCCAAACCCCCGTTGAACTCGATGCTCCATGGAGTTGGAACTGACCCAAAAACTCCACTCAGTCCAAAACTAGGTAACCCACTGAAATCGAAAGCCACCATCGCCACAGTGATCGAGAGCGTCGCCGACCATTTTTCCCTTCAATAATAACCACTCCTTCAACAATATCCAAGTTCCCGACTTATCCAGATTCAAAGATCATCATGAAATTCAAGTTTCCCATTTTCAGAGGGACGCAGGACTACACTCTATCCTTTATACTAAAAATCATAATTATTGTTTTAAAAATCATGTATTGATTATAGCGTTCAATTTATATTCATAAAATTAGGAAACGAGATGATTAAATTTCCATTCAAATTTGAACTTGTACAGTTGCTATGATTTTCCAGAGCCAAATAACTGTTTATATTAACTCAGTTAAATTCTAAAACTTACTTTATAACCAGACAAACAATCTTGTTTGTAAACTAAATCCTAACAGATGTTTAGCCAAAAAGAACATGAAATTTAAACAACAAAAAAACTGAAAAAAAAATTAAACAGAGGACATTTTGATAGCTTGCATACAACAGATTATATTTGCATATATACATACCACAACATTTCATCACATAAATAGTATGCAACCTGATAAAGTGTTAGATTTTTAAAAGTTACTCACCTTGCTTTTGGAAAGAGGGACAGAGCATGCTTGTATGAAAAACTTTGGATGTTAAAACTGGAAAGTAGTTTTGCTTGATTTTTTTATTTAATTCATCTTGCCTTTGTTGTAATGCTTCAGTTAAAAAAAAATACTAACTTGTATATTTTCAGGTTTGCTATGGCTTGAACGAACTAAAACAAATAAGATGACATACATAAAGAAGTTTCAGAGGAAGGTGATAACTGGGTTTTGCAAATGCTGGTATAATTTATATTTTTGTTTTATCAGGCAAAATGTTATATTAAGGAGGCTGAAATGATGATAACACAAATTCGAAATGACTTTTTTATGTGCTTGAGTTTTGAAAGCATTAAATGCAAATGTACTATACGTTTACAACTAATCTTATCTTATGTATACAAAGATATTTTTGCTTTGCATTATCTTGCACTACAAACTACCTACAGGCCTTACTCTTTAATTTTATTTTATACAAACCTGGTTTGCCTTTACTTTATGTCTTCATACTTGTTTTTATTTTCTATTCTTGCCTGCATACTTAATTTACAAGCTACTTGCATTATTATTTTATTTTTCTTTGTTCTTGCTTTCTAACTTCTTACAGGCTACACATATGCCCCTGGTTTGCTTTCATTTTTTTTAGATACATAGATATTTATTTTACTTTTTCTTTGCTTGAACTGAAATGAGAAGGAGTTGATGTATGTATACAAAGTTTTACAGAGTGATATGCAGACAGGTTAATTATACTTTGTACAACAATGATCATATTGTCTTTGTACAATACAGCATGTAAAAATTTTTGTTTGTACTAATTAAGATCAGGGATATTTTTATTTACTTTGATCTTGCCTTCATCTCTAAGCTTTACAGTCATGATTACTTCCCTTTCCTTACAGAACTACTAAGTTTTACAGGCAACATATTTTTACTTTGCTTAGTTGCCTTCAAAACTTAATATATATAGATAAAATTGTTTATCACTTGTAACGGTTTGTTACTTAACATATGTACTTCTTTTTATTTTTCTTTTATTTTTAAACATAGACTAACAAATATTTAATTACTTATTATTATTTTATTTTATACTTATATTAATATTAATAATGTTTATTTTATTTTTTCATTTTGAAAACCTTTATTTTTAATTTCCAAATCATAACTTTCATTTAAACACACATATATATAATTAAAGTTGAAATAATAATTTTATTTAAAATCCATTTGTAAAGATTTAAATTATTAATATAGCTCATTATTAAATCAAAATGATTTATAAAAGAATTATCCCTTTATTTAATAAATTACTTATTGTATCAACCTGTATTTAAAAAGAACAAACGAACCTTTTGTTTAATTTAAATTTAAGCTAAAATTATTTTAAACAAATTAAACTTAAATCTTAAGTATTTTAAAGCCATATGATTATTTAATAGCTTAATACTAAATTAAATCAAATTTCCAATTTTACCAAAAATATTAGAATTAGAAAACATAACTTTATTTATTAAATTTAAAACAAAGATGAACTATTTACAATATATACAAATATATAGATATATATTGTAAATAGAAAACAATTAAATTAGTTCTCAAAAGATAAATTATCAGTTAAATACTTATTTAAAAGAAGATTATTAAGTCAATTCAAATATTTATCAAATTAATTTAAATTTTTACACAGATTATTAAATTTATATTGCCAAAAATTTCCAGGATATCACATTCCTTCCCCCTTAAAAGAATTTCGTCCCCGAAATTTAAAACAAAGGTAATTTAATAATCCAATTAAAATTTTAAATTTTAAACACAAGCATATATCAACCATAAACTAACAATCATAGCAACCAATTCATCCAAACAAACAAATCTAACTATCCAGACAAAATTCCGTATAGAATTTTCTCGAGTTTCCTCATGTATAAATACCGGGTTACTCGCTTTATAGAATCCAAACAACCAATACTACTAAGCTATAGAGATTCCACTCATCTAGATCTATAAAGCAAGACAGGATAACAGACTCCAGACAAGTCTGACTCAACTACCAAAACTCCCTGAAATAGCTGGTCCTATAACCAAAGATAGATCTTACACGTACTCCCACAAAGATAGTGAAACACAAGGAATCCCAGTTATCCAAACTGGCAATTCAAACCTGAAGACCCAACACTTATCCTCAGAAGAACAACAGAGAAGATCCAAAATTAATTCTCCGACTTCGGAATCCAAATTCCTCTGTTTCTTGTCCACAAAACTCTTCTGACGATCCTGGGCCGCTACATCATTCCTGATCAGCTTAACCCTTGCTGATGCTCCTAAAAATAAACTGGCCCAAAAAAACAATCTAACAAAATGATCTTTCCAAGATCAACTCAAAACTCAAAACACAACTCTAATCCAAAATCAGAAGACTGATCTCACTTCTCACATTCAGAAAAGATAAAACAGGTGCACTCCAAACTGGCCTTAAGATCCTGAAAATTTTCCTGTAGATCTCTCCAATCCAAACACTGCAACATCCAATTGCTTCCAAACTAAAACAGCTACCATCATGCTTCCACTGCGGAACTCTGACTGAACAGATGAAAATGCTGAAGTCGAACACAGACTGGACAACACATTCAAAAAAATAAAGTTCACATATCCAAAAATAAAACTCACAAGTTCCTCCAAAATCTGAGCTGCTTCACCTAACTCAATTTCCAGATGTTAGCAAATCTCTGACTTCTTGAAAACATCCAGAAAATGTCTCTGAAACACAAGAGAACACTCAAACTATCGCAAGTCACTTTTGCGATCAATCCAGCCTAATTCCAAAGATACTGCTCTCTCTTTACAAATCAGAACAACTTACACTTATGTGGCCAATCCATCGAAGAAATGGAACATCTCTGCTACTCTTGGAATTACCTCAAGAAAACTGCTAACCAGAAGACCTTCTCGACGGCTCACAAAACACTCCGAGCTGCACTGTTGACTCAGATGCCCAAAGACTTCCTATCCAAGACTCTTCGAGAAACTCGGACCTCAAACCAAACAGAAGCACCCTACTGAACTTAGCCACAACACTGAAGCAGACGCACTTCTTAACTTGTTTCCGAAGAAACATCTTCGAAGACATCCATAATCACCGTGTCTCATCACACAGCTACTACATCCTGAGGTATCAAGATATCATGACTTACTGTTGTCCAACCAACAGATCCAAACTCTAGCTCAACCAAATTACATTTCATAGATGAACTCCGAATCTTAACAGATTTCCTTCAGAGATCGATGAAATCCTTACACCACCCAAAGCTCACTCGAGACGGTATTAGGTCTACAGTCTCGACAAGTACACTTCCAACCTTAATCATTCAAACTCCAACCATTGGTAGTTGTGTTACACACACCACCACCCAATCTACCTTTATAACTTATATTGGAAAACCCGAACAGGTAACCCAACAATAGGTAGAAATATATATATATATATATCAAAACTACAAATACGCTCTTAGGAAAGAAATCACTCAAGAGCCTAGGTATTCACTCAACCTAGCGCTCTGATACCAACTGTGACGACCCGGGTTTCTAAGCCCAGAAAACCGTTTCGTCTTGAAGAAAGAAAGGGGTGAGAAAATAGAAAAGATAGAGAAGAGAGAACAACAACATCAGAATCTCACAGCGGAACGAATAAATTATAATAATCACATAAGTATTTACATAATATACATTATCAATCAGAGTTATACAGATAATACATCACATACTAGACGGTTATAAACACCTGTCTAGTTAATACAACACAACTCAAACAAATAACTCAAAGATACCAACACAACGGAACTATATATATATATCTACAACGCTGAAGACTCCTGCTCCATTGCTCCTCCAGAATTCGTCAAAGCTAACCTGAATCCCTTGGCTACTCGTAAAAATTTGGGTACCCAAGATTTTATGATAAACAAAAATAAACTCCGGGTCAGACATGGGTCTGGTGTGAGTAACAGGTTAAAGTTGCTTAATTTTGAAAATCCTTTGAAATAAAAGGTATCACGTAAGACTCCCCACACATAAACATGGGTAAGCTTTTACCTTACGCTAACCAAAACATTTGATAGGAAATTCAGTGATACTATAATAGGTCTAGGGTTTTCAAGTAAATAGAAAATAGCCGAAATTGTTACATGATTAAATTCCAGCTACTAGCCACAAAAGTGTGTAATACAATCAAAACCGTTGGCACTTATTGGATTGTGGATTCCGTACAATGGCAGGGCTACTGGGGTACCGCCCGTCACAGTACGTGGCCTAGATCAACGTACCGAGGATCACTCCCGACCCCTTGCAACACAAGGCCGGAACCATTCCTTACTGAATAGTCCCGAACAAGATAACCCCGCAGTTGGTGTACATCCAACCGCCCACACAGCCGAAAAAAAGGACATCTAGACAGGGGAATATCTTTTCCTACTTGTGCATGACCCACCTAACCTTGCTGTACATCCCCTGTTTTAGCCATTCCCGGTTGATGAGGCTTGTGGCTACGATTACCTTTAGAGAATACATTTCTTAGAATGCTTATCGCCCACCTGACGATGTGTTGAAAGCATTCAATCCATACAAGTTCGTTTCGGGTTCGAACGAAACCGAAGGCATTATCTCGTTACACTCATTTTGGAATCACCCTCAGAGTTAACGACGATAACCCTTGCAATCTGAATCTTCATCTTCACTTCAGATTCACGACCTATCGTTACTTTGGAATCGGTGTGGTTTTCGGATGTTCCAAATAAGGAATCCCGATCCCGGTCTCATCGAAATCCAAAACGTGTCTTTTATGGCCAAGTTGTCTATTTAGTCTTAACAGTTTAATTCAACATTATCAATATACACACAGATAGATAATTCATAATATCACAGTAGATAATCATGTCGTCATCATAAACAGATAATCAAAATTATCAACCCAATCAAATAATAATATGCTATCGTACTTAAACCAAACATCCATGTCACATTGATATTATTCATCTCATATCTGAGTTCACAATCATCAAATGAAATATCAATATCATTCATCCATAAGCAATGATTTATAATCATACCATTTGTAATTAATTTAAAATGAATTAAATTAACTACCTTTATCTCTAATTAATTTAAAGTAAATTAAATTAATTACTTCATCTATAAATCCTGCTTATACAGTCATTAATCAAATTAATTAATCATCCTCTAAATATTCATCTTGGTTAAACACCCTTGATTAATCATTCTCTAATTACAATATGTAATTAGTCTTTAATTAATTTCACAAATTAATTATCCTACATTATTCATAGTAATTAACATTTAATTACTTTATTTAATAATTAAATATAATTAATTATATTTATTGTTAATTAATTACGAAAATTAATCACCACATTATTAATTATCCCTTAATTAAACAATTCTTAATTTACATCATTAGCTATATTAATTAATGATCTCTAATTCAGATTTAACTTAAATTACTTTATTTAAATTAATTACATTAAGCGATTAAACTTTAATTAAACACAATTATTAATCACCCTTGATTAATAACATTCCAGTAATTAACCATCCTTAATTACTTATATTAATTATTCCATAATTAATTATCTCCACTAATTAATCCCTTGATTAATTACAAAAGTAAATATCCAAATTACTTCATTTACAAATCATCTTGTATTAATCACATTCAGTAATTATCATCTAATTACTTCCCTAAGTAATTATGGTCTATTAATTACACTAAGTAATTACACATATCAAATCATCAAATGATTAATTTAACTAAATTAATTAACTTAAATTAATCATTTTATCAAAATTAATCACAAGCAGTAATTAATCTCTTGTTTACTTTTGTTAAGTAATTACACTTAACCACTTTACAAATGATTATCTTAATTAATTAAACTAATTTATCACATTAATTAATTATTAATAATCTTTAGTTAATTATCTTCGTTAACTAATAACATTTCTTAAATTACTTTCTTAATTAATTTCTAGTTATAAATTAATCTAAATTATTTGTACATAAGTCATTTCTTAATTAACTTATTCGTTTAATCATTTAAATATCTTAATTATTCCTAAGATAATTTATTTCTTTATTAATGACTTTATTAATATTAAAGTGTATTAGAACATTACATTTTAAATTTAGATTCAAAATTTCATTTTGAATTTAAGATTCAAAATGATTATTATTTAAACATTTAATTAACATCTTTGATTTAACTTGCTTTTAAAAACTTGATTTCTAATTCTCGATTTAAAATCCAAATTTTTTTTTAAACCCTAGATTCAAAAGTTCATTTGAATCTATACTTTATCTTTGAATTTAAATCACAGTTTAAATTCTGTTTTCAAACTTTAAATTAATTCAAAATTTGAAAATCTGTCCGGTTTTTGAAACCTGTAACCCACCTTTAATCATTTTAAACTTTGATTTCATTTCAAATTTGATTCCAAAAATAACCCTGAATTCAAACTTAAATCTGGATTTAAGCTTTGTTAAATCTAGTCTACAAATTTAAAGTTTCACTAGAATTTGATTAAAAACAGATTTTGATGTTTTTGTTAAACTTCGTATATTTGTAAACAAAACTAACAAATAAGTTTGCCATTCTTATTTATTACACAAAACATGATTAACAAGTTTGAAAATTCTATATTTGAATATTTGAAGTTAATTAAATATTTCATTTATAAGTTATAAAATCATGGGTCATTACATATATGTTTAAGGAGGAAACATGTATATGTATATGTAAATGTACACAACATGTTTAAGATAGTTTGTATTTTGTACATGTGTGTTTGACATAGTGTTATTTGCATTTAAAACAACTTTTAACGAAGGAAAAATCAATATTTTGGAAAATAACTTTCGGTCACATTTTCAATTTTTCTATGAACTATATATTTTCGTAAACAAATTTTGAAAACAATTTAATCAACATTACTTGTTATTTTAAAATAGTCTTATTTGTTAATACGAATCCATTTATTAATTATTTAAAATATAATTAAATATTTGTTTAAATAGCGATTAAAGTTTGGGTTATTACAGATATGATATGCAAAGTGAGCAATTCAAAATTAGCGCCTCCTATATGAATGCTTTCCTCTAAACTAACTTTCAAAAATATGGTGCAAACACCGTAAATATACGAGTAATTCTACACGTGTGCAACTTTTGAAAACTTAAAACTTGCTTTTACGTCGAAATTTTCCCACACTTCTAAGAATAGAGGTATAGTTCAACCAATTTTTTCATCCAATTCCTACCATCCAAAATTCTAAAGCACCGTTGCTAACATCCAAATTCAGAAAAGTCCAGTTTTCTAAACCTATTTTCTTTTGCTAGGAAAGGATCTAGATGGAGAATTCCATATTTCCATCCTTCTCTTATGTACCGTTTTCCCTTGTATCTTGGAATCTTCTCTTTTGTTCCCACTCCTTTTCCAACTTTTCCAAGTACAATTTGCATAATCCAGTTTCTTTTTAGGTTTTTGAAACAAGGTCTATTTCAAAAATTGAATTTTTGGTTGTTAACATGATGTAGAGAAAGTATTCCCTAGCTATAAAAGGTTTTCTCCCTTGTTTCTAACCGTATTTTATTTTACTGTCATCTCTGTAGGATGGTAAAATCCATGTTTAACTATCCTGTCAACTATTCCCAAATTCAAGTATGTGGCATTTCCAAAATTTGTTTTTTTTGTTTTCAATTCAAAATATCTTTATATTAGTTTTTAAAATATCTACAAAATTTTAAACTTAAAAATCTTCCAAAACATTTTGCAAAAATATTTTATTTTTTCAAAAGCATTCATATATATATATATATATATATATATATATATATATATATATATATATATATATATATAGGTTTTCAAATTTTTTCCACATCTCAAAAAATTGAGGTTTAGTCAACAGTCCAATATCCATAGTGGACTTCTCTAAATTTACAGGATAAATTTTTAAGTTTCAAAAACTTTTCTTTTCTTCACAATAGAAACTAGCAATCAAGTTCAGTTATAAATTTCAGCCTTTGATGTATAGGGATATCGAGCCGTGGCTACTTAATATTTCTCCCCTGTCCTCCGCTTGCAAAAAATTATCAATTATATTCCACTTCCGTTTTAGTGGTATCAAGTAAATTTTCTTAATTTATTTCTTAACTTTCAATCTCTACTATTTTCTTTTTTCTTATGCATTAGTTGACTGTCTTTTCTGAAATTTCCTTATCTTATTATTTCCTATAACATTACGGCCCCCATAAAAAACAAAATAAAAGGAGCATTTTTTACAATATCATACGCGCTTTTACCCCTAGTAAAAACAATTAATGCTTACAACCCAACATAACTAGAACAACTGCTGCAAGCTACCCTACAACATCAACTAACACTAACGATGTTGTGGCTCTATCACTTCTGACTTGAATGTTTCTTCCTAACATGTTATCCTTCTAAAATCCTCATATCTTAACTTTGAGTTTGCCAATATCCTCCATGAGTGTTTGCCACCTCATAGTCCTCTTGTTACCATCTTCTTTTGGTCCAAATTCCAAGATGGTATTCTCAAATCTTGCACTAATGTCTAATAAAGTATTTCTAGGTTCTTAGCATTATCCTTTACACTTTACAGGGTTATTTATTGTTGTTCTATTAGTAATCATTGCTATCTTTCTCATAGCCTTATCCTATGCGTTAATTCGTCTCTATTCCATATTTAAAATCTTTTTTTTTTGAACTGGTACTTTATATACAACGAATCATTGGGACAACATATCCCATGTCAAATAAACGTTCGAAAGCAAGTTTCGAACTTGTGACATCCTGCACCAAAGCCGAATCAATTAACCACTTGGACAAAGGTGCTTGTCTCCATATTTAAAATCTTGGTTTGGTCTTTACATTTTTTTTCAAAAAATTTAAACTTCAAATTTTTTGGAATGTTTAATCCCAAAACCTTTGTCTATAAAATTAAAATTTAAAACACTTTATAAAATTCAACAGTACTTACTGTTTTAACCATTTAAAAGCTTTATTTTACAATCTTTGAATTTAACTTACTCATTAAACCTAAGAGAGAATGTTAACAAAACTTAATTAAAAGTTTCTTCCTTTTTTATTCAAATCAACCTTTTATTTTTAAAGTTTTTTAACTTTTACCTCATAAAAATTGGGATTTTTTTTTTTCAAACTATTTATTAAGTTTTTCCTTCAAAAACTTATTAGTTATACTAAACCATTCATTTTTAAAAATGAAATTTGTAGCTTTTCCAAAACATCTTTTATATTTTTTTAGACAATAAAATTGGAGTTGACAAAAACAACTCTCGCCTTATTATTCTTTCTTTCTCTACTTCCAACCTTTAGTAGAGTCTCTATTGTCACGAAAGGGGGACCTTTAAAAGATACTTGAAATGCACACAACAAGGGAAAAGGTCCATTTTTCCTTAAATTTCTTATATTACTTCTAACTAGATTACTAGAAAAATTTCTTTTAATGACTTCCTACAAAATATCCAATTATTACACCTTTTATTGTACTTAAGCATCCTCTACTTTAATGCATTGGAACTACTTCCCCTTCAAGAGGAATTGTTAATGCTATAATTCCCTATGAATCACTTAAAAGGGAATTATGTTTTGTGTGAAATTGCAAGGAATTATACTTCTTACATTCCTTGTTATTTCAAACAATACACCTTTATCTGTAACCTATTTGATTCATAGAAACTTATATTTTTATCCTTTTTCATTCCAATGAATTAAAATATATCAAATCTCAACCTAATTACAATAAATCAACTCTCATTTTTATTTATATTCCATAATTTTTCTACAATTTAACCCCTCTACCTAAACTGCATTTATTTCAATTATTTTCTCTTAATTTGATATCTTCTTTCTTGAACTATTGTAATGTATTCGCCTACAGCTTTGTGTTAGGGTTCCAAATCTTCATTTATTATTAAACCATATTCTTAACTTATACCACTTCCTATTGTCCATCTATAACATTCTACTTTACAACCTGAAAATTTTCATTACGGAAAACCCATGAGAAACATTGCTATACTATTTTTCTTTCGAAAGAAATAGCTTTCTACAAAATTTCCTTCATTGAAATTTTAGATTTTTACAAAATCTTTTTTCTATTAGAACTTCGTATTTACATTTTTATTTCTTTACAAATAAACTAGCAGCTATATACGCTCTATAATTATTTCCCCAACCAAATTGCTTTTATTAAACCATTTTATGAAAACTTTTTAGCTTAACTTCCAATGAAACTTTATACTTTTCCAAAATCTAATATCATGTATGTTTCTCCAAAATCTAATATTTTCTTCTTTACTTTTCCAAATGTATCAATCATGTATTTTTCTTAACTTTTAAAACTATTTTTTATCAGGTTGAACTCAAAGTGGATTTTTTAACTATTCCATTAAGAACACCCTTCCTTCCATTTTCTAACTGGTTTCTTTCTCAATATTGAAACTCCAATTAGGATTGACCATTTCACACCCTTCCTTAGGAAATTCTCCATCTCCCACTATTTATAACATATTAGATTCTTATTTTTCCTTTATCTAAACCTATTGTACATCATAAATCAGCAATCATATGGGGATCCACAATCATTCGGCTATCAAGGCCCGACTAGGGGTTATGTACCATCTAGCTTCGGGGATTTTCCATATGTAACAATTCTATAGTTGGAATAGTTAGGATTTAACGTATATTATATTTATAGGAAGAATGCAAATACGTTCGCTCAAAGATTCCTAATTTTCATGATCGACTGCTTTACGCTCTAATACCAAATGTAACAACCCACACCCCAGTAGGTTTGAATTTTCGCTAAATCAATAACCCAAGTCCACCAAAGCATGGATCGTTGGTTTTATATCTTGGAAAAAAAACAAAAGAATGCAAATCAAAGATCTAATGAAATAACTTACAATGGAATAATTAATATATAATAGATTACATAAGTATCGAACAATATTTGAAACTTTCCAAAATCAAGGGTCCTTGTGAGCACCGAACACGCCAAGCATCAATACTTGTCCTTCTAACTATCATGTGGGTTGTAATAAGACGGGGATCATAACAACGTTCTTGCGACTGCTAAATTATAAATCTTATCATAACACTATCGTATGTCGATTGTTTCCTGTTTTATGTTTTGTTTGTCTACATTTTATTAGTTGTTTCGACTCCATATCTGCATACGAACCGTTTTCATCTAACTTTCGTAGATTTAGTGTATATATATCCCTTGATCCTCTAATGGACCGAGATATTATCCATGCTAGTATCTTTCGTTCATCAACCCGTTAGGATCCACGGTCCTCGCCGTGTCACAATCTCCATACCATATAACTTGAGGAAGACCTATAGTGCTTACCGAAGGCCTTTCATACATTTTACCATACTATTTCTAATGGCCTTGCATACATTTCTCCAAATTCTCTTTGGGGATTTTCTACTTTATCTGCTTCCTAACATGGACCCGGCTCCACTAACCACCCCATTTATGCTTTGAAAAAAAGATCTTATTATAGGTTAAATAGCCTTGCCCTATCAAACAAACTAGAAAACAACTGTGACGGTGCATGATCTAGCGTGGTCCACTTGGTGGGCAATAGATAAAGACCCGCTAGGTATAACGTTGTCCTTCCTGTTGACCGTTCGGGACTGGTGACATTCTTATCCTATGAGAGCCCTGCCTCTAAATTTGATTCCAACACTTGATGCATAGTGCACAATCCCACTTATTATCCATTTAGATCGCCTAGTGCGATCTAGGCAATAAATACCTCTAAAATAAATTTGAAGAAGACTACTTTATCCTGAGGGTACCCTTCATGGGTTCTATGGTTGGACATATCTCACATATGTATGACGTTACTCAATTGCTGGTAGCCCCATACAGTAGGCAGACTTCTGTTGTGTAATCCTATCGATCTCGCATTCCAACCTACTTTAATGAAATTTTATCATTTTCTTTATATACTCCATACATTTAGTAATGATTCACATCTGTCATAAATGCATATTTGAGGCTACTTATACACACGTACATATATATATAATACATATGTATTCTCATTGTTGCATTCGTTTACCTTCATTGCCCCTATGGTTCTTATAGCTGACCCTCAATCTTTATTTTATTATGTGTTTAACTTTTCTTCTTCAAATTCATTTATAGCTTCTTTTATTAAAATCTTAATACCGTTGCCAATTTGCTCATTAGTTCCATCTTTTATTTCTATTCCCATTTTATTCTCCATTTCTTCTTCTTGCTTTTTTCCCATACTTTCTTTTTCGTTAGTTTTCATCTTATTGGCATTTTATTTCATTCATATCTTAATGTTCAACTTTTGGGATTTACTACATTTCAGTACATTGGAACTAAACTTCCACCCAGTAACTGTTAACACGGTAAATTTCCAAATCTTATCAAAAAAGGCGATATTTGTGTTATGTTTGTAATTATAAGGAATTGTCTTTCTATTTTCTTGAAATAAACAGTTTAGACATAGTGATTATCCTTGTTTTGTATATATTTTTTCATATACGTATGTATTCCTTATTACTCTAAGCGTCATACTTTTATTTATTTTAAACTAAATAATATGTAGAAATCTACTTGCAACATTCCAATTTCCAATGCATTAATATATCACAAAATACCTTAAAGATCTAAACAAATTTTCATTTCAACTTAATTCACATCCTTCAAATAAAAAATTCCTAATCATTATGCATTTCATTGAGATTTCATTCAATTCACATTTTTCGAATAAATATAAATTCTTAATCATTCCACATCATTTTAGATTTATTAAACTCACATCCGATGTAAAAATACCAATTCTAATCATTACGAAATTCGGTATTAATTTCATGAAAAATTTCAAACTAGCTTTCCTCACAGGAAAGTATTGATTCATCAACATAAATTTCATAGGCAAGTTTAACCTCTTTAACATTTCTTATTCATAAATTTATTTGCAATTGAAATTCTATTTTTCAGGCACGTAGGAATAGGTTTGCAACGGTATAATCTAGTATTATATAAAAACATGTAATATTCCTACTCAACTTCTTAAGCACTCCCAAACCTTTAGATCTAATCTATGCCATATGTATTCTTCGTTTTTGTAACAACCCGCATATTTTACGATTATATATTTAAATATTTTATTTAAATATAGCGTCGTTTATTTAATTTAAAGTCCAAAATGTGACTTTTTACAAACAGTCGAATCCGAACTTGAATCCACTTTCATTGAGTTCAAAACGATGTTTACAACTTGTTTGAGTATAAACATTCGATATGTTTGAAGTTGATTAGGATTTTGGTATTTTCATTTGGGTTGTCGGTTGTGTTCTAGCCCAATAACCCAATAAGAGAACCCAAACTCCGCTACCAAATACCCTACCTCCTCTCTACTTCTTTCATTCCTCTCATAATTTCCTAACTCTCAAAGCAAAAGGAAAAATGAGGGAAAAGAGGGAAAATCAAAATTCCTAAGCCCTAGATTCTTAGGTAATTCAAATTCAAGTTCCAAAATCAAGGAGAAGCTTAGGTAAGCATGCTCTTCGTCTTCTCCATTTTAATTCCTCTTCAATTCTTAATTTTTCCTATAACCTAACTTAGAAAATTCATTGCATGTGGTCATAGATTGATGGTTCTTGAAGTGAACTTGAAAAGAGATTGATAATGCTTTGTTTTAGAGCCTCTCATTCCTTGTTTTTTAATTTAAAGTTGAGTTATTGAACTCACATCTATGTCTATAGCTTTCATTATTGTTAGGTATGAATTCCTAACATCTATTTTATGTTTAATTGCTTTTGAATTGATTTAGTTTGGTGAATTTTCCAATTTTTAGTATTTTGAAGTCAAAATCTATGAAAATCCTATTATGGATGTTTGGACATGTTGTTAGGAGTGTATTAAAGAGCCTATAGGGTTGGGTTGTCGTTTGGCATAAATCCCTAGCCACCATCGCTCATTCGATCGCATCTGAGTTAATTTGGCCATATAGGCCTAGGCAAATTTTGCCCTGAGCTTCAGCTCAGACGTCTGGGAAAATGCTCAGACTTTTGAGGTATAGGAATAAAAATTCCAGACTCTCAGCTCAGACGTCTGAGGTTATTTCCAAACATCTGAGCCATCTAGAAGAAATTTCCAGACCTTCAGCTCAGACGTCTGGGAAAACCACCAAATGCCTGGCGCTGTTAAAATCAGCCAAGTCGCCTATTTTTATGTGGGTTTCCGTTTTAATCGATTTTTGATGATCCTGTTAGTTGTTGTTATTTATTATTGACTTTGATGACCTCTTTTCTGGATTTTTGGGAATATCCATTTAATGGAATTGATATCGATTTTCATGGTTTTAATTCACATCATCGAATGTGAATTTTTAGTGATAGATTGTTTATACAATCGTTTATATGATTTGTCATTTTAAAATACAAAGGTTTCTATACTAGTAGTAAATACTCAAACTCATTCACAAAAATGATTTCAACACTATTTTTAATACAGCACTCATTTTAAAACTGTTTTCCAATCTATTAGTATATGCACACCTTTACCTCATTCGTACGAGAAATCCAATTAAAGGACTTAGCAAAACAAGTGGTGCGAAACGCTTGCATTTACTTCGTAGGTTAATTCTTAGACTTGTTTGATTGAAATCTTATGACAATTTTCGAATGAAAACCTACAATTTGTTCGTAAATGTTTAAGTTAAACCAGTGGTTATATGACATGAACCTAAACTCATTTATTTACCAGCTTAGTGTAATTTACACTTATTGATCAATGACGATCATTTTGTATTTTCGAGTGGAAATCTACAATTTGTTATTTAAGTTAAGCCAGTGGTTATGGTACATGAAGCTAAACTCATTTATTTACTAGCTTGGTGTAATTTACACTTATTCTATGGAGCTTCATCTCATTTTTATAGGCTAGCAACCCATGGTTTTTTAACCATTTTATGGAGTTTGGTTCATCGGGCGTACCATTGAACTACGTCGTTGTTCCGGCTTATTTGAGTTTCAGGTTCCTCAAGCGTATAGTTGAACTACGTAGTTGCACCGGCTCTATGGACTAGCGACCCATGTGATAATTACTCGTTTATGATACACGTATTGGCGAGTTTTCGTGCTCCCGTTTATGATAGGCCTCCCCATTGTGTTTTCTGGATTTCTAATTACTGATTTTTGGAATTTGTGTTTCACCAATTTTTGCGATTTTCATTGATATTTTTTGTCAATATTTGAGGTTTGGTGAATAAGCTAAAAAAATTGATACTCTTTTTGGATATTTGAGGTGATTTGAGATATTATATGATTTTTGTTGTTATCAAATGTATACTTGTCACAATATGGCATTATTGTGATCGTATATTTTTGTCGTATCTCTTAGCTAGACTGATTCGTTTATTATTTTTCTTCTTAAATAATACCCGAGTCAGACCGAGGTGTTTTAGGTGCTTCCACTTGACTTCTTAGCTGGGACTATCTTTTGAATTTTGGCTAACTATTAGCTTAGTAGTTTTTTTGTTTTTATACATTCGAGATGTAGACTCCTTGATGTATACTTATTCTTTTGCCCAGCACTTGTACCTATTCTTTTGTGATGTAGTGGATCTTGTATGACCACTAATTCAATGTTCACCTCTATGTGTTATATTCATATCTATTTCCACCTTAGTGATATGAATATCTGTGACTGATTTATGTTATGCTTATTTTATATTTGTTTCTTAAGACCACATAGCCACTGTGCAGTCGCTATGAGTTTGTATTTGATATGTCAGATTTTCTCTTGAAATGAAATGCATAACATACTATCTGACATATCGATACTCACGTAAAACAATTACACAGATGGTGGTCCTCAAAAGCCTTATTCTTCGTGCTAGTCGACAGCATTACCCTGTAATGTTCTTGGCTAGTGTGAGTATAGAGATGGGGCGTCACAGCTTAGTATCAGAGCCAAACTTTGGAACAACATAGAATATTATGACAAGAATCATTGTCCTAAGTCTCTCTTAGGAATCGTGCCTTAGGATTTAAACCAAGTCTTAAGACGCGTTTTATCCTATTTTCTTTTATGATGCTTAATTTTACCCATCAAGCTTATTTGAATTCATTTTGAGAATAACTTTTTTCCTCTTTGTTCTTTCTTTCTTTCTTTCTTAAAGAAGAAGAGATGGTTTGACCTAGCAGTCCTAGCGTTGGTTAATCCAGTGGTCCTCCTCTGGATGGCATATTCATGTGTGCCCAACAACTTTTGGATCTTGTAAAGAATCAAAGGTTTATCCGTGCCTTGAATAAGAAACCTAAAAAGGTTTTACCTTTGAAATTAGAAGTGCCTTTCGACCAGCTTGTAGATATCACTCTTCGACTTGGCAAGGCCGATAAAGGAAGTGATAGTGATGTTGAAGGTGCCAAAAAGAGCCTCAATAGCAACAAGAAGATGCATATTAAGTTCAAAAGCCATAATCCCAACAAGAAAGGGAAGAAAGCAACTTCAACAGCAAAGACTCCAAACCCTGATCGTGGAGTATGCTACAATTGTAGTTCTAAGAACCACTATGCAAATAAGTGTCTGAAGCCCCTTACTTATCGCTATTGCAAAAGTTCGGGTCATCTTATATCTTCATATCCCAAATTTCAAAGTAGGAAAAAGGGAAGGTTGAACGTTGTGCAAGCCCCTAGTAACACTTCTCTTGGTCAAGGTATTTATCATTCTGTCCTTGATGGCATTGTTTTGTTTCGTGATCATCCTATTCAAGTTCTTTTTGATACGGGTGCATCTCATTCTTTTGTATCAAAAGAACTTTTTGATACTTTTTCTTTTAATATTATAGGCTTGATGACTTCATTAAGAATTGCTAATTCGGTTGGTGTACCTGCAACACTCAGTTTACTTTGTAAAATCGAGGTTATTTTATGTGACTATGATTTACGATCTGATTTGCATGTTATGCTACATAGGTTTCAGAATGATTTTGGGAAAGGATTGGCTTAATCTTTATGAAGCCCATATCCTATGTCCCGATAGGACTATCCATCTTTGACATCCTCGATATGCTAAGAGGATTTCTATTGTTCTTAATGATTTCGATTCCAATTTAGTGGCATCAATTTATTCTTTAGACCCACATGACGAGGAAGATGTTATTTCCCTCACTCAAGTAGTTCGTGAATTTCCCGATATCTTTGAGCCTATCTTAGGAATCCCACCTAAGCGATCAATTAAGTGGTGCTAAGGTCTTTTCAGCTTGACCATGCCATCGGTATTCATCGAATATGAGTTGCGAAGAATAGCGTTCTACTTGCCACATTCCGCAATCGTTATGATTTTATGAGTGATTTGTTATGTCATTCAATTTGATGAAGCCTCCAGCTTATTTCATCAATCTTATGAATCGAGTATATTGGTAATATCTCGATGAGTCCGTCCTTGTAGTCATTGATGATGGGTGAAAACAATAATTTAAAATTGCAAATCTTTGTAATATGAAATATTTATAAGTATAATTGGATTCTAACTAAGACAAGCAAAGAATATTTGTAAATTTTATAAGGGGCATGTTTATCATATAAAATTCGTATATGGTGAAAACGATAATATTTGTGTCTGATCAACTTTATCGATAGGAGTTTCCTAAACGCATGATGAGACAGTCAGACACAGTATAATGACTTGTAATAAGTAAATTTGTAACGACCCAAAATTTCTGTCAATTAAAATTCGTATATTTAATTAATTTTAAATATTAATAAGTGAAATTTGTTAGTCGAATAATTTTTTTTCGAATATTTAGATTTAATTGGATAATTAAATCGATAATTTAATATTGAAATTACAGAAAAAATTGGAAATTGGGTTAAATGTGATTAAAAAAATGATTTATAAAGTTATATTAAATCATATTGAAGTTAGAAAGATGTTATCGAACTTTTAAAATTAAATTAAAAGTTAATTTGTGAAAATTGAATATTTTAATATTTAATTGACGAGTTAAAATAGCCATTTTTCAAACAGTCTCGGATTTTGACGAAACCAGTTTCATCGGATACGTAATATTATATTATTGTAAGGTTTTAGACTTCGTGTCAATCGGATTTACCATTTGTCTGGGGCAAGCCAAAACGCATAGAAATTCGTTTAATCGATTTAATTCAAATTTGATCGTTTATTTCCGTAACTCGCACATATGATCGAATTAGCCTCCAAAACATGTTCCATTGTGTTCGAAACATGGGGTAAATCCTAGAAACGCCAGTCACCGCGTGAGATTTGGAGTTCGGAAAATTTCGGATGAATAGGAATTTGGAAATTTTCTATAAAAGGCCTTCACAAATTCATTTTTGCAAACAAAAGAAACCTAGTTAGGGTTTCAGCCCTTAGCCACCACCTCCAAAAGCAATGGCCGAAATCTTCCATTCTTCTCCCCTCAATTTCTTCAAATCCACTCATCAATTCAACAAACTTCCAACTGCAATGTTGTAGATCGTCTCGAGATCTACGATTTCAACGGTGGAGATCAATTTTTACGAAGCCGATCGACGACAAAGTGGTGATAAAGGCACGTCGTTCATGTTCGTTTTTTGAGGCTAAGGCGCAATCAAGTGGGGCCGGTCTGGGGTTGTTGGGGCGCGGCGGTGGGGGCTGTGACCTAGAAGTGTTCGATCATCGTCAAAGTCGATGTGGGGGTGCGCGTTTCAAACCCTAAATCATGAGTAGTGGGTTCGGTTGCGTTCAACAACTTGGAAGCATGCGCGTTTGGGAAGAAAGAAACATGCAGCCCTGATTTCATCAAGTTGAAATGTGCGGCCAGGACGGATTTGGGGTGAAAATTTAAAAAGAAAATTGTAATTTAGTTATATCATAATTCGTGTAACTTTAAAAATCAATATCTCTTTCATACGAGGTCGGAATTACGTGAAACAACTTGCGCCGGGTTCGTTTTTTCGAGCACTACGCAATGGAGCTGGTTTGGAGTCGTTTGGAGCTAGTGAAAATTTCGGCTAAAATTAAACGCACGTTTAATTTTATTCGAAACAAAACGCTACAACTATTATCGGAAACTCAAGGTGAGAACTTCTCACTCAATCGAATTAGTTTCGATTTAAAATTTAAATAGTAAGATTTAAAATTGCTTGATTGTGTGATTGGATGATAGTTATTATCTGTTGTATTGAAATAGACCTTATACGCCGTATATTAAGCGGATGTTATTTATTAAAAACGTATACCGCGATAATTCCAACTTGTATGGAATTGGTATTATATATGTACTTGGAGTTGATTTCCCGCATTATATAGCAGATGAGACCCTATTACGTCGCATAATAGCGGATAGTATTTTTTAAATCCATATACAACGATATTCCGTCTCGAAGCGGAATTGGTATTGTGCTAACGTCTTTGGATGCAGGGAAACAGGTTGGAGGGATCCAACCGGATTCCTCAAACATTTGAATTTGTTTCAATCTTGTGTGTTGATCTATTTATTGATCTGTTTATAATCTGCGTGATTATCTTTGTGATTGAAATCGTTAAAGGCTAAATTTTAGCCGAATATTTTTTTTGGTATCGTTAGATGCCGAAAATAAATAAAATTTAATTTTTTAAAATTAAGTTGAGAATTCATAATAAAATTTAATTTTGGAATTGATTCATTTTAAATAAATAAACGTTGAAATTTTTATGTTATAAAAATTATGATTTTTGTGAAATATAACCGAAATGTATTTTTTTTGAAATAAGTAGTTGATTAATTTATAAAATGGTTTAAATTGGGATTTTTGAATTATTATAAATGATTTATATAAAATATTTATAAAATTGATATTTATAAATTAAAATATTGAAATTATAAAACAAGTTTTTATAAGTATTAAAATGAAATATAAATGGATTTCATAAGTGGATGAAATCTATAAATTTATAATTTGTGATGTTATAAAATGAATAGATTTTGAAAAGTAAAAGATTTATAAGTAATTAACTTATAAATCGGATTTTTGCGTGTAAATGGAATATGGATAGAATCTGTTAATAAAGTGATTTTATAAGTTGAAGTCGTTATAAAATATAAATGGAATTTATAAACGTGGTTTTATAAATCCGAAATCGACTTGTTTTAATAAGTTTAATTATTATAGCTTATTAAAGGAGATATATCCATGATTTTGGGACAGTGGATAATCCTTTAAATAAAATATGTAGAAATTGAATTTGGTTAATGAAGTATATTCACGATTTTGGACGGTGAATAATATATTAAAGAAATATTTTGGGAAAGTGATAATTTAAATAGAATTAAAATGATTTAAAGATGTTTTAAAATGTATAAAGTATCGAAACCATAGATTTCAACATTCATTGTTGAAATAGACGTTTTCGAGAAATAGAAGGAAATGGTGGACTATAACACTGTTGTTATAGTAAATGATTTCTGAAAGGAAAAAGTTTTGAATAGTATTGGGGTTTATATGTCTATCTTAATTTCAGATCCCCATACTAGTGATTTTGGGTAGTCCTAACGATGTTTTACGTTACAGTCGTTTTCACCCAAATAAATGTGTTTAAGAGAAGTTTTCCCTAAAGAATAAAATGTATACTTAATTTGGATTTAAGTATATTGAATATTTTCCAAATGTTCGAAATAAATGGATTGGTGAATTACTTATTCTTGAATAAGTATGGAAATGTCTTCCAATATGAAGTGAATGTTTTGAGATCTTATCTTTTAAAGATAAATTAAAAATGAATATTAGAAATCGATTTGGAAATCGTATATTCATAGATATTTTGGAAAGGTAAATTCACTATGGAATTTATAAAAGAAAGGGAAATTTGTTTAAAAAATAAACATTGATTTATTTTGAAGCATGGAAATAAATTTACGGATTTGGAACGTAAATTTAATAAATCGGTAAGGATTTATTTAATTGGTTTAAATGAACCATTTTGAAATGAAAGTTGTAAGGGTGTAAATTGATTTGAAATTGGTTTTCAAATGGTTGAAGTGTGGAAAAATATATCTTGTAAAGGTATTCTTGAAAATAAATAATTTGGGAAGATTATCTGAAATCGAGTTATGTTGTGAATATTGATTGATAGTTAAATAACCGACTATCAATATTGACCCTTAAATGGCTATTTGTTGTGAATTGGTTGAGATTGAATGCTACACTTATTTTTAAATTATTGGGCTTGTTATTCGGACTACCCATTCCGAATATTGATACGACGTAATGGATAGCATTGAAGACTGGCGGTGAAGACCGGTTATTTGTGAAAACGATAGGATGACCTATCGATTGCCTCTACACCGTTGGCTACGGTATGGAGATTTCCTTTGTAATGGGAAATTCGATCGGGATTGTGAATACCCGGATTGCAAGGGCTTCTTTTGAAATGCCTTCGGTTCTGTTCGAACCCGGAACAGACTTGCATGGTTACGTGTCTGACATTACATTTTGAGATATAAAGCAGATTTCTTTCAAATACATCTCTGTTGGTGGCGGGGAATTTATTCTCTTATCTTAACACCCTTCTCTGAGACGTACGAGCTCATAGGTTATGTAGTTGAAGGTTATTAGCGATATATTCCACATTTGGTAATGTGGCATGCTGAGTGTTGCTGTGTAATGATTATTTATTGATCATTTATTGATCAAAGCGTGGCTTTGTGAAAAAGCATAGCTTTGTGGACGCGACTTCATAAGACCTCACACCCCGGAAATGGTCGAAACAGGAATATGCGGCAAGGTTATGAGGGTCGCGCCCTTTAGGGTATGTCATTCCCTTATGGAAAAGGGTGGTGTCAGGTATGGAGCCCTGATGCTTAACCTATGTGGTTGCTCCAATCACATTTTTCTGTGTAATTGTTGCTTGGTGATAGAGGGCCCTCGGATAAAGGTCCCAAAAAACCGGGGGGTGGCATATTCGTGTAGTAGTTACCTAGTTACAGAGGTAACCCGGCATTGTGTTGGCAGAGAGCTGGTTAAGTTCTAGGGACGTCCCGCCAGAGGCGATCCCATGTGGTAGTAGGAAGTTCCTTAGCCTGACCATTTGTTGGAAATCCAATTCCCAATACGAACCCAGTACGGTTTTAGTTGTATAACCTTCCATTTACTTATGGTAGTCACTGTGATGACCCGGAATTTCCAACAATTTAAATTGGAATTATTAATTGATTTTAAATATTTAAAAGTTAATTTTAACTTGAATTCAAGATGACAATATTTTCTTGATAATTAAATCATTGAATTATATAGTTTAATGCTGAATTTAATAACTGAAAATTGGGTAGATTTCTGAATCTGGGATTCTAAGCCTGTTTAAAATAATTTGAGGGCTTATAAAATTTATAAAGATGATACTGAAAATAATAGAATGTTAAAGGTAAATTTGTTAAAAAAAAAAATTTAAAAAAATAATATATAGTTTAAATTGAATTTTAAAATAGCCTTCCGAGGCACAGTCTCGGAATTCAACGAAACCAGTTCCATGGGATCCGTAATAGTTAGTTATTATCGAATTTCAATTTTCGTAGAAATTGGAGTTGTCGTTTAACCCTGGCAGCTCAAAACGCATTGAAATTATTCTAATCGATTTAATTTAACATGGGTCGTTTTCTTTTTGTAACTCGTGCATTTGATTGAATTAGCTTCCGCAACATGTTCCATCGGGTCCGGAACGCGGGTAAAACCCTGAAATCGCCGAGCGGCATTCCCTAAGTGGAGTTTGAAATTTTTAATGGAATCAACGAGACGGTTTGATAGTTTTATAAAATAATATAATTGAAGTACATGTAGCCAGAGATTTTTTCATTTCCAAGCGTGCTCAAGAAGCCTCACTCCATCAACACCCTATTCTCGTTCCCCTCTTTCTATTCAAAAGCAGGAAAACGAACTCAAAAAAAAAAGAAATGGCAGAAGTGTTGAATCGCAATTTCTATTCTCTAATCATCTGACAAATCAAAGAGCCGAGGCAAACTCGAACTAGCGTAAGGCCGCGACGGATTCTTGGGGTGGAGTTCGAAGGGGGGAGGAGGCTGGCTTCGCGTGAGTCGAAGGGATTTGTTTTGGTAGATTCGAGCTATGGCTGAATGGCTCGAGGTTATGAAGCGCGCGTACGCGCGCTCTCCAACGCGAAGGAGGCGCCGCGTTCCGGTGGTGACGCATTCGAGTACGGTGATTAGATTTTGTGCACGGTCGCGATTTCTATCTGGGATTTCTCGTGCTGCGCGAAATAAGGCGGCGGAGCTAGAGTTGCAGGGGCTTGCGGTGTTAGGTGGCGATGTGGTTCAGCAATTTGGGGACCATGACGTTGAAGCCGTGGTTAGGGCTCTCTCACAATCAATTTGCTGTGAGTAAATTCTTTTCGTTTTACTTAATTATTTTAGGTCTGGTTATGTTTAAACTTAGGCTTGAAAAAAAAATATTGAAGGAGAATGGAAGTGTTTTAATCATTTATAAATCCTGTAAATTAAATGCTTTTCAAAAACTTAAATTTAGACAGTTTGTTTTATTGTTAAATTAAGTATGTTAAATATATAAAAGATATTTAAAACTTAATTATTTTACAAATAAGTTAAATGTTATTGTGATTTAATATTTAACAAAGAACATGTTTACCTTAAGTATAATCAAGATTAAAAAATCCATGGAATAAGTTAAAAATTAATTAAGTAATTGATTTGAAATTATTGATCGAGTAATTTGCAATTAGTAATTTACAAACGAAAATTTAATTATTTGATTTGATTCAATTGTGAACAAAATCATTTATACTAGGTCGAAGTCGAGGAAACCGAGGCAAATTTGAGGTGGGTTGCATGTGAAAGCAAAGGTGAGTAAATCTCACTTTGTTGGATTTCTATTTAAATTTAAATGGTTAAATTTTAATATGTGGTTGAATGAGTGAATTGATTTGATATGCACTGTGAATTGATGTTCTGGTGATTTTGGTATTGGATGGTTCTCGAGTTAATGGTTGTTTAACTCGAAGTATTGGGGATTTTAAGTTGTTTTAAACTTAAAACAATAAATAGGAAAATGTTTCTGTTTAAAGTTACTAAAGGCTAAATGATTTGTGATACATTAAATTAGGAGCGTAGTTAGAATGGGTAATTAATTAATTCAATTAATTAATGATTTGGGTTATTTAATTCAGTAATTAAAGGTATTTAAATAAATAATAAATTAAGTTGTAAGTTAATTAACTAAGTATAAGTAATTCAGAATAATCATGTGATGGTGTGATAAATAGTTACTTAATGTAATTAATAAAATATAATTGCTTTGTGAAATTTTGTCTAGAGAATTAATTAAGATAATTAATTATGGAATAATTAATTTATTAACGAAGTAAATAAAAAGAATAGTTAATTACAGATTAAGATTAATTGAGAATGATCAATATTGGGATTGAATTAAAGTAATTAATTTAGATTAGGACAAATCAAAACACAATGGAAAATCGTTAATTTATATAATCAACGATGAAATTAAAGATTGATTAATTAAGATAAATTAATCATAAGGGACTCATGAGAAACTAATGAATGTAAGTAATTACGGATTAGTGTAATTGATTATGGTTAATTAATTTGTGAAATAACTAAAGATTACTTATTGATTTAGTTAAGGATACTTAATATCATAAAATTAAATAAAGGAATTTACTTGAAGGTAATTGAAAACAATTAATCTATGGTAATTAATTAGGATGAATTATGAAGGAATGGTTGATTAATTGATTGAAACTAATTAATGTTAAATGAAGGGATCCAAGTGATTGAGGATTGAAATTCAATTAGAATCAATTGGAATAATTTGGGAGCTATAAAATTTGCTTATGGATAATTGATTGGTATTGGGTGCTTTGAATGAGTTGATACCTCTAATATGAGATGTTGTGATTTTCTTTTGGATAACTTGAGAAATGATGGTATGAATCGCGAAGAGGCCGGAATCGGGTATTGGGAAATACCCGAAACCACTTCAAAATTTTTATAAATTGATTTGGGGAATCAATAGGCAGGAATGAAATGATTTAAGTGAACCGGATTATTTTATCTAAGTTTGGTACTTAGAAATTTATATGTAAAATAAATGTTGTCTATAGCAAATTGTGAATTGGTTAAATTGATATAAGTTACCCTGGTTTATATAAGTTGTATGCATGTATTCCATGTTAGAGGAGTTTACTCACGCTGGTTTCCAGCCTGACCCGGGTGTTACTTTGGTGTAATGCTCAGGTCAGACCGAGTATTACAGATTTTTCAGGTAGGTACGTTCTGGAGCTAAGTAGGCAAGGTGGATGGCAATGGCGTATCGAATTTTCCGCTGTATATATAATTGATAATCTGAGATATGATAATTATGTATGTTTTGTGACTGTATATATGTGAAACTCTGATATATATCAAATGTAATCGACAGATTTAGTATTCTTTTGTAAACTGTTATTATTTATTATTATATTTTATCCGCTTCGTATGTGAGATGCTTGGTGTTTCTGTTCTTCTTCTATCTCTTTCTTCTTTTCATAACTATCTGGAATTTTCGGCTTCGAAAGTTTCGGGTTGTTACATTTGGTATCTGGGCTGAAAGGTTAAGCGAGAACTTTGGCTCTGGTGGGGATTACTCATGAAATAGAGTCCAAAGTACTCTAGGATGAGTTGAATATACATATATATATATATATATAGATATATGAGCGCGTACTTGTTATTTTCTTATATAAAGATTTTAAATGATTTTATATTAAAAATATATTTTGATATATATAAAGCAATATTTCCTTCTAATAAATATTTAGGTGATTGGTTGTTAATTATTGAAATTAAAATTAAGAAGTAATATAATACAACCAAACTGAAGTCTAGAATTGGAATTAAATTAAGTAGGAACAGAAAATACAACTAAATTAAAATTTAAGTGATTTAAAATGAAATTCTAAATCTAATCCCAGAATTTGGAAATTTGGTTTCAAAATATTGCGAGAAAAAAATAAGTATTATTTGGATAATTGGGACTTGTTGGAAACAATGGATTGTTGAAATTTGATTTGAATTTAAAATCCAAGGTGGTTTAAAATTGTAAAACATGGCTGAGAGGGCCAAGAAATAAATATGTATCTATGTATGGACATACATGATATTAAAGATAATTTGAAATAAACTCTATGAGGTTGAGTTTTGATTTTTCCCTGAAATGTGATATAAAAACCCAAAGTGATATAAGTTTTGAACTTATAAAAGGGAAAGAATTTGAAGTTTGAAGTGGGAATTCAATTTGAGAATGAGGTTGACTGGATTAAGTAAATTGAATTTAACTTGGAAGAAGTTAAATAAGTTTGAATGAACAACTTGGATGGAAGATTTTAAGATGAAATTGGAATTTAATTTGGAAAGTTAAATGGTTGATTTGAATTGGGAA
This sequence comes from Allium cepa, assembly GCA_030765085.1. NCBI lineage: Eukaryota > Viridiplantae > Streptophyta > Magnoliopsida > Asparagales > Amaryllidaceae > Allium > Allium cepa. Next base: position 288,908,074 of record CM060940.1, read on the forward strand.
TTTGTGTGATCTCAAAATGGGTTTGAGATTTAAAGATTGAAATGGATGGACATTTAAAAACAAATTGGATGATACCATCCTATTGTTAATAAATATATCTAAATTTAGAATGGTATTGTATAAATAAAATAAATTTGAATAATTGAATTGTAAAATAAACTTGTTTAAGAACTGATTTCAATCTGGAAGGTAAAATTGAATAATTAAAATTTTGCAATAAAATTGTATTGAACTCTTATTTGAACCTTGAAATATATAAGTTGGGATAATTTAAAATGGAATTTTGAGAATTTAACCCGAATCTCTATAATTCGAGATAGTTTAAAATTCAAGATTGAAATGAATTAGTTCAAAATTGAATTTTGTTTGAAGTAATTGGATTGGTGATCAAAGATGTATAAGTCTAAAATTTTAAATGGGAAATTGGATTGGAGTAAATTGAAGTGATTTGGATTCTGAAATTAAATTGATAATAATTCAAATTGATTGGGATAATAGGAAATTGTAATTAAAATTGAACAGGATTAAAATCAACTTGAATTTGATTTAAATTGGGAAAGGAATCAAGATTGATTCAATTTGAATTGGGGATTAATCAAGTCCAATGAAATTTGGAGTTATTTAAGTTGAATTGTTGGGGAAGTGAACAGTTGACTCTTGATTATTTTCAATATAAATTGTTTTCATATAAACTTGTTTTTCTAAGCTATTAAATATATACAACCTTTCTTTCTTAAAGCCAAATTGTTTTATATTTGTTTTACAATTATTTGGAGCTATTTAATCATTTTTCAACTGTTTCTTAAACTAATTACTATTTTTCAACTATGTTAACGTGAAAATCTGACGCTAACACCTCGGTGTGTATGGAAGTGAAGTGAAAGCACCACCCGTGAATACGGGAATCAAGAGATAACAGTAAGTAACAGAAAATCAGTAAATGAGCATAGAGTTTATAGTGGTTCGGCTTATGATCAAGCCTACGTCCACTTCAATCCTTTTTATTGCTAACTGAATTACAACTTATTACAATCTCTTTCGATTACAATCCAATTCAATTCAAAAGACAAGTAGCTAGAGAAAACTTCGATGCCACAGAGTTCTTCGAATCCATGATTGAATGTGTCGGATCTTTGTGTGAAGTTTGATCTAAACGTCTTGCGTGAGCTTGAAGTGATGGAGTGTAGTTTGCTTTGAAGATAGTAAAGTTCCAATGCCTTGAAGAAAAATGATTCCCCCAAAAGTCCCCTCATGTTGGAGTTAGCCCTTTATTTATAGAGAATTCTAGGTAGCGGTTTTCGCCCAAGTCATGAGTCGTGACCGACTCAGGGAGAGTCGTAGGTCGCGCTCGACTCAAGGTTCAAGAGTCAGCAGGCAGTGGAGTAGGTGAAGTGGTAGTGAGCTTTTCTTCGTTCATCTTGATACAAGTCCTAACTCGTTCGCGAGTTAAGAAATCACGGTTTAAAGTGAGGCAGCACTAAAATTCTGGCTTTGTGGTTTTAGGTCGTGTACGACTTATACTAGGTCGTAAGTCGGTCACAACTCAAATGCAGTTGCTTTCACCCTTTTTGACTTGAGTCACTAGGTCGTTCTGTTTTTAGGTCTTTTTTAGGTCGTAGCCCCTTAAGTCGTAAGTCGTGAACTGTTAAATCGCGCACGAGTTAACTGGACGTAGCTTTTTGTTTGCTTCCTTAAGTCGCTGACGACTCAAGATAGGTCGTAAGTCGCACAATTCTTTAACTCGTGCAACTCCTCAATTGTTGAGTCGGTAACTTGTTGAGTCGTGAAGTACCTTGAGTCGGCCAACACCTTTAAGGCATTAAGGTTATAACCCGGTGAGTCGCTGTCCTTCCTGAGTCGTTAAGTCGGCAATCAGTTGAGTCGTCATTCATTTTAGGTCGGCAACATGCTAAGGCTGTTGAGTTGGTAATCATTGTGAGTCGCGAGCCTGGTTTGAGTTGCTTGAGAAGAGGAGTTAACAATTGCCCCTTGGAGTACACGCTTAAACCGTGAGTCGTGTGCTTCTACCCAGTGCATGAGTCGTAAACGACTCAAAGAGGCTCATGACTCGTTAGTCCTTTCATCTTCCCCCCTGTTTCGTATATAAGCCGTTGAGTCGGTCCTTCCTCCTCACTTTACTGCTTATCTGTTTTATTTGATCCTACCATTAACGATCCTTCAAGTTTCCAGAGACGAATCCAAGCTAATCAGTCATCAACTCATCTTCACCTTTATATTGTGTAAGTGAATTCACCTTCTGTTCAATCCACGATCACCATTGACTCATGAATCTGGACTCCCCATTTTCTGACTCCAATTCGTTTTTGTACCGTGTTCCATCGCGAACCACGTTTCTGATTGATTTGCGACTGCCATCGATCATATTGTTGTTATCGTTCGCGATAACATAGTAGTGCACCAGATTTGGCGCAAGCTTGAAGCGATTCGAATTGGTTTTTTGGGTGATTTCTGACCATGTGAGGAGAAGATAATGGATTACAGTGTCTCGAATTAACTGGTCTGTGAGTTTGGAGGAGATGAGAAGGTCCTTAGCGGGTTAATGGGTTAGAAAGGAGTTAACTAGTTGAGGAGATGACCTAGAATTCTCACGACTTAGTTGGTTTTTTTTGGATCTACCGACTTAGGAATGTCTTGCAATCTCATCCGTCCACGACCTAATTTTTGGGTCGTGTTGATTTCCTGACGATTTAGGACTTAGGTCATACGAGTGACTCAGCCCTTTAGATCCTTACCACAACTTATCCTTTAGGCCGTGAACGTCTCAAGCCATAAGTCGTGAATGACTCAACACTTAGGCTATTTTCCATACCGAGTTGCTTCTTGTGGCTTAACCCTTGACCGACTCAAGTAGATGGGACCTAGGCTTCGAGTAGCGGCCGAGACAGGACTTTCTGATTTGAAGCTTTTTCCTCCACGCACATTACGACTTACAGAACTTAACTTAACTCGCCGCATACCCCTTAGGTCGTGAACGAGTTGTCACAAGCATAATCCCAACTTGATTATTTAACTTGTATTACCGGACTGAATTGCCTAAACTCTGAATTGCCCAAACTTTAAATTGTTTGAACTTTGTTGCATTATTCCACAGATCCTGTTAACTTATAAGCTAACTACCTGCTGAAAATAACAACTACAGAAAACCAAGGCGAATATACTGTCATTGACTGCCCATATCAAATGACAGATTAGTTGACAGAAGGTAATTAACTTAAACAGATTGTGTGAACGAAGTGCTTCAATTCAACTAATTCAAGTAGAGTATTAAAGCAACATTGAGATAGTCAATTGAAATCGACCGGTTTGCACCAATACTGCACTTGAACCCTTTTTTTTTTAAATTAACAAGTCCTGAAATTTAGTAATCGATCAATTGTCGATTAGTTTAACTTCAGTTATATTTACTTGTCATTATTAGTTTTGCACAACACTTCACACTTTTTAGGAAACGTGCACCTTCACATTTGAATATCCAGTTGCTTGTGTAGAATGACTTCCCAGCAAGAAGAGATAACAGCACAGGCTGGAGTTGTCGCTCCTATTCCAGCTCCATTAATCAATCCTCCTGAAAGAGCCTCTTCTACTTTATCATACAAAGTTTTTCGCCAATTGTGCGCTCAGTTTGGTATTGCTGAATCAGATGCCATTCTTCCTGATAAAACCAACGCTCCTGATGTGGCGCCTTCTGGCTTTGTAACGGTCAATCGACAAATGTGCCTGAGTGGGGGCATTCCTCCTTTCAATGACTTTTTCCAACAACTTCTTCGTCAACTGGCCATCGCTCCATCCCAATTACACCCCAATGGCTATGCCATTTTAATGGGGTTGTGTGTACTGTTTAGGAGGACGCTTGATCGATTCTCAAGCTTTGACGAGATTTGCTTCCTATGCTCTTTCACTAGGACAAAAGATCACCCTTCTATTACTGTCGTTAGAAGTGCTCGAAATCGTAAATTGGTCGTCGGTCTTCCTGACAGCGCTCATGGGTTTTTGACTCAATTTTTCTATGTTCGCTGTCCCCCGGGGCTTTACGCTGTATGAAGGGAAGGAAGTAAGATTAACCATTCTTACTTCGTTTGTTATCCGACTTTTGTGAGATGGAATTGCTAAGTGTTAACTCCGCTTCTTTTTTATTCTCAGCGGTCGCTCCTCCTTCTAGGGATCCCAGTCACAAGCCAACTTTCGAGAGGCTTAAGGCCGTGCCAGTTGAGGAGGGAGGCATTCAATTTCTGTTGAAAGACGAATTTTTGCATCAGTACGGACTTTTGCATACTTCTCGTTCTACACATCCTCATGAAATCCCAGACTCCCCGGCTAGAGCGTTGGATGCTCCAGTTTCTACCGACACATCCATACCAAAAGGACCTGCTCCCGAGGCTTCGCTAGTGAAGTGCTCCACTTCTATTGATATTGCGGGGCCATCTGACAAACTTGCCTCGGTTATTGAGGAAGAAGAGCCTCAGGGATCTCCCCAACGTTCACAGAAATCTGGCGAAAAAGCTGAGAAAACCAGTCCTGTCAAGCAGAGCAGGGACGACACTTTCGAAGGATTGAGCGACCTCTTTGCCACCTCACAAGAGATCTTTAAAGATGATCCTATCACTACCGGGATTTCTTCTTCAATGGTCGAGGCTACTTCTACTCTGCAACAGACTCCGTCGACTCAAGAGTTGACGCTAATTACTACACCCATAACTAACCCACAATTAAACAGTGGTTCGTAGTTTGCCGCGCGTAGCTTGCACATCACACACTTAGAATCTTTCGGCACTTTTATGCTTCTGACTCTTTGTACTTTGACGAATTCTAAAGTTGTGTTTTTTCCAATTTCAGGTTCTTCAATGAAGCGAGGTGGCTCGTATTATGATGACTTCCAGCGATATGGGAGACGCGGCCAGTATGACTATAAGCATTATCTTCCTGTTCACAGAGAGACTGATGAAGAGAGGGCCGCTCGGAAGGCTCGGGAGAGACGTGCCCATGAAGAACGTTATGGAAGACCGGATGACCGATACGATTCTTCCCACAAAGAGGGTGACTCCCACAAACGCAAATCTCACGATGACAGAGGGAAGAGTCACATAACTGATGACCCAAGTAAACGGGCTAAAGTCAGTGAGCAACCAATGCCTGCAACTTATGAAAAGATTACCGCTCCTATTCCTTCTCAGTCTCTTGCCCCTTCTCGTACTGATATCCAGGCAATTATTAACAGGCCTTCCTACCAAGTTGGACCAGGTCCAGCCACTCTCCAAAGCCGATTTCCAAATTGGTGTTTAAAAGGAGTTCGCTCGACCTTGACCTGGTTCCCATAGATAAAAATGCCATGTTACGGAACCTTGATGCCGTTAGAATTGACATTGAGAGGATGTCAAATTGGCAAAAACTTGTTGATGAGCTCCAAAGGGTGAACCGGGCCAAGCTCGAAGCTATGCTGACCATGGAGAATGACAAAACCGAATGGCAAAAGACCCTTAAGCAGCACGATGCAGAAATGAGGAGCATTGCCGATTACAATGAAAAACTTGAAGCGGAAGTTGGGAAACTCAAAGAGGAGCTTACCACTTCCTCCGCTTCTTATTCTCAAAGGGAGAGTGTGCTCCAGCAGCAGGTGCGGGATGCTCATGCTGCACAAAGGGATGCCGAGGCTAAGGCTGATGGGCTGGAGCGACTTGTAGAGGGCTACCGTACTGATATTACTCAGTTACGAGGGCAAACCAGCTTTCAGGTTGCGGAAATTGAAAAATTGAAAGCTCAACTATCTAAAGTCGAAAGAGAGAGAGATGAGGCTATTGCTGGTAGAATTGCAGCTGAAGAAGCTCATGAAGCTACCAAAGCTGACATCGGCTCGACATTATTTGAATTCTATTTGCAAAGTGTGTTAGGGCGTGGCAGTCTTGCATTTCTGGGTCCCAAATATGAGGTTACCCTAGCTGAAGTATGGGAAGCCGCGCTTGATATGTTTAAAGGCACCGGGTACACTGAAGAGGAGCTAGAGGCGCACTACTTAGACTTCGAAGCCCGCGCAGCCCTTGCTAGAGGGAAGGAGCAACTTGCTAGATCGCGAGTTGAAATGATGGGGGAAGAGCATCAAGAAAAAGAAACAACTTTGACTGCCCCTGTCCCTCCTTCAACTTCAGTCGATGTTGACATTGTTGGTTCTAGCTCTCATACACCGATTCCTGCCAAAGCTGATACCGAAGCCATAATTACACAAGCCGTAAATGAACCACAAGAGAGTGCTGAAGCTCATGACTACGAAATTGATGTGATACCACCAACTTCTCCAGGTAACCCTAATAATGCTCAGGGGGACAACTTGCCAGTTTCTTATTGATTTGACGAGTTCTTGATTATTTCTTGAATGTCGACGAGCCATTGTCTCCTCTTTTTGTGGGAATTACTGACATTTTTAACTTTTCCTTTGTAGAGAAAGCACCGAGCGTCATTCAAACTTCTTCACCTCCAGTTACTATTCCTCTGTCTTCCCCAATCACTCTTACTCCTCATCTGGGATCACAGGAGGAAATAATAGGTGCCCTCCGGGGCTTGGATGACCCAGCTGCTTCGCAAGACCAAAAGGACGAAGGACTTGAGGGGGGTGAGATATCTCCGGAACAGACTCCTTCTGATGACATAATTTTGTCTAAACTTGTTACTCCAGGAAGTGAGTCTTCTTCAAAGAGGAGAAAGAAGCGCGGAACATCAAAAAGGAGGAGGAAGAGCATCATTGCTACTGAAGAGGAGCCGAAAGTTGAACCAGTTGTACCTCCCTCTCCTTTTTCCCTCATGCCTAAAGATCGACCCAAAAAGCTAACCATCCGGCCGGGTGAAGGGTCCAAGGGTGGCAAGAAGAAATGAAGATTCCAGTTTTTAGCTTTTTGTGTTTTTGCACGTACTGGTCGGGGATTGTGCGGGTACCGGCCCCCGCTTTCTTTATCTTGAAACTTGTATCTGTAAGAAATTGTAATAGAATTGAATAAAATGATCCTTTATTTGTACAAACACTTGTTTGAATTTGAAAATGCATTTATTTTTTATTTTCGTACAAGTTTCTTTGCACGATATTGCAGTGAGCTTGTGGTATACTGTTCGAGCGTAATTTTACTGATGTAGTTATACCATATTGCCCCTATACCATAAGCTCGTTGCAATATTTTATACTTTGAGGGGACCTGTACTTTTATTTTCCAGAGGATAATTATTTTATGCTTGGAGGAATATTATTTTTAAAAAACAGAGTACAACTCCCTCCAAGTAAGTTTTTACGCTTCATCCTTCGAAGATATCACTTTTTCTTTTGTGCATATACACGTTTTACCAAGTGAATTCTTCTATGTGGTAAAGCGGGCATATGAAGGGTACTTTAACTTCTTTTTGAGGAAGAGAATTTTCCAAAATAGGTGGATCATTCTTCCTTTGAGAGTTAAAGTGTGCCTTTGAAGATGGCTTCTTTTTTTTTATATATATGCCACAGTAAAGGGCTTTTTTGATTTTTGCTTCTTTGAAAAGTTGCACCTCTGAGGAGGGATTTTTCACGTTTCAACACCTGGAAGTTTTATTTCAATCTCGGTGAAACGTGTGCCTCCGAAGAGGTCTTTCTGCTTGCTTGTGCCTTCGGGAGGAGGTCTTTTCATTTCTACCTCTGGGAAGAGGTCTTTCTGTCTTGTTGTGCCACTGGGAAGAGGTCTTTTTGTTTTTGCCCCTTGGGAGAGGCTTTTATTTTTCCCTGTTCGCTGGGAAGCGGGCCTCCGAAGAGGGCTTTCCACATTTCAACACCTGGAAGTTTTATTTCAATCTTGGTGAAATGTGTGCCTCTGAGTAGGGTTACTGCCTGGAAGTTTGGAGTTTCTTTCTCTCGGTTGGACGGATTCACGGGAGTGTATCGACTGATCATTCCGCAACTTTGTAGCGAGAAAGATCTCTATTTTCTGGTTGGCCCGCTCGAGGTCTTTTATTTGGACTCTAAAGAGTAGCATTGGACTCTGAAGAGTAGCGTTTGGACTCCAAAGAGTAGCATTGGACTCTGAAGAGTAGCGTTAGGTCTCCGAAGAGAAGCATTTTTTTTTTTACGTTTCAACACTTGGAAGTTTTATTTCAATCTCGGTGAAACGTGTGCCTCTGAGTAGGGCTTTTGCCTGGAAGTTTGGAGTTTCTTTCTCTCGGGTGGACGGATTCACGGGAGTGTATCGACCGATCATCCTGCAACCTTGTAACGAGAAAGACCTCTCTTTTTCTGGCTAGGCCCGCTCGAGGTCTTTATCCTCCGAAGAGTTGTGCCTCTGTAGAGGGCTTGTGCCTCCGAAGAGGTCTTTTGCTGATTGATGCTTGCTCGCCCATGTCTCCTCGCCATCGATTCACGTTGGCGACCCCTGTTGTCTTTGGCAAGTGTTTTCACTTTCCAGTTCCCAATAATTTCCCTTATCCAAAGAAATATACTTCATAGTTAAGTGAGCTGGTGGTGGTAGACACAGTTTATTTAACTGGCTGTTTGTTTGTTCAAACATTTGCAGTTAGTTAGAAATGGTCCATTTCCATCCACATTGCCAACTTTTGTTTAAAGCACTTCTTTTGTAGGATTTGAGTATGGAAATTTTGAATGGTTTAGTGTTTGTTTGCTGAGTGATGTCGGGGATTGCTTGGTTTTGCGATGGGTAAGCTTTGCTTTTATGGCCTGCATTATTAAATCAACATTTTAATGACACAATGAATGTATTTTATATGTCGAAATAAAACAAAGCAGTTTATAATAGTAGAGAACACAAGATTTATAGTGGTTCGGCCAAAAACTGGGCCTACATCCACTTTATAGCTTTTCATTATTTACTTGCTTTACAACTGTTTTCAATACAAGAATCATATATTTGCAATTCTTTTACAACATTTCAGCAAAGCTTTCAAGTAAAATAAGGACGCAAATGATTGCTGTTCCAAGCTCTTGGGATTGGTTCTCCTTCGACAGTTGTGAGTTTGAATGTGCCGTCAAGAAGCTTCGTGCCTATAACATATGGCCCTTCCCAGTTTGGCCCAAACACACCTGTAGCTGTCATGACTCTTTTCAGAACTAGGTCCCCAACTTCAAAGTTGCGCTGACGAACTTTGGAATTGAAGTGCCTGACTATTCTTTGTTGATGAGCTGCAATTCTAAGTCTAGCCTCTTCTCTTCTCTCATCAAGGAGGTCGAGTGCTTCCAATTGCAGTTTTTCATTCTCATTTTGATTAAAATGGATTCTCCTGTGTGAGGGGACTTCAGTTTCCACTGGAATCATTGCTTCTGATCCATATGCCAGCGAAAATGGAGTATGCCCAGTCGCAGTTTTGTGGGTGGTTCTGTATGCCCATAGTGCAAGCGGTAACTTATCGACCCAACCACCTTTTGCTTTTTCCAGCTGCTTCTTGATGGTTGATTTGATGATTTTGTTTACTGCTTCCACTTGCCCGTTTGCCTGCGGATGAGCTACTGCTGAGAAGCTTTTTCGGATTTTGAATCGTTTGCAAAAATCTTGGAATTCCTGACTCTCAAACTGAGTACCATTGTCTGTGATTATCTTTTGAGGCACTCCATACCTGTAAATGATATTCTTAGTCACAAAACTTATCATTTTCTTAGAGGTAATAGTGGCCAAGGGTTCAGCCTCAGCCCATTTAGTAAAATAATCAACAGCAACGATAGCATATTTAATCCCTGATTTTGCAGTTGGTAAAGGCCCAATGAGATCTATTCCCCAGATGGCAAACGGCCCCGGACTGACCATTTGTGTTAGCTCAGTGGAAGGCGCTCTAGGAATTTTAGCGAATCTCTGGCATTTATCACACTTTCGGGAATAGTCAGCAGCATCCTGATTAATTTTTGGCCAAAAGTATCCATAACGGAGGATTTTCTTCGCCAAGGTTTGACCACCTATATGATCCCCACATTCCCCTCCATGTACTTCAGTTAGAATCGTCTTCGCTTCTTCCTTTGTCACACATCGGAGTAACGGCATTGAAAACCCTCGTCTGTACAAACGACCATCTTGAACTATATACCTAGATGCTTTCCTCATCAGCTTTTGTCGTTCTTTTGAATTTTCTGGCAAGGAACCATTGAGTAGATATTCAAGTATCGGAGTCATCCATGATTCTTGCTATTGGGATACGTTCATAATCCAATCAACTTCCATTTCATCTGTGCTTGGAGCTGACAAGATTTCGACGGGAACTACACCCAATAGTTGAGCTTCACCAGTACTTGAATACTTCGCGAGAGAGTCCGCCCTCATATTCTCTTCTCGGGGGATATGGTTTATCGAATAACGGTCAAAATCTTGAAGGAGCTCCAAGGCTTTAGATAAATAGGCTGGTAAGTTTCCTCCTTTAGCTTGAAATTCCTTCTTGACTTGACAAACAATAAGTTGAGAATCGCTGAAGATATGCAACGTCTTGATAGTTAGTTCTTTAGCGATTCTTAAACCAGCGATGAGAGCTTTGTATTCAGCTTCATTATTTGTCGAAGGGAATTCTAGTCTCAGTGCATAACATAGTGATCGCCCTTCTGGGGTTTCAAGGACAACCCCTGCTCCGGAACAGTAATCATTCCTTGCGCCATCGACATACAATTTCCATTGGATTGGGATGCTGTCAATGACCTCTTCCTCACAATCACCTTTATCCGTACATTCTGTGATGAAATCTGCTAAAGCTTGTCCGTTGATTGCTTTCCGGGGATGATAAGTGATGTCATACTGGCTGAGTTCGATATTCCATTTCAAAACACGGCCCGAAGTCTCTGGACGGAATAGGACTTGCTTTAGAGGCTGATCAGTGAGGACTTTGATGGGATGAGCTTGGAAATAAGGCCTCAATTTTCATGATGCGATCAACAAACAATATGCGAGCTTTTCTAATCTTGAATAGTTCATCTCTTCCCCAGTGAACCTTTTTCTGATATAATAGACTGGGCGTTGAACCCTTGCATCTTCTCGTACCAACACTACACTGAGAGCATGAGACGAAATTGCCAAATATACGAAGAGATCTTCACCACTGTCAGGCTTTGAAAGTATCAGAGGCACTTCCATATGACGAATCAACTCATCAAATGCTTTTTGACATTCAGGAGTCCACTCAAAGTTTTTCTTTCCTTTCTTCAGAGCGTCAAAGAATGGAATGCATTTGTCAGTAGCTTTGGAAATGAACCTACTCAACGCAGCAACCTTTCCATTGAGACTTTGTAATTCCTTCTTCGTTCTAGGAGCCTTGACCTCTCTCAGGGCAGTGATTTGAGCTGGATTGGCTTCAATACCCCTAGCGCTCACAATGAAACCCAAAAACTTTCCGGACTCCACTCCAAATGAACATTTCAGGGGATTAAGCTTCATTCTATACTTTCGGAGTACTGCAAACATCTCTGCCAAGTGATCCATGTGGTCCACTGCTTTCTTAGACTTTACTAGCATATCATCAACATAAACATCCATTGTCTTGCCAATCTGTGGTTTAAACATGGCATTAACAAGCCTCTGGTAAGTTGCCCCTGCATTCTTAAGTCCGAAAGGCATGACCTTGTAGCAGTAGAGTCCAACATCTGTGATGAAGCTTGTATCCTCTTGATCCGGCTCGTGCATCATAATCTGGTTATATTCGGAGTATGCATCCATGAAAGATAACAATTCATGTCCCGCGGTCCCATCCACCAACTGATCGATCCTGGGCAGCGGGAAACAGTCTTTGGGGCAGGCTTTGTTCAGATCTGAAAAATCAATGCACACCCTCCACTTTCCATTAGCCTTTTTCACCAACACTGGATTTGAGACCCAATTTGGATATGTAGATTCTCTAATGAAACCATTCCCCATGAGCCGATCCACTTCTTCTTTTAACGCTGCAGTTCTCTCAGGACCCTGAGTCCTTCTCTTCTGTTTCACAGGTGTAAACTTCGGATCGATGTTCAGAGTATGTACTGCAATCTCTGGGGATATTCCACACATGTCAGCATGAGTCCAAGCGAACACATCGAAATTAGCCTTTAAAAATGAAATTAGAACATTTTGGACTGTCGGGTTGAGTTGTGAACCCACATTAAGCACTTTGTTTGGATCATTTGAGTCAACAGGCACCGGTACTGTTACCTCTACTGGTACCACTCTATTTTCCCCTGCACTGGCTTTCCTTGGATCCATCTCTCTTCGTGCTCCACTACATTCACCAGTGCAGGGTCCATCCTGTAATTGCTACAAGGTTGGTTCTTTGATGCGGACCGGAGCCGCCGCACCTTTTCCCATCTCTCTCTTCCTGGATTCTCGCAATTCTGCAAAATAACATTCTCGCCCCGCATCTTGGTCTCCCTTAATCACGCCAACTCCGTTATCTGTGGGGAATTTTAGAGTCAAGCACCATGGGGCGATAACAGCTTTGAATGCAGCAAGAGTTGGTCGGCCTAGAAAGGCATTATATGGAGAGAATTCTTCAACAATTATAAAGGTTTGCTTTCGAGCCACCTTCCTCAGTCCCTATCCAAGTTCTACGAACAAGTCTATGGTCCCAATCGGCTGTTTGGGTTCTCCAGCGAACCCAGCGATCTTGAGTGAAGAAGCTTGAACGTCAGCCATTGGAATTTTCATTTGATCAAAGGTCTTCTTGAAGAGGATGTTACATGAAGCTCCACAATCAACTAGAACTCTTCTCGCAGTTGCCGGTCCAATTCCAGCAGATATGACCAAAGGGTCAATGGTCGGAGCTTCGATACCCAAAGAATCCCTGGCACTGAACACAATATCATCTGTGGAAGTCTTTTGTTGCTTTAAAGGCGCATCATTTTCTAAAACAAAAGCATTCTCTTCAGCTGGTACATGCTTCAAGGCCCGGGCATACCTTTCCATCTCACCCCAGCTTCTGCCTGCTGGGTGAGGTCCTCCAGTTATTATATTGATGACAGGCCTTTCCAATTCATGTTCCACGGTCTTCTCACTTGAGCTAGGATGGTGAGCGGGAACTTGCTGTTCTTGAGTTAGCGGAGTCGAGGCGTTTCTGTTCCTTTTCACATACTGCTGGAGCTTGTTTTCCTTTAAGAGTTGTTCAATTATCTCTTTCAATTGGCGGCATTCGTTGGTATCATGGCCGGGCTGATTGTGGAACCGACAGTACTTTCCACTTTTTTCCATCTTAATCGCAACTCTCATTTTCGGTGGTGCCGGATAATTGACATCATCTTTAGTTGCAAAGTAGATGTTTTCAGGGGTATCGGTCAAGGGTGTGAAATTGAAGGAACGACCTTTCTTAGCGTCTCCTTGTTTCTTTCCACCATCGTTTCCCCTTTCTGAGTGTTTGGTTCCCTTTTGTTCGAAGCAGCACCACTGTCCCCGGCTTGCACTGATACCACCTTAGCTGGTGCTTAGAGGCTCTCCAAGCGCATGAATTCATCTGCTTTCTTGTAGAATTTGTCAAGTGAGTTTGGTTCTTTCATTTTCAACCATTTTTCAAATTCGCTTGACTTGTCAATTACCCTCATCAAGTATGTCAAAACCATGCGTGGCTCAGCATTGTCCACCTCAGCCAATGCTATGTTAAAGAGATTCAAGAATGACCTGATAGATTCTCCCAGATTTTGCTCTAGATTTGACAGCGACATTATGTCCTTTGCTTTAGAAGCATACAATCGAAATTACTCCTTGAACTTCCTGGTCAAATCGGAGAATTGATCAATGGACCTGACCGGCAGCTTCGTAAACCACAATAGAGCTACTCCTTCTAGATAAACCGGGAAGTATCGGCATTTAATTTCATCGGACGCCCTGGCACTAGTCATATGCCAGTCGTACTTATACAGAAATTCGTTAGGATCACTTGTCCCCTTGTAAGCCGGAATAGTAGGAGGAACGAATTTCCTTGGGAACTCTGCCTTCAAGATTTTTTCGGTAAATGGAGTTTTGCTTGGAGCTAATCCCCACTCTTTCTCGTCTTCATCTCTTCGCATATTTTCCTTCATGATTTGGCGAACCATACCCGAAAAATACTCTTCATCATTTACAGGCTCTGGAGGGTACACATCAGCCACTCTCTTTGAATTCTGCCTTGACAGTCGTTCACGGAGGGTCGGTTGCGGTCCTGATCCTCCAGCTTGAGGAGGAGTCCTTTCTACCTGGTCCGTGGCCTTTTGAGAAATGTTCCCTTCAACATCCTGAACTTCCACAGTAGGGTTCCCATCATTATTAGCCGGTTGACGATTTGCCCCTAGTAGATCATTCAACTTACTCAAGATCAGGGCTTTCTGGGCATTCTGGGCATTCATTTGTTGATTCAATCCCAAAACTACGGCGTCGAATTATGCTCGAGTAACTCCAACAGTTGGAGCTGCTTGACTTGAAGGAGGAGAGGTAGCAGTATTCTCTTGAACATTATCGGATCTTACAGAACTTCGCTTTCTCCCAGGAGCCATTATTTCCAATAAACTTCTGGTTTTAAAAGAAATCCTTTCAACTGACCTTTGCGAAACAATGATGGAAGTATCTTGAGTTCAACTCTCAGTGAAAGCACCAAAAATGTTAACGTGAAAATCTGACGCTAACACCTCAGTGTGTATGGAAGTGAAGTGAAAGCACCACCCGTGAATACGGGAATCAAGAGATAACAGTAAGTAACAGAAAATGCAGTAAATGAGCACAGAGTTTATAGTGGTTCGGCTTATGATCAAGCCTACGTCCACTTCAATACTTTTTATTGCTAACTGAATTACAACATATTACAATCTCTTTCGATTACAATCCAATTCAATTCAAAAGACAAGTAGCTAGAGAAAACTTCGATGCCATAGAGTTCTTCGAATCCATGATTGAATGTATCGGATCTTTGTGTGAAGTTTGATCTAAACGTCTTGCGTGAGCTTGAAGTGATGGAGTGTAGCTTGCTTTGAAGATAGTAAAGTTCCAATGCCTTGAAGAAAAATGATTCCCCCAAAAGTCCCCCTCATGTTGGAGTTAGCCCTCTATTTATAGAGAATTCTAGGTAGCGGTTTTCGCCCAAGTCATGAATCGTGACCGACTCAGGGAGAGTCGTAGGTCGCGCTCGACTCAAGGTTCGAGAGTCAGCAGGCAGTGGAGTAGGTGAAGTGGTACTGAGCTTTTCTTCGTTCATCTAGATACAAGTCCTAACTCGTTCGCGAGTTAAGAAGTCACGGTTTAAAGTGAGGCAGCACTAAAATTCTGGCTTTGTGGTTTTAGGTCGTGTACGACTTATACTAGGTCGTAAGTCGGTCACAACTCAAATGCAGTTGCTTTCACCCTTTTTGTCTTGAGTCACTAGGTCGTTCTGTTTTTAGGTCTTTTTTAGGTCGTAGCCCCTTAAGTCATAAGTCGTGAACTGTTAACTCGCGCACGAGTTAACTGGACGTAGCTTTTTGTTTGCTTGCTTGAGTCGCTGACGACTCAAGATAGGTCATAAGTCGCACAATTCTTTAACTCGTGCAACTCCTCAATTGTTGAGTCGGTAACTTGTTGAGTCGTGAAATACCTTGAGTCGGCCAACACCTTTAAGGCATTAAGGTTATAACCCGGTGAGTCGTTGTCCCTCCTGAGTCGTTAAGTCGGCAATCAGTTGAGTCGTCATTCATTTTAGGTCGGCAACAAGCTAAGGCTGTTGAGTCGGTAATCATTGTGAGTCGCGAGCCTGGTTTGAGTCGCTTGAGCAGAGGAGTTAACAAACTATTTCACAAACTAATTCCTATTTTACAACTATTTTGTAATTATTTAAAATTTATGAAACTATTCAACTATTTTTCAACTATTTTACAATTAGTTAACTATTTTATAGTTATTTTGTAAACTAATAATCATTTTTCAACTACTTATCTATTTTTAAAATTTTCAAGCTATTTCCTAAATATAAACTGGTCGGAGTTCAAACTGTTATTGGTAAAATACCCAACTGAGATGAGAATTAAAGTGATAATCCAAATGGGGACTAAGGTAAATGTGGATAAGTGAATGAAAATTTACGTGAATGTGAATGGAAATGAAATTTATATTGGAAAGAGTAATCAAATTTGAATATTTGATTTGAATAAACAAAGTTATATATCTTTGTTATATAAGAAAAATCTTTCCTTGTTAAATCTATTGCCGGAAGAAAAGGATTTATGAAGGCGTTTGAAGTATATAAGGAGTTTTATACAAGTTTGAAAAGATCCAAAGTTTTAAAAATTATATATATCTGTATATATATATATATATATATATATATATATATATATATATATATATATATATATATATATATATATATATAAAGGATCTTATGAGGATTTTGAAAAAGGTTTTGAGAACCTTTGGATTTGGAAAGGCTTTTGATTTTTGGGTAAAATCAATATTGAATTTGGAAAGCCTAGTTTGAGAATTATCGATTTTGGGATAATCGATTTTGTGTAAAGGAGCTTTGTATGATATCATACTAGGTGTATGATTTGAAGATACTATATGTATAGTATAGAATGTTTTGGTGATGGCTCTGGGGAAAAAGGCGCTCCCTTGAAATGAACTTCTCAGGAGTGCCACAAGGTGGTGCTACCTTGAACCCCAAGGGGGGATTCTAAAGTTGATCCTGTGAGGAGTCCGGACAAAACTAGTTCCTGAGGATTATTGGGTAGTGAAAGTCGATGGCGTTGATGCCTACAGAGACATTTGGGTTATGCTGTGACGACAGTGTAACTCAATGTCGTTGCGATCTACTGTGGGGACCATAGCAAAAATCATGTAGAGGATGAGTGTCAATGGTCTACACTTGATTTTGTCGGGAAGGCAACGCAACATCGGTAGACTGCGATCTATGGTCAAGTGGAGTGGAGAAGTTTCATTTTTGGCAGCGAAATTCGATGGAGCTGATGCCTACAGTTATATGGGTTTTTGCTGTGATGGCTACGTAACCCCAGTTGTAGCTGCGATCTGTCGTGGGTTCCATGGTGTAATCGTGGGGCGCGGAGGCCTACAGTTATCTATGGATTTTGTCGGGACGGCAACGTAACCATCGGGTTAACTGCGACCATGGATGAGGGTGATGATTTCCAGAGCATCCTCAGCAAAGATATTTCCTCTATATTCAAAACCCGATTCCTATATTTTCAATAAAATTATTTTTCAAATGTTTTTACTGGGTGTTGAAAATGGGTTTACCAAGTACTTATAGATTTTCAGTCCTATGCCTGATCAACGTATGACTGAATTTCTGTGAGAACAAGGATGGACTGGTTGAGACATCGAGTTATAAAAATTATTTCTATAAATAATTATTTTAATAGTATTATGTGACTTTAAAAGCTTTTCTAAAATTTTGAAATAAAAGTGTTGGGATTTGGAAAATCAAAGGAAATCCAAACTGAAATTATAAAATTAAAACTCGGGAAAATTTAATGAAGGGATTCATTATAATTAAAGGAAATCGAATATTAAATTAAAAGTGAGTAAACCAATCAGCTAAGTAAATTATTTAATAGTGTATGTTAATAAAATTTAACTTGGGTAAACAAATGGATTGTAAATTAATAATATTTGGTAATGAATTCGAATTGTAAATAGAATTCGACTTGGATTTGATAATGAAATAAATAGGTGGAGAAGTTGTAAAAATAAAATAGAGTTGGATTGAAAATGTGATGGTTTGAATTACAAATAAAATTGAAGGGTGATTTGAGTAATGTTTAATGAAATTTGCAAGAAAATTGGATATAAGAAAAGAGATTATAATAGCAATGTTTTGAGTGCAAAACAAAACCCAAGTGAATAAAAATAAATTGAGAGTGGCCTTGTATTAATAAAATAAATTCGATAACGAAGTAAGTAAGCAAATTAAAATTTTAAAACGGGTTAATTGAGTTAAATGATAAATGGATAAAGTCTGATTGAAAAAAAAACTAAATCAAAGCTGTGATTGGAATTGGATTATTAGACTGAACTTAAATTTGGTGGTATAATAATTTGAAGTATAAATGAGTTCAGTATGTGGTTGGATATTATTTTGATAAATTGAGAAGATAAATTAAAATTAAAATTAAAATGGATGGGCTTACTGAATTTAATGGAAATTGATAAATGAGAATCAATAGAAGTAAACTTAAGTTTGATGTTGGAATTTTAATAAAGTAAATTAACTCAAGTTTAAAAATTTATGGAAGCTTGGCTTCGAATAAGGGTGAAAGCCCATTCAATAAAAACTTGGATTGAATTAATTTGGGAAATGGTTATTAATTTATAAGTATTGAATGTGCCAAGTTAAATAAATCGCTTTAAATGAATCCAATGCCGAGATAAAATGAAATGCAATGAATGGTTGGTAAATAAATTAGAAATGAAATGAAATTAAATTCAGAATGAGTTGCAATTAATTTGAAATAGTTATAAACTAAAATAGATACTTTATTAATTGAATATCGTCGAGATTGCATAACAATAATTGTTGTTTGGCGTAAACCAAAGTAATTAAAATGCTATGAGTTGATAGAGATTAAATAAAATTGTTTCTGAATCATTTGAAGAGAATATGAGCTTGTTTGGCTTAAAAATTAATTAAATGTAAGAAATTGAGTTGCAAACCATTGAAACTGAATGAAATGGCTTATAAATTGATTGAAAGCATTTGAATTAGCTTAAAAATTATATAAATCGCTTATGGAAAGCGTTTTGGTGCTTATTGCTTATGATATATATGTGGTTAGCTATTAAATATAAGTGAATGCTTGTGTTTAGACATTAAAAGTAAGTGAGTTGCAAATAGATTTTTCTTAAATGGCACTTACATATTTAAATCGAGTAAGTACAGGTACCTGAAGGCCGTTTGGCTAGATTTGGATTGCACTAATTGCTAAAATCAATAAGCTGCTTGCTTAAAATGCTAAATAAGGTACGCCTACGCAATATAAATAGGAAATATGAACTGTTTTTGCTTTTTCCGACCGTGTGGGTCGATGTATACATATTTATATCTTTTGTCAAATTGCAAAAGCTCCTCCGTACAGAGGAGACTCTGCCAAAAATTTTGGAAGTTAGAAATTTTTTTGGAAATTTTTGGGAAATTTTTTGTTAACGACAAAGCAATTTCAAATTGAAAATTTAAAGTAAATTAGTAAATGAAACTGATATGAATCAAATATACATGAAAGATAAAATTCAATATACAAATTTTAAAATAAATTGGATTCGTATGGAAAATGAGAAAAATTAATTTAAATAGAAATGGATATGAAACTTCTATAAGGAAAGGTACGTAAAGATTTGAAAAGGGCTATGATGGGATATTATTGCTAAGTAGGTTATGCAGGTATTAAAAGGAGGAAAATAAAATTGGATTTGATTCCAAAAGATAAATGTGAATTGCCCGACAAAAAGGTATGTATTTAAAATTCTATATGAAATTGGATTGAGTTTTTGATGTAGCCACTTGGCTTTTGTTTTCTTTTTGGTATTTGGGAGCCCGTAGAGGCCTTTTGTAGTAGTACCGAGCTAGCCGCGCAAGGGAGACGCTGGCAAATTTTTTTGGGAATTTAGAGAGTTAGAAAAAATTTGAGAAATTTTGATAATTCCAAATTTAGATTTGAATTGAAATTTGAACGATTGTGTAAAAGGGGATTGTTTAAAACTGTGGGAAAGTTTGGGAAGTTAATAAGAATGATAAAGAGGTCTTTTATAAAAAAATAAATTGATAGGATGTTGAACTGTTGATTTTGAAAGAAAAGTAAACGGGTATTGAGCCATTCTTCCTAATTAGTAAATTTCGGGGACGAAATTCTTTTAAGGGGGGAGGAATGTGATGACCCGGAATTTCCAACAATTTAAATTGGAATTATTAATTGATTTTAAATATTTAAAAGTTAATTTTAACTTGAATTGAAGATGACAATATTTTATTGATAATTAAATCATTGAATTATATAGTTTAAATGCTGAATTTAATAACTGAAAATTGGGTAGATTTCTGAATCTGGGATTCTAAGCCTGTTTAAAATAATTTGAAGGCTTATAAAATTTATAATAATGATACTGGAAATAATAGAATGTGTGAAATTTAATTTAAAGGTAAATTTGTTAAAAAAAAATTTTAAAAAAATAATATATAGTTTAAATTGAATTTTAAAATAGCCTTCCGAGGCACAGTCTCGGAATTTGACGAAACCAGTTCCATGGGATTCGTAATAGTTAGTTATTATCGAATTTCAATTTTCGTACAAATTGGAGTTGTCGTTTGACCCTGGCAGCTCAAAACGCATTGAAATTATTCTAATCGATTTAATTTAACATGGGTCGTTTTCTTTTGTAACTCGTGCATTTGATTGAATTAGCTTCCGCAACATGTTCCATCGGGTCCGGAACGAGGGTAAAACCCTGCAATCGCCGAGCGGCATTCCCTAAGTGGAGTTCGAAATTTTTAATGGAATCAACGAGACGGTATGATAGTTTTATAAAATAATATAATTGAAGTACATGTAGTCAGAGATTTTTTCACTTCCAAGCGTTCTCAAGAAGCCTCACTCCATAAATACCCTATTCTCGTTCCCCTCTTTCTATTCAAAAGCAGGAAAAACGAACTCAAAAAAAAAAGAAATGGCAGAAGTGTTGAATCGCGATTTCTATTCTCTAATCATCTGACCAAATCGAAGAGCCGAGGCAAACTCGAACTAGCGTGAGGCCGCGACGGATTCTTGGGGTGGAGTTCGAAGGGGGGAGGAGGCTGGCTTCGCGTGAGTCGAAGGGATTTGTTTTGGTAGATTCGAGCTATGGCTGAATGGCTCGAGGTTATGAAGCGCGCGTACGCGCGCTCTCGCACGCGAAGGAGGCACCGCGTTCCGGTGGTGACACGTTCGAGTAGGGTGATTAGGGTTTGTGCACGGTCGTGATTTCTATCTGGGATTTATCGTGTCGCGCGAAATAAGGCGACGGAGCTAGAGTTGCAGGGGCTTGCGGTGTTAGGTGGCGATGTGGTTCGGCAGTTTGGGGACGGCGACGTTGAAGCCGTGGTTAGGGCTCTCTCACAATCAATTTGCTGTGAGTAAATTCTTTTCCTTTTACTTAATTATTTTAGCACTGGTTATGTTTAAGCTTAGGCTTGAAAAAAAAAATATTGAAGGAGAATGGAAGTGTATTAATCATTTATAAATCTTGTAAATTAAATGCTTTTCAAAAACTTAAATTAAGACAGTTTGTTTTATTGTTAAATTAAGTATGTTAAATATATAAAAGATATTTAAAACTTAATTATTTTACAAATAAGTTAAATGTTATTGTGATTTAATATTTAACAAAGAACATGTTTACCTTAAGTATAATCAAGATTAAAAAATTTATGGAATAAGTTAAAAATTAATTAAGTAATTGATTTGAAATTATTGATCGAGTAATTTGTAATTAGTAATTTACAAACGAAAATTTAATTATTTGATTTGATTCAATTGTGAACAAAATCATTTATACTAGGTCGAAGTCGAGGAAACCGAGGCAAATTTGAGGTGGGTTGCATGTGAAAGCAAAGGTGAGTAAATCTCACTTTGTTGGATTTCTATTTAAATTTAAATGGTTAAATTTTAATATGTGGTTGAATGAGTGAATTGATTTGATATGCACTGTGAATTGATGTTCTGGTGATTTTGGTATTGGATGGTTCTCGAGTTAATGGTTGTTTAACTCGAAGTATTAGGGATTTTAAGTTGTTTTAAACTTAAAACAATAAATAGGAAAATGTTTCTGTTTAAAGTTACTAAAGGCTAAATGATTTGTGATACATTAAATTAGTAGCGTAATTAGAATGGGCAATTAATTAATTCAATTAATTAATGATTTGGGTTATTTAATTCAGTAATTAAAGGTATTTAAATAAATAATAAATTAAGTTGTAAGTTAATTAACTAAGTATAAGAAATTCAGAATAATCATGTGATGGTGTGATAAATAGTTACTTAATGTGATTAATAAAATATAATTGCTTTGTGAAATTTTGTCTAGAGAATTAATTAAGATAATTAATTATGGAATAATTAATTTATTAACGAAGTAAATAAAAAGAACAGTTAATTACAGATTAAGATTAATTGAGAATGATCAATATTGGGATTGAATTAAAGTAATTAATTTAGATTAGGACAAATCAAAACACAATGGGAAATCGTTAATTTATATAATCAACGATGAAATTAAAGATTGATTAATTAAGATAAATTAATCATAAGTGACTCATGAGAAACTAATGAATGTAAGTAATTACGGAATAGTGTAATTGATTATGGTTAATTAATTTGTGAAATAACTAAAGATTACTCATTGATTTAGTTAAGGATACTTAATATCATAAAATTAAATAAAGGAATTTACTTGAAGGTAATTGAAAACAATTAATCTATGGTAATTAATTAGGATGAATTATGAAGGAATGGTTGATTAATTGATTGAAACAAATTAATGTTAAATGAAGGGATCCAAGTGATTGGGGATTGAAATTCAATTAGAATCAATTGGAATAATTTGGGAGCTATAAAATTTGCTTGTGGATAATTGATTGGTATTGGGTGCTTTGAATGAGTTGATACCTCTAATATGAAATGTTTTGATTTTCTTTTGGATAACTTGAGAAATGATGGTATGAGTCGTGAAGAGGCCGGAATCGGGTATTGGGAAATACCCGAAACCACTTCAAAATTTTTATAAATTTATTTGGGAAATCAATAGGTAGGAATGAAATGATTTAAGTGAATCGGATTATTTTATCTAAGTTTGGTACTAAGAAATTTATATGTAAAATTAGTGTTGTCTACAGCAAATTGTGAATTGATTAAATTGATATATGTTACCCGGGTTTATATAAGTTGTATGCATGTATTCCATGTTAGAGGAGTTTACTCACGCCGGTTTCCAGCCTGACCCGGGTGTTACTTTGGTGTAATGCTCGGGTCAGACTGAGTGTTACAGATTTTTCAGGTAGGTACGTTCTGGGGCTCAGTAGGCGAGCTGGATGGCAATGGCGTATCGAGTTTTCCACTGTATACATAATTGATAATCTGAGATATGATAATTATGTATATTTTGTGACTGTATATATATGAAACTCTGATATATATCAAATGTAATTGACAGATTTAGTATTCTTTTGTAAACTGTTATTATTTATTATTATATTTTATCCGCTTCGTATGTGAGATGCTTGGTGTTTCTGTTCTTCTTCTATCTCTTTCTTCTTTTCATAACTATCTGGAATTTTCGGCTTCGAAAGTTTCGGATCGTTACAGTTACCACTGTTTAGATGGTAGCTGTAGTAGGCATAGTTCGAAATGTTTATGCTGGCTAAGATTTATATTCTATTTTCGAAATGCTTTCGTCACTGTGCACTAATAATAATATCAAAAATGATTTGTTTTGCGTAGTAAGCATCTTTGACTATCATAAGGAGAAATCTCCTCCAATTCTCCGTTTGCATTGTGTGTATGCGGGGAGGCCTTATGGTAGTTTCATTTTCCAAAAGCATTGCTGATATTTTTCCACTTCCCTTGTTGTTATTGTTGTTTTAAAAGATAAATAACTATTTTGAGTTCTCACACCAGTCCCATGACTGACCTGGAGTTTATTGTTCTCTTCCTAAACTCTGGATGCCCATAATTTTCCACATGGGTAGTCTAGAGTCAGGTTATCAGGTCATTCTGGATTTAGGAGTGCTTTGGAGCTCAAATGGTGAGCTGGATGGCGAGACGTATTACTTGTATATGATATTATCTTTCCGCTGTAACTCACTTGTAAGGACACGTTTGTATAACTGTCCATTGTTGGTTGTGTTGTATATTGTTATTGTATACTCTGATGTAAAGTAATGTAATAACTGAGACTGTTCTTTGTTTTAAAGATTATTCATTTATCTATTATATGTTGTTCCGCTGCAACTGTGAGATTTTGATAGTATTTCTGTTCTGTTTTCTTACTTCTTCTATCTTTTTCTTCTACCTCTTCTTTGTAACCCTAACAATTTGGTTTTTCGGCATTCGATTATGCGGCATTTGATACAGTGGACGTAAGAATGCCGACCTTCGGATCCTGGCAAAACTGTAATGTTACAATGTGGTATCAGAGCATATGGTTAAGTAACAACATTTGCTCTGTTGGGCATTACTCATTAGAGATAGAGCCAGCAGTACCCTAGAATGAGTTGAGTGTAATAATAGATATGAGCGTGTATTTGTTAGTGAATATGAAGTTGTTTTGTATTGTGTTGACTTATCGTTTGATTGTTTATAGATTCTGGTCGGTGCAGTCTAGCTAACTTCCATCGATTAGGGTTTCTAAACTCTTAAACGAGATAAACCGACATAGTATCATTTTAAATCGGGTAAATGAAATAATTTTAACTCAATTATATTTTATATATATAAAGGAATAATTTTTCAGAATTATCAAAGTGTATGTAAAATTGAATTGTTTGATTGTTGAAAATGTAAAAATATATAAGTGAATCAAAGTTGTTCAATAATTTGAATAAAAACAACAATTGTGAAAGAATAAATTATATAAGAGCAACAATTGTATAAGTATAGAATTATAATTGAAATAATTTACAATTGTGGAATAATCTTGTATAAGTAAAGGGAAATAGTGAAATTCTATAAGAAAAGATTTATAAATGTAATTTATAAATAAAGGAAAATTTTGAAAGAATTTAAAGCATTGGATTCACTACTGTTGCTGGGAAATAATAAGGGTGATGACTGCAGCATCATCAGTATCATTTTCGAGTTTCTGTGTAATGGATTTGCTACCATATTAAATTGGAAATTGAATTTTGTTGTAATAAACAAATTTGAAATAAAAATCCAAGTTGAAATTGATGAATATAAGTTATCAAGTTTTGAACTTATAATATGAGATAATAAAGATTTTAGCTTTGGTAAAGTTGAAATAAATTTGAATTAGTATGATAAAATATATAATGTGAAATTTAACTAAAGAAAGTTAAATAAATTAAATCAGATTTGGAAGTTGAATAATAAGTTGTATAACTTATAAAATGTGAATATGTAAGTAAAACTAATTATCAAAATGGTTAAACAACTTTATTAAGCAAAATGAGGTATGAATCTGAATAAGTGATAAAATTAACTTTGGTAAAAGTTAAATGGAATTTACTTTGGAGTTTGAATTTGAATTGGATTTTAATTGGGTTAGATATGTTGTTGAAATGGAAATTTAAGTTAAGTTAAACAAATGGTGTTTAAAAGGAATATGACTTAAATAATGTTGAATGAAGTTGATTTTGGTACCAAAGTGAATTAATGAAATGAAGTCATTAAATGGATGTGAACTTGAGTTATATAAAAGGGATTCAACTTTATGTGTAAAATAAATTAGTCATTGAAATAATGAATTGAATATAAATCAATCGAATGTAAATAAATTGATATGAAAAAAATGAATGTAAGTGTTAATTCATTTACAGCTAATTGAATGTTAAACCAAATTGAAGGTTAATAAAGTGAACATGAATGTTGAATGTAAAGTGAATAAATTCGGTCGTATTGGATATACATTGGTTGTTAGATTATTGTTGATTGATTGATTAGTAATCCATATGCAATTGAATGAATAAAATTGAAAGCTAAAGCAATTGAATTCAAATTGGAAGTTAATTAAATTTAAATTGAATGGAAATTGATCTGAATTGAAAATGAACCAATGTGAACGTAAATTAGTGAATGTAAACTAATTGAGAATGAATAAATGAATGTTGTTGTATAGGGATTGGTTGTAAACAATTGCAAGTGATGTCAAAATCATATAAGTTGCTTATAAACCTTGTTTAGTATGCATTTCTTTTAATACGCATATGTTGTAGTTGTTTAAAAGAGTAAAATGTTAATAACTTCTTATATATGTCACTTACGTGTTTATATTGAGTAAGTACAGGTACCCGGGCAATCGTTAGCATGATTTTGGTTGCGCAAAATGCTAAATAAATAACTGCTTTGCTTAAAAATACTAAAAAGGTACGCCTACGCAATAAAAATAGGAAATATGAACTGTTTTTCTGTTTTCCGACCATGTGGGTCGATGTATATATATTTATATCTATTGTTATATTGTAAAAGCTCCTCCGCACAAAGGAGGTTATGTCGAAATTTTTTGGAAAATTTAAGGCGTTAGAAAAGTTTTGGGACATTTTGGAAATTTTTTTTGTGAAAACTAAGTTTTGATTTGAAGTTAAAGGTTGAACGATATAGTTGATTTTGAAAAGATAACTACATATGGATTTGAAAACTTAGTGAAGTTTTGTAAGAAGTTTAACTATTGATATTTTGGGAAAACTTAAACACTTAAGAGATTTGTAAATCAAATTTGAATGGTTTGTTTTGAAAAGTTAATGGATTTCAAAACTCTTTCTTACTTGGTAATTTCGAGGACGAAATTCTTTTAAGGGGTAAGTTTGTAACGACCCAAAATTTTTGCAATTAAAATTCGTATATTAATTAATTTTAAATATTAATAAGTGAAATTTGTAAGTCAAATAAATTATTTTTCGAATATTTAGATTTAATTGGATAAATAAATCGATAATTTAATATTGAAATTACAGAAAAAATTGGAAATTGGGTTAAATGTGATTAAAAAAATGATTTATAAAGTTATATTAAAGTTATAAAGATGTTATCGAACTTTTAAAATTAAACTAAAAGTTAATTTGTGAAAGTTGAATATTTTAATATTTAATTGACGAGTTAAAATAGTCATTTTTCAAACAGTCTCGGATTTCGACGAAACAAGTTTCATCGGATCCGTAATGTTATATTATTGTAAGGTTTTGAATTTCGTGTCAATCGGATTTACCGTTTGTCCGGGGTAAGCCAAAACGCATAGAAATTCGTTTAATCGAATTAATTTAAATTTGATCGTTTATTTCCGTAACTCGCACATATGATC
Source organism: Allium cepa (assembly GCA_030765085.1). Lineage (NCBI taxonomy): Eukaryota > Viridiplantae > Streptophyta > Magnoliopsida > Asparagales > Amaryllidaceae > Allium > Allium cepa. The sequence goes on from CM060940.1 coordinate 288,934,998, forward strand.
GAATTAGCCTCCGAAACATGTTCCATTGTGCCTGTAACGTGGGATAAACCCTAGAAACGCCAGTCACCGTGCGAGATTTGGAGTTTGGAAATTTTCGGATGAATAGTAATTTGGAAATTTTCTATAAAAGGCCTTCACAAATTCATTTTCGCAAACAAAAGAAACCTAGCTAGGGTTTCAGCCCTTAGCCGCCACCTCCAAAAGCAATGGCCAAAATTTTCCATTCTTCTCCCCTCAATTTCTTCAAATCCACTCACCGATTCAACAAACTTCCAACTGCAATGTTGTAGATCGTCTCGAGATCTACGATTTCAACGGTGGAGATCGATTTTTACGAAGCCGATCGACGACAAAGTGGTGATAAAGGCGCGTCATTCATGTTCGTTTTTTGAGGCTAAGGCGCAGCCGAGTGGGGCTGGTCTGGGGGTGGTGGTGCGCATCGGTGGGGGCTACGACCTAGAAGTGTTCGATCATCGTCAAAGTCGATGTGGGGGTGCGCGTTTCAAACCCTAAATCGTGAGTAGTGGGTTCGGTTGCGTTCAACAACCTGGAAGCGTGCGCGTTTGGGAAGGAAGAAGCATGCGACCCTGATTTCATCAAGTTGAAATGTGCGGCCAGGATGGATACGGGGTGAAAATTTAAAAAGAAATTTGTAATTTAGTTATATTATAATTCGTATAACTTTAAAAATCAATATCTCTTTCATATGAGGTCGGAATTGCGTGAAACGACTTGCGTCGGGTTCGTTTTGTCGAGCACTACGCAATGGAGCTAGTTTGGAGTCGTTTGGAGCTAGTGAAAATTTCGGTTAAAATTAAACGCACGTTTAATTTTATTCGAAACAAAACGCTACAACTATTATCGGAAACTCAATGTGAGAACTTCTCACTCAATCGAATTAGTTTTGATTTAAATTTTAAATAGTTGGATTTAAAATTGCTTGATAGTGTGATTGGATGATAGTTATTATCTATTGTATTGAAATAGACCCTATACGCCGTATATTAAGCGGATGTTATTTATTAAAAACATATACCGCGATAATTCCAACTTGTATGGAATTGGTATTTTATATGTACTTGGAGTTGATTTTCCGCATTATATAGCGGATGAGACCCTATTGCGCCGCATAATAGCGGATAGTATTTTTTAAATCTCATATACCACGATATTCCGTCTCGAAGCGGTATTGGTATTGTGCTAACATCTTTCGATGCAGGGAAATAGATTGGAGGGATCCAAGTGGATTCCTCAAATATTTGAATTTGTTTCAATGTTGTGTGTTGATCTATTTATTGATCTATTTATAATCTGCGTGATTATCTTTGTGATTGAAATCGTTAAAGGTTAAATTTTAGCCGAATATTTTTTTTTGGTATTGCCGAAAATAAATAAAATTTGATTTTTTGAAAATTAAGTTGAGAATTCATAATATTTAATTTTGGAATTGATTCATTTTAAATAAATAAATGTTGAAATTTTTATGTTATAAAAATTATGATTTTTGTGAAATATAACCGGAATGTGATTTTTTTTGAAATAAGTAGCTGATTAATTTATAAAATGCTTTAAATTGGGATTTTTGAATTATTATAAATGATTTATATAAAATATTTATAAAATTGATATTTATAAATTAAAATATTGAAATTATAAAATGAGTTTTTATAAGTATTAAAATGAAATATAAATGGATTTCATAAGTGGATGAAATCTATAGATTTATAATTTGTGAAGTTATAAAATGAACAAATTTTGAAAAGTAAACGGTTTATAAGTAATTAACTTATAAATCGGATTTTTGCGTGTAAATGGAATATGGATAGAATCTGTTAATAAAGTGATTTTATAAGTTGAAGTTGTTATAAAATATAAATGGGATTTATAAACGTTGTTTTATAAATCCGAAATCGACTTGTTTTAATAAGTTTAATTATTATAGCTTATTAAAGGAGATATATCCACGATTTTGGGACAGTGGATAATCCTTTAAATAAAATATGTAGAAATTGAATTTGGTTAATGAAGTATATTCACGATTTTGGACGGTGAATAATATATTAAAGAAATATTTTGGGAAAGTGATAATTTAAATAGAATTAAAATGATTTAAAGATGTTTTAAAATGTATAAAGTATCGAAACCATAGATTTCAACGTTCATTGTTGAAATAGACGTTTTCGAGAAATAGAAGGAAATGGTGGACTATAACACTGTTGTTATAGCAAATGATTTCCGAAAGGAAAAAGTTTTGAATAGTATTGGGGTTTATATATCTATCTTAATTTCGGATCCCCATACTAGTGATTTTGGGTAGTCCTAACGGTGTTTTACGTAACAGTCGTTTTGACCCAAATAAATGTGTTTAAGAGAAGTTTTCCCTAAAGAATAAAATATAAACTTAATTTGGATTTAAGTATATTGAATATTTTCCAAATGTTGAAAATAAATGGATTTGTGAATTACTTATTCTTGAATAAGTATGGAAATGTCTTCCAATATGAAGTGAATGTTTTGAGATCTTATCTTTTAAAGATAAATTAAAAATGAATATTAGAAATCGATTTGGAAATCGTATATTCATAGATATTTTGGAAAGGTAAATTCACTATGGAATTTATAAAAGAAAGGGAAATTTGTTTAAAAAATAAACATTGATTTATTTGGAAGTGTGGAAATAAATTTAGGGATTTGGAACGTAAATTTAATAAATCGGTAAGAATTTATTTAATTGGTTTAAATGAACCATTTTGAAATGAAAGTTGTAAGGGTGTAAATTGATTTGAAATTGGTTTTCAAATGGTTGAAGTGTGGAAAAATATATCTTGTAAAGATATTCTTGAAAATAAATAATTTGGAAAGATTATCTGAAAATGGGTTATGTTGTGAATATTGATTGATAGTTAAATAACCGACTATCAATATTGACCCTTAAATGGCTATTTGTTGTGAATTGGTTGAGATTGAATGCTACACTTATTTTTAAATTATTGCGCTCGTTATTCGGACTACCCATTCCGAATACTGATACGACGTAATGGATAGCATTGAAGACCGATGGTGAAGACCGGGTATTTGTGAAAACGATAGGATGACCTATCGATTGTCTCTACACCGTTGGCTACGGTATGGAGATTTCCTTTGTGATGGGAAATTCGATCGGGATTGTGAATACCCGGATTGCAAGGGCTTCTTTTGAAATGCCTTCGGTTCTGTTCGAACCCGGAACAGACTTGTATGGTTACGTGCACATTACATTTTGAGATATAAAGCAGATTTCTTTCAAATACATCTCTGTTGGTGGCGGAGAATTTATTCTCTTAGCTTAACACCCTTCTCTGAGACGTATGAGCTCAGAGGTTATGTAGTTGAAGGTTATCAGCGATATATTCCCAATTTGGTAATGTGGCATGCTGAGTGTTGCTGTGTGATGATTATTTATTGATCATTTATTGATCATAGCGCGGCTTTGTGAAAAAGCATAGCTTTGTGGACGAGACTTTGTCAGAGCTCACACCCCGGAAATGGTCGAAACAGGAATATGCGGCAAGGTTATGAGGGTCGCGCCCTTTAGGGTATGTCATTCCCTTTTGGAAAAGGGTGGTGTCAGGTATGGAGCCCTGATGCTTCACCTATGTGGTTGCTCCAATCTCATTTTTCTGTGTGGTTGTTGCTTGGTGATAGAGGGGCCTCAGATAAAGGTCCCAAAGGACCGGGAGGTGGCATATTCGTGTAGTAGTTACCTAGTTATAGAGGTAACCCGGCCTTGTATTGGCAGAGAGCTGGTTAAGTTCTCGGGACGTCCCGGCAGAGGCGATCCCATGTGGCAGTAGGAAGTTCCTTAACCTGACCATTTGTTGGAAATCCAATTCCCAATACAAACCCAGTACGGTTTTAATTGTATAACTTGCCATTTACTTATGGTGGTCACCACTGTTTAGATGGTAGCTATAGTAGGCATAGTTCGAAATGTCTATGCTGGCTAAGATTTATATTCTATTTTCGAAATGATTTCATCACTATGCACTAATAATAATATCAAAAATGATTTGTTTCGCGTGGTAAGCATCTTTGACAATCATAAGGAGAAATCTCCTCCAATTCCGCGTTTGCATTGTGTGTGTGCGAGGAAGCCTTATGATAGTTTCATTTTCCAAAAGCATTGCGGATATTTTTCTACTTCCCTTGTCGTTGTTGTTTTAAAAGACAAATAACTGTTTTGAGTTCTCACACCAATCCCATGACTGACCTGGAGTTTATTGTTCTCTTCCTAAACTCTGGGTGCCCATAATTTTCCACATGGGCAGTCTAGAGTCAGGTTATCAGGTCATTCTGGATTTAGGAGTGCTTTGGAGCTCAAATGGCGAGCTGGATGGCGAGACGTATTACTTGTATATGATATTATCTTTCAGCTGTAAGTCCTTGTAAGGACACGTTTGTATAACTGTCCATTGTTGGTTGTGTTGTATATTGTTGTTGTATACTCTGATGTAAAGTAATGTAATAACTGAGATAGTTGTTTGTTTTAAAGATTATTCATTTATCTATTATATGTTGTTCCGCTGGAACTGTGAGATTTTGATATTGTTTCTGTTCTGTTTTCTTACTTCTTCTATCCTTCTATCTCTTCTCTTTAACCCTAACAATTCGGTTTTCCGGCATTCGATTATGCGGCATTTGATACAGTGGACGTAAGAATGCCGACCTTCGGATCCCGGCAAAACTGTAATGTTACAAAAAATTTCTAAAAAGAAGATTACATAAGGTTAATTATAATTTTGAATGTCTTAGATTTTGTAAGGATCATGAAATAAATGATTTAGCATAGAAGACGCTTTTTAGAAATTAAAAGAACTCCTTTCCGATGCTCCTATTCTTTTGATTCCCGAAGAGAACCAAGAATTCACTGTTCGTACCAATGCTAGTCATATTGGTTTGGGTGCCGTTCTCATGCAAAATGGGAACGTTTTATCGCTTATGCTTCTATATAATTAAAGCCTACCGAGACTAGATATTCCAATCATGATTTAAAGCTTGCGGCCGTTGTTTTCTCCCATAGAATTTGGCACCATTATCTTTTAGGAGAGAAATTTGTTCTCTACACCGATCATAAATCTTTGAAGTGTTTATTTTCTCAAAAGGAACTTAATTTGCTCAACAACATTGGCTCAAATTCCTTTCATCTTATGATCTTAATATCCTTTATGCTCTTGGAAAGGGAAATCGAGTTACCGATGCACTTAGTGCAACAAGCGGTTGTTTTCATGATGATATCTGAATGGAATGATCTTGAGACTTTATCCACTTGTGAGATTCGAGACCATGAATCCGATATATGTTCATCTCTTTTTTTGTGTAGCTTTGAGGCTCATTCCTTCTCTTTTTGACCACATTCTTGAAGCTCAAAAGCACGATCCTGGATTAGCTCATCTTAGCCAAAGTTGTAGGGATAAAAATAAGGTTGATGGTTTGAAAGACTTTGATATCGATGCTCGCGGAGGCATTCAAAAGTTTGGTAGACTTATTGTTCCAAACATTAGTGATCTTCGTAAGGACATTTTAGAAGATTCTCATCATTCTAAATTTACCATTCATCCCAGTAGTAGTAAGATGTATACGGATATGAAGCGACATTATTACTGGCATGGAATGAAATCTGATATTACTAACTTTATTAAGCGTTGCATGACTTGCCAATTCGTAAAGGCCGAGCATCAATGGCCCGATGGGTTATTGCAACTTTTGGACATTCCGGTTTGGAAGTAGGATCAAGTGTCCATGGACTTTGTTGACAGTCTTCCCCGTTCTCATTCGGCTCATGATAGTTTGTGGGTGATTGTAGATAGACTTACAAAATCCGCCCATTTTCTTCCCGTTCGGTCCAATCAGACCGTATCTCTTTTGGCCAAACCTTATGTTAATGAAATTATTAAATTGCATTAAGTTCCTACTTCTATTGTTAGCGATCGTGATCCATTATTTACTTGTGGATTTTGGAAGGGTATTCAAAAAGGTTTGGGAACGAAGCTAAATTTTAGCACCGCCTATCATCCTTAGTCCAATCGACAAATAGAATGTATGAATTAAACTCTTGAAGATATTCCTTGTGCATATGTTCTTGATTCTGGTGGAACTTGGGAAGATCATCTTTCTCTTATTGAGTTTTCTTATAAAAATAGCTTCCAATCTAGTATTGGTGTGACACCTATCGAGGAACTCTACGGAAGGCCACGCCGATCCCCTTCGTGTTGGCTTGAAGCCGGTGAGAAGTTGGTTTTAGGTCTAGATTTTATTCGTGATTCCACACAAAAGATTGACCTTATTCATCATAGGATGAGAGAAGCTCAAAGTAGACAAAAATCCTATGCCGATAACCGAAGAAGGAAATTAGAATTTTCAGTGGGAGATTTGGTATTTATTCTTGTTTCACCTATGAAGGGTGTTGTGTGTTTCAGTCATTTGAGAAAATTGGCACCTCTATATATTGGCCCATTTTCCATCATCGAACGCATTGGTTCTATGGCTTATCGCCTTTTATTACCGGCTTAATTTTTTGTTATTCATGACGTATTCCACGTTTCTCCACTACAGAAATTCTTTAGAGATTTCGATTCTATTCTTGAGCCCGATGTTATTGAAGAAATTGAAGTTCCACCTAATTTGACTTATGAGCAATATCCTATTCTTATCATTGTTACGGAGGTTAAATGCTTTTGAAATAAAGATGTTCTGCTTGAGAAAGTTCAATGGTCCGTAAATCCTAAGGATTGTTCTTGGGAATCCAGAGAATTCATCGAGCAAACATACCCGGACTTACTCTCTCGTGCTCCTTAGGTTGAACTGCTCACTTCAAAATTTTATTTTGTGTTGTTATGCCTTAGATTAGTTGTTACTCTTTATTCTATTCTTAAGTATTGCGAGGACGCAATTTCTTTAAGGAGGGGAGTCTGTCACATCCCGCATATTTTACGATTATACATTTAAATATTTTATTTAAATAGAGTATCATTGCTTTAATTTAAAGTCCAAAATGGACTTTTTATAAACAGTCGAATCCAGACTCGAGACCACTTTCGTTAAGTTCGAAACAAGTACATCAATATGTTTGGAGTTAATTAGGATTTTGGTATTTTCATTTGGGCTTTGGGTTGTGTTCTACCCCACTAACCCAATAAGTGAACCCAAACTCCTCTACCAAATACCCTAACTCCTCTCCTTTTTATTCATTCCCCTCATAATTTTTTAACACTCAAAGCAAAAGGAAAAATGGGGGAAAAGAGGGGATTCATTGCATGTGATTAAAGATTGATGGTTCTTGAAGTGAAGTTGAAGAGACATTGATCTTGCTTTGTTTTAGAGCTTCTCATTCCTTGTTTTTGAATTTAAAGGTGAGTTCTTGAACTCACATCTATGTCTATAGCTTTCATTGTTTTTAAGTATGAATTCCTAACATCTATTTCATGTTCAATTTCTTTTGAGTTGAATTGGTTTGGTAAATTTTCCAATTTTTGGTATTTTGAAGCTAAAATCAATGAAAATCCTATTGTGGATGTTTGGAGATGTTATTAAGAGTATATTGAAGAGCCTATAGAGCTGGGTTATCGTTTGGCACAAATCTCTAGCTACCATCGCTCATTCGATCGCATTCGAGTTGATTTGGCCATATTGGCATAGGCAAATTCTGCCCTAAACTTTAGCTCAGATGTTTGGGAAAACGCTCAGACGTCTAGGAAAACGCTCAGACGTCTGAGGCATAGGAATAAAAATTCCAAACTCTCAGCTTAGACATTTGAGGTTATTCCGAAACATCTGAGCAATCTGGAAGAAATTTCCAAACCTTCAGCTCATACGTTTGGAAAAACAAACAGACGTCTGGCGCTGTTAGAATCAGCCAAGTTGCCTATTTTTATGTGGGTTTCCATTTTATTCAATTGATGATCCGGTTAGTTGTTGTCATTTATTATTGACTTTGATGACCTCTTTTCTGAATTTTTAGGAATGTCCATTTAATGGATTTGATATCGATTTTCATAGTTTTAATTCACATCGTCGAATGTGAATTTTTGGCGATAGATTGTTTTCACAATCGTTTCTATGATTTGTCACTTTAAAATACAAAGGTTTCTATGCTAGTAGTAAATACTCAAACTCTTTCGCAAAACTGATTTCAACAGTATTTTTAATATGGCACTCTTTTTAAATCCGTTTCCCAATCTATTAGTATATACAAGCCTTTACCTCATTCGTATGAGAAATCAAATTAAATGACTTAGCAAAACAAGTGGTATGAAACGCTTGCGTTTACTTGATCGGTTAATTCTTAGACTTGTTCGCTGAAATCTTGTGACAATTTTCAAGTGGAAATCTACAATTTATTCATAAATATTTAAGTTAGCCAATGGTTATGGGACATGAAGCTAAACTAATTTATTTACTACCTTAGTATAATTTACAGTTATTGATCAATGATGATCATTTTGTATTTTCGAGTGGAAAACTACAATTTATTCGTAAATATTTAAGTTAAGCCATTAGTTATGGGACATAAAGCTGAAACTCATTTATTTTATAGCTTGGTGTAATTTACATGTAACGACCCGCCTTTTTGGACAGTTTAAACCGACGATCAAATACACATGTCGATTCCAAACCATTAAAAGGGCAGATAGTTATTGGGGTAATTAAGAAAAGAAAAGGAAGGGAAATAAAGGAAATGAAACAACACAGAATCTCACAGCGGAAGGCTAAAGTATAATAATAAAATAACAGTTCATGAAGCTGTTAATTTAATGAATACATTTGAAATGAATACATTTGATTATTACTATACAACATTTATCAGAGTTACATATACAGCAAATATCATACAACAATGCAGCGGAATGGAATGAATATAATAGTAGTAGATAATATACCAAATCTTCGTCTCCGTCCTCCAAGGAAATGATCTTCAACCTAAACTGAAAACTCAGGACTGACCCGAGCGTAATGAAAAGACAAACACTCGAGTCAGGACTAAATATCCTCATGTAAGTTAAGTCAATCGTAAATAAATATGAGTGTAACGGCGTCGGAGATGTTTACGGGGTTTGACATCTCCTATCCAGTGTCAACGTGCGTGCAATAACTTAAGAGATGTTACGGGATTTTCCATCTCTCAAGGATCCGTGAAACTATCTACTATGTAGTAATATACGCTAAGTAGATAATGCCTATCAGTAATATAAAGTATCAAAATAGCGTTAAGGCGTTACCATAATCCCCCTTAACACATTTTTATATTCCCAAAAGCATATACAAGACCGTAGTTTCCCCAAAACCGGAAGTCACCAGAGGGCAATCCATATACTCAAGGTACAAATCAAAAACGTAGTGGTCGCGAATAGGATAATCAGTATGACAAGGTACATGAGGCAATACCAACTAGGATACTAGTAGTTGCGTGATCCGGACTGATGTTGGGCATAGCCAGCAGCTACCCCAACACCGCGAAACAACACTCCCAAATCAAGGGGTGCACCCAAATCGAATCACAAATGTAATAGAAATGGTATCGAAGAAGTGTGTCCGCTAGAGGTGGCGAACCTCAATGGCCCGGCGCGGCTCCTGTTTTAGTCATGTCAGGGGTCATCCAATAATCGTTCTCTTTCTTCAGTCAACGCGTTCACCAAACCATCCACTTCATTCTGGATCAACACTCCGCGTATAATAGTTATTAAAGTGGTTTTCGGTATCGACAGAGAGTATGTCCATATCCGATCCCGGTCTCTTTAATAACTACCTTTAATTACACCGTTGGCTCTTTTATATTTCAAATTGATTCATGATTGATAACAAAATATCATATTCGCTTTAAAATCAAATCATTTCAAAATCATCATATATTCCAAATTAATTTAAATCTAAATTTCAAATAAATTTTCAATTCCAAACTCAAACTTGAAATATCATTTCATATCAATTTTCTTAGAAATATTCAGAGTTCGATTAAAAGTCCAATCTTTCAAAACAAATCAACTTTCAAAAATTTACACCGTATTTCAATTTTCAATTTAAATCTAAACTTCGATTTTATTTAATAATTTCGTTTACCAAGTTTAAATTCTAACATTTCGAGCTCCAATTCAAAATAATTCAATTTCCATAAATTGGATTTTATTCTTAAAATCAATTCATTTAAATAATTTCAAAACAACTTTTAAAATCATTTAATTTAACCAACTCGGTGTCCGTATATAATTTTCTAACCTATGGCCAAGTGATTAGTTATTATAATTAAATGTCAGGGATGAATATATCATTTAAATCAATCACAGTGTCATATGTATGCATAGCAGGATATATATAAACAAATAAACATCCAAACATTTAAATATCAACCAATAACATCCATCGAAATACATCATCCAATAGGTAATACAATTCACGGCAATTTCATATTTATCAATGTCAGGTAATTTAATCGCAATTCAATTTTAATTTCAATTTAACTGTCAATTTAATTTTTCAACGGTTAATGCAAATGACAATTAAATTTTTACCAAACAACGACAAATAAAATCATAACACTTCATAATATCAAATTTAACTAGCATAAAGATATTTAGTACGGTGTGAGCGTTATAAAACACTCACCTTGATTTTACAATTTTAAATCAAATCGAACGACGTTCGATTTAACTCAAAATTTTCTCTAGCTCCAAATGATTCCAATTCAGTTCCATTGCGTAGTCCTCGTCGATACGATTCCAACGCAAAAAGTTTCGTGCGTTTTCTACCTCGTATGAAAAAGTTATGCATCTTTAAAGTTTGAACGAATTAATATATATATAAATTCACAATTTTATTTTAATTTTACCCTGAAACAAATCAGGCCATTCATTCCTTTTACCTCAGATCTGAAGCGTGCCTTCCTTCTTCCTCTCTCACGTTACTTCTACAGGTTAGAGACGCAACATAGAACCCATCAAGCTTCAAACTAGGGTTCCATTTTGCGACCACCACAAGCGTCGGGAAGTTGATCAGAGACCATCGTTGCGAAGCCCCGCTCGAGAGCCACCATCGGCTGCCACCATGTTGAACTCGGCCTCCCCTATCACCTCAAAAACATGAAAAACGCAGCCCCTTCCTACACGATTTCCCGTTGATTCGAAACTCCGTTTTCGATCATCTCCGTATGGATTTGAAGCTTTCATCGTGCTCTACAACTTTGTAGTTGAGAGTTTTTGCTAATTGTTGATGGATTGAGAGGAAAATGAGAAAGAAGTTTCGAATTTCGTGGCCATTGATTCAGGAAATGGCGGCTAGGGCTGAAGTCAATTAGGGTTTCTGGATTATAATAATAATAAAACTGTCTCGGTTTGCGTGCGTATTTATATAGGTAGGTCCAAAATCATCCGAACTCCAATCGAGACGTGCCGCCAGGCGTTTATAAGGTTTTACCCCCATTCCGGACGCAATGGAATAGGTTTCGGAGGCTAATTCGATCGTATGTGAGAGTTACGGAAATAAACGATCAATTTTAAATTAAACCGATTAAACGATTTTCTATGCGTTTTGGCTTGCCCCGGACAAACGGTAAATCCGTTTGACTTGAAATTTGAAACCTTACAATAATATCACATTACGGATCCAATGAAACTAGTTTCGTCGAAATCCGAGACCGTTTGAAAAATGACTATTTTAACTCGCCAAATTAATATTAAAACAATTTCAACGCGTTTCGAGCTGCCACGGTCAAACGACAACTCCGATTGCTACGAAAATTTAAATCCGATAATAACTAACTATTACGGATCCAATGGAACTAGTTTCGTTCAATTCTGAGACTGTTTAAAAATTGGCTATTTTCCAGTCGATAATTAAATATTAAAATATTCAATTTTCACAAATAAATTTTAAATTCAGTTTTAAAAGTTCTATAACATCACTATAACTCCAATATGATAAAATAAAATTTTACAAATCATTTTTAATCATATTAAAACCGTTATTCAATTTATCCAATAAATTCCAGTTTTAAAAATCTTATTAACTCTATTATAATCCCAATAGATTCAACATTTATTATTATTCCAAACGACTTACAATTTTTTTTTTCTAACACTAAATCACGAAATCTTATTAAATTAGCTATTTTAATTATCGAAAATTTACGGGTCGTTACACTCTCCCCCACTCAAAACTTTTCGTCCCCGAAAAGGAAAAGAAGGGAAAAGAAACTAAGTATAGAATTCAACATTAGATATATTTTATTCAAAGTTACCAACTTATAAAATAATGAAATTCCATTTATAAGGTCATAACTAAGCTTCCACTAAGTTACTCCGAACGGCTTTCTAAACTTAAAAGATAATTATCAAAACAAGTTATAAAAAAAAATTTAAAAGTTGAAAAATTTTCTAACACCCGGATTTATGGAAAAATTCGGCAGAGTCTCCTTTGCGCGGCTCGATCGGAAAAAATATAATAGCATATATATCACAAATATACATCTCATCTCAATGATGAGGCATCCCATATGTGGGGAAACAACATATAAATATCACCAATATCATATAAAACCGTAAGCGTACCTTTTATTTAGCATTTATTAGCATTTTACTTACATTATGCGTTTAGCGTAGAAGCGAGCTCCACACGAAGCGCAACCCCTTTGCTACCTACTAAAATGCTCAATAACTAAGTTAGAACCATGCATATAAAGATAGACCGCTATACTTAGCCTACACAACATATATATAATATATTTATCTTCAAAACTGAGATTTCAATTTCTGGACAGCAAACAAATCTTAGCTTTAGGTCACCTAAACGGTAAAATTTGACAATAGAATCTAAACAAAAGTTGTTTCATTTATTTCAGGCTTTCCGGAATGTCCAAAATCATCGAATTCGGATCATCCAATCAAAAGTTATGGCCGTTTTACTTAGGGGATACGCTTCAGCCTAGGCAATGAATTGCGCAGGTCAGCGACGTTCACCCACGTTTTCGACCTTCTAAACGATATCAAAACACAAAACACTTAAAACAAAAGTTTTATCTTAAGTTCTTAGCTTTCCAGAAAGTGCAAGATCATCAAAATCCGATAAACGAGTCAAAAGATATGGCTAAAATACTAAGGGTGTATACTACTGATTTTACTTATTTTTACACAGGACAGCGAGTAACATTCAAGTTTTTAACCAATCAGACGAAGGAATTTTCTCAAATTATCTAAACAAAAGTTGTGCTATAGTTTCTAAGGTTTCCGAAAAGTCCAAAATCGTCGAATTTCGTTCAGCCATTTAAAAGTTATGCTTGTTTTCGTTTCAGCATATATTGGACAATGTTGGATTTTTTTTTTCTTCCAAAAATTTGCTTTTATTACTTCAAAGTACAAAACATCAAAACTTCAAATTTTCTAAAGAACAATCATAAACACAAAGTCATCTATTTTCTTATTCATCCATGCAATAGGTCTACATTTAATTTTTTCTGATTTATTCAAGTTTGTTTCATTCACATTTTTAATTCAAGTCAATTTGCTTCAATTTAAATTGAATTCAATTATATTTAATTTCACTTTGCTTCAAATTTGAAGTTAATTATTTTTAAAATTTTATTTCGCTTATTCAATTCCATTAACACTAATGAATTCTACTTAATCAATTACCATCCATCTAACAACCGACGCATATCAAATATTGACATCCATCCAAAATCTACACTAAATCAATTATACATTTCCATGTCAATTTTAATTTCATACACTTCCAAGCTTATAGACATTTTGTTATATTCAAATTTAATTAGTTTCCATTTACCAATTCTATATTTCATTAAGTTTAAATTTTATTCATTCACTTATATATATCATTCATTTTACCGCTTAATTTTTTTTTTATATTTACAACTATCAATTAGATCTTCACATTTTTATTTTTCACTCTCTCACTGGTATATTATTTCTCTACTTATCCTTATTAGCATTTTAAACCTTTTAAGTATTTGGTAAGTTATAGTTATGCAAATAGAATGTAGTTAAACAACATACAACTTCTTTCCATTTAAAGTTGAATTTTCAATTTGTTAATTCTTAAGTCATTACTTAAATTTCACTATAATTTTTTTCACATTTACATTCACATATACTATTTCCATTTTATATTAACATAATTGTGAATCACCTTTAAATGTTAATTTAAATTCCAATTATTTACTAACAATTTTATTTATATTTGCAAACCATTGATTAAATGCATATTCCATTATTCAAACCTATACTTGTATATTATCCAATTAACAATTCATATAACATTTTTGAACTTCTTAAATATTTTGGTAAGTTATATCTATGCTATAGAATGAATTTCAATACTACGCGAGTTTTACAGTTTCACTTTTATTTTAAGTTCATAATTTCCTAATTCTAAGGATTTCTACTTCAATTGATATTTTCACTTAACTCTTAGGTTCATTTCTCATTTCATAATTCAGGAGTTCCTTAATGATTCAAGTCTAAATTCATTTCAATCATTTAAAAAAAATCATTAATTTTTAAAGGACTTAAGAATTCCAATCCCGGTTTCATTTCAAATCAAGTTTTGAAATAATATATACTTATATAATTTATATATCAAATCATACTATAGAGAATACAAAATAAAATAAATTTGAATCAAAACAAGGTTTAGACAAGCTATTAAGTGGTCTCCCCCACTCGGACTCTCGAAAATAAACGCCGATGATGCGTGCACTCATCACCGAAATCATTTTCTAGCGTCAAGAGAAGGGAATATAACACTTATCATAAAAAAAAATCCTTCGAAAACAATTTCAACTCAATTATACTATCATATAATACTCATATTATGTTTTTCATATTCTTGTAAGTCAATTTCAAGCACCGGAATTTAAATTCCCAAATCCAAGTTAAAATTCATTTATATTCATTATCAATTGTGTTTACAAGATTTCATTTTCCTAAATCCATTGTTATTTAATCAATTGTTGTAAATATTGACTGATCAAACAATAATGATAATAATCTAATATTATCATCTCCTAACAATCAATTCAATCAAAATGAATAAATATTCAAATAATTCTTTTATATAAAATATATTCCAAAATGATATTGTGTTGGTTTGTCCTATTCGAGTGTTTAGAAATTCCTATCGACGCCATGGCGTCCCAAGTATCAACCAGAATTCATAAATACTCAACGGAACAAATTAACACAATATAAAACCATTTTATATCAAATAACAAGTACGCTCTCTCATATACACTCAACTCATTCATATAGTTTACCTCTATTTCAATGAGTTATTCCCCACTAGAGCCAAGGTTTATCGCTAAACCAAAGCTCTGATACCAACTGTAACGACCCGCCTTTTTGGACAGTTTAAACCGACGATCAAATACACATGTCGATTCCAAACCATTAAAAGGGCAGATAGTTATTGGGGTAATTAAGAAAAGAAAAGGAAGGGAAATAAAGGAAATGAAACAACACAGAATCTCACAGCGGAAGGCTAAAGTATAATAATAAAATAACAGTTCATGAAGCTGTTAATTTAATGAATACATTTGAAATGAATACATTTGATTATTACTATACAACATTTATCAGAGTTACATATACAGCAAATATCATACAACAATGCAGCGGAATGGAATGAATATAATAGTAGTAGATAATATACCAAATCTTCGTCTCCGTCCTCCAAGGAAATGATCTTCAACCTAAACTGAAAACTCAGGACTGACCCGAGCGTAATGAAAAGACAAACACTCGAGTCAGGACTAAATATCCTCATGTAAGTTAAGTCAATCGTAAATAAATATGAGTGTAACGGCGTCGGAGATGTTTACGAGGTTTGACATCTCCTATCCAGTGTCAACGTGCGTGCAATAACTTAAGAGATGTTACGGGATTTTCCATCTCTCAAGGATCCGTGAAACTATCTACTATGTAGTAATATACGCTAAGTAGATAATGCCTATCAGTAATATAAAGTATCAAAATAGCGTTAAGGCGTTACCATAATCCCCCTTAACACATTTTTATATTCCCAAAAGCATATACAAGACCGTAGTTTCCCCAAAACCGGAAGTCACCAGAGGGCAATCCATATACTCAAGGTACAAATCAAAAACGTAGTGGTCGCGAATAGGATAATCAGTATGACAAGGTACATGAGGCAATACCAACTAGGATACTAGTAGTTGCGTGATCCGGACTGATGTTGGGCATAGCCAGCAGCTACCCCAACACCGCGAAACAACACTCCCAAATCAAGGGGTGCACCCAAATCGAATCACAAATGTAATAGAAATGGTATCGAAGAAGTGTGTCCGCTAGAGGTGGCGAACCTCAATGGCCCGGCGCGGCTCCTGTTTTAGTCATGTCAGGGGTCATCCAATAATCGTTCTCTTTCTTCAGTCAACGCGTTCACCAAACCATCCACTTCATTCTGGATCAACACTCCGCGTATAATAGTTATTAAAGTGGTTTTCGGTATCGACAGAGAGTATGTCCATATCCGATCCCGGTCTCTTTAATAACTACGTATTATTACACCGTTGGCGCTTTTATATTTCAAATTGATTCATGATTGATAACAAAATATCATATTCGCTTTAAAATCAAATCATTTCAAAATCATCATATATTCCAAATTAATTTAAATCTAAATTTCAAATAAATTTTCAATTCCAAACTCAAACTTGAAATATCATTTCATATCAATTTTCTTAGAAATATTCAGAGTTCGATTAAAAGTCCAATCTTTCAAAACAAATCAACTTTCAAAAATTTACACCGTATTTCAATTTTCAATTTAAATCTAAACTTCGATTTTATTTAATAATTTCGTTTACCAAGTTTAAATTCTAACATTTCGAGCTCCAATTCAAAATAATTCAATTTCCATAAATTGGATTTTATTCTTAAAATCAATTCATTTAAATAATTTCAAAACAACTTTTAAAATCATTTAATTTAACCAACTCGGTGTCCGTATATAATTTTCTAACCTATGGCCAAGTGATTAGTTATTATAATTAAATGTCAGGGATGAATATATCATTTAAATCAATCACAGTGTCATATGTATGCATAGCAGGATATATATAAACAAATAAACATCCAAACATTTAAATATCAACCAATAACATCCATCGAAATACATCATCCAATAGGTAATACAATTCACGGCAATTTCATATTTATCAATGTCAGGTAATTTAATCGCAATTCAATTTTAATTTCAATTTAACTGTCAATTTAATTTTTCAACGGTTAATGCAAATGACAATTAAATTTTTACCAAACAACGACAAATAAAATCATAACACTTCATAATATCAAATTTAACTAGCATAAAGATATTTAGTACGGTGTGAGCGTTATAAAACACTCACCTTGATTTTACAATTTTAAATCAAATCGAACGACGTTCGATTTAACTCAAAATTTTCTCTAGCTCCAAATGATTCCAATCCAGTTCCATTGCGTAGTCCTCGTCGATACGATTCCAACGCAAAAAGTTTCGTGCGTTTTCTACCTCGTATGAAAAAGTTATGCATCTTTAAAGTTTGAACGAATTAATATATATATAAATTCACAATTTTATTTTAATTTTACCCTGAAACAAATCAGGCCATTCATTCCTTTTACCTCAGATCTGAAGCGTGCCTTCCTTCTTCCTCTCTCACGTTACTTCTACAGGTTAGAGACGCAACATAGAACCCATCAAGCTTCAAACTAGGGTTCCATTTTGCGACCACCACAAGCGTCGGGAAGTTGATCAGAGACCATCGTTGCGAAGCCCCGCTCGAGAGCCACCATCGGCTGCCACCATGTTGAACTCGGCCTCCCCTATCACCTCGAAAAACATGAAAAACGCAGCCCCTTCCTACACGATTTCCCGTTGATTCGAAACTCCGTTTTCGATCATCTCCGTATGGATTTGAAGCTTTCATCGTGCTCTACAACTTTGTAGTTGAGAGTTTTTGCTAATTGTTGATGGATTGAGAGGAAAATGAGAAAGAAGTTTCGAATTTCGTGGCCATTGATTCAGGAAATGGCGGCTAGGGCTGAAGTCAATTAGGGTTTCTGGATTATAATAATAATAAAACTGTCTCGGTTTGCGTGCGTATTTATATAGGTAGGTCCAAAATCATCCGAACTCCAATCGAGACGTGCCGCCAGGCGTTTATAAGGTTTTACCCCCATTCCGGACGCAATGGAATAGGTTTCGGAGGCTAATTCGATCGTATGTGAGAGTTACGGAAATAAACGATCAATTTTAAATTAAACCGATTAAACGATTTTCTATGCG
Source organism: Allium cepa (assembly GCA_030765085.1). NCBI lineage: Eukaryota > Viridiplantae > Streptophyta > Magnoliopsida > Asparagales > Amaryllidaceae > Allium > Allium cepa. Next base: position 288,953,328 of record CM060940.1, read on the forward strand.
TTTTGGCTTGCCCCGGACAAACGGTAAATCCGTTTGACTTGAAATTTGAAACCTTAAAATAATATCACATTACGGATCCAATGAAACTAGTTTCGTCGAAATCCGAGACCGTTTGAAAAATGACTATTTTAACTCGCCAAATTAATATTAAAACAATTTCAACGCGTTTCGAGCTGCCACGGTCAAACGACAACTCCGATTGCTACGAAAATTTAAATCCGATAATAACTAACTATTACGGATCCAATGGAACTAGTTTCGTTCAATTCTGAGACTGTTTAAAAATTGGCTATTTTCCAGTCGATAATTAAATATTAAAATATTCAATTTTCACAAATAAATTTTAAATTCAGTTTTAAAAGTTCTATAACATCACTATAACTCCAATATGATAAAATAAAATTTTACAAATCATTTTTAATCATATTAAAACCGTTATTCAATTTATCCAATAAATTCCAGTTTTAAAAATCTTATTAACTCTATTATAATCCCAATAGATTCAACATTTATTATTATTCCAAACGACTTACAATTTTTTTTTTCTAACACTAAATCACGAAATCTTATTAAATTAGCTATTTTAATTATCGAAAATTTACGGGTCGTTACACTCTCCCCCACTCAAAACTTTTCGTCCCCGAAAAGGAAAAGAAGGGAAAAGAAACTAAGTATAGAATTCAACATTAGATATATTTTATTCAAAGTTACCAACTTATAAAATAATGAAATTCCATTTATAAGGTCATAACTAAGCTTCCACTAAGTTACTCCGAACGGCTTTCTAAACTTAAAAGATAATTATCAAAACAAGTTATAAAAAAAAATTTAAAAGTTGAAAAATTTTCTAACACCCGGATTTATGGAAAAATTCGGCAGAGTCTCCTTTGCGCGGCTCGATCGGAAAAAATATAATAGCATATATATCACAAATATACATCTCATCTCAATGATGAGGCATCCCATATGTGGGGAAACAACATATAAATATCACCAATATCATATAAAACCGTAAGCGTACCTTTTATTTAGCATTTATTAGCATTTTACTTACATTATGCGTTTAGCGTAGAAGCGAGCTCCACACGAAGCGCAACCCCTTTGCTACCTACTAAAATGCTCAATAACTAAGTTAGAACCATGCATATAAAGATAGACCGCTATACTTAGCCTACACAACATATATATAATATATTTATCTTCAAAACTGAGATTTCAATTTCTGGACAGCAAACAAATCTTAGCTTTAGGTCACCTAAACGGTAAAATTTGACAATAGAATCTAAACAAAAGTTGTTGAATTTATTTTAGGCTTTCCGGAATGTCCAAAATCATCGAATTCGGATCATCCAATCAAAAGTTATGGCCGTTTTACTTAGGGGATACGCTTCAGCCTAGGCAATGAATTGCGCAGGTCAGCGACGTTCACCCACGTTTTCGACCTTCTAAACGATATCAAAACACAAAACACTTAAAACAAAAGTTTTATCTTAAGTTCTTAGCTTTCCAGAAAGTGTAAGATCATCAAAATCCGATAAACCAGTCAAAAGATATGGCGAAAATACTAAGGGTGTATACTACTGATTTTACTTATTTTTACACAGGACAGCGAGTAACATTCAAGTTTTTAACCAATCAGACGAAGGAATTTTCTCAAATTATCTAAACAAAAGTTGTGCTATAGTTTCTAAGGTTTCCGAAAAGTCCAAAATCGTCGAATTTCGTTCAGCCATTTAAAAGTTATGCTTGTTTTCGTTTCAGCATATATTGGACAATGTTGGATTTTTTTTTTCTTCCAAAAATTTGCTTTTATTACTTCAAAGTACAAAACATCAAAACTTCAAATTTTCTAAAGAACAATCATAAACACAAAGTCATCTATTTTCTTATTCATCCATGCAATAGGTCTACATTTAATTTTTTCTGATTTATTCAAGTTTGTTTCATTCACATTTTTAATTCAAGTCAATTTGCTTCAATTTAAATTGAATTCAATTATATTTAATTTCACTTTGCTTCAAATTTGAAGTTAATTATTTTTAAAATTTTATTTCGCTTATTCAATTCCATTAACACTAATGAATTCTACTTAATCAATTACCATCCATCTAACAACCGACGCATATCAAATATTGACATCCATCCAAAATCTACACTAAATCAATTATACATTTCCATGTCAATTTTAATTTCATACACTTCCAAGCTTATAGACATTTTGTTATATTCAAATTTAATTAGTTTCCATTTACCAATTCTATATTTCATTAAGTTTAAATTTTATTCATTCACTTATATATATCATTCATTTTACCGCTTAAATTTTTTTTTATATTTACAACTATCAATTAGATCTTCACATTTTTATTTTTCACTCTCTCACTGGTATATTATTTCTCTACTTATCCTTATTAGCATTTTAAACCTTTTAAGTATTTGGTAAGTTATAGTTATGCAAATAGAATGTAGTTAAACAACATACAACTTCTTTCCATTTAAAGTTGAATTTTCAATTTATTAATTCTTAAGTCATTACTTAAATTTCACTATAATTTTTTTCACATTTACATTCACATATACTATTTCCATTTTATATTAACATAATTGTGAATCACCTTTAAATGTTAATTTAAATTCCAATTATTTACTAACAATTTTATTTATATTTGCAAACCATTGATTAAATGCATATTCCATTATTCAAACCTATACTTGTATATTATCCAATTAACAATTCATATAACATTTTTGAACTTCTTAAATATTTTGGTAAGTTATATCTATGCTATAGAATGAATTTCAATACTACGCGAGTTTTACAGTTTCACTTTTATTTTAAGTTCATAATTTCCTAATTCTAAGGATTTCTACTTCAATTGATATTTTCACTTAACTCTTAGGTTCATTTCTCATTTCATAATTCAGGAGTTCCTTAATGATTCAAGTCTAAATTCATTTCAATCATTTAAAAAAAATCATTAATTTTTAAAGGACTTAAGAATTCCAATCCCGGTTTCATTTCAAATCAAGTTTTGAAATAATATATACTTATATAATTTATATATCAAATCATACTATAGAGAATACAAAATAAAATAAATTTGAATCAAAACAAGGTTTAGACAAGCTATTAAGTGGTCTCCCCCACTCGGACTCTCGAAAATAAACGCCGATGATGCGTGCACTCATCACCGAAATCATTTTCTAGCGTCAAGAGAAGGGAATATAACACTTATCATAAAAAAAAAATCCTTCGAAAACAATTTCAACTCAATTATACTATCATATAATACTCATATTATGTTTTTCATATTCTTGTAAGTCAATTTCAAGCACCGGAATTTAAATTCCCAAATCCAAGTTAAAATTCATTTATATTCATTATCAATTGTGTTTACAAGATTTCATTTTCCTAAATCCATTGTTATTTAATCAATTGTTGTAAATATTGACTGATCAAACAATAATGATAATAATCTAATATTATCATCTCCTAACAATCAATTCAATCAAAATGAAAAAATATTCAAATAATTCTTTTATATAAAATATATTCCAAAATGATATTGTGTTGGTTTGTCCTATTCGAGTGTTTAGAAATTCCTATCGACGCCTTGGCGTCCCAAGTATCAACCAGAATTCATAAATACTCAACGGAACAAATTAACACAATATAAAACCATTTTATATCAAATAACAAGTACGCCCTCTCATATACACTCAACTCATTCATATAGTTTACCTCTATTTCAATGAGTTACTCCCCACTAGAGCCAAGGTTTATCGCTAAACCAAAGCTCTGATACCAACTGTAACGACCCGCCTTTTTGGACAGTTTAAACCGACGATCAAATACACATGTCGATTCCAAACCATTAAAAGGGCAGATAGTTATTGGGGTAATTAAGAAAAGAAAAGGAAGGGAAATAAAGGAAATGAAACAACACAGAATCTCACAGCGGAAGGCTAAAGTATAATAATAAAATAACAGTTCATGAAGCCGTTAATTTAATGAATACATTTGAAATGAATACATTTGATTATTACTATACAACATTTATCAGAGTTACATATACAGCAAATATCATACAACAATGCAGCGGAATGGAATGAATATAATAGTAGTAGATAATATACCAAATCTTCGTCTCCGTCCTCCAAGGAAATGATCTTCAACCTAAACTGAAAACTCAAGACTGACCCGAGCGTAATGAAAAGACAAACACTCGAGTCAGGACTAAATATCCTCATGTAAGTTAAGTCAATCGTAAATAAATATGAGTGTAACGGCGTCGGAGATGTTTACGGGGTTTGACATCTCCTATCCAGTGTCAACGTGCGTGCAATAACTTAAGAGATGTTAAGGGATTTTCCATCTCTCAAGGATCCGTGAAACTATCTACTATGTAGTAATATACGCTAAGTAGATAATGCCTATCAGTAATATAAAGTATCAAAATAGCGTTAAGGCGTTACCATAATCCCCCTTAACACATTTTTATATTCCCAAAAGCATATACAAGACCGTAGTTTCCCCAAAACCGGAAGTCACCAGAGGGCAATCCATATACTCAAGGTACAAATCAAAAACGTAGTGGTCGCGAATAGGATAATCAGTATGACAAGGTACATGAGGCAATACCAACTAGGATACTAGTAGTTGCGTGATCCGGACTGATGTTGGGCATAGCCAGCAGCTACCCCAACACCGCGAAACAACACTCCCAAATCAAGGGGTGCACCCAAATCGAATCACAAATGTAATAGAAATGGTATCGAAGAAGTGTGTCCGCTAGAGGTGGCGAACCTCAATGGCCCGGCGCGGCTCCTGTTTTAGTCATGTCAGGGGTCATCCAATAATCGTTCTCTTTCTTCAGTCAACGCGTTCACCAAACCATCCACTTCATTCTGGATCAACACTCCGCGTATAATAGTTATTAAAGTGGTTTTCGGTATCGACAGAGAGTATGTCCATATCCGATCCCGGTCTCTTTAATAACTACGTATTATTACACCGTTGGCTCTTTTATATTTCAAATTGATTCATGATTGATAACAAAATATCATATTCGCTTTAAAATCAAATCATTTCAAAATCATCATATATTCCAAATTAATTTAAATCTAAATTTCAAATAAATTTTCAATTCCAAACTCAAACTTGAAATATCATTTCATATCAATTTTCTTAGAAATATTCAGAGTTCGATTAAAAGTCCAATCTTTCAAAACAAATCAACTTTCAAAAATTTACACCGTATTTCAATTTTCAATTTAAATCTAAACTTCGATTTTATTTAATAATTTCGTTTACCAAGTTTAAATTCTAACATTTCGAGCTCCAATTCAAAATAATTCAATTTCCATAAATTGGATTTTATTCTTAAAATCAATTCATTTAAATAATTTCAAAACAACTTTTAAAATCATTTAATTTAACCAACTCGGTGTCCGTATATAATTTTCTAACCTATGGCCAAGTGATTAGTTATTATAATTAAATGTCAGGGATGAATATATCATTTAAATCAATCACAGTGTCATATGTATGCATAGCAGGATATATATAAACAAATAAACATCCAAACATTTAAATATCAACCAATAACATCCATCGAAATACATCATCCAATAGGTAATACAATTCACGGCAATTTCATATTTATCAATGTCAGGTAATTTAATCGCAATTCAATTTTAATTTCAATTTAACTGTCAATTTAATTTTTCAACGGTTAATGCAAATGACAATTAAATTTTTACCAAACAACGACAAATAAAATCATAACACTTCATAATATCAAATTTAACTAGCATAAAGATATTTAGTACGGTGTGAGCGTTATAAAACACTCACCTTGATTTTACAATTTTAAATCAAATCGAACGACGTTCGATTTAACTCAAAATTTTCTCTAGCTCCAAATGATTCCAATCCAGTTCCATTGCGTAGTCCTCGTCGATACGATTCCAACGCAAAAAGTTTCGTGCGTTTTCTACCTCGTATGAAAAAGTTATGCATCTTTAAAGTTTGAACGAATTAATATATATATATAAATTCACAATTTTATTTTAATTTTACCCTGAAACAAATCAGGCCATTCATTCCTTTTACCTCAGATCTGAAGCGTGCCTTCCTTCTTCCTCTCTCACATTACTTTTACAGGTTAGAGACGCAACATAGAACCCATCAAGCTTCAAACTAGGGTTCCATTTTGCGACCACCACAAGCGTCGGGAAGTTGATCAGAGACCATCGTTGCGAAGCCCCGCTCGAGAGCCACCATCGGCTGCCACCATGTTGAACTCGGCCTCCCCTATCACCTCGAAAAACATGAAAAACGCAGCCCCTTCCTACACGATTTCCCGTTGATTCGAAACTCCGTTTTCGATCATCTCCGTATGGATTTGAAGCTTTCATCGTGCTCTACAACTTTGTAGTTGAGAGTTTTTGCTAATTGTTGATGGATTGAGAGGAAAATGATAAAGAAGTTTCGAATTTCGTGGCCATTGATTCAGGAAATGGCGGCTAGGGCTGAAGTCAATTAGGGTTTCTGGATTATAATAATAATAAAACTGTCTCGGTTTGCGTGCGTATTTATATAGGTAGGTCCAAAATCATCCGAACTCCAATCGAGACGTGCCGCCAGGCGTTTATAAGGTTTTACCCCCATTCCGGACGCAATGGAATAGGTTTCGGAGGCTAATTCGATCGTATGTGAGAGTTACGGAAATAAACGATCAATTTTAAATTAAACCGATTAAACGATTTTCTATGCGTTTTGGCTTGCCCCGGACAAACGGTAAATCCGTTTGACTTGAAATTTGAAACCTTACAATAATATCACATTACGGATCCAATGAAACTAGTTTCGTCGAAATCCGAGACCGTTTGAAAAATGACTATTTTAACTCGCCAAATTAATATTAAAACAATTTCAACGCGTTTCGAGCTGCCACGGTCAAACGACAACTCCGATTGCTACGAAAATTTAAATCCGATAATAACTAACTATTACGGATCCAATGGAACTAGTTTCGTTCAATTCTGAGACTGTTTAAAAATTGGCTATTTTCCAGTCGATAATTAAATATTAAAATATTCAATTTTCACAAATAAATTTTAAATTCAGTTTTAAAAGTTCTATAACATCACTATAACTCCAATATAATAAAATAAAATTTTACAAATCATTTTTAATCATATTAAACCCGTTATTCAATTTATCCAATAAATTCCAGTTTTAAAAATCTTATTAACTCTATTATAATCCCAATAGATTCAACATTTATTATTATTCCAAACGACTTACAATTTTTTTTTTCTAACACTAAATCACGAAATCTTATTAAATAAGCTATTTTAATTATCGAAAATTTACGGGTCGTTACATTACACTTATTCTATTTAGATTCATCTCATTTCTATGGGCTAGCAACCTTGGTTTTTTTAACCATTTTATGGATTTCGATTCATCCGGCGTACCGTTGGACTACATCGTTGTTCTAGCTTATTTGAGTTTCAGGTTCCTCGGGTTAACTGTTGGACTACGTTTTGCACTGGCTCCATGGGCTAGCAACCCATGAGATAGCGACTCGTTTATCATACACGTGTTAGTGAGTTTTCGTGCTCCCATTTATATTAGGCATCCCCCTTTGTGTTTTCTAGATTTTTAATTAATGATTTCTGGAATTTGTGTTTCACTAATTTTTACGATTTTCATTGATATATTTTGTCAATATTTGAGGTTTCGTGAATAAGTTAAAAAATATGATATTCTTTTTGGATATTTGAGGAGATTTGAGATAATGTACGATTTTTGTTGTTATCAAATGTATACTTGTTGCAGTATGGCATTATTGTTGTCATATATTTTGTCGTATCTCTTATCCTATCTCATCTTATATGATATTTATAGCTAGACTGATCCGTTTATTATTTTTCTTCTTAAATAATACTCAAGTCGGACCGAGGTGTTTTAGATGCTTCCACTTGACTTCTTAGCAAGGACTAGCTTTTGACTTTTGGCTAACTATTGGCTTAGTAATTTTTTGTTTTTATACATTCGAGATAGAGACACCTTGATGTATACTTATTCTTTTGTCTAGCACTTGTACCTATTCTTTTATGATATAGTGGATCTTGTATGACCGCTAATTCGATGTTCTCTTTTATGTGTTGTATTCATATCTGTTTCTGCCTATGCGATATGAATATCTATAACTGATTTATGTTATCTATTTTATATTTTTTTCGAAGACCACAAGCCACTGTGTAGTAGCTTTGAGTTTGTATTTGACATGTCAGATTTCCTCTTGAAATGAAATGCATGATATACTATCTAACATATTAGTACTCGCACAAAAAAATTACACAGATGGTCGCTCCTCAACAGCCTTATTCTTTGTGCTAGTTGATGGCATCAACCCGTAGTGTTCTTGGCTAGTGTGAGTATAGAGGTGGGACATCACAATTTTAACACCTTATTCGGATCCACTAATACCATTTACGTACATATCTATTAGAATTTGAATTAGAAAGAAGAGATTCAGATTAATTTATTTATTAAAACTATATTCATAGTTTACCTTTGATATAGTGACCGGATTTGAACCTATTTCCTATGCTCTATCATCTTTTATTCTTCTCCAAAGTGTATATGTACAAATTAAATCTATTTCTATGAATCTCAAATTTTTGAGGAGAAGAGAAAGTGACAGAGTTTCCACCCTTGTTAGATAATTATGAGTTTGAAGTGAGATCCTAGGTCTTAATTTATAATGGTTCATATCAGTGCTAACCGTTGGATCAAATTATTTTGAATCTGGGCCATACGTCCAAAATTTACTACGACACAGATTATATCATGGGTCGACGGTGAGCGTACCTAGATCAACCGCTTATGGTCGACTTGAGCCTTCCTATGGTCGACCTATGTATTTTAAATCTAGTGTATTTTAATCGTTGTTTGATTTTGTTAATTACATTACTTCTTTTAATAAATCACGTCCATTTGTTCCCCTAGTTAACTGATCGTTATCACTTGTTTCTACTAATTACAAATTCTCTGAGATTTTAATTTAATGTTAATATTTAAATCTCCATTAATGTTACTAATTTGCATTAATTGATTTTATTACTAAATTTACATATGTAATTATTTCCAATGCTAAAGCTTCAAACGTTGATTACTTTTCCTTTTGAGCTTCGGTCGAAAAACATTATATATGAAAATTGATCAGAAAATCACCACGAACACAATAGTGCAAGTTTCGTAGGTAAGTTCGTACATTTGCAAAAACTCCATTTTTCATTGTTTACTATTTATTAGCTAATTTTTTTAATTAACTAACAAAAAATGCGGGGTGTTACATATAACATATGTCATTATAGACATAGTCTGACTCGTATGTCATTTATAATACTAAGTCATTTCGAGACTTTATTGGTTCAGGGATAGTGAGACCAGTTAGTGTTTATTAAGCATAAAGCAGATCAGGAATTCTATATAGATTTCATCATCTAGTGTTATATTGTTTCATGTATGTATATCCATGTGATGTATGTAAGAAATACATTTTATATTTTAAATTATATCTTATCGCTACGATTTCGACTCTATGTTCTCTATTATATACTATAAATTAAATATACTATATCCTTGAGGCACACGTATTTATCACTTTGTGCCGATACTGTGCATGTTTAGTTGAGTTATTTTTTCGATGTTTTTATACGTACTTGTGTCATCCCAAAGAAATATTCACGTGTATGGCTCATATAGCCACATTCTCTACATTATCCGACAATAATCATCTGTAGTACTTATAAATTATATAGGTATAGAGGTGGGGTTTTGTAACATCCCAAAAAAAAATTACTTATATTCAAATATAGGGATTATTTAAATATTTGAATTGTGAATTAAATATCAATTAAATGGATTTGATAGTTATATTTAACTCCATTTAATTAATAAATAATGACGATAAACTCATTTTGTGAATTTATTTACAATAATAAATAGTTCAAATAAATAACAAGAAAATGAATTGTTAATAAAATGAATTTATATTTAATGATGTAATTTTAAATAAATTTATTTCATTTTTCCATAATTTTTAGTTTGGAAAATATTTAATTTTACGTTTGACGTATATTTCAAACAAATGATGGTATTTTTGAAATTTCACAAAATCAAATAACCATTGTATTTAATTATTTTTAGAGATCATGTTGCATTTTTGTGCGTGATTGTATTTTTATTTCTATCAATCGTTGTTCCTACACGAATGAAATTTTGTGTGGCGAAGTGTCGAAAATTGTAGAATAAACTAAGCCTTACACAAGACTATTTTCCACGTCCCCTCTTTGCTTTTCAACTTTTCCCCTCTCTCTTACTTACAATTACTGTAAAAAGAAAAAACATTAACCTTCTCTTTTAGATTCAAAATCTAATGATTTTGGCAACGGTAAATTACATCGTTCGATCTGCTGTACCTGTAATGCAAAGAGCATCGAATCCATACTGTGTATTGGCATGCGATAGTGTCTAGAGATGAGCAATCATGCGAAGGCCAAAATAGGGTTCGGCATAGGCAAGGGTGGAAGAAGCGTTAGGAAAAACAAATGGTATGACTGCATTTCTCTTGGCGAGAAGCACATGGATGCATCAAAGTTGGGAGGCCCGATCATCACTAGTGTGGAGCGACGTTTTCATGTAGCAGCATCTAGGGTTTGATCACAATTTTTTGACTGGCAAAGCTTGGTGTTGCAGTGATGGTCATGGAATGAAGGTGATGCATGATGTGTTGGCAAAGATGGCACTAGATTTCGTCGATGGGAGCGGTGGATCGTGACATGCATGCATGACCTGGAGGTGGGTTATTCTCGTTCATGCACAGTTTGATTTGGAGGGATATTCGATTGGGGAAGAAATTTTTTTATATGGGTAATTATTTCTTAATTGGTAAATTAATCAATTTAGTTAATCTCAAATCTTGTAAACACAATAACTTTCCATATAAGGTTGGATTTGGATGCGGTCTTTTGCATCGGACTCCAACCGATGTTATCTATGCCTTTGAGTTGGATTCGTTAAATTTGGAGCTAGTGGAATTTTGTGCTAAAATCAATCAAACTGATACACTTAAGCATCCATTGGAATTTTGGTGAGTTAACTCACCTTTAAATAAACTGTATGATATCTATGTTGTTGTAGGTTATTATTCAATGCTTGGATGATAGTTTATATATTGTTATTTGATTATTCCCGCTTGGAGGCGGATGGTATAAACAACCATTGTTTTGCAGCGAAAAAAGCAAGAAAAAGTCGATATGTACATAATGAATAGGTCACTATGGAATTTTTCAAAAACACATATACATATGTGTGATTTACATGGGACTTTTGTAGAGGGACCCTAAGGGGTTAATCGTCAATATTGATACTTGTATTATTATGTTACTTATATTGATGTTTGGTTGAAGTATTCGTAACACGCTGTTTGATTTGTGTAAGTGTCGTTATAGCGATTATAGTTATATCACCACATATAAAATATCGTCTCCTTAAATCCTTGTGCATGTTGAACTTGTACTTGTATTCTTACAAAATAAATGGTTGGTTGCGTTTTGCACTTTGAAAGTTATCTAAACTATATTTTCAAATATTTTTGAGGATTTTGAAATAAAGGATAAGTGTTGTTTAAAATTTATAAATGGAGTTATAAATCTGATTAATTATCTTTAGGATAATTAATTTTATTTTATATTTACAAAAAGAATACAAATTTGATAAATTATCTTTCGAGATAATTAACATTCTTTTAAATTTATAAAAATATTATAAATTTGATTAATTATATGTTAGGATAATTAATGTTGTTTTAAATTTATAATTTTATTTATTATCTTTCTGGACAATCAATGTTGTTTTAAATTTATAAAAAGATTATTATTTTTTGAGATAATTAATGTTGTTTTAAATTTATAGTTTGATTTATTGTCTTTCAGGGCAATTAATGTTGTTTTAAATTTATGAATTGATTTATTATCTTTTAAGACAATTAATGTTGCTTTAAATTTATAAAAATATTATAAATTTGATTCATTTCCTTTTGGGATGATAAATGTTGTTTTAAATTTATTAAAAGGTTATAAATTTGATCAATTTAATTTTAGGATAATTAATGTGGTTTTAAATTTATAAAAGAGTTATATTAATTATCTTTGGGGATGATTAACATTGTTTCAAATTTATAAAGTTATCTTAAATTGATTTATTATCATCCAAGATAATAAATGTTGTTTTAAAGTTATAAATGATAATTTACAAATAAAAAAATCTTTAGAATGGAATGCTTAAAAATAAAGCTTAGAGTAAATTGTTTTGGGTTTATAGTAAACGATGTTTTAATGACATTAGTTTTGACCCTTCTTTTTAATATACTTAGAAATATAATTTTTACTTTAAAATGACTATTTTAAAGACTATTATTAAAGTGATTTACAAATATTTGTGATGTGAGAATCAAGCTCAAGTGTGAGTCAAATGCTTTAAAAGTTTGATTCGTCTATAGAAAATATTTAGTCTCACACTTAGCACTAAAAATTGAAGGAACTCTTACTATTCTTAAAATTAAGAATGTTTTCGTGACAAGGTGGGAAGCCACACCACCCTTATTATCTTGCTTCACTATTTTCCTAAGGTAGTGTTAGTTTGCGATCGACGAGTTATGACAATTGTAAGAGTTTTAATTTCCATATACGATCATTTTGTTATTCCTGATAATTGATTTATTGACTGTCGACTCTATTATCTTATTTGATTTTTGTAAATTTAAGACAAATAGTTTCTCATTTGGGCATCGATATCCTTTGCTAGAAATAACCAAAACCTAAAAGCGAGTGGGTGTCATGCTATATGGGTTGCTTCCATAAGTGTATCCTAACATCCACTTTAGATTGGATTTGGTGGTATGTAAGAGGAGATGTAAAACACTCGAATTCTCTATAAGGTTAGCAGGGTTCGGCTTGTACGTTTTTCAAGTGAGTCATACAGTAAATGACCCTCTCGAGTATGTTGTTTGGAGGCAAACTTTTGAAAAGGGGGTGCACCTTCCTAGTTATTGTTCGAAAAATTCATTTTCCTGATTTGATTCAAATCTTTGAATCGTTTTCTTAATTGCATCGAGAAACGCACGGAGCCCTTCTCAACGTTTAATTATTTGTGTCTATCCTTTCAAATCTTATTTTATTTCGACTTGTTTTCATTCTTTCTTCTATGGATGTTGTTCCTATGAGGTAAAACCATTTCCGTGTTAAGTGGTGTGGTCTCATAGAATTATTATATGTTCACCATAATTCTTGAGTTTTCTCACGCTATTTTTCCTAACAGATCCGAGTGTTATTTTATTATAATCCTCGGGTCAGACTAAATTTTTATAGGTTTTCATTAATGGGACATGAAGCATATGGAGTAGAGCTTGATTTTCACTTGCCATAGTATTTTTATTTTCCGCTATATTATTACATATACCCATCAGTGATTGTAAGGATAGAATGTTATAACTATCCAGCGGATGAGGTTTGTTTTTAAATTTAATATATCTTGTATCTTATATTAACATTTTACTATCTTTTTTATATTATATGTAATCTTTCGCTATGAGGTTCTGTTTTTTCCTGTTCTTTTCCTTTTATCCTAACAACCTGCCTTTCTGGCACTTGGATGCTCGACATTCAAATATGGTGGATGTATTAAGTGCCGACTTTTGAGGGTTGAAAACGTTGGTCATTATAAAATGGTATCACAGCTGAAGGTTAAGCAAGAACCTTGGATTTGGTGCGGTAAACTCATTTATGATAGGGTAAGTAACATCCTAGAATGAGTTGAGAATATTATATATACGAGAGCGTATTTATTATTGCTATATAAATGTATCATGCTAATTGGTATGTTAAGTTTGAATTTTGAATTCCGGTCTAAATGTAGGGCGCCACGGTGTCAATAATGATTTCAAAACTCTTAAACTAGGCAAACATACAGATTTTTGAAAATTTGGTAAATGAAATATTTTACCAAGGATTATATATTTCATATATACATAAAGAAATAATTTTTAAATTTATATAGTTATTTATGATGTGTTTGTTTGTTAATAATAATATTTCTTTATTATCATTATTGTTTGATTTGTCATGCTCGGATAGTATAGGAGCATTGACTATTGTTTTTTTATTGTTAATTTATGCTTGACCAGTTTATGAGCATTTATTGTTTTGATAATTGGGAATGCATTAAAATGAACCCCTTGTGAATTGATTTCCAGGTTTGATTATGAGGTATTCGATGAAAATGTTAAGTTAACAGTCAATTTTAAATAAAGCTGTTTAATATAACCTAAATTGGAAGATAAGACATTTAGAGGATAAAAATATGTGAAAAGTTATCATAATATAAGACAATTTTAAAGGTACATTTCATATGAATATGGTATGTAAAAATGATTTATTAACGGTTTTTGAGAATTTAAATCCTAGTATTGGTCGAAATGATTTCAAAAAGATTTTAGGAAACGTAATTGTAGTATTACGTGGAAGAATTTATAAGTACAAATATTTTAAAGAGAATTTTCAATTAAAATACATTTGATTTAGATAGTTCAAGGAAAAAATCTCATTTAGTTTTGTACTAATCTGAATAATCTTAATTGACAATCGAACGTTTGCTTAGCCGAACATTGTAATGGACTTAGTAAATTATTCTCTTTATCATTGTGCAATTGAAATGAGTTTGAATCCCAACGAAACCAAAGAGTGTTAGTAAATAAATTGTTAAAGTTATTTTATATATAGAAATATCTGTAGTATGATCAAAAAGGATTTTGAAATAAAAATCGGGTATTTAGTTCTTAAGTTTCCTTGAAGAAAGGTGATTTAAAATAAAAGGTATTTTGATAAAAAAATGTTTTGATAAACGAAATTTTTAGCTCTTTGATATAAAAGAGAAAATTTAACTCAAGTTTTAAATTGGTTAAATTTGATAAGAAGGTTTTAATAAGTGTTGTTTTATTAAACCCATAGTTTTTGTTTAAACATCTAAGTTGTGTACTCTATTTGATGTTATTGGGCCAATCCATAAACATTTTTCCTTAGAACACCTAAGTAAAAAAGGTCGATATATTGACACAAAAGACCGATATTTTGTTTAGGCCCCCATCTAAATTTTGAAAAGTAAAATGAAATTGGTGTTTAGTTTGTACTCTTAGGATGTAGAAGAGTATTATACAAGAAAAGAAAGCGGAGTAAGTTTTTATTTGATGGTTTTTATAGAAATGCCTTTGTAAAATGTTTCTGAACTTAAATGAAAATTTATGAAGTAGTTCATATATAATTTTAGTATTGAATGAAATACTATAAATGAAAATGAAAGTAATTTAGAAAAAGATTGGTGTAGTTAAGAAACCAATATGATTAAGTACGTAAGTTGTATGTAGATCATTTTATTTGCATGGTTCTTGATCTAAGATTTGTGGACATAATATCGAGATGATTCATACCAGTCCAAAAAAGAATTTCTCACTTGATTCTTGATAAAGAACACTTGATTAGGATTCTTGAAATGATGTAGAGCATTTCTATCATAGTATATGATTATGAAAGGAGAATAGAGGTTTTTAATGAAGGAACATGATCGAAGTCCGCACTTGGGAGGTCGAGTGAGTGATACTACTTCGAAAGTAAAGTCTATGTATCCGAGAAAGTGGTTAGATTGGATATTGCATATGGATGATCCATTTACATCATATGGGCTTAAGTAATTTTGTATGATTTGTTATGTGGCTTAGGAAAGTATGGGGAATGACTTTTAGTTTTGTTCGAGGAAGCTTAGATAATCTTTTAAGCAATAACCAAAGGTATATAATCGTAGTGGTATGCTTAAAAAATTAACTATATCCTTGGATGGTCGAGAAAGTTGTGAACTTAAGCAAAACTATAAATCTCGTTTGATAGTCATTTAACATTTTAAATAATACTAAGTGTTATTTTATTTCTTTATGGATTTTTATTTGATTGATAGTGTGATTTTATAGACTATAGTTTATAAAGTCTGATTTTTGTTAACAAATGATTTTTAGTTGTTGTTTATTAGAACATAAATTTCGTTGCTTTTAAAAAAGTGATTTCGAAAGAATTTTTGAAACAAATAATAATAATAATATTTTGAAAACTTTGGTGAAGTGTTATTATTTTAGGATATCAAAGAAGAGTTTTTGTGAAGTGGGTTTTCAAGTATTTTGTTATCACTAAAATTGGGCGGTTGAGAGTTTTTCGATTGGAAGACTCGCCAGGTATATTCGTTTACTCTAGTTATTGTTTTAGAAGGAATCAGAATACCACATGATGCTTCATGTTGTTTTGATTCTAGAGTTATACCATGTTTTGGTAGGAGGAGCCCACTCCTTGTCATACTTGATTTTGGTTTTGATATATTTCTCTTTGGAGAAATTTAAAAGTATATTTAGAGTATAAAAACCCGAGCATTTAGTTCTAAATTTATTTAAAAAAAATATTGTTTGCTTAGTATTTTATTATAGAGTATTCTTTATACTTTTGTTGCATATGAGTGTTATATTGTTTATGTTGCCAGTGTATCGCTCTTTTGTTAGCTTGATTCTTGTAACATCCCATAGTTTGACATTAGTTATTTAATTAGTTAGTTGGTTAATTAGGATCCAAAATACAATTTGTGCAATTGTATGAAATTTTACCAGAAAACTTGCACCATTTGAGTTCGTGGTGAAATTCTGAGCAACTTTCATATTTGGGGTTTCGCGATCGGAGTCCAAATAAAGAAGTTACAAACGAAAATGAATTTTGGAATGGAAATTATTAAATTATAATATCGTAATGTTTTTATATTAGATGTTGGGACCCATGGGTCATTAGTTCCATTGCGACCGGTCGACATGTAGCGATCGACCGATGCTTTGGACGATCGACTGGTTAGGCATCCGACATCTAAGGTTAGCCTTGTCCTAAACGACAAAGATTTAATACTTCAAATCTAACGACTATGGTTGATTCTAACGCTTATAAATGTAGGCCTAACCCTCTTCCTTCTTCTTATATATTTCTAGTGGTAGTAGCAAAGCTCTGCCATTTCTCTTCTCCACTATTCTTCCAAATTATAAAATATTTATACATATTGGAGAGGAACAGAAATAAGAAGAAATAGAAGAGAATCAATCAAAAATATGCTTATTCGAGGTAATTTATATATATATATCTATATATTTGTATCTGTTTTCTTTCCCAATTCTAAATCTCTTCTCAGATATGAAATTCTAACATATTTATATACCCTTTTTATACATATTTCTAGGATTAAAAAGGATTTGGAGATGAATCAAAAGTTTTACTTCAGATCTGGAAATTGGATCGCTTCTAAAATGTGAGTGGAAAATTTATATATTGTTTCTGATTTTGAATCTATTCCATTGGCATACGTTTGATTTGCATGCCTAAATCTATCGATTTGCGAAGTGTAGGCTCAATTTAGTGTAGAAAACCATTACGTACATAATCTTATTTTAGATCTGACTTGAAATATTGTTACACCTTGATCTGAAAATCAGTCCCATAGAATTTTAATTTAGAATGATATATAGTTTTATTCCAGATCTACACTTAAGGAGTAAAATATTGATAGGATTTTGAATATTCAATTGTAGATATTTCATAGTTTAATTTATAGGAAGAATATCTGTTTGATTTCTATAAATTGGTTTATTTCTCCTCTTTTCACAGAAAAACAACGTTTGATTTAATAGGGAATATACGCAAATAAATAAAAAGATATTTATAAAGTACAGATTTATTCTCAATAGTTTACATTGTTGTTGATGCCAAAAATTGGCATTAACACCCAATAGAATCTAGTAGAGATTAAATGAAGAATGAAACTAAAACATGACAAAAATCATAAATGAACACATAGATTTTTATATGCGATTCGACAATCTTGGCATACGTCCAATTTATATTTTTATTGATCTTCTACTTAATTGTGATTATAAGAATGTTTGGATCAACTGAGATCCATTAGTACAAAACTGAAGAATATAAATGGCAGAGCCTTGGCGGAGAAAGCATGTTCCTTTTTCTGATGCCATGCCTGGTGTATTTATAGGGGAAGACATGCACGGATCAGGCAGTAATTTTGGCTAAAGGTTCGGAGACCAAAATGAGGCTAGCTAAAAATTTCCGGTCCCATTGGGGCCCATAATATGGATCAGTATCAGTCCCTATTAGTGCGTCCAAATGGGATGGCAATCGCTATGAGGGGTTTCCTATGATTTTTACTACATTATCCTTAAATTTCGTGCAATTCCGACGTACGGTTTGTGAGATATCGCATTTTCCATGAAATAATGTTGCTTGAATTCTGATTTCCATCGATCCCTCCAAAGGGAGTTATGTCTGTCCTCCAACTCCTCCAATTGGAATGAGATGCGTAGTGGATGTTCTACATATTGTAGTAAGATTGTACTCTAAGTTTCATGTTGATAACACGTGTAGATTTTGGGTTATTGACCAATCATTGCTACAAAATTGAGTTGTGGAATCGATACGTTACGATCCATAGTGTAGATACATACCGTATCTCATTCATCTTCGAGGATTAGTGAGCTTTCGTGATTGTACTGTAGATCGATTTCACCCTGAGGGTAAATAGGGTGATACTATTAATTATAAAAATTTAATGTGGAAGTATATAAAATAATTTCAACGCGGATATAGCAGAATAATAGCAGCACAGATAATAGAAGAATAATAAAAACAGAAAATAGAACACACAGATTTACACAGCTTCGGCAAAACCCTGCCTATATGCTGCCCCCAAGGTTTCTAATATAAATTAAGTAGTTATATGCTTACACACATAAATTTGCGACACCCGCCACTGACTAACCTAACTCTACACTCAAAATCCCTGCCACAACTCAGCCATTGAGTTGCAAAGAGCTACACCACCGTAGTCCGTCCCCTAGTCACACGACTAGAATTTACACAAGTTTAAAAAGAAAAATACAAATTAAAACAATTTAAAGAAAACAAAACCCTAATTTAGATATTAAAGCCCAAAGCTATTTCTAATGACCGACCTATATTGAATAAAAAATAAATCCTCTATTTCTTTTCTATTATTCGGCCCGTGTCTTCTTTGGTTTGTGACAATGGCTGCTTTACTTGTTCGTTCTGAAATTAGGGCTTTTGTAACTAAAGAAGCCGACTTAAATTGATGCTTCGATTGAGATCTGGATTGATGGATGCATTGTTCTACTGCGGCTCCTTCAACTAGTCGAGCATGTATAATTGGTTGAAAATTTTATAAGTGATATTCCTTTTGATTTTGATTGTTCTCGGCTATGATTCGAGTTGTATGATTTATTTTTCTCTGTTTTTATTTGAACTCGAATGGATTTTAGGCCAATGATGATTGGGTTTAAATAGGGTTTAGTTCCCTTGATTATCGTTTGAATATTTGTTTGAATTCGTCTGATAATTTTTGCTTAGCCATATGATTTTGATTGAATGTTGGTGATTGTTCCTGTCCGGTTCAATTTGTATATTTTGATTGATTAGTTATCACGACTTTGAATTTTTTTGACTCCTTGGACACCACGGCTTTGACTTGATTTGACGATGCTGATTTCGTTCTTTGTGCTGTTCATTTTATTCTTTTGACTTCGGCATGTCTGTTCATCATTGTAGCATACTTGACTTGTTTGATTTTTACTTGCCATTCCATGACTTCAGCCACTTGAAACTATTTTGACTCCGACACTATCTTGATTTGAAACTTCAAACTTGATTTCACGTGTATATTTGTTAATGTCAGATAGAAGTTCAATTCTTGATTGCTGCTTGGTTGTCATTGTGTACATGTTGTAGCTTGATTTCATGTATATTGTCACTGCATATATGGTTTACGACTTGGTCTTGTTTTTGCATTGAGCTACACTCGGTTTCACTACATAGCTTTGAATTTTTGTGAACTGAGCATTTCGACTTATATTCAGTTGTATGCATGAGGTTATGTGTACTTGCGAAGCTGTCTTTCTTTGCCAAAATAGCCGCTGCCCGGAAAATTTTGCGACCTTGTCCCGTGATACGGAACTCTACGTACTGTCCTAGCGCACTTGTTTCCATGTCTGGTTTTGTCTAAAGTTGCACTGATTGTCTTCGTTTAGCTTTTCTTATTGATCTGGTTTTATTTGAACTATATACTTGAGTCTTTTCGAACTGCTGTTCTTTTCTTTGGTACTTTGTTTGAGATGTTTCTGGATTAGTGTAGTTTGCACTGACTTCACTTGAGTTTGCATTATGATCTTGGTCGAGTCTGGTGCTTGAATTTGGTCTGCACTTCCACATGAGTTCATGTTGAAACTTTTTTCCATTGTGCTAGGCTTTCTTTGTTTTGGTCTTGGCCATTCACTTGTCAAGGCTGCTGCTGCTTCGAGCCTTTGAGTTACTTGTCCATTTTGTTGTGTATACTTGAGTTATATGCATGTTCACTACTGTTGCACTGATTTTGTACATATTGTACATTTTTATTTTGATCCATTGATGATGATGATGATGTCTGGTTTTGGATTCTTTGTTTCTTGTGCATCGAGTCACTTGTACTTCACAGTTTTGTATTGCATCTAAGTTGAATCCAGCTTATAGCTCAGGTTTGACCTTGTGCTTATTTATCGTGACTTTATTTGTATTTCACTTGAGTTGAACCCAACTTTTAATCTGGTTAGACCTTATGCTCACCTGTCCCTGTAATTTTATCAAGTGTATATTGGTGTCCACGGCCTTGTAGCATGTACAGTGATACACTGTGCATGTCACAAGCTGTTCGTGTATGATTAATTAAAAATTAAATGATGACGAACAACCCAAATAACCGAGGCAAATAATATTTTCAGAATACATATCTTATTTTACACTGCAAAAATATTCATTTTCAATTTTACTGCGTCAGTGTGTATTTTTGCAGATAGCTCTGATGCTGGATTCCATCTGGAATAGAGTTGAAGATAAATACGAGCAAACAAATGAAATGTAGTGAGGTGCAAATGTAAATGGATAATTGTAATGTAATCGAATTGTATTGTAATTGAAATTGTATATATATGGCGAGAGCTCAAACTTGTACTATTCAAAATTGTAAATAAAATATTTGTTTGAAAAAAAATCTTTTTAATTTTAAATTATGTGTTATTTATTTTATTCAGCAAATATTTATTTAATTATGTGAAAAATAAAATAGTGCATTAAGAAATATATATATATATATATATGTTTATTATCATTAAACAAAAATCGTATACTAGCACATTCAACAATCTCCCCCTTTTGATGACAACAAACATATATTTAAGACTTTGACTTTTATTAAATGTATTTGATCATTCAATTTGATCCCTTTATTTGAATGCTCCCCGTTCCTTCTCTACACAAAGCTCCCCCTTCATATATGCAGAAAAATATGTAAATGAATAAATGAACCTAGATGCATATAGAATTGAAATATTTGACTTTCATTCGTCGAAATCTTAACCTTTTTCCCCTTTTATTATTAGCAAAAGAGTAAAAGTGTTAGAAAAATAGAGATAAGTGATAGACATTAATACAACATTAATTCCCAATCGAGCATAAATATTAAATTTCAATAAAAAGTCAAACAAAAATCATAAATACTCTGTTTGGCGCATATTCCACTTTAGAATGATGTGAATGATGTCATCGTATAAAACCATATAGTTGTGTCTATTTGTGGTATATTTTTATCAAGAATTTGAATATCTACTGACCATGCATAACCGTTAGGGCTTTTAAATGAGATTAGTAGTTTTCCAAATTCTTATTAAAAATTGAATTCAAATGTCTTTTAACCATGCATAAGTATGAGAACTTTTAAATGGGATTAGAATCAACTTGTCTATTTAATCAATCAATTTCAATATGCGTTCCATACATGCATAACCGTGAGGAATTTAAATGAGCATTGAAGCACATAATTAAAAAGTCCAAGTAATTCACCCATTTATAACCGTGAGGACTTTTAAATGAGAGTGAATACTTTGGATGTTTTATTTGTTAAAAATATAATGAAATGAAAAACGAATAATTTCCCATTTAAATACCATATATTGACATACTACATCGGTTTTTGATGAGTGAAGGTCGATAGAAATATGATAGAATTAGAGATGGTCATGGAATTTTTACCAAAAAAAGTTTTTATAACTCTTGTTTAAATTTCTAAAGAAATTTATTAATTATACCATCTCAAGTTATAATTTATTATTAATATCGACACTCATCACTTTTTCAATCACTATTTATCTTTTCGATTATCAATAGGGAGTCAAATTAGTTAATGTAGTCATTTAAGATCAATTTCAAAAATATTTATAAAATCAAATTTTCCAACAATGACTAATCTGAAACAAGGTCAACAAAAATGATTTTCTAGAAGGGGTTTTATAAGAAAACTTTCTGCTATTTGAAAATATTTGAAATGAAAAATTTGCAGATATTTTCTTTGAAAAATTCGATGCAACTAATAAATGTCTTAATATAAATCACGTTCCACTTGTAATTTTTCTAACAACTAGATTACCAGTGTAATCTGCTACTGAATTTCTCTTTCACTCAAAATTATCATTAGTTGGATTTGATAGACCAGAAAGTAAAATTGCAACAAATACTTTAAAATCATTTTTACAGCTATTAAATGAAATTCTTTTGGATTTAAATCGAAATCGTGCAAAAAAACAAACCGTTGAACATAATGACCAAATATATCTACGAATATCTTGAGTAACAATGTAAGACCCCACTATTTTGGACCATTCAAATCGACAATAAAACCACACATGTCGGACTTGAATAATTCAAAACAATCGATTGTTAATATAATTTGGAGCAAATAAAACAGAATCATAGACACAAAATATCAGAATAACTTGCAGCGGAAATAAAATAACTATAGTAGTTCATGAAGCTACTACATACATAGTCTTAAAACAGATACAAAATACCAGAGTCTGAAAAAGCAAATACAATAGAAATTCACTAATACATAAGCTGAATAGAAATGACTAAAATAGCAATATATAGACAACTAGATAAATAGATAATCTTCAACAAATTCTCTAGCTCCAGAAGATGAAATCAAACGTTGTGATACTCAGGCTGACTCGAGCGTAAAGCAAAACACAAAACACTCGAATCAGGACATACATACTTATATAATGTAAATCAACTCAAGTGACTGTAATAGAAATGCACAAGTAACTTAAAGGATGCTTGGGACCGCCCATCCTTTAAGGATCCGTTAAACTATTCAGTATATAGTAATATACGCTATTAATAGTGTCTAAAGTAAAGTAAACTTACTTAAAAATAGCGTTAAGGCTTTAAATTTTCCACTTTAACACATTTATAGTGCCAATAGTCTATACAGTACCATCGTACCTCCAGATCGGGTGGCTACCATAAATACTCCATAGGTACGACACAAATCAAACTCGTAGAAAGCACGATAGGGTAGGTGACACGACACAATTAGGCAATGCCAGGGTAGATATACCAATTACGCATCTGACCTGGTGGTAACGCATAGCAGCCACTACCACCCACCTTGAGCCACACTCCCAAAAAAAATCAAAGGGTGCACCCAATCAATCACGAAGTATTAGAATGGTATTGAAGGAGTGTGTCCGATCAGAGGAGCTACCTCATTAGTCCGAGAATCACACCATTTTTAGCCACCTTATGCCAACTCACGGGAGTCAGGTCCACGTACATACCTCATATAGGATTGTCGCCACCATCCTACTTCATTCTGGAATCTCCACCGCGTACACAGTTGTTAAAGTGGTTTTCGGAGTTGGCAGAGAGTATGACGACTTCCAATCCCAGTCTCTTTAACAACCAATCGCTATTATAACCCATGGTTATTTATTTCAATTGGTTTATACTTTCAAATCAAGCATATTCATTTCAAACCATTTAAATTCAATACTATTATACTTTCAAAATAATATCCATTTCCAAAGTTGTAACACTTTCAAAAACTAAACACTTAGTTATAACATTTTAAAAAAGCAATAAGTTAGAAACCATAACGCTTACAAACTGTGACCCTTATATAATCACATTGAAAATATTACATTTATGAAATAATAGCACTTTTAAAACATAACCTAAAGTAGCATAGCATTTTAAAAACATAACTTAAAATAGCATAGCATTTTAAAAATGCTAGAAATTATACTACAACATGTTTCTAAAACATAATATTTCAATTTTATCATAGTCTTAAAATCTATTTAATTATACAAAACATATTAAATTCATAAATAAAATCTATCACTATTACTAGGTTAGATTTAAATTCTATATTAAATTAAATTAAATTATTAAGTTAAATTTATATCATAGATAAAATCTTTAAATTTGATTTTAAACAAACCATTTATTTACTTATAAAATTTCAACTTATTAAAAATCAATATATATTATTTAACTCATTTAAATCAAAATTTAAGTTAAAATTTCATATGCTTAAAAATTTCAAAATACTTAATAATTTTTATAAAACTATTATTTAAAAGTTAACCATGGGTCTGTGTAATATTTTCTAACCTAGGTCAAGTGACACGGATATGTATCATTTCAATCCATAAAATATAAAATCCTGGGTTTTATCATTTCAAACCCGCAATCCCAAGTCAAATAAAATAAAAATCGCTTGAGCCTATCATTTCAGCTTATAACGATTTTTCTCTATTCCAAAGTCCGTTAGGGTATGTATCATTTCAACCCATAGTGATTCTATACTAACATGGAACTTGCAGTGTGAGAAGCAGAATATAAATAACCGAATAACATAGCATATCATGTCATTTGATAAAACAGGTATAACATAAGGTGATAACATCATATAATGTCATATCACAGGCATATATGAAACTACTATCAACATAGCATATCACTACTACAATTCCACAAGTTATCAATTTACTATGATATAAGTTCATAGTCGAGAGAGATAAACTAACCTTCTTAAGCTAGAGATGACAATTCAAACACAAGAATAAACACCCAAAAAGAACGACAAAGCATGAATTAGACTTGAGTGGAAGTAGAGCAAAGATCCAAATCTTGTACACAACAAAATAATATATATATATATACACATATATATATATGAAAACTATTTATACATAAAAGAATAAATAAATCACAAAGTAATAAGCCAGCAATCAAGACAAATGGCTCGGCCACATAGGGAATAGGCTCGACCACTTGCACTTGTGCTCGGCCATGATGATCTGGGCTCGACCACTAAGGAGATGACACAACTAGGCTCGGCTATGGTGTGCACAGGGTACGGCTATGGGGTAGATGAAGTGGTGGCAAGCCAAAGGTCATTAAGAAGGCAAAAGGTCAAGGCACATGCCTTTTAGGTTCGGCCATGGTCCATTGGGTTCGGCCTAAGACGATCTGTGTTCGGCTACTAGGTGAATGGTCACGACTATGATGGTTTGAAGGCAACAATGCGCGGCTAAGGGAAGGGAATGGTCATGTATAGGCATGGAAAAGGTGGCGGCTAAGGCAATAGAGAAAAGAGAGGGGAAAACATAGGTCGGTTAGGGTTTTTGGCAAAGGAATTTTTTGTGGTTTTGGAAAATAAATCTTGACCATAGCTATGGTGAAGGTAGGGTCGGCTAAAGGAGGTGGTGGTCGATCAACTTGGTGATGGTGGAGGCATGGAAGAGGTCGGCTAGGGTATGGTTGAGGCCGAAATATGTTTTAGGAGAAAACAAAAGAAAACGAATAAAAAGAAGAAGAAGAAGATAGGAAACTTACTTTAAACTCTTGATCAGAAATGTGGAAATGAGAAAGAGATGAAGAGTGAAATTTTTGTACGTGAATTAGTTTTGGAGAGGCATCCTTTCAAATAAAGGACAAAGATGTGTCTCTTAGGAAATTCCTAAGCCCATTAGCCAAGCCCAATAACGAAACAAGCCAAAACACAAACAAAATCAAGCCTAAAGCCAAAATAGAAAATAGAAAATTAAATATTGAAAAATATTCGCATGTAAAACGTTGAAACTTTATAGATTTAAAAAGTATAAGTCAGAGTTTAACGAAACAAAATGCATAGAGAATGTTAAAATCAAGTTCAGCTTCAAAGAAAAAGAGTAAAATTTGAAATTCCAATTTAAAATTTTCAACTGAAAGTCAAACTTCGACCAAAGTTGACCAAAATTCAAATTTCAGGAAAAATCTTTATTTTATTTTATTTGGAAAAATAATTCTCAACAAATCCCAAAATTACATTGTAATAAATTTTTAAAATGATTTAAAATCAAAGTTTCAAATAAATTGTATTTAAAATATTTACAAAATTTATGGGTTGTTACACTCTCCCTCACTCAAAAAATTTCGTCCTCGAGAAGGAACGAGATAGGAAAAAAAAAGAAAGATAAAATAGAGTAACGAATAGTACCTGAAACAAACAATTCCGAATTCGAAGCACGCATGCTCTCCTCCTCCCAGGTACAATCCTGATCATTAGTACTCCACTGCACTCTGACCAGGTTGACAGATTTCCTTCTCAATTGCTTCATACCTCTATCAATAATACGAAGTGGCTTCCTCTCGACAGTAAGGTTTGCTCAATATCCAAATCTCGAGAGAAGGAGGCTGAACAACCAAAGATGGATCATGGAGACATCAGTGAAGATGCGAAACATGGAATACATTATGTACTCCAAACAGCTTCTCAGGCAAATCCAGGGATAAGCTAAAGAACCGACTCTCTCTAAAATGCGGAAAGGACCTATGAACCTAGGAGCAAGCTTCCCTTTTTGACCAAACCGAATCACATCCCTTAAGGGAGAGACCTTAAGTAAAACCTGATCACCAACAAAAAACTCCAAATTCCTCCTACGCCGATCAACATACTTCTTCTGTCTATCCTGAGCACTCCTCATCTTCCTCTTGATCTCCTTAACTCTCTCAGAAGCTTCCAGAATCATATCAGGACCAAGAAGCAAATGATTACCGGATTCAATTCAGTAAGATGGAGATCTGCAAGGTCGTCCGTAAAAGAGCAGCAAACGGAGACATTGAAATACTAGCCTGGATTCAAGGATGAAATGAGATGGATAAAGGATTAAGACGAGATTAAAATATAATATTTGAGATTATACCTGATAACTATGGTTATAGGTGAATTCAACATGATGAATATGATCTTCCCAAGATCCTCCATAATCAAGAACACAAGCACGAAGAAGATCCTCTAGAATCTTATTCACTCTTTCCATTTGACCGTCGGTCTGTGGATGGTAAGCAGTGCTCAGATTCAGGTGAGTACTCAAAGATTCCTGAAAAGCTTTCCAAAACTGACTGGTAAAGATGGGATCTCTATCACAAACAATGCTGATAGGAATACTATGAAGGTGAATAATCTCCCTTATATAAATCTCAGCCAAACTAGAAGCAGAACGAGTAGACTTGACCGGAATGAAATGAGCTGACTTGGTCGATCTATCCACAATCACCCAAATACTCTAATTACCTCTCCTAGTCCTCGGTAATCCATCAATAAAATCCATAGAAACCTATTTCCATTTCCAATTGGGAACCTCAAGAGGATGCAATAAACCAGGAGTCTTCTGATGATCGGCCTTGACTTGTTGACAAGTCGCACACCTACTAACAAAGATAGAGTTATCTCGCTTCATACCCCTTTACTAATAAAACTTCTTCATATGTTGATACATCTTCGTCACACCTAGATGAATAGAAAGTCTGGATCGATGATTTTCCCAAAGTAACTCTTGCCTCAATCCATCGACATTCAGGACACAAATCCGATTATTAATCCTCAATCCCACTATCATCGATCTGAGCTCCACTACCATCAAGACTATTACCACCAACCTGTTACGAACATTCTCCTTAATTAATCTAATAGTCCTATCCTCATCTTGATTAGCAATAATACGATCCATAAGAGGAGAAGAAGCAACAACAAGCTGACACAACATCGCCTTCTTCCGACTCAAAGCATCGGCCACAACATTAGCCTTCCCAGGGGTATAACTAATGTCGTGGTCATAAGAAGCAAGGAACTCAAGCCTCATAACCTTCCGCTGATTCAAATCCTTCTGGGTGAAGATATATCTCAAAGACTGATGATCTATAAAGAGCTCAAACTTAGTACCCAAAAGATGATGCATCCAAAGCTTCAAAGCACAAACCACGGCAAAAAATTCCAAATCATGAGCTGCATAATTGGCTTCATGGGTCTTCAACTGACGACTGGCATAAGCAATAACCTTCCCATCTTGTGTTAGAATAGCTCCCAAACCCTCACGACCAGCATTAGTGTATATCGTTAATCCCCCATTTCTATTTGGAACGGTGAGAATTGGTGCGGAAGTAAGCTTACTCTTTAACTCATTGAATGTAGCTTCACACTTATCATTCCATATAGACTTAGCATTCTTACGAGTCAAAGCAGTGAGAGGTGCAGCAATCCGAGCAAAATTCTCAATGAATCTCCAATAATAACCGACAAGGCCTAGAAAACTACGAATATCAAATGGAGTCCTAGGAGTTTCCCAATCTTACAACAGAATGGGAAGAAATAAGGAACATAGAAAAGATAGAGTGATTTATTACAAAGAGAAAATAAAATAAATACTTACATTGATTGCAGCGATCTTAACTGGATCAATAGAAACTCCGTTACTAGAAACAATGTCCTCGAGAAATCAGACTTCCTCCTTCCAGAAATGGCATTTCGAGAATTTAGCCTTCAACTGATGATTTCTAAGAGTCCCTAGAACAAATTTCAAATGTGACTCATGCTCTTCCCTTGACTTGGAGAAGACCAAAATATCATCAAAAAAGACTAGAACAAACTTGTTAAGAACATCACGAAAAACACGATTCATCAAATTAACAAAGAAAGCTGGGGCGTTAGTCAAACCAAAAGACATAACTAACCATTCATGAAAACCATTCTCGGTACAAAAAGCAGTCTTGGGAATACTCTCCTCGGCAACCCTGAGCTGGTGAAAACCTATGGCAAGATCAAGCTGAGAGAAAACAGTAGCTCCATAGAGCTGATCAAACATATCATTGATACGAGGCATATGATATCTGTTTCTCATATTGAGCTTGTTTAGCTCCCTATAATCAACACACATCCTCAAAGAACCATCAGACTCAGTGACGAATACCATCGCTGCTCCCCATTCGGAATGGCTAGGTCTGATCAGACCCTTGGAGAACAAGTCCTCAATTTGCTTCCTTAACTCAACCTTCTCACGTGGTGCCATTCTTCTAGGAGGAAGAACTATAGGTCGAGCTCCAGGAATAAGATCAATACGGAAATCAATTTTCCGCTTAGGAGGTAAAGCCATGACTTCACCAAATACATCGGGAAAGAGATTGACCACATGAGTCGAGTCAAGATCATCCGGAGAAGAATCAAGAGAATAAATAAAACTGCCAGCATAATACTGAGACAAACAGCACTGAATCACCAAAGAATTACCCAAATCAACAACAAGAGAAATAGTATGGGTTTTACAAGAGATAACGGCTTCATGCCTCTTTAGCCAATCACGTACAAGCAATAGATCAAAAGCATCGAAACCCAAAACATAGAAATCACCACTAAAGCGATGATCAGAATAGAGGAGTTTTACATGGCTACAAATCCTACTAAGGTTCGTAGGACCTCCACTAGGATTTTTAACACACAAAGGTTCATCAGCAAAATTAGGAGAAACGAGATGCTCAAACTTATCACAAAGATCCACAGAAATAAAACTATGGGAAGCTCCAGTATCAAATAAAACATGAACATGAAAACTAAACAGAGAAAAGGTGCCCTGAAGAGTACCTTGAGTATCACTTGGAACTGGTGGAGCAGGTGGAGTGGCAGAGGTAATAGCAAAGATACTAGATGGCTTGCTCTTCTGCTGAGTAGGACAATAGTTCCTAAAGTGGCCAGGCTGTAAGCAAATATGACACAGATCACGCTTGTTCAACTGGGCGGGAGGAGGAACAACAGCAACAACAAAAGTAGGGCAACTATTGGCATAGTGTCCCTTTTGATCACACTTGAAGCAAGTGACTGAAGATTGGTCGATAAGCTGCCTCTGAGAAGGAGAAGACCCCAAACCAGGATTCTTATTCCAATTCCTCTTCTGCTGATAAAAGTTAGGCTTCCTCTTCTTAGGTTTACCAGAGGAAGGCTGAGATGAAGGAGCATGAGCAACAGAAGGATCCTTAGAAGTAGGATTCTCATATCGAATGGCCATAACCATCAGACCAGTGAAAGTGCTATGTACATGAGAAATGAGGCGAT
Source organism: Allium cepa (assembly GCA_030765085.1). Taxonomy (NCBI): domain Eukaryota; kingdom Viridiplantae; phylum Streptophyta; class Magnoliopsida; order Asparagales; family Amaryllidaceae; genus Allium; species Allium cepa. The sequence goes on from CM060940.1 coordinate 288,983,800, forward strand.
CATAAAACTTTAGACGAGCTCCAGCTATAAACTTCTCATTCTTCTTACGAGTGGTGTCAATCAGGCTAGGACCAAACTTGGAAAGTTCATTGAACTTCCACTCATACTCAGAAAATGACATGTCTTCTTGCTTAAGACCCATAAACTCCCTGTATAGCTATGACTTCCCTGCTTCAAGCATCCACTTCACCGCAAAAGCATCCCAAAAGCACAATATCGAATCATAAGAAAGATTTAAAAAGGAGAAAATTGAACCAATTCAAAATTAGCACAAAAGGATACCTAAACTGCTCCCAAGAAATATCAGCCTCGATAGTCTGAGCCGTAATAGTCTCCTACCAATCTATGGCTGCCCCCTTCAACTGCCAGGCTGCCAACTGACGCTTCTGAGCATCAATGATCTCAAGACCCAAGAAAATCCTCTCTAAACCCTTCCACCACTGTTGAGCCTCGATAATGCTCTCTGATCCAGTAAACTAGGTACCACCAAGCTCAGTGAATTCCCTACAGAGAGTAGTGAACCTAATGGGTGCAACAGGCTCAGGAATTGGAGCAACCCCACGACCCTACCTCTACATTCCTACGATCCATTCTGAAAAAATAAGAATGAATTTTAGGACAAAGGTAACTAAGAAACAAAAGACAAGATTCAATAAGAATGGAAATCCTAATCAAATAATTTAATTAGCAAGGTGGATAAGAAAGGAAGGAAGTTCAGGAAAATAAGATTTTAAAACAAGAATAGTTTAAATTCAAAATAACCTTTAAAAATCCTTTAAAATCAATTTTTACTTAAAATACGTTCTCTCACAAGGAAATGATTATAAGACTGATTTCACTCATGCTACGGTATTTCTACCCTATCTCTAAAGAGTTTTTGCTCCACAGGCTAAGGTTCGCCTAAAACCAAAGCTCTGATACCAATTGTAATAACCCACTATTTTGGACCATTCAAATTGACAATAAAACCACACATGTCGTACTTGAATAACTCAAAACAACAGATTGTTAATATAATTTATAGCAAATAAAACCAATCATAGAATCACAGACACAAAATATCAGAATAACTCGCAGCGAAAATAAAATAACCATAGTAATTCATGAAGCTACTACATAAATAGTCTCAAATCAGATACAAAATACCAGAGTCTGAAAAAGCAAATACAATAGAAATTCATTAATACATAATGTAACAACCCGAAAATTTCAATCCTGAAATTACCAGATAGTTAGGAAAGAAAAGAAAGAGAAAGAAGAAGAAAACAGGAACAAGACACAGAAAACCTCACATTCGCAGCGGATCAAAATATAATATCACATAATAACAGTTTACAAAAGAAAAACTGTATCAATTACACTTATATTTATACATCAGAGTTACAACCATTACTATTCACTGGACAGTTTTAAACATCATTTTCTAATAATACAATAATATATCACAGTGGTAGATACTCCATACGTTCCAGCCATCCAGCTCGCCTCTTGAGCTCCAAAACGTCCTTACCTGAAAATATGTAATACTCGGTCTGACCCGAGGATTACATCAAAGTAACACCCGGGTCAGGCTGGAAACCAGCGTGAGTGAACCCTCCTAACATGAAAAACACCAAAATAATAGCCTATTAAAAACCCGGGGTAGCTCATAATAATTTTACAAATTCACAGGTTTGGTATAGTCAACACTTATTACACTCATCAATTTCTAAGTGCCAAACTTAGATTAAATGGTCCAACTTACATAAATCATTCCATATCAGCCAATTGATTTCGCATATCAATTTATAAAGAATCGAAGTGGTTTCGGGTATTTATTAATACCCGACTCCGGTCTCTTCGAATTCAATACAATCTTAACTTAAATTATTTAAGTGAAATACAATTCAAACTTTAAATACAAGATGTCACAGTAATTCATCATCAATAGATAACCACATCATCATAGTTAAATCAAACATATCTTATCACATAGCATCACGATCCACATATTAGGGATAACAATTAATCAGAGGCTTCCCGTATCATTCTATTTATCCCTTAGATTAATTTCACAAATTAATTTATCCTTAACCAAATTCAGTAATTAACCTTTGATTACCTCATTAATTAATTAACTATAATTAATTACATTAAACCTTAATTAATTACGATTAATTAATTATCCTTAATTACTTATTATTGATTAATTAATCCTAACTAATCAATCGTAATTACATCATTAATTATATTAATTATTGATCCTTAATTAAATTTAATTAATTGCTTATTTAAATTAATTGCATTAAGTAATTAATCTCAATTAAACCATAATTATTAAACACCTTTGATTAATCACATTCAGTAATTAACTACCCTTAATTACTTATCAAATTAATTACTCCTTAATTAATTTCTTTAATTAATCCCTTGATTAATTATAAAGTAATTTAATCTAAATTACTTCCACACTTAAACCATCTTCCACTAATTACATCCAGTAATTATCATTAATTACTTTAGTAAGTAATTATACTTCATTAATTTCATTAAGTACTTATACTTAACCTCATCGTTGAGTAATCCTCTTTAATTAGCTAAACTTAATTTATTAATTAAAATTAATCGCATTCTTAATTAATAATACCAAGTAATTAATTCCCTAATTTCTTCATTAAGGAAGTACTCTTACTTAATCTATAGGTGATTATCTTTAAATAATCTCTAATTAATTACTTAATTGATTTAACATCAATTAAATAATTTCTTAATTACATATGCTTTAAAGATTCTTAAATTACCCAAAACTCTTAATTACTTAAAGATAAACTCTTTTTTTTAATTGATCCTCTAAATTCTTATCTTTAACTTAATTTAACAATAAACATCTAATAATTCAATTATAATTTAAATAATATATACATCAATATTCTTACCCTTTTGATCTTTGAAATTTCTAAAGTTATTTAAATGAAATTTAACAAAGAAATCATTTTGAATTCTACTTGTATTATTTTCTAAAATCTACTTAAACTTGTTTAAAATTTTATTTTGAAACTAATTAGTTTTATAAGTAAAACTTATTTAACTTTTGTTTTTAAACCTTATAACATTCAAAAATCAAATTTTCTTTGTATCAAAACTCTTTAAAACATTGCAGGTTAAACTTTAAAAAAAACTCGAGCAACCCAACTTCTCAACACAGCTACTACGAGTAAGACATCAGATGCTCGAATGAAACTCGAGCAACCCTTGAACAATCCCGCGTCTACCCCGGGTCATCCCTTTATCTGCACCTTACTTCGAGAAATATCATCAGGTCCCCGAAACAAACTTCAAGTTCCAACTCTTCTTCCCAAACCCAACTTCCTGATGCACAATACCGTGCATATCCACGTGCACCAACTCGCCGGTCGACGACGAACTCCATGTCGGCCTCCAACACGTCGCTCTTGACCCTTACAACACAACGCACAACTCATAAATCTCGATTCAATCGAGTATTCAAAAATGGCCATCGGACCCATCAGTTCGGAACCATCACTACCAGGAAATCCAACACCGCCGATGATCCTTGCCACAAGACGCTTCACCCTTCTTCCTGAAGCCACGTCTCCCTCCCAACATCTCCAGAACCACACGCGGTCGGCTCTAGTTGTCCCATGTCGCCACGGAATCAACCTGAACATTGACGCCACACTCAGGGTGTTAAACCCTACTCGATTGATATTTGGCCATTCCTCTCACCAATAAATTCCTAATTTATTTTTCTCATGTTCATCGACACCATGGCCACCTCCCTGCCGAATCTCGACCTCCCCTTCGATGCCGATCAACGTCGGTTGTCCACAAGCCTAAATTCGAACAATTCCTAAATTTATCCCAAAAACTAAGTTAAAAAAATTTCAAAATTTATTTTAAAATTCACGTTTCACCCACATGAATCAAGTTCCATAACCCAGAAATGAAATTACTGATTTTTAATTTCAACTAGATTTTGATTTTACTGTAAATCTTGAAATTTACAGAATATTCTTTTAGTATAAATACTTAAATTTATGTTTAGAAAAAAGATTACATTATCACAAACCATTTCCTTTCAAAAATCATAGTCCAACAGTGAATAATTTGAGAGATATAAATTTTCTAATTATGCTTGAACCAATTTTTTTTACAGAGGTCCTATAATAACATATTCAAGCTTACTTCAGATTATAACAGGATTCAAAACAAAATTTAAACTGAAAACATTCATGCAGCAACATGACTACATCATCTCCGAAATATATCAGAATCAAAAGATTTTAAATTAAGTGTTTATTTACAATGTCAGGGAAGAACAGAGGCTATATATGCTGTTCTATTGACATTCCTCAAGTACTTATATACATATTTACCTTTATTCCTCTTAATATTAACAGGCAACCTTTAAGAAAACATTCATTAAATTTCACTTCAAACATTTACTATCTGAACCAAGTCTTAATTGTTAAATTTTAAATTATCCATTGTTCCAGTTTGAACAGGGATCTATTTTCCATGTTTTCAGTCATGCATATAATTTATTAACACACATATATATTTATAATCATCTTAAAACCTCATATACTGCATGGTTCACATTATATTTCAAAGATTTTCACATGCAACTTCAAAATATACCAAAAGTTCAGATTTACTCACCAACACTGTAGAACAGAGGCTAATTTTCTGGAACCTGGCTGTTGATTTGAAACTTTTCCTAAATTATAACTTGATTTACTTAAGACCTTGAAAATTTTGATGTTGAACTTGTCGATCTTTGATCTGAAATGCCTGAGTTGATTCTTGGCTTGAATTTTGTTACAGTCTTTATTCTTTTCTGGTCTGTAAATTTCCAGGGTTTGCTTTGGATTTTCTTTGATTTAGTTTCAGGCTGTTTCTTATGTTTTAAAGTGAAGATCAAGAGAAACAAGAAGGAAGTAGAAATGTATATGTTTGCTTTTATCTTTTATTTATTATTTTAGAAACAAAGCAAAGTAATGACACTTGTATTTTACTTAACACTTGTAAATCCTCATGTTAAGATTGTTACACTTGTAATATTTTTTTTATTTCCTCATCATAACCCTCTCATTAATCTCATTTTACATAAAGAAACAAGCACATAATATATATAATTATCATTATTACTATTTATTTTTAAAATGTTAACTTTAAATAGCTTTGAAACTTATTGCATTAAATTCAAAATATGACTTCAAAATCACAATGTCTATATATTATATACATTCACACATAGATAAATTGTAGATAGGAATTTTGGATTTGAAATTTCTAAAATAAATATTTAGAAATAGATTGGATTTTTAATACTCAAACATTTTGAACTTTGTAATTCACCATTTATTATGATTTAATTCAATTTATGTATGTGTGTGCACAGATATCTCAAATTATCAGAATTTATTTGTTTCAATTTATAAATCAATATCTTATTAACTAACCCAATTATTTATCGATTACAGAAGTCTATAATTTCGGGATATCACATTCCTCCCCCCTTTGAATCTTTTCGTCCTCGAAAAGAATGAAACCTGAATTTATTAAATATTTTAAAACCAGTCAAAATATTCTTTGATTTTTTTTAAAACGCTTAAAAATCTATATAATATTTTCAAAATAGTTTTTATAGAAAATAAAATTTTAACTTGATGCTTCAACCAGTCCATCCTTGTTCTCGTGGAAATTCGGTCATACGTTGATCAGGCGTGAGACTGAAAATCTACAAGTGCTTGGCAGACCCGTTTTCAACATCTAGCGAATATACTTTTGAAAATAATTTTTATTGAAAATATAGAAAACAGTTTTTGAAAATAGAGGATATATCTATGGTGAGAATGCTCTGGAAATCATCACCCACATCCATGGTCGCAGTTAACCCGATGGTTACGTTGCCATCCTGACAAAATCCATAGGTAACTGTAGGCCTCCGCGCCCCTCGATTACACCATGGAACCCGCTACAGATCGTAGCTACAACTGGGGTTACATAGCTATCGCAGCAAAAACCCATATAAGTGTAGGCATCAGCGCCCTCGAATTTCGCTGCCAAAAGAATGAAACTTCTCCACTCCACTTGACCATAGATCGCAGTCTACCGATGTTGCGTTGCCTTCCCGGCAAAATCAAGTGTAGACCGTTGACACTCATCCTCCACACGATTTTTGCTATGGTCCCCATAGTAGATCGCAGTGACATCGAGTTATACTGTCGTCACAGCATAACCCAAATGCCCCTGTAGGCATCAACGCCCTCAACTTTTGCTACCCAATAATCCTCAGGAACTAGTTTTGTCCGGACTCCTTACAAGATCAATTTTAGAACCCCCTCTTGGGGCTCAAGGCAGCACCACCCGGTGGTACTCCTGAGAAGTCCATTTCAAGGAAGCGCCTTTTTCCCCAGAGCCATCATCAAAACATTTTATACTATATATATAGTATCTTTAAATCATACACCTAGTATGATCTCATTCAAAGCTCCTTATACAAAATCGATTATCCCAAAATCGATAATTCTCAAACTAAGCTTTCCAAATATAATATTGATTTTACCCAAACATCAAAAGCCTTTCCAAATCCATAGGTTCCCAAAACCTTTTTCCAAAATCCTCATATGATCCTTTACATATATATATATATACACACACAGATATATATAATTTTAAAAATTTGGATCATTTCAAACTTGTATAAAACTTTTTTATACTACAAACACCTCCAAAAACCATTTTCTTCCGGCAAAAGATTCATCACGGGGAGTTTTATCTTATATAAAAAAGATATATAACTTTGTTTATTCAAAATCAAATATTCAAATTTGATTACTCTTTTCAATATCAATTTCATTCAAATTTGTATGATGTACACATATCATTCATACACTATACCAATCTGATCGCCCACTCGATCACACAATTTCAGTTCCGAACTAGTATCGTCCATCCGACTTTCTAGTGCGGACACAGATCTGGTTTCTTAATCAGAAACCGTCATTCTCCTTGCATAGCCTAACTATGATAGAGAACATCCAGAACCAATCAACAATCATATCCAGGTTCGCCATCAAAAATCGAGTGAAAAATCCCACTCGGATCGATAAAACTATCTCGAAATTCTGTGCTCGAATCCGGATCACATTACTATGCGAATAGAATAACATACGTACACCCTACGTATTTATCTTTATTGGTTATTAGCCAAATTAATTCCATTTCTATTCACATTCACTTTGATTTTCATTCACTTACTCACAATTGCTTCAATCTTTTTGGATTATCGCTTCTATTCTTATCTCGATTGGGTATTTAACCAATAACAGTTTGAACTCCGACCAGTTTATTAAGAAAATAGCTTGAAATTTTTTAAAATAGATAAGTAGTTGGAAAATAATTACTAATTTGTAAAATAGGTGTAAAATAGTTAGAAAATAGTTAAATAATTATAGAAATTTTAGATAATTGCAAAATAATATTAAGATAGTAATTGGTTTTGTAAAATAGTAATTAGTTTATAAAATAGTTGGAAAATTGTTAAAAAGTTTCAAAAATAATTGTAAAACAAGTATAAGATAGTTCAGCTTTTAAAAGAAAGGTTGTATGTATAATGAATAGCTTGGAAAAATAGGTTTATATTAAAATAATTTATATTAAAAATAGTCCAGAGTCAAAACTGCTCACTTCCCAATCTCCATTCTCATCAATTTAATTTAAATTCCCTTTTACATTTAAATTGACCCAATTCCAATTTAAATAACTTTAATTTCCATTGAAATTCATTCAACCCCAATTCAAGTTGAATTAACCTCGGTTTCTTTCCAAATTTTACTTTATTCAACCTTGATTTCAAATTATACTAATTCAATTAAATTTCAACTGATCCAGTTCCAATTTCAATTCATTTCAAGTCCAGTTTGAATCATTCTCAATATTCAACTCCATTTCCAAATCAAGTTGAATTATTCTTGATTTCTTCCCAAATTCAATTCAAATTCCATTTGAATTTTATATTATTCAAATTTAATTACAATTCTGAATTATTCAAATCAATCCAATTCAAATTTTCCATTTGAATCTTATACTCATACATCTTCAATCACAATTTCAATTAATTCAAATCAAATTCAATTTGAACTAATTTCAATTCAAATTTCAAATTTAAACCATCTCGAATTATATAAATCAGAGTTAAATTTACTAAGGTTGGTTTAACCCTTTAAACCAAGTTAACCTTTATTAAAAGCTTTTAAACAATTTAATTTAAAATTCAAACTCCATTTTTAATCTATTACAAAGTTCAAATAATTCAAACTCTTTTTAAACAGTTACATCTTTGAAATTCAATATATTATCAAATTTAAATTTTGAAATCACACTCTTGAAGTTTTATCTTATATATTCAAATCTTAAATCCAAAATGATTCCATTTTACCTTAATAATGGATATATTACCATACCCAATTAAATTAATCATTTAACTTCCCAAGTTAAATTTCAATTTCATATTGGAATTCCCAAATCAGGTAGTTCTTTCAACTTATTTAACTTCTTCTAAGTTAAGTTCAATTCACTTAATTCAGTCAAATTCACACAATTTGAATTCCTATTCAAATTCCAAAATTCTTTCCCATATGTAAGTTCAAAAACTTATCACTTTGGGTGTCACATCTTATTCCAAATTTAAAACTCAACATTTAGAGTTTATCTCAAACCATCTTTGATATTATGCATATCCATACATAAACATATTTATTCCTTAACCAACTAGGCTATACTTCTTAAAATTTAAACCACCCTTGGTTTCAATTCAAACAAATTTTCTTTAAAATTTTCAAACATTTCTTATTTTTTTAAAATAAGATCATATTCAAAGTAATTTCAAAAACATTATTTCCTTTAACATTTTGAAACTAATTCAAATTTTTAAACTTAGAATTCAAGACTTCACAATTTGAAACCCACTTTTATTTATATCCATACATTTACAAATTATTTCCTTTTTAAATGGTTACTTCCTTAAAACATTTTATTGTTTATTGAAAAACAATCATCCTATTATTAAACACAATATCCATTCTATTTCTGGTTTGAACCAATTCTAATTCATCTTATTATGAAATACTTCTCCAATTCAAGATTTAAATTTTAGTTTGAATCCATTTCAAACTTATCTTTATTTAATTCCAATTTCAATTTGGTTGCATTCTATTACTACTTAATTTAATTCTTACTATTACTTTTAATTTAATTAATACTACAACCAATTTCCTTAATATAATAGATAATCTATTTCTTATATAAGATTCACTTACTTTTGAAATCATTTAAAAAACTTTATATAAGAAAATAACAAGTACGCTCTCTCATATATATGCACTCAACTCATTCTAGGGTACCACTTAGCCTATGCTTAATGAGTAATCCCACCAGAACCAAGGTTCTCGCTTAACCTGGCTCTGATACCAAATGTAACAACCCGAAAATTTCAATCCTGAAATTACCAGATAGTTAGGAAAGAAAAGAAAGAGAAAGAAGAAGAAAACAGGAACAAGACACAGAAAACCTCACATTCGCAGCGGATCAAAATATAATATCACATAATAACAGTTTACAAAAGAAAAATTGTATCAATTACACTTATATTTATACATCAGAGTTACAACCATTACTATTCACTGGACAGTTTTAAAAAACATTTCCTAATAATACAATAATATATCACAGTGGTAGATACTCCATACGTTCCAGCCATCCAGCTCGCCTCTTGAGCTCCAAAACGTCCTTACCTGAAAATATGTAATACTCGGTCTGACCCGAGCATTACATCAAAGTAACACCCGGGTCAGGCTGGAAACCAGCGTGAGTAAACCCTCCTAACATGAAATACACAAAAATAATAGCCTATTAAAAACCCGGGGTAATTCAAAATAATTTTACAAATTCACAGGTTTGGTATAGTCAACACTTATTACACTCATCAATTTCTAAGTGCCAAACTTAGATTTAATGGTCCAACTTACATAAATCATTCCATATCAGCCAATTGATTTCGCATATAAATTTATAAAGAATCGAAGTGGTTTCGGGTATTTACTAATACCTGACTCCGGTCTCTAACTTAAATTATTTAAGTGAAATACAATTCAAACTTTAAATACAGGATGTCACAGTAATTCACCATCAATAGATAACCACATCATCACAGTTAAATCAAACATATCTTATCACATAGCATCACGATCCACATATTAGAGATAACAATTAATTAGAGGCTTCCTGTATCATTCTATTTATCCCTTAGATTAATTTCACAAATTAATTTATCCTTAACCAAATTCAGTAATTAACCTTTGATTACCTCATTAATTAATTAACTATAATTAATTACATTAAACATTAATTAATTACGATTAATTAATTATCCTTAATTACTTATTATTGATTAATTAATCCTAACTAATCAATCTTAATTACATCACTAATTATATTAATTGTTATCCTTAATTAAATTTAATTAATTGCTTACTTAAATTAATTACATTAAGTAATTAATCTCAATTAAACCATAATTATTAATCACCTTTGATTGATCACTTTCAGTAATTAACTACCCTTAATTACTTATCAAATTAATTACTCCTTAATTAATTTCTTTAATTAATCCCTTGATTAATTATAAAGTAATTTAATCTAAATTACTTCCACACTTAAACCATCTTCCACTAATTACATCCAGTGATTATCATTAATTACTTTAGTAAGTAATTATACTTCATTTAGTACTTATACTTAACCTCATCGTTGAGTAATCCTCTTTAATTAGCTAAACTTAATTTATTAATTAAAATTAGTCACATTCTTAATTTATAATACAAAGTAATTAATTCCCTAATTTCTTCATTAAGGAAGTACTCTTACTTAATCTATAGGTGATTATCTTTAAATAATCTCTAATTAATACTTAGTTGATTTAACATCAATTAAATAATTTCTTAATTACATATGCTTTAAAGATTCTTAAATTACCCAAAACTCTTAATTACTTAAAGATAAACTTTTTTTTTAATTGATCCTCTAAATTCTTATCTTTAACTTAATTCAACAATAAACATCTAATAATTCAATTATAATTTAAATAATATATACATCAATATTCTTACCCTTTTGATCTTTGAAATTTCTAAAGTTATTTAAATGAAATTTAACAAAGAAATCATTTTGAATTCTACTTGTATTATTTTCTAAAATCTACTTAAATTTGTTTAAAATTTTATTTTGAAACTAATTAGTTTTATGAGTAAAACTTATTTAACTTTTGTTTTTAAACCTTATAACATTCAAAAATCAAATTTTCTTTGTATCAAAACTCTTTAAAACATTGCAGGTTAAACTTTAAAAAAAACTCGAGCAACCCAACTTCTCAACATAGCTACTACGAGTAAGACATCAGACGCTCGAATGAAACTCAAGCAAACCCTTGAACCATCCCGCGTCTACACCGGGTCATCCCTTCATCTGCACCTTACTTCGAGAAATATCATCAGGTGCCCGAAACAAACTTCGAGTTCCAATTCTTCTTCCCAAACCCAACTTCCTGATGCACAATACCGTGCATATCCACGTGCACCAACTCGCCGGTCGACGGCGAACTCCATGCTGGCCTCCAACACGTCGCTCTCGACCCTTACAACACAACGCACAACTCATAAATCTCGATTCAATCGAGTATTCAAAAATGGCCATCGGACCCATCAGTTCGAAACCATCACTACCAGGAAATCCAACACCGCCGATGATCCTTGCCACAAGACGCTTCACCCTTCTTCCCGAAGCCACGTCTCCCTCCCCAACATCTCCAGAACCACACGCGGTCGGCTCCAGTTGTCCCATGTCACCGCGAAATCAACCTGAACATTGATGCCACACTCAGGGTGTTAAACCCTACTCGATCGATATTCGGCCATTCCTCTCACATGTTCCTCGACACCATGGCCACCTCCCTACCGAACCTCGACCTCCCCTTCGATGCTGATCAACGTCGATTGACCACAAGCCAAAATTCTAACAATTCGTAAATTTATCCCAAAAACTAAGCTAAAAAAATTTCAAAATTTATTTTAAAATTCACGTTTCACCCACATGAATCAAGTTCCATAACCCAGAAATGAAATTAATGATTTTTAATTTCAACTAGATTTTGATTTTACTTTAAATCTTGAAATTTAAAGAATATTCTTTTAGTATGAACACTTAAGTTTATGTTTAGAAACAAGATTACATTATCACAAACCATTTCCTTTCAAAAATCATAGTCCAACAGTGAATAATTTGAGAGATATAAATTTTCTAATTATGATTGAACCAATTTTTTTTATAGAGGTCCTATAATAACAGATTCAAGCTTACTTCAGATTATAACAGGATTCAAAACAAAATTTAAACTGAAAACATTCATGCAGCAACATGACTACATCATCTCCCAAATATATCAGAATCAAAAGATTTTATATTAAGTGTTTTTTACAATGTCAGGGAAGAACATAGGCTATATATGCTGTTCTATTGACATTCCTCAAGTACTTATATACATATTTACCTTTGTTCCTCTTAATATTAACAGGCAACCTTTAAGCTAACATTCATTAAATTTCACTTCAAACATTTACTATCTGAACCAAGTCTAAATTGTTAAATTTTAAATTTATCCATTGTTCCAGTTTGAACAGGGATCTATTTTCCATGTTTTCAGTCATGCATATAATTTATTAACACACATATATATTTATAATCATCTTAAAACCTCATATACTGCATGGTTCACATTATATTTCAAAAATTTTCACATGCAACTTCAAAATATACCAAAAGTTCAGATTTACTCACCAACACTGTAGAACAGAGGCTAATTTTCTGGAACCTGGCTGTTGGTTTGAAACTTGTCCTAAATTATAACTTGATTTACTTAAGACCTTGAAAATTTTGATGTTGAACTTGTTGATCTTTGATCTGAAATGCCTGAGTTGATTCTTGGCTTGAATTTTGTTACAGTCTTTATTCTTTTCTGGTCTGTAAATTTCCAGGGTTTGCTTTGCATTTTCTTTGATTTAGTTTCAGGCTGTTTCTTTTATTTTAAATTGAAGATCAAGAGAAACAAGAAGGAAGTAGAAATGTATATGTTTTCTTTTATCTTTTATTTATTATTTTAGAAACAAAGCAAAGTAATGACACTTGTATTTTACTTAACACTTGTAAATCCTCATGTTGAGATTGTTACACTTGTAATTTTTTTATTTCCTTATCATAACCCTCTCATTAATCTCATTTTACATAAAGAAACAAGCACATAATATATATAATTATCATTATTATTATTTATTTTTAAAATGTTAACTTTAAATAGCTTTGAAACTTATTGCATTAAATTCAAAATATGACTTCCAAATAACAATGTCTATATATTATATAAATTCACACATAGATAAATTGTAGATAGGAATTTTGGATTTGAAATTTCTAAAATAAATATTTAGAAATAGATTGGATTTTTAATACTCAAACATTTTGAACTTTGTAATTCACCATTTATTATGATTTAAATCAATTTATATATGTGTGTGCACAGATATCTCAAATTATCAGAATTTATTTGTTTCAATTTATAAATCAATATCTTTTTAATTAACCCAATTATTTAACGATTACAGAAGTCTATAATTCTGGGATATCACACATAAGCCAAATAGAAATGACTGAAATAGCAATAGATAGACAACTAGATAAATAGATAATCTCAAGCAAATTCTCTAGCTCCATAAGATGAAATCCAAAGCTGTGATGCTCAGGCTGACCCGAGCATAAAGCAAAACACAAAACACTCGAGTCAGGACACAAATACTTATATAATGTTAATCAAATCATGTGAACTATAATAGAAATGCACAAGTAACTTAAAGGTTGCTTGGGATCACCCATCCATTAAGGATCCGTTAAATTATTTACTCTGTAGTAATATACGCTATTATAATAATGTCTAAAGTAAAGTAAATTTACTTAAAAATAGCGTCAAGGCTTTACATTTTCCACCTTAACACATTTATAGTGCCAATAGTCTATACAGTACTAATTTACCTCCAGATTGGAAGGCTACCATAAATACTCCATAGTTACGACATAAATCAAACTCGTAGAAAGCACGATAGTGTAGGTGACACGGCACAACTAGGCAATGCCAGGGTAAATATACCAATTATGCATCTAGGCTGATGGTAATTTAAATCATCATTTTCCAAAAGTCAGGATCAAAATCATTATTCATTATCACATAACGGGCTAATTTAAATTAGATTATGGTGCAGATTATCACATTTAATCATTTAGGATGAATACATCGTTACCTGTTTTACCTTTATCGATAATATTTCATTGTCGCCCATTGTGATTCTGCCACCTTTATCTAGGCTAAGGAACATTGATTTGTCGCCCGTTGTGTGTCTGGAACAGCCAGAATCCAGATAACACTTTTGTTGTTCCTTAGCTAGCTACCACACCTTACACGATAAAAGATTTTGTGACCTATTTTTTTTTTATCGGTCCATGGTTATTAGTAGCAAATTATTTTGAAAAAATAAGTTTTTGGAGACCTAAAGCTATTAATATATGTTCCGTTCGGCACCCAGATTTGTTTGACTTTGATGAATATTATATTTGTGCCTATTGGAACCCAAACTGGAATGGTTTTCACTTTTTTGGGTCTATAACAACAAATATTGTGACTGTGTCCAAATTTTCCACAAATTGTGCACTTGAATTTGACTTGATTAAATTCATTTCTAACATATTTAGGGTGAGTATACCCAAGTCCTTGTCTATCTGTGTTAACAGTTTGTTTCCCTAATAGCATATTCATTGATCTTTCTCCTCTGGAAAATTTTCCTAAAGTTGTAGACAATTGTTGGACTTATGGTTTGAGAGATTCATTTTCGTTCAGTAACTGTGTGCATTTTTTAATAGATTTTTCTCTCCTCATGTTTTCACACTCTTTCAAAATCAGAATTTCATTTTCAAGCGATTTAATTTTAATTTCTGATTTTTTAATTTCTTCTTCGAATAACGGACACTTCTCACACTTAGGGCTCTTACTTTGATGGTTTTTGACCAATTGATCAAGCTGCTTATTTAAATCTATCGTAGTATCTCTTTGTGATTCGAATTTAGCATACTTCTCTCTAAGTTGTTCATAATAGCCATTTACTTCGTGGAAATATAAGTAATTCTAAGTGAGTAAGTTTTGATACCTCGCTTGGCGCGTCATCATCGCTATCAGTTATATCACTTCGAAGGCACAGATATGCTTTCCCACTCTCATTGCTAGTCCTTTTACTATCATCGTCACTTTTATTCTACATGGTTGCAAAACTTCTCCTTTTTGATTTCTTTTCTTGGCCGTGTTGATTCTGCGGACAGTTGGGCTTGATGTGACCAAGTTTATTGCACGTGTGGCAAATGATTTCTTGCTCTTCTGGGTTGTCTAGAACGTTGACTATTCTGCTTTTTAATTTTTATTTAGAGCTGGATTTCCATATTTGTTGTTTCACTTTTTGAATTTCTTCATTAATATTGCCAGCTCAGCTGCTCCATTGTTGGGACGACCCGGAATTTTCTAGCAATATCAATTTAATAATCTGCATTAAATATTAAATTGATTTGATATATTTTTATTGATTAAATCTGAATTGATGCTTTTCTTTTAATAAATATTTAATAGGTAAATGATATCTGTTAAAATTAATTGTTTGTTTCTATTTATATATGTATATATTTGTATACATTGTAAATAGATGAATTTGTTTTAAATTTTAACTAATTAATTATGTTTTAAATATATATATATATATATATTTTAGTGAATTAGAAATTATGTTTTATTTAATATAAACTTTTCAAAGGCTAAATAAATAAATATAGAATTTTAAATATATATAAGTAAATGTTTAAATAGTTCAAGACTCATTTTAACTTAAGTTTAAATTTAAAATTATTAACAAAGGATTTGTTTACTTTTCTTTTTAGTATAGTTTGATTTAAAACATGGATTTAAAAATATATACGAGTCTTTAATATAATTTTTGTAAATCAATACATTAACATACAATAATAAAATATGTAGTTTATAATAAACAGATAATCTATTCTATCTATCATTTCAAAGTGATAAATATGTTTTTATAAAATAAATAAAATTAAAATATGCATATAGAAATATAAGTAAGTATATAAGTTAAATCATTATAGCATAATAACTATAAAGTTAAATTAGTTTTCAAACATAGACATAAAATAAAATATACACAAAGCTATAAATTGGAAGTTAACATACTATATGTAATAAGTTAAATAGAAGTAAACATATAGAATACATTCATAGATTAAAGCTAAGTATAGATACATCTCAAATTTACAGTAACTAGTCAACAATTAAAACTAGAAACAAAATCATTTTTTTTAAAAGTTTGTAAACTATCAAAGGAACTGCAGTATATAAATATATGTATATGTTTAAAAGGCATTGAGTAACAATAGTGTATGCAGGCCGAATTGTATGAAATAAAACAAAGACAGCAAACAAAATGAAAGATATAAAATATTTGTGTGCAGGCCAGATAAATAAACAACTGCATATATGAAGCTTGTGTAGGAAGATAGTATTAAATATCCTTAAGCTAACAAACAAAAAGTAATTAATGTAAAAATCTTTTAGTACACTAAGCATTTATATCAGCCACCATTAAAGAAAATATCTCTGGAAACAAAACTGTACAAACAAGATTGTAGACTATATTGTCACTATTTTATGAAACATAATAATACACTGTCTAATATTACCTGTCTACATAAGCTCTGTGTATTTGTTTATAAATTAGCTTCATCTACATATTCAGTTCGAACTAGGTAAAATCTAGAATAAACTTCATTTTAAAAATAAAACTAGCTTCAGTTTAAACAACAACCAAGAATAATACAACAGAGAATCAAAGAGGAGTTCAACCTGTAAATTGCAAGCTTGTTAAAAAGCAAATAAGGCTCTATTCTTTTCTATTTCAGGTGAGTAACACTTTTATAAATTTCTTAGGTTTTAATCTGTTGCAAGCTAAATTTTTGGATGTTTAAAATATTGTGTGAATCTGTACATATTTCTTTCTCTGGCAAATTGCAAAATAAATACTGCATATTGAATTTTCTGTGAGTAACTTGTGTTTTCTATTTATCATTAGTCAACATAGCTTAAGTTAAAAGGGTGTATATGTTTTGATATGTAGTGTTAACATACAAGTACATGTTGCAGTGAATCACTTGAATGTAGATATATACATATACTGTGCATTACTGTAAAATTGAGGAACTCTGTTCCATTTTTCATGGCCAAACTTTGTTCAAAATTTCATTTGATCTTGTTCCAATCTATATTAATCCTTAAACCTTGTATGAAATATATCTGTATTCTATAAACTTTTGTTTAAAAATTTGTTTTAAGCAGGTAAACTTGTGTTATCACTGAAAAGGGCTAAAACACAGAACCATTTTCAAACAGGTTAAAATTCAAGTTTATTAAATTACAAATTCATGAATATAAATGGAATTCACATACTAAAGTATGATTTTTAAGGTGAGTTTGGAAATTTTTAATGGTATATTATGAGAGCAGTTGGAGTTTTAGTGTTTTGGGTATTTAGTGTTGCCATGGTCGATCAAGTGGATATGGGGGGTTGAGCTTCGGTCTGGAGGTAGAGGACTGTGCCGTGGTGCTAGGAAAAATAGGGGATGGCGGCGCAAATGGTGGTGGAAGTGTCGGTGGGGGTTTCAAGTTTTGAAACCTAATTTCACTGCACTTGAAGTTGGGATCACCGCGGCTAGCATAGGCGACCGAGTGTCGCGTGTTTTTGCAGAGAGATAGGGGAGAGACAGTCGAAGTGGTAGCCGGAGTTGGGTGGCCTCCGGTGGTGGGACCGCCGCGTGCGTGTCGTTGACAGGTATGGAGGGTGAGAGGTGTAGTTGTTTTCAGGCTTTGTTTTTCTCCTGTTGTTTTTGCGCGCCTGAGGAACTCGAAGTAGCACGTTGTTTTTCATGGGGAAACTCGCGTATAACTCGAAGAAAACACGGGGGGGGGGGGGGGGGGGCTCGGGTAGTGGTATTTGTTCAGTATTTTTGTACAACCTGAAACTGTTTTAACAGTTTCAACTGTTTTAAAACTTTGTTTTAAAATCTAAAATCAAAGTTAAAAACCTAGATCTAAATCAAAGTTTAACTGTGAATCCAAGTCAGTTTTGAAAATAAAGTTGGTATAATTAAGTTTTCAAAACTTAAATTATTTTAATAATTTAAAGGTGCTAAATGTTTAAGTGTATTCAAAAAGGAGTTGAATTTCAAGATAAAGATTGTTAAGAAAGTATTTAGTCAAGTTAACTCCAAAGAAATCAGAACTTAGTTATGAAAAGCTAGATTTGGAACTAAAATAAAGCTTTATAATTTAAATTTATTCAAATAAGTTTAAGTGTAATTAAATATGTAAGTTTAAAAAAGGGGTTTTGAAAATAAATTAGTGTAAAAATTTTATGAAGATAAAAATTGAAATTTATAGAAGTAAATGTTTAAACATATTGGAAGTGAGAATTTAAGTCAATTATAAGAACAATTTACTTTAATTCATGAAGTTTTGGAATTTTATATGCATTAACTCTTAAGTTGATTAAGTAAGCTAGTAATTATAGTGTAAATGTAGTAATTAAAGTTAATTAATGAATTAATTAACTAATATGTGATTTAGAACTATAGATTAGATTATTAAATTAATAATGGTTAATTAACTTATAATAAATAATAATTAATATAAGTTGATTACGTTAGAAGGAAATAATTAAATAATTATTAATGTAGTTCATTAACCAGATTATGTTGTAATTAATTAATATGATTGATTTTGTAATAAATTAATTAGATTAATTAATTCAATAGTTTAAATGAAATTATTTATTGAGGAGTAATTAAGAAATTAATTACTTATTAATTGTGTAAATTGATTTGAGTTAATTAATTTAATTAACTGATATTTTGGAATTGAATTACTTAGAGAAGTAATTGAAGGATAATTACGGGATGTAATTAATTGGGTGATGTTGTTAATAGGAGTAATTGGAATATAATTACTTAAAATTAATCAAGGGATTAATTAAGCTTGTTATTGAGAAGTAATTAATTTAGGATGATTAATTACTGTATATATTAATCAAGAGGATTAATATTTGTGATTTGAAGATGTGTATTCTTAATATAATTAACAAATGAAAATGTAATTAGAAATCATTAATTAATATAATTAATGATGGGATTAGAAATTGGTTTATTTAGGAATAATAAATCAACAAGATAATTAAATAGTAATGAATCAATATAAAAATAATTAGTTAATGGATTTATTCAGGACTAATTTCTGTAAATGAATTAAAGAAAACTACTGGAATGCAGTCAAGTATATTTAAATCAAAGATGATCAATTTATATACATATAAGTAATGGATATTAAGATTTAAATTAATATTAATTAATTTTAGAAATCATTTGATGATTTGGTATGTGAAATAACTTAGTGTAATTAATGAAGTATAATTACTTAGGAAAGTAATTGAATGATAATTACTTGATGAAATTCATACAAGATAATTTGTAAGTGGAGTAATTTGAGCAATTTCTTTTGTAATTAATCAAAGGATTAATTTATGGGAATAATTAATCATGGATTGATTAATATGTAATTAAGGGTAATTAATTACTGGTTTGTTATTAATCAAGGGGTGATTAATAATTGTGTTTAAGTAAAGATTGATCACTTAATTAATTTAAATAAGTAATTTAATATAAATTGAAGATCATTAATTAATATAATTAATGATGTAATTAAGAATTGTTAATTGAGGAATAATTAATAGGGAAGTAATTAAATGTTAATCTACTATGAATGATTTAGAATAATTCATTTTAGAAATTAATTAAAGACTAAATTACTTCTTGTAATTAGAAAATGGTTGATTAATAATTAATGAATGATTGTGAGAACAGGATTTATGGAATGAGTAATTAATTAATTTATTTTAAATTAATTAAAATGGAAGTAGTTAATTTAATTCATTTTAAATTAACTATAGCTTGTGATTCATAAATCATTACTGATGGATGATGTTGATATTTCATTGATTGATTATGATCCTAGACATGAGATGGATAATGTCTATGTGATATGGATGTATGTTTTAAGTATGATAATGTTTAATTATCTGTTTGGATGATGATATTAATTATCTGTTTATGATGATGATGTGATTATCTATTATGAGATGTGAATTATCTATCTGTGCATATTGATGATATTGAATTCACTGTTAAGACTAAATAGACAACTTAGCCCTAAAAGACACGCTTTGGATTTCGATGAGACCGGGATCGGTTTTCCTTATTTGGAATATCCGAAAACCACATCGTTTCCAAACTACGATAGGTCGTGAATCTGAACTGAAGATGAAGGTTCAGAATGCAAGGGTTGTCGTCGTTAACTCTGAGGGTGATTCCAAAATGAGTGTAACGAGATGATGCCTTCGGTTTCGTTCGAACCCGGAACGAACTTGTATGGATTGAATGCTTTCAACACATCGTCAGGCGGGCGATGAGCATTCTAAGAAATATGTTCTATAAAGGTAATCGTAACCTCAAGCCTCATCAACCGGGAATGGCTAAAACAGGGGAGGTGCAGCAAGGTTAGGTGGGTCATGCCCAAGCAGGACGAGGTATACCCCTGTCTAGATGTCCCTTTATTCGGCTGTGTGGGCGGTTGGTCTGCAGCCAACTGCGGGGTTATCTTGTTCGGGACTGTTCAGTAAGGAATGGTTCCGGCCTTGTGTTGCAGGGGAGTTAGGGTGGCTTCTCGGTACTATGATCTAGACCACGTACTGTGACGGACGGTACCCCAGTAGCCCTGCCATTGTATGGGATCCAATTTCCAATAAGCGCCGTACGTTTTGATTGTGCCCAACTATGTTGAAATGTGAGATGTAAGCATTTCAGCTATTTCTGTATTTTACTTGAAAACCCTAAACACTATTATAATATCACTGGATTTCCTATCAAATGTTTTGGTTAGCGTAAGGTAAAACTTTTCCATGTTTATGTGTGGGAAGTCTTACGTGATACCTTTTGTTTTCAAAAGATTTTCAAAGTTAAGCAACTTTAACCTGTTACTCATACCAGACCCATGTCTGACCCGAAGTTTATTTTTGTTTTTCATAAACTCTCGGGTACCCAAATTTTTATGGGTAGCCAAGGGATTCAGGTTTAGCTTTGACGAATTCTGGAGGAGCAATGGAGCAGGAGGCTTCAGCGTTATAGATATATATATAGTTCCGTTGTGTGGTATCTCTGTGATGTATTATGTATTGAGTTGTATAACTAGACAGGTATTTGTAACTGTCTAGTATGTGATGTATTATATGTATCACTCTGATTGATGTTATATATTATGTAAATACTTATGTGATTAATATATTTTATTCATTCCGCTGTGTGATTCTGATGTTGTTGTTCTTTCTTCTCTATCTTTTCTATTTTCTCACCTCTTTCTTTCTTATAAACGATGCTTCTTCCTGGGCGTAGGAAGTGGGGTCGTTACAATTGTCGTCATCATTTTCCGTTGTCCTTTAAGAGCTATTGATTTCTTTCGAGTATCACCTCCTTCTCGTTCTTCCTTGAATTTCATCTCTAGCTCATAAGTGATGAGATTTCCAATGAGTTCTTCGAATTTGATTTGTTTCAAATCCTTCGATTCTTTAATAGCAGCAACTTTTGCTTTAAAATTTCATGGAAGGAATCTGAGGATTTTTTCAACTATCTCCAACTCTATGTATGATTTTCCAAGAGCTTTTGATTTGCATACAATATTGAAAGTCGTCTGTACATCTCTTTGACATTTTTTTCTTGACCATTGTGAAATTCTCGTATTCGCTACTCTGCATGGCAAGGCAAGATTCCTTGACTTGGGATGTTCCTTCGTGAGTCATTTCTAGTGTGTGCTAGATTTCCTATGCAGTTAGACAATGTGAGACACGATTAAATTCAATTTGATCTAACGAACAAATAATAGAATTCATCGCTTTAGCATTAGCATTCTGTAATTTATTTTCTAGTTCTATCTATTGATCTATCGGTTTTTCTATTTCCTGATTATTTACAACTATAGTTGGTGCTCTATAGCCTGTCTCAACAATATTCCAAGCATCAGTGGTTTTCAGAAAAAAAATTATTCTATGCTTCCAGTAAGCATATTCACCATTGAACATTGGTGGTCTAACTATAGACCGACCTTCAGCAAAAGCGTTACTAAAAGAAGCCATTTTTTAAAATTCAAATTTTAAAACAAAATTTGGTTTTTGAAAAAAATCGGAATTTTTATAAAATTGCTTTAATTCCTAGCTCTGATACCACGTGTAGGAATGATTTCACCCTAGGGTGCGAATATGGCGATACTATTAATTATAAAAATTTAATGTGAAAGTATATAAAATAATTTCAACACAGATTAGCAGAATAATAGCAGCACAAATAATAGCAGAATAATAAAAACAGAAAATAGAACACACAGATTTACCCAGCTTTGGCAAAACCCTAACAACGTGCTGCCCCCAAGCTTTCTACTAGAAATTAAGTAGTTAGACGCTTACACACGTATACTCACGACACCCGCTACCGACTAACCTAAATCTACGCTAAAAACTCTTCCACAACTCAACCACTGAGTTGCGTATTCACGAACTACACCATCGTAGTTCGTCCATTAGTCACAAGACTAGAATTTACACAAGTTTAAAAGAAAAATACAAATTAAGACAATTTAAAGAAAAAAACCCTAATTTAAATATTAAAGCCCAAAGCTATTTCTAATGACCGAGCCAAATTGAATTAAAAATAAATGCCTGTTTCTTTTTTATTATTCGGCCCATGTCTTCTTTGGTTTGTGGTAATGGCTGCTTTACCGTTTGTTCTATTAGGGCTTTTGTAATTGAAGAAGCCGACTTGAATTGATGCTCCGATCGAGATCTGTATTGATGGCTGCTTTGTTCAACTTTGATTCCTTCAACTAGTCGAGAATGTATACTTGGTGGAAAATTTTGTAAGCGATATTCCTTTTGATTTCGATTGTGCTCGCCTCTGATTCGAGTTGTATGATTTAGTCTTCTCTGTTTTTACTTGAACTCGAATGGATTTTAGGCCAATGATGATTGGGTTTAAATAGGGTTTAATTCCCTTGATTATCTTTTGAATATTTGTTTGAATTCGTCTAATAATTTTGGCTTGGACATATGATTTTGATTGAGTTTTGGTGATTGTTCCTGACCGGTTGAATTCGTATATTTTGTTTGCTTGGTTATCACGACTTTGGATTTTGTTTGACTCCTTAGCCACTACGGCTCTGACTTGATTTGACGATGTTGATTCCATTCTTTGTGCTATTCATTTTATTCTTTTGACTTCGGCATGTCTGTTCATCCTTGTTGCATACTTGACTTGTTCGATTTTTACTTGCAGTTCCATGACTTCGGCCACTTGGAACTATTTTGATTTCGGCACTGTCTTGATTTGAAACTTCAAACTATATTTCACGTGTATATTCGTTAATGTCAGATAGAGTTCGATTCTCGATTGTTGCTTGGTTGTTTTGTATATATGTTGTAGCTTGATTTCATATATATTGTCAATGCATATGTGGTTTATGACTTGGTCTTGTTTTTGCATTGAGCTGTACTCGGTTACACAGCATAGCTTTGCATTTTTGTGAGCTGAGCATTTCGAGTTATATTCAATTGTATGCATGAAGTGATGTGTACTTGTGAAGCAGTCTTTCTTTGTCATAATAGCTGCTGCCTTGAAAATTTTGCGACCTTGTCCCATGCTACTAAACTTTGTGTACTGTCCTGGTGCACTTGCTTCCATGTCTGGTTTTGTTTGAAGTTGCACCGGTTGTCTTCTTTTAGCCTTTCTCATTGATCTGGTTTTATTTGAATTGTATACTTGAGTCTTTTCGAACTTCTGTTCTTTTCTCTAGTACTTTGTTTGAGATGTTTATGGATTAGTGTAGCTTGCACTGACTTCACTTGAGTTTACATTGTGGTCTTGGTCGAGTCTGGTGCTTGAATTTGGTCTGCACTTCCATATGATTTCATGTTGAAACTTGTTTCTATTGTGCCAGGCTTGCTTTGCTTTGGTCTTGGCCATTCACTTGTTAAGGCTGCTGCTGCTTCGAGCCTTTGAGTTACTTGTCCATTTTCTTATGTATACTTGAGTCATATGCATGATCACTACTGTTGCACTGATTTTTTACATATTGTACTTGAGTTTGAGTACATTTTTATTTTGATCCATTGATGATGATGATGATGTCTAGTTTTGGATTCTTTGTTTCTTGTGCATCGAGTCACTTGTACTTGACATTTTTGTATTGCACCTGAGTTGAATCCAACTCATAGCTCGGGTTTGACATTGTGCTCATTTGTCGTGACTTTATTTGTATTTCACTTGAGTCGAACCCGGCTTTTAATTGGGTTTGACCTTATGCTCACATGTCCCTGTAATTTTATCAAGTGTATATCGGTGTGCATGGCCTTGTGGCATGTACGGTGATACATTGCGCATGTAACGTGCTGTTCGTGTATGATGAATTCAAAATTAAATAATGACGAACAACCTTAATAATTGAGAAAAATAATATTTTCAAAATACATTTTATTTTACACTCCAAAATTATTTCATTTTCAATTTTACTGCGTCAATGTATATTTTTGTAGATAGCTCTGATGCTGGATTCAATCTAGAATAGAGTTGAAGATAAATACGAGTGAATGAGTGAAATGTAATGAGGTTCAAATGTAAATGGAAAATTGTAATGTAATCGAATTGTATTGTAATTGAAGTTGTATATATAGATAGTGAGAGCTCAAATTTGTACTATTCAAAATCGTAAATAAAAAAATTTCTGAATAAAATATCTATTTAAATTTAAATTATGTGTTCTTTATTTTATTCAGCAAATTTTTATTTAATTATGTGAAAAATAAATTAGTACATTAACAAATAAGTATATATATATATATGTTTATTATCCTCAAACAAAAATCATGTACTAACATATTCAACATCTACTACATATTTTCATCTACGTTTGATTTTTGGACCCCACAATCATCGCTCTATGCCACTGGCCACGATGACAGTCAAGTCTAACTTATCCAGTCAATTCGAATATAGCCGGGTCAAAATGCCAGATAACAACTGTTTATTTCAAATAAAAAGAAATGATTCATTCCTTGCAATTTCAGAGGAACCAATCTTTCCTTATGTTATCTTTTGTTTTAAACTAGTTTATGGAAATCATAATGGAAAATCTTCTTAAGGAATATAATTCCAGCAAATTAAACATGGAAAGCATGTTCTTGTTAAATATTTATGACTAAAATATTTTACGTGGGATTAGATAGTTTATACATATTTATTGCACTAATAAGTAAGAATAACATCTATCTATGCATTATATATGCGTAAAGTTCGCTAAGGATAGGTTATTATTAGATAGAATGGGAAAGCAAATACGACAAATTAGGAATGGTAGTAATTCCTATTAATGAGCAATGAAATTAGGAGTTGCTGATAATTAATAGGATATAAAAGATTGTAACCCCAATCAATGGGTAATAAATGTGAATTGAATTAAGGATTATAATTAGTTAATATGGCATACAATGCAGTAACTCCAATTACAGGGCAAATAAATGAGGAACGAATTAGGAGTTATAATTAATAGGTGTAAATGGATTATGGGGCTGATAAAAATGGAATAGCTATAGAAAGGTTGCTGATTCGAAATTAGTAATTAAATATAAATGTTTTGGGAAATCCCTGTTAGGATTATTATGGACAAATTGACATTTATGGGTTATTAGAAGGGGATTATGGGGAATCAAGTATTTTAGGAAAGTCTTATTGCCTTAACTAAAAAGAGGGTTAGTAAGCTAAGTCTAATATTCAACCTAGGAATAGTGAGGCCTAGGATATATGATCTTGATTTTGTATAGGTTTAGCATAGTTATTTGGGCTACGTACATTGGGATGTGAGGTTAGTAGAGTCACATGATGCAAGACTGCCCTTCACTCAGAGGCTACCAATAGTCGTGTGCACTTACTACTGATGTGAGACATCACCAATCATAAGGAACCGTGACTACGCAAGAGAAAGGATCTACTTTAGGGTTAGAGGTATTAAGTGGTTTTTTGAGGGCCCGCCTCTTTCCTAAATAACATGTATTAAATGGTCCAAATTAGTGATTAAGAGAGGTGAGAGATATCTCTAGAGGGGTTCGCTTAAGGTTTGAAGTATTAACTGGCTGTAGGTCCAGCCCTCTCCTGAAAAGAAGTATTAAGTAAACTGGTGAGATTCCAAATTAATAATTAAGAGTGAAAATGGATATCTTAGGAAGGGTTCGCTTCAGAATTAGGCTCATAAGTGAAAATTAAATTACATGGTCCACCCCTTCCTATAAAATAAGTATTAAGTAGCCCGATGAGATTCCAAGCGATGTCAGCTAGATAGTACTAGCAAGGAGTCTGCCTTAGGGTTAGGTATTAAATGGAAAAGACCTACCTATGAATAGGTGTTAAATGGTCAGGGGCCAGCTTAGTCCTTATTAATAAGGTATTAAGTGGCTTGGGTACAGTCTCTCACATGTCTAAGACTTTAATAACGATAGACGCGTTAGTAGTTTGGCTATTAGATATTACAAAGCCTTAAATAGGCTTTGTCAGTATTTCAGACCTTGGGAAGGGTAGGTAGATAAGTTGTGCATGCAATACTAGTTAGGTTTGGGTAATTTTAAAATAGTAGGCATAATAATTAAATGGAAACCAATCGGTATATATTTATGTTATGAACAATATATAGATTTTTCAGCCACCAGAACGTTGTTCTGACCCCCTCCTTATTACAATCCATAGGAAGATTTATAGGAGCAGGTCACTAGAGCAGGACGTGATTGATTGTTAGAGAAGTCTTCTTTTCTCTCACGCTTGATGCTGACATGGCAATTTGATATCCAAGAAATACCATTACTTCCAAGGTAGCAACCATAGTCGGTATTTATATCCTATTATTGTTTCCTCTATGAGTTTAGATTTTATAGTTCTTTGATAATGGTTAATCGTATTTATAGGTACTAAATCCAACGATCCGTAATCTGATGGACTTGGGTTTCGGTTTTTACTAAATTTGGGCTCAGCCAGTTTTACAATTCTCTTTTGGATTTTGTAAGTACAAGATAGGTATTGGGAAGTAGGACATTGCTATTTGATTTCTTACACACCTTCATTCGCATTGAGATAGTAAAATGCTTGGCGGAAATCAAATTCAAAAATGGTATGTAGTAGATTTAGAAGTTGGTAATTGATTAACAATTTCATGCCCTAGATATGGAGGTTACTTTTGGGTTTTTGTTTTTTTGTTGGTTTGGGCCGGTTGTGACAAGTTGAAGTTTTTTGGATCTAACCGTGCAAAGGAGGTGCCGTCAAAATTTCTCGTAATATATTGAACTTTACAAGCCTAAGGGTGGGAGGACATTTCCTCCCTTTGGGATTTTTCTGGACGAAATTCTTTTAAGAAGGGGGAAAATGTAACATCCCAAAAAATATAAATAGCTTATATTCAAATAAAAGAATTATTTAAATATTTAAATAGCGAATTAAATATCAATTAAATGGATCTAATAACCTTACTTAACTACTTTTAATAAATAAGTAATAATAGTGAACTAATTCTATAAATATAGTTACAATAATAAATAGTTCGAGTAAATAAAAAGTAAATGAAATGTTAATAAAATGACTTAGTTTTTAATGACGCGTTGTTAAATAAATTTATTGGGTTTTTTCATAATTTTAATTTGGAAAATATTTAAATTTTCATTTGACATATATTTTGAAAAACGATGGTATATTTAAAAT